>CM053786.1:868763414-869453414 GCA_028749045.1 Cupressus sempervirens
AATATTTCTTGAGTGCACCATGTAATCATAAATGATCATATGTAAAGGATTTGAGAAATATAAATCTACAAAACCTGAAGAGCACCAGCATGCAAGAACCTATCACAAAGAAGAAAAGACAAAGAGAGCAAGGGTTTTGTTGTGAAAAGTATGGAAATTATATTATCAAATTGAAAGAATGAATAAAATTCCCAATTAATTAATCCTTATAGAAGGAGATCGTAAAACTAAAAAGGGAAACCCTAAGAGGTAAATGACATTTAATAATTACTATTTAATTATTAAATGATAATGCATGTGTATAACAGGAAATTTTAAGAAGGGAGTAAAGGTAATTTAATAAATTAAATTAAATTAACCCTTTATTCTAACACCCCCCTTTAAGATGAGCGACAATGCAACTGCAAACAATACATGAAAAACCAAGAAAATTGCAATGTTGAAAAAAGCTTAGGTCTTGGCAATAAGGCCTGATGAGGTACCCAATCACAACCAAATCTCTATGAAATGGAGAAATAAGGAAAACTATGTGGGAAAATCCCTACTGCAAAAAGAGATAGAAAGAAAAGGTACAAATGATATGTCTCAAGAGACTCTCAAAATCATAAATACAATGAAACCTCTTATAATAGAGGCTTGAGACTTCATAGGCCCCCCAAGAATGGTAGAACTCCTGTGTTGATGAATAAACCAATGTGGCTCCAATCTAAAAGAAACAAAGGCATTAGAAAAGAAGGATAAAACCCTTGATTGTAAGGTGAAGCTGGAAGTCCTAGCTAATGCTCAAATTAGAATACATGAGAATCCTAAAATGGAATCTCCAATGGAGGTGGGATAAGAGGTGTTCTAACTCTATCAGCTAAGAGGAGATATATGTCCTATGATATATCCCCAACAACTACACTAGGTGGGTTGATGACTGTAGTTTCAACGGTAGGCAATGTGAAAGAGTAATCCTATGTAATAGATGGAATCTAAATAGGAGGTGAATGTGTATAAGTCACAACACTACTATCAGGAACAATGCATAAGTTCAAGTGACCCAACTTCACCTTAGTACTCTCTCATGATGAAGGATAGTGATTCTCCAATAGTCGAGATGGTGGAACAAAATGAGAGTAAGAGTATAGGTGAGAGAATGGTCAACAGTCCCTATAGAAATAATATTGCCTATCTCACTATCTCTGATGTGCACTGAATGTTGTGCAAACTCAACTATCTTCCCTATCCAACTATTTATAATCTAATAAATAGAGAGAAGGTTAGAGGAAATAGATGGAACATAAAGTATATCATGAAATGTACCATCATCAATGTCAATAGAACCTTTTCCACATATAGTCATAACAATATCATTGCACATCAAAATGTGTGGAGTAGGAGCAACCTTAAAAGAAGAGAACAAATCTTGAGAAGATTCCATTTGGTGTGAAGCACCTAAATTTAGTAACCATCTAGAAGAATGTGGAGTAGTAGTTGCATATAGTACATGAACCTTTCCTATGTCTTTACCATCTATCTAAAATGACGATGATGAAGAAGAGCTATGAGAAGAAGAAGGAATATCAATGTTGCTCTTCCAAAGGAGAGCCATCAAATCTAAAACCTATTTGGCATAGCCATCTAACTTCTTCTCATAAAAATATGACTCATCATGATTGGGCATATTACAATAAGAAAATTATCATCTTTCTAGCTTTGGTTTTATTTCCCTTAAGAGGAGGTGGGTCTAATGTGTGGTGAGAGCTAGAATCAATCTGAGACTCTATAGGATGTGACTTCTATTTCTTCTCCTTCTTTCCTGAAGATGTCTAAGCTACTAATGCATAATTTTATGAGCTTGTGAGAGAATCCAACTAAGAGAGCTTAGATTGCTCTCGAGTCAAATGATAAAAAAAAACCTTGAAGGATGGCATGGTAAATCTAGTACCCAAAGCATCCATGGTGGAATAGAAGGTAGAAGAAAAGATTTGGAAGTTTCCAAGAAGCTTAGAAAGAATCAAGTAAATGCACTCGATGTTAATATTAGTTTTCCCATAACCCTATAATAAAGATCTCTATTGTTTGATCTTCATCAAGAAGTTCTTAATGGAAAGAAGTGAATTTGGTACAAGAGAGGTAAGCTCTATCTCAATCTTTAGTACCCTAACCTAATTCACTATACCAAACAAGTCATCAAGCTTGGTCCACATAGCTAGAGGGGTATTGCACCCATCAAGATGAAACTATAGACTATAAAACACCTATAAGGAAATAAACCCCATTACCTCATCCATCTTGTTTCTATGTTGTATGATCTGAAAAGGCCTCTCAAAAATTAGTTACACTATGTCTAAAAAAAACTATAACCCTTTTGATTGAAGAAGCCATCACATTAGAGACTTTCATGTGTGATAGTTATGAGGGGTCAAAAGTTCTAGAAAAGAAGAGGTCTCAACCATTATTTTAGAAGGTGTTGGATTGTTTTTTTAAAAGGTTATGGTTTATTGATGTAAATAATAGAAACAATAATACAAAACACCCCCCACAAAACAAAAAAATGAACCCCAGCTGCTAGAAGGAATGCATATACAAGAAAAGAGAAAAAATATTTAGTTTGAGAATTACATGTACCTTTAAAATAAATTGATGAAAATAATAGAGAATTTGGATAGTGATCAAGAATAGATTTTTGACACTTCTTTTGGATCGAGAAATGAACCTAAAATGAGCAAGTTATTCCCCTAAAAGATAGAAAGCATCATTTGACATCGAGCAAAAAAATAGGTACCAAACTAGAAAAAAATTCCAAAAATTACCTTCACCATCATGTCTATCTTAGAATCATCTTCTAGTGATATTTGTTTTTCCAGAAAATGATACTGTATGCTCAAGTTAGAGCCAAAAAATTGTCAAGGCCTCTAGAAGTGAAAAAACCTTTGCAAACCCCAGTAAAAAATTGAAAAAGTGGCTAAAAAATAATCCCCCAAGCCCCCATGTGAACCAAGTTGGGCAATGGTGGCTAGGAGCCAATGGGCTAGAGGCATGCTCGAACAAAGGTAGAGAGTGGGCAACGTGTGCTGATTGAGCAACAATTGGGTTGAGTTGTGGTTGTGGGTAGAGTGGTGGCTAACTGGTCATTAGAATGTGAAACACGATGTTAGAATGTGAAACATGACCACCATTTAAATGACCACCACTAGCTATTTGGAGAGACCTTAGTGATGTTTAAAAACACCACACAGTTTAGAGAAAACCTTAGTGGTTCTCTAAATTGTCTATGCTTTTTAGTGGGCTTTTTATTTTTTTATTTTTTCACCTTGAAATGTATGCTGAGGGTTGTATGACCCTGGTAGGAAAAAACATTGCCTCGAATTTTCCTAGTGTTCAAAATTGACTAATTTTAAATGAAAATAGAGGTTTTGAAATCTTCTGAATCAAATTGTGAGGTCTGTTTGGCCTTAAAGTGCTTTGATTTGTAGAGAACCCCCTGTTTGCAAAAAAAAGTACCAAAAAAAAAAGCCAAATCTGATCCAACAAACCCTTGTTCTTACTTTCTTCAAAAAATGAACAAGCTACAATAGATCAAGCTCTGATACCATGAAGGATTTGAGCAATACAAATCCACAAAAGCCAAAGAACATCTGCATGCAAGAACCTATCACAAAGAAAAAAAGAAAAAGAAGAGGTAAGGGTTTTTCTCTAAAAATATGGAAAATTATATTATTAGAATAAGAGAATGAATATAATTTACAATTGATCAATCCTTATAGAAGGAGTACATAAAATATGAAAGGGAAACCCTAAGAAGTAAATGATGTTTAACAATTCTATTTGATTATTAAATGGAAATGCATGTGTATAAAGGAAAATCTTAAGAAGGGAGTATAGGTAATTTAATAAATTAAATTAACTTAACCTTTTACTCTAACAATATGTTTGGATATGCAAGGGGTTTACCAGGCTAACTCATTAACAAAAGAAAAAATGAAAGATAGATAAATACCTTGCTTGTTAATTGCCATATTCACAACACACCATTATATGAATGATCATAACAATCTTGAGGAGGGGGTAATGATATTTCTCTGAAAAGATAATCAAGAACCAAAATTTAAATCCAAGATTGAAAGAAAGAGTAAATTGACAAAAAATAACCATGTGCCAGAGAGATCAGTAGGACTTGATACTAATGGACCCAAGTATGATGAGAGGAAAGATGTATCCTACAAGGAATTATTGGTAGCACCTAGCACCTAGATTCAAAAGCAACTAAAAATTTAAAGGACAACACTTTAGTCACACATGATCCCACATAAGGACTTTTTGAAGCATGAAGTGGAAAGATCTAGAGGACCTGATCTAATGTGAGATGACATGAGATTGGGCTTATATATAATGGGACTAAATAGTGATGATGACTAAGGACTAAAAACATATGATTTGATGACCAATGATCGATATGGGGGGATAGTGATGATTGACAATAGCTATGGGGAATAGTATGTACACTAAAATTAACTAAGATATTTATAGGGATGACATGTATAGGAGCTATGTACAGGGGATAGTGAAGATTGAATGGGATGGATTACTGGTGGTGCAAATTAATGCATGAAGTTGTCCAAGTCAAGTTAAAAAGACTAGATGAACTAATGGTGGATAGGGTTATGTGGATAATGGGAATGATATACCTCTAAACAAGGCAAGGATTTAGAAGGATGCTTTCCAATGATGATGAGTGGATTTTAATCAAAGCTTTCAACAAGGCTAGAAACAAGACTAAGGGTTTGACTAGATAAGTTTATTGATGCTCAATTTTAGATAGCTAGAGGGGAATAATGGGATGGAGCATGTGATGGGAGATTTCTACGAGCTTTAGGATATGAATTAATGGCATTGACTTGCATAGGTGGTGCAGGAGTACCTAGAGGTAAGGTGAAATCCTAACTCAAATTTTGATTTTTGAATGGACTAACCAACCATTAAGGGAATAAGGACTCAATATAAAGTCCCAAGATAGCATTATGAGGTATTGTTAGGTAAGATTTGAGTGTGAGCCAAGTTTTGACCAATGAAGTCCTAATAGGCATAAAATTGCTAGAAATTGTTCTATAACGAAAAACTTGGAAAAATACCTAAAAAGCAGCAAGAAGTGTTCAAAGGAGTTCCTTAGGTGTTTTAAGTTCATTTTATGAAGGTTGAAATCAAAGTGTTCAAGTTTGGTAGCTTAAATTGCAAAATTGCAAAAGTTGTCAAAATTACTCATTGACAACTTTACAATTTTCCTAAAATTGCAATAGCAACTTTTACACAGTTTTGGAAAAGGGGAAATAAGGGTAGTCATGGCTTGAGCCAAATTTTAGTATGGATGGGGGAACCTATTTAAATATCCTCAAACTCATTTCTAAGGGTTGGTTGATTCACATGCACACATAGTTAATGAAACCAAAGGATTTGCTAACAGAAAATGTGTTTAGGAAGATCTGTTGCTTTATCTTATTGGTGTGCTTACTTTTCTTGATGGAATAGTTAGTTGGTTTCATGTTTTGATTTTTTAAAGGTTGATTAGATCTTAAGAGTTCATTTTAGCAAATTTTAAAAATTAACAAGGTTTTACATTCCTGTTGTCTAGTTTTGAGTATGAACAATAAACATGGCTAAGGCCTAACTTCCCATGGTTGAAAATCCATGGCCTTTGGGAATCAGGAAATGGCCTTTTTATACTATGCAAATACTAGTTTTAGAGGTTGGGGAAGGTAGATAGCTCAGTTTACAAGCGAGCACTAGGCAAGAAAGAAAGGCTTGGCAAGGTGTAATGAAAGCTTGAAATGGAGTTTTGGTGAGAACATAGGATTGACATGTACCAATATTTCTTAGGAAATGATGGAGTAGGGTACCAAGGGTCCATAACTTAGAGGAGGAGGTTGGATGTGCATCATGGAGAAATTAGAGAAAATTTCATTGTCATTGCCTTTGAAACCTTTAAAATAAGGGTTTTCTTGAGTTGTACTGTACAGACACCATGTGATGCAGGGAAGGGGTGGAATGACTAGGTCCAAAGGCTCACCAACCTATCTAAACCACCCTACAAGAGTTAACATAATGGAAGTAAACATAAAGAACAACAACCAAAGGAGGAAGAAGAGTGAAATACTTTTATTGATTCATCAAAATATCTTCATACATGCCTTGCTATAAGGCCTTTTGGGTTACGACCAAATACAAATACATTCATATTCAAAGATCCAATAGAAAATTCACACTTTCTAGTTATGCTCTGCAATCTTCTTCAAAAATTGCCTAACTCTAAGCCTAAACACTCTATATATACTTGGTAAAATAGCTTACAAATCATTCTAGAACATTACATAAGAGGAAGGCCGACCCAACAATAGTCTAGACACATCCCAATAAAAGATCTTAACATAAATATCATGACCAAAATAACTCCCTCAAGTTGGCTCGCAAAAATTATGTCCAAATGCTAACACTCAACATAAACAACAAAACTTGGCATATGAAGGGTCACTCAACATAGATTGGGTAACTCAGCACATGAAGAGTCACCTCGCATACATTGGGTAACTCAATACATGAGGGAACACATGGTCAACACTAGATTTCTATAATAACCAAGCACCAACTAAGTGATATAGTAACTCAACACCAACTAGGTGCTATAGTAACTTGGCACCAACTAGAGCTACAGTAACTCAACATCCATTAGAGCTATAGTAACTCAACATCAACATGTAGAATGAATAAGAATGAGTAGGATAAAAAGGAAACCCAAGATGCTCGTACATCAGACAACTAGGGTTGAAAGAAATGATTCTCCTAAATCATTGAGATGTCACAATCTGAGTTGAATCCAACTCAAATTGAGAAATCCATGAAGCATCTTTAATAGGCCTATTCTTCCACTCCACCAAATATTCATAGTAATCTTTTTCTCTTGTGCTCTTGCCAACTCTTTGATCCAATATCTATTCAACTTCTTCAATCTACTTCTTAGGATAATCTTCTGATACAACAACTTCATCATCTGGCTCATGATACTTATACAAATTAGAAATATTGAATATAAGAGATATATCCATGTCATCAAGCAACTCAACTTCATAAGCATTACCACTATCAATTTGCTTTAATATCTTACAAGGTCCAAATTTCTTCATCTTCAGCTTACTGTATGTTCCAATAGGAAATCTTCCTTTCTTTAAATAAACCATCACCTCATCACCAACTTTAAAATTAGGATGTCTTCTCAACTTATCTCCTTATACTTCTGATTACTTTATTCTAACCTCAACTTCACTTCCTTATGCAAAGACTCTAGAAAATCAACAAATTCTTCTCCTACAATAAATCTTTTTTTTTTCACTAGTAACATCTCTCAAATCTAATACTCCTCTAGGCTTCATTCCAGTAACAATCTCAAAAGATGTCTTCCTCATACTCCTATTCACAAAATTATTATATATAAATTCAGCTTGTACCAATACCATCTCCCAATTACTTGGCTTATTTCCAACTAAACATCTCAACAAATTACCTATGCTTCTATTCACAACCCTTGTTTGTCCATCTATCTATGGATGGAATGTATAACTAAACTTCAACTTAGTACCCATCTTCTTTCAAAAAGTCTTCAAAAAATAACCAAAAAACTTACTATTTCTATCAGAAATAATTCTCCTTGGTATATTATGCAATCTTACAATATCTTTAAAGAAAAGTTTAGCAACATGCTCAACATTTGATGTCTTCTTACATGGTATAAAATGAGTCATCTGAGAAAATATATCCACTACAAAAAATATGGAATCATACCCCTTCACTATCTTAGGTAATCCAAGAACAAAATCCATACTGATGTCACTCCAAGGTTCCTCAGGAATAGTAATAGGTGTATAAAAACTAGTATTTTGAATTACTTCTTTTACAATTTGACAAACTCCACAACTCTTTACAAATTTTTTAATATCCTTATACATTTGTGACCAATAATACTTCTCTTTCAAAAACCTCCATGTCTTATCAATTCCAAAATGTCCAGCCAATCCACCACTATGCTTTTCCTTAATCAGATTCAACCTTCATAGAACTTCTAGAAATATACAACTGAATGTCTTTGAACAAAATATCTTCTTGAATGAAATACTCATCATACTTACGTATGTGATCTATTAGGTTTGGTGCTCTGTACTCTCTCCATACCTCAGAAAAATTAGGATCAACATCATACAACTCTTTCATTTCATCAAAATCAAGAACTTCAAACTTAATTTCAGTCAACAAAAAATCTCTTCTACTCAATGCATCAACAACTCTATTAATAACTCCACTCTTATGCTTAACAATAAATGTGAAACTCTACAAGTACTCAACCCACTTCATATGTCTTTGATTCATTTCTATTGACTTCCCAAGTATTATAATGCTTTATGATCAGTATACAACACAAAATCTTTAGGAATCAAATAATGTTTCCACTTCTTCAATGCTTGAACAATAGCATAAAATTCTTGATCATACACATAATACTTCCTTTTAGCATCATTCAACTTCTCACTAAAGAAAGTAATGGGTTTACCTTCTTGACTTAATACAACTTTGATTTGTTGGTCAAATAAATAGTATTGACAAATGAGTGTCAACACACTTAACCATTTTCACTATGTATGTTGAGTACATAATGTATGTTGAGCTAGAATTTCAATAGGTGACAAGTCATAGTTAGTGCTAAGCAGATCAAAGTGTAGTATGTGTCAAGCAATACATGAATTGTTCATGTACTGAGTAACAAAATTATTTAGATGCCAAGCAATTTAGAAAAATATATGCTAAGTAATATAGGATATAATAGGTGTTGAGAAAACTAGAAAACATAGTTGATGTTGACCAATCCATAAATAGTATGTGTTGAGCATCAGTAATACTTCATGTGTCGAGCAAGGCAGGATCAACATAAGAGTTTGTATTTGCACATACTAAGATGTGAACCATTTTTGGAGCTGACTCAGAGAAATTTTAAAGGAGGAAAATGATAAGGATGAATCATTTACATTCCATATGTAATCTACATGCAACCAATCAAAAAAATGGTGAAGGCATGAAACCAATAAGAAAAATGCAAAGTATGAGCAAGAATTTGAGATTCAATATGGATCATAGATCCATACCTAACCCTAAATCTTCACATTCTTTATAAGGAGAATAAATGCACCATTGCATGAGTGGAAGAAAATAGATAAGGGGGAGATTATAGCAAAATTTTAGTGTGAAGAGAAAAGAATTAGAGGAACAAAGCATCAGTTTTAGATTAAGTTGATTAGAATAGCACAAAGGACAAGGAGTACATACAAAGATCAGATCAAGCAAGGATCAGAATAGGAAAAGAAGATCTAGTACCTGAACCCAATAATTTGAGATTGCATTCAATCAGGTCAAATTTTCTAATACTCTCTCACAATTGTATTAGAGATTGAAATCCTATGGTGATAGGTTAGCTTAATAGCTAGGTAGGAGAACCTTTGGAGAAGGTCAAGAAAATCCTATATATTAGGTGGGTTTAACAACCTATTGTAAATCCTTTAGTAGGGTGACACTTCATGTAAAGTGTTTGTAAATCCTTTCAATAGGTCACAATTAACAGTGTGTTGTAGCCTTTAATAGGGCAGGCCTTTAACAAGGCAAACCATCAAAAGTGGTTGAACTCATTGTTGTAGTAATTTTTGTGGGTGTCATCCCCACCCCAATTTTACCTTCTTATTCCTAGAGGGTTTTTGGGTTACCAAATCTTTGTGTTATGTGTTAATGCATGCTTCCATTTCATGTTTGTTTATATGTTTACATGGATGCAATTTTTTTTTCAAATATGTGTTAATAAGAGTTTGAAAGAATAAAAATTGTGTACTTCTAACTCACCTGCCCCCTCTTAGAAGTACTATTCCCATTTGAACATTCCAACAATTGGTATCAAAGTGCTAGTTTTCTCAAGAAGAATCCTAACAACTTGGAGAAAAAGGTTAGAAGATGGAAGTTTTCAAACTTGGGAAGATCATTGACAATCATGTGATTGGCGTGCAACTAGCTCTACACAAAGTAGAGGAAGCCAGGAAGGAACTAAGAAAATCTTTGAAAAGAAGAAAGGAGATAGCCATAGCTGAAAATGACATACACTATAAGGAGATTGACACCTCACAATTTTTTTCCAATAAAGACTCCAAGGAATTTGATGCAACAATAATAGAATTAATGGAGAAAAATAGAGCACAACCTGAAGAAATCAGATTACTCAAGCTTGAACAAGGATCACAAGCCATAATTCTTTGTGAAGTGACTGAACAAAAGAAAAAAGCTATTGAAGACAACGTCATGGTAGAAGGACAAGAGAAATCTCATCAATAGGTTGGAAGAGAAGATAATTGAATTTGAAAAGATTTGAGATATGCAATTAGATACCTTAAGCTAGATGATGAATGCTAATCATGAGCTAAACATGAAGGATATTGAGATCTCCACCTTGAAGATATAGAATGAACAATTGTAGAATGAATTGAAAAGAGAAAAGGAACTAGTAGAAAGTTACAACAAACCCAATGAGGCCATCAAGTACTTTGAGGAATTGTTGAAATTGTCAAGGGCTAGTAATGATACTTCAGGAGTTGGCTACATCAACACTGAACAAGGAGAATCACCCAAGGCTACAGAAGAAAGAAGAAACAAAGGTAAGAACACTAAACCTAATTGTCATTTCTAATGTAAAAGGGACGTACCTCTAATGTGTGTAGAAGCAAGAATATTCATTAGCATGATAAGCCTTCAAATGCAAATTTCTATCACAAGTGCAAAAAGCAAGGATATTTAACACAAGACTATAGAACCAAGACCACGAGGACACCAAGATTTGAGGATCACTACTACAATTGCAAAAAAAATGGACATAGAGCATTTGAATGTAGATCAAAGCCTATGTGGACACCTAATCAGCCTGCAAGAGAAATTAATCATGCACATCACCACAATTGGGACTACAATACAAGGAAAAGTTGTCACTGCTATAAGAAATATGGTCATGTACCTCAAAATTGCATAAGAACATACTTCAAGGGGAACTAAAAAAAATGGTTGAACCAAACCACATGTTTGAGTTGCTTGAAGATTGGTCATATTAGCTGGAACTATCCAACAAAGGTCAAGGCACCCAAGACTGAAGTTAACAAGAGCAAAGAAAAAGTTGATGTGGAACACATCTGGAAAGATATGAAGAAGACATGGCAGAAGAAAGGTGAATGCAACACATCAAATGGAGAGATCACTTCACCCAAGAGTTTAAGTGATCAAACCTCATCAAATTAAGTACTAGAAAGGCACATAGGGCCGATACATATAAAGATGTGTCATACATTAGCCCAAAAGAACATAGGACCACTGCAAAGAAGAAATTTGCATAAGTTAAGATGTTAGGATAAAAGTTGGAAGATGATGCCAAGTTACCTTTAGTTTCCAAGTAAAACTCCAGTACATGCCGAGTTGAACAGTCTAGTAGTTGTCAAGTAAGACTTGATAGTGGCTGCCAAGCAATTAACAACATCAATAGATGCCAAGTGAAATGACATAGTAGTTGCCATGTGAATGACATAGAGTTGATGCCAAGTTGAAAAATCCTTTGGAAGCTTAGTGATAGCTATAGGCATGAATACAATAAATGCTAGGCTTCAACCCTAATAAAAGTGAAAATCATTCATTTTTTGATCATTTGAACAAAGGGCAAAGACAAACAAAGCAATTGAGTGAATTACCAATGATCAAAAGATGATTTGCAGTGATTCAACAACAACCCAACTCCATTTCATTGATTTACTAGGTATTTCATTCAAGTGTTGAGTTATGCAGTTTGAAAAGTTTGTTTAAACAATAAAGCCTAGTTTGATTAGAAATGGCATTTGGTTCTAAGTCTACAAAGGGAAAGGAAGATTTGGAAATTTAATTAGTTAGCAATGAAGTTAAACAACCTGAGTTCAAGCCAATCCTAGAGGTTGCCTACAAAAATGATCTTGTTGGTGCCCTATCCAGAATTCCTGATAAAGTAGTAATGATTCAACATGTATGCAAATGCTACAACCCTAAAATTGGAGCCATATGAGATTTGGAGATTTTTAATGCAGTTGATAAACTCTAGCAAAATGGAAAACTTAAAGATGAATTCTTCATAGTTGAGAAGAAGGGTTTGACCAAAACCCTAGTTTTCCCTATTGTCTTTAAAATGGAATGGATATGCATTGTGTTGAGCAGAATCCATGATGGAGCTTTTTGGTTAGAAACAAGGCTATTAAAATTTACAAAGAAAACTATACATAGGGTTACTGGTATTTCAACCCTAGATTGGCCCAAGACCCTAAGGAGTGATAAGAAGGAGGTAATAGAGAAAAAAACTTGTGCTAAGTGGAACAATAGGGTATGAAAATTGACACCATCAAAGACCCCCTACTAGACTTTTCTATAAGGATTATATCTAACAAATTTTACCAATCCATCAGGTTGAATAGTGTACCTTGCATAGCAATAGATGTTGCCTAAAAGTTAGTGAAAAATGATCATACTTATGATCTTGCAGAGTTGATGATGTAGAAAATTAATGAAAACTTGGGATCCATAAGTAAATCAAAAGGGGCTCAATGCAAAATTGGCTTAGTTTTGGTTTGAATTTTTTTCTACATTATGAAATAATTCCTCTCAGTAGGCAAGGTGAGATGGGATCCAAATAAGAATATTGTTGACCAAATAAATGGATTCATTAATCAAATGGGTGAAATTTTTTATGCCCAAATGACCAATTATTTTGAGGACTTTAAACAATCCATGAAATAGAGAATGAGAATTCTAGTCTCAATGGTGGAGCAACATGAAAAAGACATTTTATTTCTAGTGGATATTGACTATACTTACATACAAGTAGTCATCCCTAGAGCTAGATGGCTTAGACCAATGGGTTATGAACTTGATGTGGATCAGACTTCAACAACTATTACAACATTTCTTGCAAAGGAAATTGATAAAAATGTAAAGCACTTTGGGACATATGATGTTGTCAAATCAAGGGTTGTTATAGACCTCAAGATAGTAACAATAGTAAAGAAGAAGGACAAGCTTCTAAAGAAGCTTAAGAAGAAATTTGGGGTAGATATAGGAGAGACATGTACTATAGAAGAAGTGGAGGAAATAAGTAATGATGAAGAAGAGGATGACAATGAGAAAGATGAGGATGATCTAGAGAAAGGACCAGCACAGTTAACCCAAAGCCTAGGTGAAGATGAGGATGAGAGTTCCAAGGAAGAACAAGCCAAGGAAACATGCATCCAAACCAAGGTCACCAAAAGAAAGGAAAAAGCACCACCTACTCCTTAGCCCAAGCAAAAGAAAATGGCAAAGCTTACTACTAGAGCTACTACAAGAGATACTACACAAAAGGCAAAAGAAGAGGCAACATAGAGGAAGAAATCCACTATAAAGATTGTAGATGAGCCAAAGAAAAGAAGAAAATTTGTGCCTCAACCTAATTTAGATGAAGCAAGGACATAATTAGAAGACAACAGTCAGTTTAAAGTGGTAAGCCATCCACCTAAGTCTTCAATTGATAAATTATGTGCTAAGACTAGGAATAGTGATTTGAATGATTTGAAGAATGTAGATTTTAATAAGATCACAAAGGATGAGCAAAATAAAATAGAGAAATCTATCTACAGTATGATGATAGAATATAAAGATACATCTCTTGAATTGGATAGCTCATTGCCAAAGGAATTATATAAGATTGTAGAGGATAAATGGCATTTCTTTTTGCAAATTGAGAAGGAAATATGGTAGTCTACCTTAGCAAGAATGTTACCTGATTTAACTAAAATTCAAATAACAAATGTAGTCAAGAAGCACAACAATAGATTTACTCCCAAATACAGGGCATTTAGTATTCTACAAAACAAAATTGAAGAGGTTGTGAGAAAATCCACAAAAGTGTGGAAGATTATTTACAAGAAAATTAATGATGTATTTGATGAAGAATACAAGATAGAAGCAAGTGCCAAAACAAAGGAAATAAAAGAAGAAAGAAGGAAGAAAGTAGAGGAGAAGAAGCTAGAAGAGAATAAAGTGGAGGAAGAAAAGAAGGATGAAGAAGAAAAGGAGGAGGAAATGAGTAAAGAAGAGGAAAAGGGGACAAATGAGCAACAAGAATAGAGTGTGTAGGACACACAACTGCCACCTCCTAGCCCTCCTCATTCTACCATCACACTTACAAAGACAATCAAGATAAAGGATTTTATTGATACTTTGGGTCAAAACATTAATCCATTAAATATAGAGGATCTAGAAAAGATCCTTGACCAATTAACACAAGTAGCTAGACTATGTTCAAGCCCAATATTGGTCAATATTGATGAGTTGGAAAAGTTAGTAGTGAAATCAAAGAAAGTCAAGGTGCAAACACAAGAACCACCTATGACCATATAATCTACTAGACTTCTACTCCTTCCACCTCCATCTCCACCAAAAGCAATCACACAAGCACTTTAGGAGCCAAGTGCAATAGCAGGGGATGATAAATGAAAATTAGTACAATCAATAGGTACACCCCCAACCATAATGACAGCTAAAGAGAAACAAGATAAAGAGAAAGAAGAGACAAAAGATAAGGAGCAATCTAAAATACAAACTTTGGTTGAACTACACAAAATAGGTACTCCTAAAAAATCTCTTTAGCAGCCGAGCATTGAAATGCTAGAATTGCAAAATTAGAACACCAAGCTCAAGCTCAAAAAAAGTAGCTAGGAAACTTCATTATGGAGTTCCTAAGCTTAATGAATAAATAAAGATACCCTATTATGAATCCAGCACTCTCATAGAAGAAAAGATGAATGAGATACACAGTGCTTTGGATAGAAGAAGGAGACAAGAGGCACTTACAAAGGATTACAAATATAGGAAAGCATTAAATGAAATCAAGGAAATATTCATGGATGCCTTCAGCCTACGGTCTCCAGATGAGTCAAGACCAATTATAGAGAAACTATTAGATATAGTTGATCAGGTGACAAATGAGGACCATGACACCAACACCAAACTAATTGAATGGTTAGAGAAGAAATTCCAAGGTAAGGTCAACCAAAAGATATCAAATGAAATCATTTTGGGAGAAGTTGACCTGGCTAAGAAAATAGATAAAGTCAAAATCATACTTGGGAATATATTCTCCCTTTACAATAAATTGTGTAATTTTTCAAATTTTACACAAGAAACTGGCCAGAAGATATTGAGCTAGGAAAGAAATCTAAAGATTTCTAGTATGCAACTCCCAACCAATCTAGCTCAAAGTGAGAAGCATTTTGCTCAAATACTTCATGCTCAAAGGGAACTAGCTATATTAATAGTAGAGGAGGCTTATATAAAAGCCAAGCTAATACAAATGCAATCCTCCATCACCCCTCACTTGGAGGTACTCCACAAGGAGCAGATGTATGCAAAGACAGTCTTGAAGAAAGATCTAAATCTTTCTACTCATGAAGGACTTGTAGACCTAGTAGTAGAGCTTACAATCCAACACAAGTCATTGGATATTGCATTAAAAAACTAGGATGTAGCTCTGAAGATACTCTTAGAGGTTAATAGCTCATTTTTGGCTAAACATGGTATTACTCCATAGAACCCTTTGACATTAGTGTCAAAAAGGAGGAGATATATTATAGGGGGAGTAAGAAAAGGAGGAGATATGTAGATACTATGGGTAATTACTAAATCTCCATTCTTTCATTCATTTTGAGAATAAAGTGGAATGATTGTAAATAGCCAAAAAGGAGGAGACAAGGAATATAAAATTTTGGTAATCACAAGGAATACAAGGACATCACACAGATCAAACATAGCATACAGGCTTAGAATGTAGAAACAGGTCAAAGTACGGAGAGGATTAGGAACATTGGCACAAAATTTCAATTTCAAAAGCATAATCAACTTAGGGGGAGTGATAAGGTATATTTCTACCCACAACTTTTGAAATTTTGCATGTAAGTCGAGAAAGTAAAGCATGTACTCAAAAACGTTAGGATCACCAATGCTTAGTTAAGTGTTTCTGACACTCATGTCAAAGGGGGATATTTTTGGTCAAATAAATAGAATTGATAAATGAGTTTCAACACACTTAACCATTTTCACTATGTATGCCAAGTACACAATGTATGACGAGCCAAAATTTTAATAGGTGTTGAGTCACAATTAGTGCCGAGAAGATCACAGTGTAGTATGTGCTGAGCAATATAGGAATTGTTCATGTGCTGAGTAATAGAATCATTTAGATGCCAAGCAATTCAAAACAACATATGCTAAGAAATATAGGATATAATAGGTGCTGAGAAAACTTTAGTGTGAAGAGAGAAGACTTAGAGGAATAGAGTAGTAATTTTATATTAAGTTGATTAGAACAACACAAGGGACAAGGAGTACATACAAAGATTAGATCAAGCAAGGATCAGAATAGAAAAAGTAGATGTAGTACCTAAACCCAACAATTTGAGATTGCATTAAATTAGGTCAAATGTTCTAATACTCTCTCACAATTGTATTAGAGGTTGAAATCCTATGGTGATAGGTTAGCTTAATAGCTAGGTAGGAGAACCATTGGACAAGGTCAATAAAATCCTATATATTAGGTCAGTTTAACAACCTATTGTAAATCCTTTAGCAGGGTGACACTTCATGTAAAGTGTTTGTAAATCCTTTCAATAGGTCACATTTAACAGTGTGTTGTAAACTTTAACAGGGAAAACCATCATAAGTGGTTGAACTCATTGCTGCAATAATTTTTGTGGGTGTCATCCCCGCCCTAGTTTTACCTTCTTATTCTTGGAGGGTTTCTGGGTTACCAAATCTTTGTGTTATTTGTTGATGCATGCTTTCATTTCATGTTTCTTTATATGCTTGCATGCATGCAAATTGTTTTCAAATATTTTTTAATAAGAGTTTGAAAGAATAAAAATTGTGTACTTCTGATTCACCACCCCCCTCCCCCCCCTTTGAAGTACTCTTCCCATTTGAGCATTCCAACATGATTGTATTACCACTTGAATCACATTCAACTTGAAATACTTTGTTAAAATTAGGAAAAGCCAATATAGGTAATTTAGCAAGCTTTTGTTTCAAAGTCTCAAAACTCTTATCAACTTGATGTGTCCATTTGAATTCCTTTTTATCTCCCCTCATTGTCTCAATCATAGCATTACAAATAGCATTGCAATTCTTTATACACTTCCTCTAAAAACTAGCCAAACCATGAAATGATCTTACTTCACCCACATTCTTAGTGTAGGCCATTCCAAAATTGCTTTAACCTTCTCAAGATCCATCTTCAATCCATCAGCTGAAATCACAAATCTCAAATACACAATCTCCTCTTGCATAAAAGAACACTTTTTTAGATTAATTAACAACTTTCCCTCTTTCAACCTTTATAATACTTGTTTAATATTCTCAAGATGTTCTTCCTTAGTCTTACTAAATGTCAAAATATTATTCAAATAAAAAATCACAAACTTACCCAAAAATATTTTTAGAACCCTATTCATCAACCTAATGAAAGTACTAGGTGCATTAGTCAAACTAAAAGGCATAACCAATCATTCATAAACACATATTTTGTCTTAAAAGTAATCTTCAATTCATCACCTTCTTTGATTTTGATCTGATTATATCCACTCTTTAAATCAATCTTGGTAAAATACTTTGCTCCACTCAAACAATCCATTATGTCATCCATCCTTGGCATAGGAAAGCTATATTTCACTATGATTTTGTTAATAGCTCTGGAATTAGTACACATTCTCCATTCTTTTTATGTGCTAATATAGTAGGTACAACACATGGACTCAAGATTTCTCTGATCAAACCTTTTTGCAACAACTCATACACTTGTCTATTAAGTTTTTCATTCTCTGTAGGTGTCAATCTATATGGTGCTTTCTTCAAAAAATTAGCTTCAGGAATAAAATCCATACAATGACTTATACTTCTCATTGGTGGTAAACCATTAGGAATATCCTTAGTAACAATATCCTTATACTCATTTAATAATTCTATAATTTCTATTGGTACTCAGCTATAACTATCTACTACCACTCGGTCATTACTAGCTTCTGCTCTCAGTTATTACTACCTACACTTGGTCGTCTATGAATTATGGCAAAATAGGCTTGACTCTTCTTCACTTCATTTTCAAATTGTTTCCCATTAACCATCAAAACTTTTATTGTAATGCAACTAACCTCATCTAGACTTTCAATCAAAGGAAACAATATTCACTTCTTCCCATTCACCCAAAGTGTATATTTATTTAATATTCCATCACGCATAGCATATCTATCATATTAGCAAGGTCTACTCAATAGAATATGACAACAATCTATAGGTGTAATATCACACAAAACTCCATCAAAGTAATGTCCAATCTTAAACTTCTGATGGGGACACAACCCAACAACAGAATGGACACAATAGAAAAGGGGAATTATATTAACTAATAAAATCAGCTAGTACAAACAATGCAGAGAAAATAAACTTCAAAACATGCCCTACGGGCTTACAATAGCATAACTCTGGAGAATATTTCTCCTTTTAGCACCTCCTCTCAAGCTCCAATCCGAACTACCTTTTACAATACCAAAAATCTCCTTAAATAGACCCCGAAGGGTTAAGGACTAGGAGTAAATTCTAGAAAGTGCTAGTAGGCATCCACCGACAAAATAGAAGGTTCCAGAAGCTGCGTTAGAAGTTCGTGCAAATCTAGAAGAATCCAGAAATGTTAGTCAAACTTCCGGGAGGCATAACTTTTGAACCGTAGCTCCGATTGACGAACTGTTTACATTTTCGGAAAGCTCTCGAAGTGCTCTATAGCCCTATGGACAAGCTATGCTTGTACCCCATTTTTTGACCCTTTTCGAGGTCATTTAATGCCCCAAACCTGACTTTGAAGCATTCTTAGGAGGTCTCCAAAACCCAAAAAACTGCAATAACTTTCAAACTGTGGGGCCTTTTGACCTGATTCTTTTTCTGGAATGCTCTAAATCTCAATTACATTCATTTGGCCAAGTCACACCTTCTAGGTCACCAAAAAGATGGCCAAATTGCATGCTCCTATTTTTTCGGGATTTTCAAATGCACTGATAGTTGAACTATGAGAGTTGGAACCTTTATTTGGGCCAAATGGGTATCCAAAAATGTAAAGACATGAAACAAAAACTAAGTCTAAGTACTTTTTTTTGGGTCACACAGGATTGCCCTTATACCTCTAGATGCTCTTGCATCAGACACCCAGGGTAGATTGAAAAGTGACCCTGTCACTTTATGGATGGTAGAGGAAATCCCAAATGGGAAACCTCAGCTGCTGAAATCCAAGTTGAGTCCTCGATCGGCCGTCCTTTCCATTTTACCAAATACTCTTCATACTGCCTGTTTCTGGTACTCCTACCCACACGTTGATCTAGAATGTCTTCTATCTCCTCCTTAGAAGCAGGAATTGGACATGGCTCTAAAACCAGCTCCTCATCAGCACCATCATCATGATACTCTGTCAAATCTGTAATGTTGAAAATTGGAGAAATGTGAATACCATCTGGCAGCTCCATCTCATATGCATTTCCTGAGTTATGTTTCTTCAAAATTTTGTAGGGGCCAAATTTCCTCATTTTCAGCTTGTTGTAAGTACCAACTGTAAATCTTTCTTTTCGTAAGTGCACCATGACAAGATCCCCTACTTGTAATTCCTTATGTCTTCTCCTTGCATCAGCCCTAGCTTTATACTCTTGATTCATCTTGATAATGTGTGCTTGAACCTCCTCATGTAGATGCTTGATGTGCTCAACAAATTCCTCAGCTTCAACACTTGTTCTCTCCCCTTGTTCTATCTTCCTCAATTCTGGTGCAGTCCTTGGGCTATTTCCATATACAATTTGAAATGGTGATTTTCTAGTACTCCTATTTACAGAGTTATTATAAGCAAACTCTGCCTGTGGCAGAATCAAATCCCATCCCTTAGGCTTATCTCCAACTAAACATCTCAGCAAATTTCCCAGACTTCTATTTACCACTTCTGTTTGGCCATCAGTCTGTGGGTGATGCGTGGAACTGAATTTCAAGTCTGTTCTCAACTTCTTCCACAATGTCCTCCAGAAATACCCCACAAATTTAGTATCTCGGTCAGAAACTATACTCCTTGGAAGACCATGTAGTCTTACCACCTCTTTGAAAAACAAGTCTGCAATATGGACAACATCATGAGTTTTGTGGCATGGAATGAAATGTGCCATTTTGGAGAACCTATCAACCACCACGAATACTGAGTCATTACCCCTTTGTGTCCTTGGCAATCCAAGAACAAAATCCATACTTATGTCCTCCCATGGCCTTGATGGAACAGGTAATGGCTGATATAGGCCAGTATTGTGACTAAACCCCTTGGCAACTTGACAAACTTGGCAACTCTGTACAAACTTCTTCACATCCTGTGTAATTTGAGGCCAAAAATAATGTTCTCTAAGAATGGCAATGGTTTTATCCCAACCAAAATGTCCTGCCATCCCTCCACAGTGTTTCTCCTTAATCAGATTTTCCCTCATGGAACTCCTTGGAATGCACAATTGACTACCTTTGAACAACATGCCATCCTGAATCAAATAGTCTAACCACTTGGTTCTATCTACAGCAACAGGGTCTTTACAAGCTTTCCATGCTTCAGTAAAATCAGGATCCTTAGGGTACAAATTCTTGAGTTCATCAAACCCAACTACTTCAACCTGCATTGTTGTAAGCAATAGCTGTCTCCTACTTAATGCATCTGCAACCCTGTTAGATTTTCCACTTCTATGCTTTAACACAAATGTATAACTCTGCAAGAATTCTACCCACTTCATATGCCTCTGATTCAATTTACCTTGGCTATTTAGGTACTGTAATGCCTGATGATCAGTATACAAAACAAATTCCTTTGGCAATAAATAATGCCTCCATTTGTTTAAGGCCTGAACTATTGCATAGAACTCTTGATCATAAACAGAATACTTCTTCTTTGCATCATTCAATTTTTCACTAAAATATGCAATAGGCTTACCTTCTTGGCTTAATACAGCCCCAATAGCGCTACCACTAGCATCACAATCCACTTGGAATACTTTTCTAAAATCTGGAAGTGCCAACATAGGCTGTTTAGTCACCTTCTTCTTCAGCAATTCAAAACTTCTTGCAGCTACTGCAGTCCATTTGAACTCTTTTCTATCCCCTCTTATTGTATCAGTTAGGGGTGCACATATGCCACTGAAATACTTAATAAACTTCCTGTAAAAACTAACCAAACCATGAAATGATCTTACCTCTGTAGCAGACCTTGGAGTAGGCCATTCCAAGATGGCTTTTACCTTCTCTGGATCCATTTTGAGACCTTCTGGTGATATAACAAATGCCAAATAGACTAACTCCCTTTTTGCAAAGACACACTTCTTTAGATTAATTAACAATTTCTCTTCCCTTAGCCTTTCAAGGACACTACGAATATGTAGTAAATGTTCTTCCAAAGTCTTGCTGAAAATTAAAATATCATCCAAATAGACAATAACAAATTTTCCCAAGAACTTCTTAAGTACCTCATTCATGAGCCGCATGAAGGTGCTTGGGGCGTTTGTCAATCCAAAGGGCATGACTAACCACTCATAAAGACCCTCCTTGGTCTTGAAGGCTATTTTCCATTCATCTCCTTCTTGAATCCGTATCTGATGATAGCCACTGTTCAGATCTATCTTTGTGAAGTACTCAGCTCCACTCAAGCATTCCATAAGATCATCCATCCTTGGCAAAGGAAATTGGTACTTGATGGTTATCCTATTTATAGCTCGAGAATCTATACACATCCTCCACTCTCCATCCTTTTCTGGTGTGAGTACTATAGGTACTGGACATGGACTTAGGCTCTCTCGAATCAAGTCCTTCCTCAACAGCTCCTGAACCTATCTATTTAGCTCCTCTGTTTCAGTAGGAGTCATCCTGTGAGCAGCCTTGTTAGGCAAACTAGCTCCTAGAATCAAATCTATCTGATGACTGATTTGCCTTACTGGTGGCAATCCATCTGGAACATTATCAGAGATAATATCTCCAATTTCCCCTAGTAAATCTGATACTTCAAATGGTATTTCACTACTACCTTCTTTATCTTTCCTAGGAATCAAAGCATAGCACATACGCTGATGTTTCATGCCATCTAAAAACTTCCTTCCATCAACAAGACAAATCCTAGCACTGCTACATACCTTTTCACCTTCCTTTTTCATGGGCTTCAATTTGTGGCGAACTCCATCCTTTGTCAGAGAGTATGTGTTTGCATGTCCATCATGTATTGCATGTCTATCAAACTGCCATGGTCTACCCAACAATAGATGGCAAACATCCATCGAAATAACATCATAGAGAACTTCACCATGGTAACTCCCAATTTTGAATTTTACTAAACATTGTTCACTTACCAGGACCTTATGATCATCTTTTACCCAAGAAATCCGATAGGGCTGGGGATGTTTCTCCCTCTTGAGCTTCAGCTTAGAGACCATCTCTTTTGATACCAAGTTATCAGTTCTACCACCATCAATGATCACATCACAACATTTAACCTCACACTTGCATCTGGTACGGAACAAACTCCTCCATTGTCCTGGTTCATTCTCACCACTTAGTAGGACTCTTTCATTTACCAAGGTCTCTCATCTTTCTGCATCCTCTGAATGTGATGATTGTGCATCCTCATCCACATGAGCAACCCTAGCTTGGCCCTCAGCTCTCCTATCTATCCTTCCTTTTCATTGAGGGCATTCAAAGGAACGATGACCTTCTTCATTGCAATGGAAACAGGTACCACGAAAGCCTCCTCTTCCTTGCCCACGTCCTCTACCTCTTCCTCTTTGATTTCCAAAGTCTTGATCATGGGAGCGGTTGAAACCCTCATTCCTCTGGTTCATGCTAGTACCCTCATCTTCATTTTTCTTTTGAGTTTCATTGTGGCCTTCAGATGATCTACCACTTCCCCTTCCTCCTTGACCGCACCCTCTTTGTCTTCCTTCAAACCTTTTACTCAGCTTCTCTTCAACTTGTAGGGCAAACTGGTATGCTTCTTCAACGCTGGTCATTCTTACCAAACTTAATTCCTCCTGGATGCTAGGTCGCAACCCACTAATATAATGAGCAACCTTCTCCTTATTTTCTTCTGCATGCCCTACTCTAATAAGGAGTCGGTAAAACTCCTCTGTATATTCTTGGACTGATCTTCCTGCTTGCTTTAACCCATGCATCTTCTTAAATAGATCAAGCTCGTAGTCCATAGGAATGAACTGCTTCTTCAATTTGTCCACCATGCGATCCCATCTTGTGATCTTCTCCTTTCCTCTTCTAAGTCTTTCCATTTGAACCTCTTGCCACTAGATTTTGGCATGGCCTTTTAGTTTGGCCTTTGCAAACTTAACCCTATCTGGGTCCCTTATATCCTCACACTCAAAGTATTCTTCCAGTTCATTAATCCAATCGATCAACTCATCTGGTTTCAAATTTCTCGAAAATATATCCACTTCAATTGTAGGTCTTTTCCCAAACCTAGCAATGGCCCTAAAAAGCCTTTCCTCTACAGGATTCAGAACTTCCCCATCAACTTCCATTACTTCCTCTTCATTGTCATCCTCACTATTGTCATCTGCGGCAATATTTGCTCCTCTACGAAGCTCCTCTTGCAATGCTTGTACCTGTCTCTGGAGGGCTCTAACCTCCTCAAGATCAATAGCTCTAGCCCTTCCACCACGCTCTCTTCATGGAGGCATCTTCTAACTCGAACCCACAACCACACAATCCTGGTGCAAACTGCCTCACAATCGGTGCTCTGTCTACACACTCAGGAAAACCCGCTCTGATACCACTTGATGGGGACACAACCCAACAATAGAATGGACACAATAGAAAAGGGGAATTATATTAACTAAGAAAATCAGCGAGTACAAACAGTGCAGAGAAAATAAACTTCAAAAAATGCCCTACGGGCTTACAATAGCATAACTCTGGAGAATATTTCTCCTTTTGGCACCTCCTCTCAAGCTCCAATCCGAACTACCTTTTACAATGCCAAAAATCTCCTTAAATAGACCCTAAAGGGTTAAGGACTAGGAGTACATTCTAGAAAGTGCTAGTAGGCATCCACCGACAAAATAGAAGGTTCCAGAAGCTACATTAGAAGTTGGTGCAAATCTAGAAGAATCCAGAAACGGTAGCCGAACTTTCGGGAGGCATAACTTTTGAACCGTAGCTCCGATTGACGAACTGTTTACATTATCAGAAAGCTCTCGAAGCACTCTATAGCCCTATGGACTAGCTTTGCTCGTCCCCCATTTTTCGACCCTTTTTGAGGTCATTTAATGCCCCAAACCTGACTTTGAAGCATTCTTAGGAGGTCTCCAAAACTCGAAAAATTGCAATAACTTTCAAACCGTGGGGCCTTTTGACCTGATTCTTTTTCTGGAATGCTCTAAATCTCAATTACATTCATCTGGCCAAGTCACACCTTCTAGGTCACCAAAAAGATGGCCAAATTACATGCTCCTATTTTTTTGGGATTTTCAAATGCACTGATAGTTGAACTATGAGAGTTGGAACCTTTATTTGAGCCAAATGGGTATCCAAAAATGTAAATACATGAAACAGAAACTAAGTCTAAGTACATTTTTTTTGGGTGACACAGGATTGCCCTTATACCTCTGGATGCTCCTGCATCAACTTCACAATACATTGTTCACTTACCAATATGTTATGCTCATCTTTGATCCATAAAACATGATAAGGTTTGGGATGTTTTAGCCTCTGCAACTACAACTTTGTAACTAGCTCTTTTGATGACAAATTTGTTGAACTTCCACTATCAATGATCACCATCCAACATTTTCCAGCCATCTTACATCTAGTCTTGAAAAGACTTCTCCTTAAGAAAGGTTCCTCGTCACTTCCCTTATTACATAATGTTCTTCTCACCATCAGATTTTCTCTAGCCTTAGGTCCACTTGGTGAACCCTGATCATCTCCTTGAATCACAACATTCTAGTTTCATTGTCCACTTTCAAAGGATCTACATTAAAAAGAGCTATGTCTCTCTTTACCACATCTGAAACAATTACCATGAAAACCACCTCTAAAATAAGAATGACCTCTTCCTCAGTAAGAATTAGTACCTCCTTGGTAAGAATTACCAATTTTCCATTTGGTCTTGCCTTTTTCATCATTCTTCCTCTCAGATTTACCTTTATCTTGTACAAAATTGTCAGATTTGCTACCTTCACCATAAGATCTACCTCTACCCCTTTGGAATCTACCACCTCTACCTCTTTATCTTTTTTCATGCTTCTTTGCAAAGATCTCCTTAGCTTTCAAGGCATATTGATATGCTTCTTCGATACTTTCCAACTTTAAAAAACTTATTTCATCTTGAATTCCAAATCTCAATCTATTTATTTACCTTAAAATTTTCTCAATATCATCATCCACATGTCTAGATGTAATATCCAATCTATAGAATTCCTTGGTATACTCTTTTATAGTCATGTCCTTTTGTTTCAAATTTTGCATCTTTCTAAACAAGTTAACTTGGTAATCAGTAGGAAGGAATTTGTTCTTTACCTTGTTTACCATCTTTTTCCAAGTTTTGATCTTCACCTTTCCTCTCCTTTGTCTCTTAGTTTGCAAATGCTCCCACCACAGTGAAGCATGACCTTTTAGCCTAGTAATTGCAATCTTCACCTTCCTATTATCAGGAGTATTACATACTCAAAGAACTTCTCCATATCTAAGATCCAATCTAACACAACATTGGTATCCAATTTTCCATCATAAGGAACAACTTCTATAGCAGGCTTTAAATTTTCCCTAAACAACACTCACAACAATCTTTCCTCATCTTGATCTTCTTTAGATTCTGGATTATGGTTTGGTGTTGTTGTTTCATCATCAAGATGTGCTCCTCTCCTCTAGGCTATCTTCACAACATCTAATCTAGATGCAATTTGTCTCAACTAATCCAATATGGCATTATCAACATTTCCTCTACTACAAACCATCTTTAGGTTCCTACAAGATTTTAACCCTCTACAAGTTATAGGTCAAATCTATAGATCTAACACCCTACACCCAAATCCAAATCAAGGTTCTACATGATCTAGTCTCCACAAGGATGAACCTCAAGCTTTCATACCACCTAACATAGGGAAGGGGTGGAATGACTAGGGCCAAAGGCTTACCTAGCTATCCAAACCACCCTGCAAGAGTTAACACAATGGAAGCAAACAAAAAGAACAAAAATTAAAGGACAAAGAAGAGTGAAATACTTTTATTGATTCATCAAAATATCTTCATACATGCCCAGCTATAAGGTATGGGTTATGGCCAAATACAAATATATTCACATTCAAATATCCAACAACAAATTGACACTTTCTAGTTCTGCTCTGCAATCCTCTTCAAAAGCTGCCTAACTCTAAGCCTAAACACTCTATACATACTTGCCAAAATGACTTATAGTTCATTCTAGAACATTACACAAGAGGAAGGCTGACCCAACAATGGTTTGGACACATCCCAAGAAAATATCTTAACAAAAATATCACAATAAAAAATAATCCCGCAAGTTGGCTTGCATAAATTATGTCCAAATGCTGACACTCAACATAAATAAAAAACTTCAGCACATGGAGGGTCACTCGACATACAATGGGTAACTCGACACATGAAGAGTCACTTGGCATATACTAGGTAACTCAGCATATGAAGGAACATTTTGTCAACACTAGATTGCTACAATAACTTGACACCAACTAGGTGCTATAGTAACTCGGCACCAAGTAAGTGCTATAGTAACTCGACACCAAGTGCTATAGTAACTCAACACCAACTGCTACAATGACTTGGCATCAAGTAGAGCTATAGTAAATCCATATCCATTAGAGCTATAGTAACTCAACATTAATATGTAGAATGAACAAAAATGAGCAAGATAACAAGGCAACCTATGATGCCCCTGCATCACCATAAACACCTAAGACTTGGGAAATATTCAAGTTTAGGTTATTACAAATCAAATTCTTGAAGGCAACAAGATGCCCTATTAAGGGTTTCTAGGAGTTATAGCTAATTCCTTATTTTTAGGAGGGCTAATAGGGGCTCTTAGGGCTACAAGATAAAATAGGAAAAAATGGATTTGTGGGTATGGTAGACCTACCCAAAAGATGAAGAATTAAGTGAAAAGAAACAAGAACCATGGAAAGATGATGTAAACTTGATTATGGTCCTTTGGATGCACTTGGTGGAGTTTTGGCTCACTAGGTCAAAAGATGCATAGTTAGTGATTTGGAGTCAATGGAAGGAAATTTGAATTGATTGGAGAGTTTCTTTGTGAAAGGGGATTGGAAAGAGGTCCTCTAGATTAGGGCTTTGGATAGTAACCCTAGGTAGGCTATGATTATCCTTGGTGAGCAAGAAAGATCTTAAGTGAAGAACCTCCCAATTAAAGTGGTCTTAGAGCCATAAGATTGTGGCTTGTGATGGTATATGGTATTCCATTGAATCAAGTGAATCTTCAAAGATAATTACCAATGTAAAATTGTCTAAGGAGGTAGATGAGAAGAACAAGCTCATGGAGGAGAAAACTTAGCTTCTTAATAAGGCCATATAAGAGATGAAAGATAAGTTGATAGAGATGGAAGATGTAGCCTAGGAAAAAGACGATGAAGAATTAAGCAAGGATAAAGAGAAGGTGAGCTTGGATGATGAAATACATGAACTCAGTCCTCCATTTGGTGAACAAGAACCATTCCTCAAATCCCTCAAACAATTTAGAGGAAAGAATCTTAAGAATGCATCATTATTCCATGGAAATATTGATGCAGAGGTGGTCCTAAAATGGATTGAGAGTATTCAAAATTACTTTGAATGTGAAGGGACAATAGAGGCTCAGAAGGTGAGATTTGGAAAGTAAAGTTTGAAGGGATAGGCACTGACTTGGTGGAAGTCTTTGCAAGAGGAAAGAGAGAGTGAAGGGAAGAAATCAATGGCCAATTAGAAGTATATGGTAGCAAAGATAAAGGAAACCTATCTTTTAGAGTATTATGAGATTTAGATTCACAAGAAAAGGAAAAATCTCAAGCAAAAGAATCTTGATGTGGTGACCTAAATTGAGGAGTTTCAAAAATTGGCTCTATGGTCAAGGGTATAGGAGGTAGGGAGTATCAAGGTGGCAAGGCACCTAAATGGCCTTAAGTGGTCTATCTAAGATGAAATGAGATTGTTTAGTCTCACCACATTGCAAAGTTTTTTTCAGATGGCTATGAAGGTGGAAGATAGATTAAGGAAGAAAGGAGACTCAATTTCCAAAGGCAAAGGTAGAGGCAAGGATTTTAGAGGTGGCTAAAGAGGTGGTTCTAGTGGGAGGAGCAATGAACAAAGGATCTATGGAGATTCCAAATGGAATGAGTAGGAAAATGAGACTAGTCAAAGGGGAAGCTCTAGTAGATCAGAGGATCCAATAATGGTGGTAGATGTAGATATGGTAATAGCATCAGAGACTCACACTTCAGTAAAATATGAAGTGTTACAACTATGGTAAGTTGGAACATCCTTCCTTCAAATGTCCAGAGAAGGCATCAACATCTTATGGGGAGAAGAAGATCACTTATATCCAAGAGGAAGATAATTAAAAATTAGAGGAAGTAGACCATGACATAGAGAAGGGTGAGAACCTGATGTTAAGGAGAGTCTTGGTTAATGATCTAGTAAATGAGGAACATGAGTAGAGAAGAGCACTATTTAGAACTACTTGCAAGATACTAGGTAAGGTATGCAAAGTGATCATAGACTTGAGGTATACTACAAATGTCTTGTCAGAGGAGACAGTACAAAATCTTGGCTTGATAAAGATCCCCCATGTGTGTCCTTATAGGGTGACTTGGTTGAACAAGGGGAAAAACATAGTAGTGAATGAACAAGTATTGCCAGACATCACTATTGGGAAGTATCAAGATAAGAAACTATGTGATGTACTTCCTATGGATGCTTTCCATCTACTATTAGGAAGACCTTGGCAATATGACAGGGAGGTAGTGGATCATGGGAAAGAGAATAAGTACTCTTTGAAGAAGGATGGAGTAACCTATAGGATATAGTAAATAGTGGAAGAAGATAAGGTAGAGAAGGCTATTGCTAAGACATTGCTAATGAGTAGAAAATAATTCCTCAAGGACTTGAAGGAAGATAAAGGAGTAGGGTATGCCATCATGGTGAAGCCCAAGGAGGAGAAGTCATTTTCACAAGCATCTATACCTGCAAAAGTGCAAGAATTACTAGATTAGTTCAAGGACATAATTTGTTATAGGGCACCACCAAACTTACTTCCAAAAAGAGCTATAAGTCATCAAATTGACTTCATACTAGGAGCATCACTACATGTAATACCCCAAAATTGGCTCATTTTCATGATCACCAATTCTAGTCTATTCTGATTAATTCTAAAGTCCTATGTCACGAGGCTATTCTAGTTCTTATTTTCACTACTTGACCTAATTGTCAAATGTAGCAAACCCTAAATCTACACTAATTAGGAAATCTATTTAATTCCTAAGAATTGACTCACATTAGTCACATTAAACCTATTTGATTAAGATTTAATTTAATTCGAAGTGTTTATACTTTAATTAAATTAAATTATATCCTAAGGCTAATGAAGTAGGGAGTTAAAATATTTAATTTAATAATTGTACCCACTTTAATTAATTGAATTAGATTGTTCAATTAAATAGAAAAGACATTTATGAGGTCATGTCTCACTTATTAAATTAAATAATATCTTCAAAATCCTCTCTTTAGTTCCAAAATGGAAACTCTGAGTGAACTACCTCTCAACATTAGAATCAATCTAGTTAACTTCATCTACACAAAGAATTTTCCATCTTAACTGAATCTTCTTTCTAATCTTAACCATTCATCAAGTTTGATCCCAAACGTTGATCTATTCCTAGATTTTATTTAAGGGGCTCTCAATCCCTCATTACAGAGGTTTTATTTTTTATGCTATTGATTTTTTTTTGAATTGAGTACTCACTTTCTTTCTAAGCTTTTACATTGCTATCATTTAGCTTAATAATGCATACATCTAGCTTAGATTCTTTTACTATATAATAGAATAGATTACATATCATATAGATTACTTGCATACTGATATTTTGCATAAATCCTTCATTCTAGAAAGGTTTGGTTGCTCGCATCTCGTCCTGAGAGCACATAGGCAAAATCTTTCTAGATAGAAGGTAATAGGTTGCATTTGTCAGACCTCTTGGATGAACCTTCCCATGTTCATTCTAGGATGAATCCAAATATAATGGCCATGTTGAAGTGTAGGTGAAAGAATGTAAGCCTCATTTTCACATATACATTTATGGCACCCACTGTGGCACCTAGAAAGATAATTTTTCTAGCCTCATCTATCATATTTCCTTTCATTTTCATCATTCTGGCATACTTGCCCATATAGATTTCTAGATTTTCATGTGAGGATTTGAGGGTTTCACACGTCTCTGCAAGATTTCTCTCGAGAAAAAGTTCCCCATTGCACAAGTTCTTGTGTGACCCATCATTTTCTCACATACATTAGTGAAAGACTTCACATGGACCTAAACAAGATTTTGCACAAAATCTTGCAGCAACATAGTGAAGATTCAATTTTTCAAAATGCTATTTATCACTTTTTACTGATGTCTTTTTTGTGAAGCATTGTTACTTCAATTTTTCTAGTTTCCTAAAGCCTAACAGTTGTCTACAGTACATTTGACAAAGATTCTTTCATGCAAACTTTCGTAAAACATGAACTAACTGTGTGTTTGTAAGATGTTGTCAAAGATACAATTGTCAAAGATTAATTTTAAAACCCACTAAAATAATGTGTCTTTTTCTTGCTTTCTGAACATAGTCTAATTAGGGCTTGTGAACTTTGTAGGGTGCAAGATAGAAGAATAGGGGATTATGCTCTTCACCACTTGGAGGTCATGACCAAGGTTGAATTAGAAACCTAGAAGCTTCTAAAAGATGGCATTTGAGGGAGGCAAGAAGCTTAGTGGTTCTCTAGTACTAGTCATATTCTATGATGAGATGATGGTTTCCTTTCAAGGGGATCAAAATCTTTAGGAAGGATGAGTCTAGATTGATTAAGCTAAGTAGGTAATTAACATGTTCTACATCTTTGGGTGAGAAAATAAGGTAGAGTATGTTCTTTCCCCTTGAGGAAAATCAGAAACTTTGACCCTTATGTTCAAACCACTAGTTTGAGTCAATCCTTTAGAGGGCCTGCCAAAGTGATCTAACCTCTAGGAAAGACCCAAGTGAGTACACTCCTTTAGTTGGAGATTCCAACTCTTTATAATAAAGAAGCTTTGCTGAGTGAAAGACTCCAAAGCCATATTAATTTCTTTCCCTTGATTCTTGAATGTCACTTATCAAGGGGAAGATATGTCTATTACACTGGCTGGCCCTAGCCCCAATCTTGCTAAGCAAGTGTATGCACTCTTAGATGCTGGTGTGGGCTGTTGGTCTCAACTCCACTTGGGGAGCCATCAAGGATTAAAATGAATGGAATCCAAGTCAAAAGCTTTTAGTTAGAAGCTACCCGGTCCACCTCTGAAAGGAGGCATAATCATTGTGCAAAGAGGGGGAAGAATCTCTCCTGTAGAACTCACCATAGGCATGCTACTGGGTGTTGGAAGGTGGTATATGTGCTTAACCCTTGCCACAAGGGTCTTCACTTAGTGTATATGTTATTGAGCTCTTTGAATACACCAAAAAAATGAGTGCCATCTAGGGGTGACATGGCTATGTGAGGTGCACACATGCACATAAGTTGTGGGACATAGGTTTTTCATTCTCTACCATTTTCTATTTCTAGGGATAAAGCATGTTTGTTATCAATTCCTAAACATTTCCAAACTTTCCTAAAAAAACTAAAAGTCAAGAATCCCCTATCCCTCTAAGTTGCTTTCCCCTGAGTTGGATTATATTCAACTACTGCTTGCTTCTCATATCCTATTGAAAACACTTTGTCTTGTTTGAAACCAAACACTATTTCACAAATTTGGAAATCAACCTTGTAATCTATTTTTTATCTATCAAAAAAACCTCCAATCTATCCAAAATAGTCCAAAACTATCAAAATCTCTTCAAAATCCAAGTCTACTATCTGTCTGGCTCAAAATTTTGCACATAGTTTTACAACATTTCACATGAGTAGTCATATCTTCACATGGGTCTGTCTAGATCTTTGCAAAAGATCTTGCTAGTTGTCTTCTATCAAACCTATCATTTCTTCATGTGGCCTAAAGAACATCTTCGCATGAGTTCTAGTTATTGTTTTGATATTTTGCACCTACTTGTGAACTTTCTCATGCACCTCCCAAAGGATCATTGCACAAGAACTTGAGCTAAAATTGTCAAATTACCTTGTTTAAAAAACTTGCGATCTATGTCTAGTCAATTTCCTACATCAAGTTACCCCTTCTCTATTTGTAAACAATCCCAAACTATGACATTTCACTCAATTGATGACTTGTGGTCTATACTTTAACTAGTCTCATCTCTCATTGTCTTGTTCATATTTCCTAGTGTTCATTCATGATAGTCATAATCCTTGGTTGTTCTAGTCTTTAGTCAGACTACTCGTACCTTAGTATACATCACTCTTCCTTTTTCTTTTTGAAACTACATTTTAGTGTGATCCTTGTCTTGGCTTTTGCCTTTTATCCTTGTTTATGACTGTTGCAACATGAAGTGGAAATCTGTTTTATTGTCTTAGACTTAGACGAGGTTGTGTTAGGGGTTGTAATCATGGTATATGTCTCCTTCCATTTTATACATGGTTTGCATCTAGTTTATCCAATGAGGGATCTTCATGATCTCCCTCACCTGTCAAATCACCTCGAGTCTGGCAAAAATTCTTCATAAACTTGCAACAAATTTGGAACCCTTTGTATCAAGAGGATCTTGAGACTAGCAAAGGTCTTGTATCTCTGGAAAAAATGTTTGACTTATTTTCAAAGGACCTTTCCAATCACAACATACTAAAACTGAACATATTCTTACAATGGCTGACCATGAACCTGAACATGGTAGTCATAGTAGACACCAAGATCCACCTAGGAATGGCATAGAGAAAGACCATGATATTGATGAGGAATAAGAAGAGGTGGAAATACTTCCTAAACACATAGAAAAATGTTGAAAAGACAAAAAATTTCAAAAGGTCATGGAAATCCTACTCAATGAAGAGAAAGAAAAGTACTTTCTCAATCATTCCCAAGAGGGAGCTAAGCTACCCTCTCATTTCAATGTGGAAACCACTGTCATGCCTAAAGAGGAAATTGAGACTTCCAAAATCCAAAAATAATTGAAAATCATGTAAAACCAACTGGCTCAAATGATGTGTGAGAAAGAAAAACTAGCAAAGACATACAACTTAGATGCTCTTTGTCCATTTCCATTTGACAAGATCATAGACATGCCTCCTTTCCCATGAGGAGTAGAACTACCTAAGTATGAAAAATACTTTGGAACAACCAATCCCCAAGATCACTAGTGGGAATTTGGTGCCTTGTCTATGGAATTTATGCATAACTTGACATATCTCATGCATTTATTCCCCAAAATTTTATGTGGTTAGGCTTTGGAGTGGTTCTCACACTTGCCTCCCAATATTAAAATATTTGATCAAATCACTAAATTGTTTGTCCAATAGTATTCTCATAACATTCAACATCCTCCTAATATTCAAGATTTATGTAACCTTAAGCAGAAGGTTGGGGAACCCTTTGTCATATTCCTCCAAAGGTGGAGACAACTTTACAATAAGTATTCATGCAAGATTCCAAAAACAAAAAAGCTTGACATTTTCACTTATAATCTCCTACTTGATTTTGAGTATCGAGTCCAACTTCAAGGTCTAGGTAACTTTGAAGACATGATCAAATAGGCCATCCAGATAGAGGAATTTATGGTCAAGAAGGGTGAACTCACTCTTCAGAAGGATACAAAACAAAGCTCCACCTCCAACAAGGACAAAACCAAGTACATCAACAAGAATCAAGAAATTGTACATGATTGGGTTATTGACAATGTCACTCCTAACATACTAAGGCAGCCTTTAATCTCATGGAAAATCTCAATGTGACAAAAAATGCTAAGAAACCTCCTCCTGATAGTAAGACATTTGGGAACAAACTGAGAAGCTCTTGGGCCACACACCCTAAACAAGAGTATACACCTCCAAGTGAACCTTTGGATGTGGTTTACAAAACTTTGTTACAATCTATTCTATTAAATAGTAAAAGAAACTAAGCTAAATGTATGCATTATTAAGCTAAATGATAATTTAAAATGATAGCAATGTAAAAGCCTAGTAAGCAACTAAGTACTCAATTCAATGGAAATTCAATAACATCCAAAATCAAACCTCTATAATTAGGGATTGAGAGCCCTTTAAATAGAATCTAGGAATAGATCAACGGTTAGGATCAACCTTGATGAATGGTTAAGATTAGACAAAAGATTTAGTTAAGATGGAAACTTCCTTGTGTAGGTGAAGTTAATTATTTTAGATTTGAGTGTAATAAGTAGTTAACTGATGACTTGTGGTCTATAATTTAACTAGTCTCATCTCTCATTGCCTTGTTTGTATTTCCTAGTGTTCATTATACTTTGTATCACAATAGTAATAATCCTTGGCTATTCTAGCCTTTCACTTAAACTACTCATACCCTAGTATAGAGCACTCTTCCTTTTGCCTTTTGAGACTATGTTTTAGTGTGATCCTTGTCTTGTATTTTTCTTCTTGTCTTTGTCTATGACTATCACAACAAGAAGTAGAAACGTGTTTTATCCTCTTAGACTTAGGTGAGGTCATCTAAGGGTCCTAATCATGGCAAAGGTCACCTTCCATTTTATACATGGTCTACATCTAGTTCATCCAGTGAGGGATCTTCATGATCTCCCTTGCTCGTCAGATCACCTTGACTCTGGCGAACATTCTCCATAATCTTGCAACAAACTAGGAACCCTTTGTATCAAGAGGATCCTAAGACTAGCAAAGGTCTTGTATCTCTAGAAAAAATGTTTGACTTCCTTTTCAAAGGACCTTTCCAATCAAAACATATTGAAACTAAATACACTCCTACAATGGATGATCATGAACCTGAAGATGGTAGTCACAATAGACACCAAGATCCAACTAGGAATGATAGAGAGAAAGACCATGATACTGATGAGGAATAGGAAGAGGTGGAAAAACTCCTTGAACACAGAAAAATGCCAAAAAGAAAAAATATTTCAACAGGTCATGGAAATCCTACTCAATGAAGAGAAAGAAAATTACTTTCTCAAAGTTGCCCATGAGGGAGCTAAGCTACCCTCTAATTTCAATGTGGAAACCATCATCACACTTGAACAGGAAACTGACTTCCAAAATCCAAAAAAAACTAAAAATCATGCAAGAACAATTGGCTCAGATGATGCATGAGAAAAAAAAACTCATAAAAACATACACCTTAGATGCTCTTTGTCCATTCCCATTTGACAAGAGCATAGACATGCCTCCTTTCTCACAAGGAGTAGAACTACCTAAGTATGAAAAATACTTTGGAACCACTGATGTCCAAGATCAGCTGTAGGAATTTGGTGACTTATCTATGGAATTTATGCATAACTAGACATATCTCATGCATTTATTCCCTAGAAGTCTTGGTGGTTAGGCTTTTGGAGTGGTTCTCACACTTGCCTCCTATTATCAAAATGTTTGATGAAATCACTAACTTGTTTGTCCAGTAATATTCTCATAAAATTCAACATCATGTCAATATTCAAGATTTACGTAGCCTTAAGAAAAAAATTGAGGAACCCTTCCTCATAGTCCTCCAAAGGTGGAGACAACTTCATCCTAAGTATTCATGCAAGATTGTAGAAATGGAAAAGCTTGACATTTTCATTGATAATCTCCTGCCTAATTTCAGGTATAGAGTCCAACTTCAAGGTTTTTGTACCTTTGAAAAAATGATCATATAGTCCATCCACATAGAGGAATTTATGGTCAAGAAGGGTGAAATCACTCTCCAAAAGGATACAAAACAAGGCTCCACCTCTGACAAGGACAAAACCAAGTATGTCAACAAGAACTAAGAAATTGTACATGATGTTGTTGTTGACAATGTCACTCCTAGACTTGCTAAGGCAACCATTAATCTCACAGATGTTCTTAGTATAGCCAAAAATGTTGAGAAACCCCCTCTTGATAGTAAGATGTCTAAGAACAAATCAAGAAACTCATGGGCTACACACCCTAAACAAGGGTATACACCTCTAGGTGAACCTTTGGATGTGGTTACAAAACTTTGTTACAAAATAAGCTCATTTCATCATTGGACAACTCTCGACCTTATGATCCACAACCACATCCACCATGGTGGAATGAAATCACATTCTATGAATACCACCAAAATAAGGGACACAAAACTAGCAATTGCATAAACTTGTGTCACAAAGTCCAGGACATGATTGATGCTGGTGACATTGTAGTAGATGGACATAACAAGAACTCAAATCACAAGGCTTTTAGAGATCCCTTCTCAGCTTATGAAAAAGGAGAAAGTTCAAAACTAAAAATGAACAACAAGGTCAACTATGCATACCCTAATGATGACAATGTGATAAACATGGTTGAACCTATAGATTTTGAATATTGTGATGTCATTACCATTAAGGGCAAGTAAGATAATGATAAACCCAAGGCACCATTTGTCTTGAGAGGCCCTACTTCCAACACAATGGACAAACACACCTTCGCAATACTATGCTAATGCTATTACATGCTCTCGTCCCAAGTTGGTGTGCCTTATACTCCTAACCCTAAACAACATAAACAAAAAACCCTTGCTGGTTCATCTAGCAAAGGTCCAAAACTTGCAATGAATTCAGTAGCAACCAACTATAGTGTTCTTGATCAATTGAAATGAACTAATGCTCAAATCCCAATCTTTGAGCTGCTTAAAATCTCACCTTCTCATAGGAAGATTCTAGACAAAGCCCTCACTGAGGCAAATTTTCCTTAAGATCTTGATCTTGAGCAATTTTAATCTATGGTAGGTCACTTCACCTCACCTTACTTTAAGTCCTTCTCTAAGGAGGATGAAAAATCATTGAGTCACCCACATAATCAACCTCTATACATTGAGGTCATGATACATTAGACATGTGTCCACTAGGTCCTCATCAATAATGGCATTGGATTGAATATTGTCTCTACTTCTTTTCTTAGAAAATTGAATTATTCTAGGGACTCTATTGATCCTTGCTGTAAGATCACTATCAAAGCATTTGACAAAGTTGAACGAAAGTCTCTAGGTCTTGTGGTCTTACCCCTTCATGTCAGTCCTATGAAAAGGGTTGTCAATTGGCAAGTCCTCGACATTCCCTTGGCCTATAACATTCTTCTAGTATAGCCATGGATACATGAGATGCATGTTGTGCCCTCCACATACCACCAATTTTTCAAATTCCTATTTCATGGCTCCAAAGTCACTATTCCTACCACTGTTAGCTACATTTCTTCCTAAGTCTCCTCATCATTATGGAAGACCATCTGAGGAAAGCAAACCATTTGTGCTAGCACCTCAAACCAAGTATAATGGCACTTTTTTCAAGGCTATAATTCCCCTATAGGATGAAATTGAAAACAGAGCCATTGTTGCATGGCTTTACAAAGAAGAGACTCTAGTAGACCTAACAAAGAAAGCTCAAGAGATTACTCTTGAGAAATATGGACCTGGTCTTAAACTCATGAAGCATTTTGACTATAAGGGAATTAGACCTATTGGGTTCAATAAAAATGGCTTAGTTGATCCTACCAAGGCAATAGCTTGAAGAAACAATGATACATCTAGTCTAGACTTTAAGAAGGTTCCCTTTCATTTGGAATCTAAAAAATTCTTACCAAAACCCAAGAGTTCATTTGAAAATGAGTCACAAGCTAAGTCAGATACTCAGGATGATAAATCAGATGATGATGATACTTATCCTTATCCTATTCCTCATGATTTGGCTAAATTCTTTGCTAAACTAGATGACTTTGTGCCATGTGTCAGCACTATGGATGATACTAGTGATTCTTCTAAGGACAATATTTATCCACCTAGAGCTCATTTAGACAAGGGAGAGTCTAGTCAAGCATTATGTGTTGAATACTTGTGTAAAAATCTAGATGATGAAGGGTACTATGTCCTAATCACTATTGGGGAATTCTATAGCCTCTCACCATGTAGCACTGATTCTAAGGAATATGAGTTTGACTCTCTTTTAGAAGTGACTACTGATAAAGACATTGACCAAGTTCATGTCTATGTAAATGAACTCAAAGTGGGCGAAACATCTAGGGTTAGGTCCAATGGGTCTGATCCAACTAGTGTGCTCAAGTTGTCAGTTGTTGATGTTAGTACTCAAAGCCATTCAAACAAACTTATGGATGAAGTCACTGTAGGTCTCGAATTACTGGTCCAAGCATTTAATGGCTATACCATGAACACAATTGAACCTATCACTACTCTTTCACTCACACATCCCTAGCTTATCTGAAACATTAATGCATCTAGTGAAGTCCCCATGTTCCATAATGACTATGCTCTTGCCTGCTACCTAAAAACTATCAAACCTATAACGTCTTCCATCAGTGAGCACAGTGTCAACATGATTGAAGCTTACATCAAATATCTTAGTCATACAATTAAAAAGAAAAAATGTAAAAGGTCCAATGGTGAAAACCACATTGTGGTAGTGTTAGAACCTAAAAGAGTAAAAATAAAAGACACATCCAAGAGTTAAAACCTCTCTAAGGCACCTAAAAATGAGATATATGATGCACATCCAAGTCACTTTCAAGAGAGATCATCAATGTTGATAGAGACAATGCAACGAATCAACCTAGGCATAGAAGAACATCCTCATATGATACATTTGGCATAGTCACTATCTCCTGAAGAAAAGGAAGAATTCATTACTTTTTTCTAAGAGAAGAAGATGAATTTTTCTTGGAAATATTCTGACATGCTAGGACTAGATCCTAACCTCATTATGCATCATTTATCCATTGCACTAGGCATTAAACTAGTTAAACAAAAAATTTGGAAAATGCATCCTCATGTTGCATTGCTCATCAAAGTAGAACTGGAGAAACTTTTGAAAGTTGGATTCATTCATGCAATTAATTATGCTAAATGGATATCCAACATTGTCCTAATCTCCAAGCATGATAAATCTATCAGAGTTTGTACTGACTTCTATGATCTCAACTTAGCATGTCCCAAGGATGATTTTCCACTTCCCAACATTGACATTATAGTGGATATGACAACAAGGTATGAGATGTACTAACTCATCGATGGGTTTTCTAGTTATAATCATAGTAAAATTGCACTAGAAGATTAGGAAAATCTACTTTTACATTTGCATGAGGAACCTTCTACTAGAATGTAATGCCATTTGGCTTAAAAAATGCTGGTGCAACCTATCAGAGGGCAGTAACTACAATCTTTCATGACATGATGCATAGGACCAAAGAGCACTACTTGGATGCTACCTTGGTCAAAAGCACAAAATGAAATACTCATCTACAAGATTTGGGACCCATCCTAGATTGCATGGAAAAGTTTAGTCTTAGCCTCAATCCTAATAAATGCACATTTGGCATCACATTAGGATAGTTGCTGGGATACATCATGTCTACAAAAGGAATTGAGGTGAATCTAGAGAACATTCAAGCAATTATTGATATGCCTCCACATCAAAATATTAGCAAAATGAGAGGCCTACAAGGTAGACTCCAATCTATTCATAGGTTCATCTCACAATTGGAAAATAAATACAAACTTTTACAAAGACTTTACATAAGGGTGTGAAATCCAACTAGAGTTAGGATTGTGAGCAAAGCTTAACATAGATAAAACAATATCTTGCCAATCTACCAATCTTGATACCTCCTATCTATGGGAAGCCTTTTATTTTGTACATATCAACATCTAAAACATCTTTGGGAATCTTATTAGCTCAAGAGGACAATGATAACAAGGAGAGAGCTATTTTCTAGTTGAGTTGCACATTGATCTCTTATGAGAGGAATTACAACATCATTGAGAAAGCTTGCTTGGCAGTTGTCTTTCCTTACCAAAAGTTGAGACACTACATGCTTGCTCACACTATGTGGCTGGTGGATAAAATAGATCCACTAAAGTACTTGCTTAGTAAGGAAGCTCTCACAAGAAGATTGGCTAAGTGGGTCATGATACTGAGTGAGTTCGACATTCAGTATGTTGAATGAAAGGCTATCAATAGATAGAAAATTGTGGATCAGCTAGTAGATGCACCTATGTAGAGTCTCCTACCAATGAACATCAATTTCCTGGATGAGTCAATTTTGACACTCACACACCAAACATGGGTCATGTTCTTTGATGGGTCCTTCGCACAAAAGGGATCTATTGCTGGATTACACTTCATAAAGACAAAAAGGTATTCAATACCCAAAGCATATAATATCATGTTTCCTTGTACAAATAACATTGCAGAATATGAGGCTTTGATTAGCAGCTAAATGGATAGTGGATTAGTTAGATATCTTTGGGGACTCTTAGCTCATAATCAACCAAGTCAATGATGTGTACAAAACAAAGGATGAGAAATTGATTCCTTACAAATGCATGTTTGATGACCTAAAGAAGTATTTTGCACACATCACCTTCTAGAAAATTCCTCAAGTAGATAATAAAGCAGGTGATGACATGACTACTGTAGCCTCCCTATTATAGATGCTCAAAAATGAACTCTGACATGAGTTTCGGGTGGAAGCATTACACTACCCAGTCTATGATACCCCTAATTCTAGGATGATCTATTCTATTGTAGGACAAGACACATCTCGCTACCATCACATCTATTCCTATCTTCATAACCAAATCATTTTGGATAGTCTAACTCAAAATGAGAAATGTTACCTAATTTACAATGCTTCATGGTATGTCATTATTGTTGACAACTTATTTAGGAGAGGTCTTGATGGAACACTCCTTAGGTGTTTAGAACCTAAAGAGTTCAAATGTGCATTAATTGACATTCACAAGGGAATTTGTGGATCCCACTCAAATGACTTGACACTAGCTCGCAAACTCATTAGAGCTAGTTACTATTGGTCTAAAATGGAGCAAGAGGCAATTAAGTATGCCAAGTCCTACAAGTAGTGACAACTCCATGGGATTCTGATTCATGCTCTAGCTAGGGAGCTAATTCCATCTACTATAATCTGGCTATCTCAACAATGGGCCTCTGACTTGGTGGGTTAGATTCACCCAACTTCTTTTAATGGACATAAGTTCATTATCACAGCTACAAACTACTTCACAAAATGGGTAGAGGTAGTACCTTTCACAATCAAAATTGGAAAAACTATAGTTCTTTTTATCACAAACTATATCATCTATAGGTATGGTGTACCATCCTCCATCATTATTGACAATGGAGGACAGTTCAAAAACAAAGACCTTAAAGAGCTTTGCAAACAATTCAAAATCACGTAACATTGGTCTTCTATCTATTACCACTAGGGTAATGGCTAGGAAGATGCATCCAATAAGAAAATCCTCAAGATCCTCCATCACACAGTCAACAAATTTGGGAGGGACTAGCACATCTAGATTAATCCAGCCCTATGGGTGTATAGAACAAGTATCAAGACTCTAATGGTACAATGCCCTTTGCTTTGGTTTATGGAGAAGATGTTGTGCTTCCAATAGAGGTTGAGATTCCTACCTTAAGAATCTCTATGAAAGGTCTTATTACTAATAAAGATAATAGGATAGCTCAGCTTCAGGAGCTAGTGCTACTAGATGAATGTCGACAAGTGGTGTGTGATCATCTATGGGTTTATTAGCAGTGAATGTCAAGAAGTTACAATAGGAAAGTTAGGCCACGTGACTTCCAACTAGGTGATCTCATCTTGAGAGAGAATCCTAAGAATCAACAAAAATGAGTTCAAAAGGGGAAGTTTGAATCAAGTTGGCTTGGTCCTTACATAATCACTACATTGTATGGATCTAGCACTTACCAACTTTCTACAGTCGAGGGAGAAGTGCTCAAAGAACTTGTCAAGACTCTCTAGTTGAAGTGGTCTTATAACTAATCTGATCTTAGAAGCTCTCTGTACATATCTAAAAGTCTTGAAAAAAATGTTACCCTGGTGGAAACCTAGAAATAGGCACCTTGGTAACACCAAAAAAATTGAAAAATCCAAAAAATACAAAAAAAATACAAAAAAAATTGAAAAACAAGAAAAGTGCCATTGGTGAAAAGTTGGAAATAATCATCATAGTAGCAAAAAAAAATGAAAGCCCTACTAAGAAGGTGAAAACCTGGCAAACAGGCATCCCTTGTTCCCAATTTTCCATCCTACAGTGCATCTTCTAGCTCCCTATATAGTTTCTTTCTTGCTTTTCCTGCTTTTTTCTCATGTATCCATGGATTGAGTCTTGTCATGACTTGGGAACATTTCTCTCTAGTGTCTTAGAATCTCTTTCATGATAGTCACCAGTCATTCTAGCTGTGTCTACCTACTATTTCCAATGCCACTCTTATTGAGATTCTCCTCATAGAATGTCTTTTGCGATAGTCACTAGTTATTCTAGCTATGTCTACCTACTATCACCAGTGTCACTCTTGTTGAGATTCTCCTCATAGAATCTCTTTTGCGATAGTCACTAGTCATTCTGGCTATGTCTACGTATTGTTGCTAGTGTCGCTCTTGTCAAGATTCTTCTCATAGAATCTCTTTCATGATAGTCACCAATCATTCTGGCTGTGTCTGCCTACTGTCACTAGTGTTACTCTTGCTGAGATTCTCCTCATAGAATCTCTTTCATGATAGTCACCACTTGTTTTGGCTGTGTCTTCTTACTATCGCCAGTGTCACTCTTGTTGAGATTCTTCTCATAGAATTTCTTTTGCAACAGTCACTAGTTGTTCTCAACTATGTTTGCCTATTGTTTCTTGTCTCATGGTTCTAGATTCCTTTATGGAAGATCTCTCTTGTGTAAATCACCAATCATTCTGACTATGTTTTTCTACTATCACTCAATCCTCTTTAGGTTCTTCATCTTGAAGATTCCTCTTTTGACCTCAGTCACTAGTCATTTTGACTACATCTACCTATTGTTGTCACCCTACTGAAGAGATTTCTTTCATCTATATTCTGGACATTGACACTCGACATCAATCCAAAAAACATTAAACTCAAAATGACATACTTGTTTGGATATTTTGAGCATTTTCTTTGTTTTCTTTTCATTTTCTTTCATCATGCCTCCTTGAATAACTCAATGATGGCATTTCTGACTAGAGAACTAATGACTGGGGGCATGATCTTTTCTTTGTTTTTTTGTTAGTGGTTTACTTCCAATAAGTTGACATATTCTTATGAAAGGGGTGTTTACTATAAGAGCCTCCATCTTTTATTGGATGGCCAGGTCTACCTCGACTCCTTTTATATAGATACATCAATAATATTGATTCTTCTCCTTATCTATTGGAGTGAACTCTTCATGCTATAGTACATACTAATACTCATCCTATTAAGTAAACATATGGGTAACTGTGAGTATATCCAACATCCTTTTGTCTTAGGTTACGAAAGTAAGGGTTGTTGTGGATAGAATATTCACTAATTAATTAGCATGAGATGGATCTCTTATGTGTTTGGTTTTTTTACCATGCAAGAAACATTCTAGTCATTCTAGCGTTTATGCTTTGATTCTTATGTTAACATGCTACATTAAAAGGGGCAAATGTTTTAGTCATTTTGGCTTCTTGTGCCTCAAATGCTTACATTTCATCCTAAAAAAACTAAAGTAGATGTCCTATTCATATTCTCATGATTGCAATATTAGTGAGAGTTGTATGACATCTACGGTTTTTGCTAGGTGCTCAATCATGATAATTGTTGAGGCTTGGTAACTAGACCTAAGGTTGCATTTAGCATAGGATTGCATTACTCGGTTCAACATATGATTTGATTGCAAATCTACTTTCACCTTTTGTGGTGAGAGATTCTTAATCTCTTCAAAGTATCATGATTCTTCATGGTTGCATAAGAATTTGATTTTTTGGTTCATCCTCTCACACTCCTTGATTGGATACTTGTTATCGTCAAGCAACAACGTGAAACACTACATCAGATGTTAGTTCATTTACCTATGCATTTCATCCATAAAACCACACATCCATCTCATCTACATAAAAAAATCAAATCAAACATGCATTCATACATCAGCATCATATTTTGTATCTCATAATTAGAGAAATAAAACACCTCATGTGTATCAAATTAAAAGACATACACTAACAATGACATGAATAGAAGAAGCTTGACTCAAAATCTCATCTATATATTAGTATCCAAAGAACGTGTCAGTATAAAATGAGTCCTACTCAAGCACTGTCAATCAAAAATGATAAAAAATGGTGTTGGAACACCAATCAATACATATCTAGAATCAAAAAAATTGGAGGTAAGAGGATTAAATGTCTAACTCTATCTACTACGCACACCTCCTAGAGGAGGAGGAGGAGGAGCTAGCATGTCTGGCTTGGCTGGCGGGCACACACCTCTAGAATCTTGAGCATACTAAGAAAAAAGAGGCACCTATTGAGCCTCATTAGGCACTATTCTAGAGTATGCTATGAAATAATAGGTCACTCAGGCTACCTATAGTCTAACCTCATCTTGCAACATCTTCACCCTCTGCTCAGCTGCCTATACCTACTCTCATAGCCTCTAGATCTCATTATCTCTCACAAAAATCTATACATCTCTCACTGCCACTTGTATTTTGCAACTCTCCTAACTATCAAGAGGCCTATTTAATCCTCTCCCTCACCCTCCTCAAGGCATCTTGAGGCCTGGTAGCAAGTTGATTTTGCATCTCCTCATCCAGCATCTCACTCTACTGCTCAAATGCATACTCCACTACCCATGGCCTCTGTCATCAGCCCTACTCCACCTCGCTATTACCTACACCTACATATGATTCCATCTATCTAAGGGGAATCTACACCTGCCACACCCTATGCCTCACCTATGGTGGCTATTGTTGTGCCAACTACTAGACTAGACCCTGTACGAGTACCTATTGTGGTCCCTGCATTACCATCCCCATGGGATTCATGAATCATGGAAAGGGGTGACTGATAAAATATGCCTAGTATGTAGGCATTATCCTAGCATTTGCTATCTCTAGGAGGTAATCCCACTATGATGTAACTAGGTTGCACACATCTATCATTGACCTCCCAGGATCTAGTCTTGTAGACCACCCTCAATCTAGATCTCTCACTAATCTCGCATAAGCATAGTACTCCTATGAGATATCGTGGGGCTGCCCATATTGTTGCCACACCCATGTGATAGGAAATCTCTTAATGATCTATGTTTCTCTGCCTAACAGTGGACATGAGGAGAACATCGAGCTCAGCTCTTTGGGAGCATCATCCCAATCCTCGGTCTCTCTCTAGGGTTGCGATATGATGGAGACTAGGTCATTGAGATGGGTCCTCCAATGCTCCATCTTACCTAGGCCTACTTGGGTAAGTTTCCCTCTATATCTACATCTATATGACTCCATCAAATCTTAGGCATCCTCAAAAATGGGTCTCATAACTAGTAGGTGCTCCCATGCCTAGATCTGTAGCACATAGACTCTGGTGGCCATACTCCTCTGCTCATGATACACTATCTCATGCATCTCATAGAATATGTGTGCCACCATGCACTGGCCTGATCTAAATTGCTTGGGAGCATCGAGAATCCTCTACGACATGATACCACATCCATACTCGAGCCCATGCTATCCTCTATCCAGCACTAAGAAGCAACTGATAAAAATGGCTAATACTGATGCCAACTTGTATGTGGTACCATATGTATGGATGAGCTCATCGCATGTGATGGCTCACCCTATTGCTAACTCCTACTAGAAGATAGCTCACAATGCCTCCATCCCTGCCCATAGCATTGTGTCATAAACTACCCTCAGCCCATGGAAGGGTATCCGCAATATCTACTAGATGTCCTTCAGTGTGATATTCATCTCCCCCAATAAAAGATGAAAGTTGTTTGTCTCCAAATGGAAACACTCCACCAGTGCTATCAGTAGGCTGTGATTCACCAGCACTATTGAGATCTGACATAGAGAGGTAAGTCCCAATTGATCAATATGTACCATATCGACATCATCTAAAATTTGTAATAGAGCCCCATATGGTGGATAATGTGGCTTGAATGCGATGTCATCAAAGACCATCTACACACATGAACAAGAACAACATGCAAACAATCAGTACTCACTCAAAAAATTACAAAGATGACAAAACAATAGCAAAATTAAGGCGAAACAATAAAAAATGCAATTTCTAAACACCAAAAAATTTACATAGAAATTCATGTTCTCACACAAGAAAACATGTTCTCGCATGAGAAAATAGGTTCTTGTGCAAAGAAACATAATCTCACATGACAAGTGATGAGAGCTTGAGTGAAAAAATCCCAAAATCCCATGCATCTTGTGCAAAAGGTGGGTGTCTCTTGCGTGAGATTGTCCACCAACGCATGTAAAGAAACACTAGGCTGGTGTATCTTCATGCGGAGAAAGATAGGGCTCACATGAGGAAGGACACCCTCGCATGAAAACTGATTGACCAACAATAAAAACATGCTAAAAACGTGCTAAAAAACATCAAAATGCATAAAAAATCAAATACAAAGTGAGTTTTTTGACTACTCACCAAAGGTCCATAGTTTGCCAATTGGCTATCTCATTTGGAGTAGTCAAAATAGTGTAAACACACTGGGACTGTCATATCTCTCTCAGAGCTCTCCTCTTCACTAAATACAAATGCACAAATGATTTGAAAATGACCCCTTGGGCCCCTATATAGGTTTTGACCTAAGTTTTCAAAGTGCTCTGATTTTTGCCAAAATCACCCTTAGCTAATTTAACCATTTTGAATCCATTTTTGAGATTGAATTCAAAATCTAACACACCTAAGTAGCTCAAAAATGAATTTTAAAATGTTATGACTGACACGATCGAATGCTTATGTAGTCCAAATTTTGTTGATACTTCATGAAACTTGGAACCTTTTCAACTAAAAATTCTTCAAAATTTCAAAATTTATTCTAGAAGAAGTCAACTATGGTAAAAATTAGTCAACTTTTGGTCAAACTTGTTCTTTGGGACCTCCAAATCATGCAAAAGTGACTCTGAATTTTCTTCTGATCATTCTATTCTCTTCTATATTCTGTTGATTCTTCAATTTCCTCTATCTCTTCAAACATACAACTTTATTACACATTTCTAGTGTGTCATCTTTTGATTTCACTCTGAAGCGGGCATAATGATTACATCATTGAATCTAAATTTTGACTCAATCTAAATCTTCATTACTCAGGGAATCTTGTTCCCATGTTATGCTCTCATCACTAGGGGCATCCTGTTCCCCTCTATCTAGCATCATTTTTCATCTGTCCCATCTTTTCATTAACTGATTATAGCTTATAATAGTCTTTATCAGAGTTTGGTGGATAGGTATTGAGGCAATCTAAATCTCAACTCCTAAGGATCAAGCCTTTTTATAGGGTCATGACTGGATCATGTTATCTTGTATGCTTAGGTATCTAGGTGTTCTATTTGGATTCTTTAGGATTAAGCTTTGTTTTAGAGACAATCCTTAAAAGCTTATCAATCTTAGGTATCTAGGTGTTCTATCTAGATCCCTTAGGATTAAGCGCTATTCTAGAGACAATCGTTAAAAGCTTATCAATCTTAGGTATCTAGGTGTTCTATTAAGATCCCTTAGGATTAAGCTCTATTTTGGAGAAAATCCTTAAAAGCTTATTAATTCAGGTATCTAGGTGCTCTATTTGGAACCTTAAAGGTTAGGCTTTGTTATGAAGAAAACCTTTTAAATGCTTATCAATTTAGGTATCTAGGTGTTATACTAGGATTTTTTAAGATTAAACTCTGATTTTGGAAATAATCTTTAAAAGCTTATCAATTGGTCTTTGTGTCATCAATTTTGAAACCAATCTCATTTCTTCATCTTTGCATCATGCTTTCTGATTTTCTTTGAATCAAACATGTTGCTCACACATTCATTCAAAGAGGGGAAAAATGTAATACCCCAAAATTGGTTCATTTCCATGATCACCAATTATGGTCTATTTTGATTAATTCTAAAGTCCTATGTCACTAGGCAATTGTAGTTCTGATTTTCATTACTTGACCTAAGTGTCAAATGTAGAAAACCCTAAATTTGCATTAATCAGGACATTTATTTAATTCCTAAGTATTGACTCATATTCGTCACATTAAACCTATTTGATTAAGATTTAATTTAATTTGAAGTGTTTATACTTTAATTAAATTAAATTATATCCTAAGGCTCATGTACTAGGGAATTAAAATATTTAATTTAATAATTGTACCCACTTTAATTAATTGAATTAGATTGTTCAATTAAATAGAAAAGGCATTTATGAGGTCATGTCTCACTTATTAAATGAAATAATATCTTCAAAATTCTCTCTTCAATTTCAAAATGGAAACTCTAAATGAACTATCTCTCAAAATTAGAATCAATCTAGTCAACTTGCTCTCATACTTATGAAAAGTTTAGTTAACTACTTATTACACTTAGATCTAATATAGTTAACTTCACTTGCACAAGGAAGTTTCTATCTTAACTAAATCTTCTGTCCAATCTTAACCATTCATCAAGGTTGATCTTGACCATTGATCTATTCCTAGGTTCTATTTAAGGGGCTCTCAATCCCTCATTACAGAGGTTGGATTTTGGATGCTATTGAATTGATGTTGAATTGAGTACTCACTTTCTTTCTAGGATTTTACATTGCTGTCATTTTAAATTATCATATAGTTTAATAATGCATACATCTAGTTTAATTTCTTTTACTATTTAATAGAATAGATTACATATCATACAGATTACTTGCATACTCATATTTTGCATAAATCCTTCATTCTAGAAAGGTCTAGTTTCCTGTATCTCATCTTAAGAGCACATAGGCAATATCCTTCTAGATAGAAGGTAATAGGTCCCATTTGTTAGACCTCTTGGATGAACCTTCCCATGTTCATTTCATGATGAATCCGCATACAATGACCATGTTGAAGTGTAAGTGAAAGAATTGAGGCCTCATTTTCACATATACACTACCAAACAAAGATGCATACAAGATGACTCTAGAGAAGAACAAAGAAATTGCAAGACAAGTCCAAGAGTTACTTGATCAAGGGATGATTTGGAAGAGCATTAGTCCAAGTGTAGTACCGGTTGTCCTAGCACCTAAAAAGGGAGGTAAGTGAAGAATGTGTATCGATTCTAGGGAAATCAATATAATCACAGTTAGGTATAGATTTCCTATTCCTAGGATAGAGGATGTAATGGACTATCTAGGTGGATCTAGATAATTTTCTAAAATTGATCTCAAGAGTGGCTATTACCAAATTAGGATGAAGGAGGGTGATAAATGGAATTCTACATTTAAGACTATTGAGGGCATCTATGAGTGGTTAGTAATGCCATATCTTTGGAAATATAGATGGAGTAACTGAGGGTGGGGGGTGAATCAGTTACTACAAAAAAAAAATCCACAGATCCCTTAGATGTGTTATAAGCTTGGTTACTACTATCACTTAGTAGCCACATAGAAAAATGTTGTAATTCAGTAGATGTATGTTAACTTATTACTAATCTTTAAGCATTCACAAAGATTTAACATGCATGCATAAAAGAAATGACATCAACACAAGAGACACCAAATTTAATGTGGAAACCCAATATGGGAAAAACCACCAAGTAACTAGCTACTAATTTTCACTCTTTTGAAGTGAGCCCTATTAGGAGCCAACCCTGTTAAAGGTTACAAAACACACCGTTAAGTGTGACCTTGTTAGAGGATTTAATCATCCTGCTAGGATTAGCCTTGCTAGAGGACTTTAGAACAATTCAATAGTACTATCCACCTTGTTAGAGGATTTCCAAAAATGGTTGTTAAACCAACTCTGTTAGGAGATTTGAAAATCACTGCTATAATTGTGAGAAAGTAACAATGAGTTGACTTGAATAAGATGCAACTAAACTTTGCTGATATAGATCTCTATTTTGCATCACTAGATCCTCTTTGATTGAATATAACTTTGCTACTCCTTAAGGATATTTGATCCTTCTTCAAAATTCACTCACACTTTCTTCTTTCCATAATCAACTCACTTGCATGCTTGCTCATTCAACCCAATTTAGAATTCACAAGTTGACCTTTTATTAATACCATACAAATTTCCAAGCCAGCTCATTTACAAGTTACATTTATCAATAATCATTAAATCATTCGGCTACAATCATTACATGAAACAATTAAATTTTATTTCCCAAAATAATAAAATCTTTCATTGGCTGACCCTGCTTGGTAAACACTAAAAATTCTGCAAAATCCTTTGGAGACTGAGTGAACTCGGTAAACACTGACTTTCCTTCACTGACCTTGTAAGCTTTGTAGAAACTAACTTCCACCACAAAAACCTTTTGACACCCGAGTGAGCTTGGTAGAAACTATTTTCATTGTGTAACTTTCAGGAATGCTCAGTAGACTCTGTAATTCACTTTGCTAACCAATTGAGCTTGGTAGAGTCTGCCTGATAGCTAATATGACATTTGTGTAACATCAAAGAAAACACACAATTGATCAATTATATCCAACAATCTCCCTCTTTGGCATTGATGGCAACACATGTCATAATAGAATGAAATTTGAGAACAAGTATTTTTCTAACAAAATATTTCCCCCTCTTACATTTTATGCCACAAACTTCTCAAATATAGTAATCTCCCTCTATGAAGGAATTACATATCTTCTTTTCAAATAGCAAACTCTTCACAAAAAAATTCAAATTTTAGAAGGATATGATAGTACACTCTCTCTCTTTGACAAAACATGCCAAAGAAAACATAACCAATTGAGCAACAATGTACCTTGAGTACTAATTCATATGCAATGTTATCATGATTATGCTACATCAACTGATAGATCTTCAACTTGGTATCTATTGATGCATCACTAAAAATTCATTTTAGTAAGCCTCAGATAGAGGAATGACCCCTAACTTACCTCTTAGATACAAGAATGCATCCCTAGGTAATGGCTTGGTGAATATGTTAGCAATTTTTTCTTTTGTATGGACATATTCCAATCTAATCTCCTTATCCTGCACCAATTCTCTGACAAAATGATATGTTATTGCAATGTGCTTGGTTTTTGAATGCATTACTAGATTTTTTGATATGTTAATTGCACTTGTATTTTTACAAAACATAACAATAGGTTCTTTGATTTCAACCTTCATGCCTTCCAATAACTATTTGAACCAAACAATATTAGAATATTTTACTGTTGTTGCAACATACTCTGCTTCTGCTATGGATTGGGTTGTGTAATTTTTCTTTTTGCTTGTCCAAGAAACCAACCTCTTTCCAAGAAAGAATGCTCCTCCAATTGTACTTTTTCTATCATCAATGTGATTTTCTCTTGGTTTTGAAAAAAATCTTGCTACAATACCAACTGCAAGAGCAATATCTGGCCTTGTATGAACTACATACTATAGCTTTCCAATCATAGATCTATATAATGTCTAATCTACCTCTTTTGATTCATCATCCTTGGTAAGCTTTAGTCCAGTGCACATAGGAGTTCCAACTAGTTTAAAATCTTTCATACCAAAATTTTTGAGTATTTCCTTGATGTATTTAGATCGAGTGATGTAGATACCATTCTTTCTTTGCTGAATTTGAATACCAATAAAGAGTTTAATCTCACCAAACACTGACATCTCAAATTCCTTGTTAATTTTCTCTAAAAAATATTTGCATAAATCATCATTTCCTATAAACAAAGTGTCATCCAAAAATATTTCTACCAAAATAATCTTGTTACCTGGTCCTTCCTTGATATACAAGCTACTATTATCATTAATTTTTTGAAAACCAATTTGTATAAGATAGTTATGCAATCTTTCATACCATTCTCTAGGGGCTTGTTTTAGACCATACAATGCTTTGTGTAATTTTTAAAACATGTCCTTCTTGTCTAAATCAACAAAACCTTCAAGTTGCTCAATGTAGACTTCTTCATCTAGAATACCATTGAGAAATGCTGATTTGACATCCATATGATAAAGTTTAAATCCTTTGTATGTAGCATATGCATGTAAGGTTCTGACACCTTCCAATCTTGCAACAGGAGCAAAAATCTCTCCATAGTTTATTCCTTCTTCTTGAGAGTGTCCTTTACATACCAATCTAAATTTGTTTCTTGATACTTTACCATCTTTATTCAACTTATTTTTGAATACCCACTTAGTTTTGATCACATTCTTATCTTTAGGCCTAGGTAAAAGAGTCCATGTTTTGTTTTTCTCTATTTTCTCTATCTCTTTATTCATAGAATCAATCCAAATTTTGTTATCTAATGCATCTTTGACATTTCTAGGTTCAAAATTAGTAAGTAAACAAGTACCTTTTAGCTTACTTGTCCTAGTACCTTCAGATTTGTCTCCAATAATCTGATCTAGTGCATGATGTCTCCTGACATACTTGGCTAATATAGGTTCCTTTCCTTTTTACTGAGTTCCACTATCTTCATTTTGAATTTCAATTTCTGTCTCTGGTTGATCTGACTGTTGCTCAAGTCCTTCAAACTTGGTAGGCATTAGCTTGATAGCATTTGAATGTGAGTCAGGTTCTTGCAACTTAGTTTGAACTTCTTGCAACTCGATGACTAAAGACTCAAGAGTAGAAGATTCTTGATTGATAGATGTATTTGGCATTGTATTAGGTTCAATGAAAACTAATCTCCTGTAATCTTATGGTTCCTTTTTTCTTTCTTTTTTAGTCCTTTCTGCAAACTCATTGACTTTCACATGTGCACTTTCTATGACTTTGTTAGTAGACAAATTGAAACATCTATATGCTTTACTCTTGCAAGAATATCCCAAAAATATGCCTTCATCATCCCTCACATCAAATTTACTTTTTCTAGATTCTTTCAAAATATAACATTTTCTTCCAAATACATTTAGGTAACTTACATTGGGTTTATAGCCATACCATAACTCATAGGGGGTTTTGAATAAGTCCTTCTTCAGTTGTACTCAGTTCAAGGTATGAACTACAATGCTTATAGCTTCCTTCCATTATTTGATAGCAATGTTCTTTTCAATCATTAAAGTTCTTGCACAGTCCATGATAAATCCATTCCTCCTTTCAGCTATTTCATTTTTCTTGGGAGTTCCAGTGGCTGATACGTATCTTTTGATTCCCCTTTCAATGCAAAAGTTATTGAACTCATGAGAGATGAATTCACCACCTCTTTTCAACCTCAAGAATTTTAGTATTTTCCTTATTTCTTTCTCTACTCTAGTCAAATACCATTTGAACTTCTCAAATGCCTTTGATTTCTCTCTTAGATACATGACAGTCATCATTCTAGAGTAATCATCAACAAAAAGAATGAAGAACTTTTCTCCAGCATAGCTCTCAATTCCAATAGGTCCACAAAAATCAGTATGCAAAATTTCCAAAATTTCTTCAGATTGATAGTCCTTACTTTTAAAGCTAGTCTTTCTCAACTTACCAATTTGACAATTCTTGCATAGACCAACATTAGGTTTCTTTATACTAGGAATGCCTCTTACTTTCCTAAATTTTCTTATTTTCACCAGGTTATCAAAATTCACATGACATAACCTTCTATACCATAGCCAAGTGTCTTCAACTTGAGCAATAAAACATGAACATTCACCAAGTTCAAGATAGAAAAAGTTACCTTTTGTTTGTATGCCAGATCCAATCAGCTTTCCTTTGTCATTCAGTAGTCTTTCTTTTCCATGCATGAATTCCACCTTGAATCCAATATTGTTTAGTTGTGCCACACTCAACAGATTGTGTTTTAGTCCTTTAAACCAGTAGGTATTATCACATACAAGCTCTTTGGTTAGTGAGATTCTTCCTCTTCCTTTTATGTAGCAAGGTTCATTACTACCAAACCTCACACTACCACCATCATAGTCTTCAAAATAGTCAATTTTTTTTTTATCACTAGTCACATGATGTAAACAACCACTCTCTATAATCCATGTATCATTTATTCTCACATAAGATATAAGTTCCATTTTATCTTCCTCATCATTATTACATTTATCTTTCACAGTAATATAAATAATTTCATCTTCACCATCATCAGAATCATTAGAATCCTTAGCCATGAAACATGTTTTCTTACCTTTTTCCTTGAATGATTTGAAATCTTTCTTTCCATTGCACTTGTGACCTTTCTTCTCATCCTTGTTTTTCTTGTTTATGCTCCTAGCAGCAATATGACCAATTTTCTTGTATGAAAAATAGATTAGAGGAACCTTACCTTTGTATTTTCATTTGCCTCTAGAATATTTCCTTGCTAGTAGAGCTTCAACCACCTCAAGATCACTGTCAAAACTCTGTTCTAATTCTTCTTTACTTTCTACCTAAGAATCCTTCATCTTCTTTGCTTTTTCTTTGAGTGAAAGCCTAGCTTCAAATGCTGATTCAATGTTCTTGGAAGCTAGAACATAGTTGTCATAGTTATCTAGCTCAAATGTAGTCAATCTTTCTATTATAGCCTCTAAATTTATCTTATGATTTGCTTCACATCTTCTTTCTTGAATTTTAGAAACTCTAATTGCATAAATGGGAAGTAATGTTCTAAGAACTTTACTTACAACTATTTCCTCCTCGATATCTCCTCCATAAGCCTTGATTGCACTAATGACTACTTTGACTCTTTCAAATATTTGGCAATGTTTTCATCCTCTCTCATCCTCATCTAATCAAATTGTCCTCTTAGACTTTCTACTTTGGCTCTTATCACATTGTCATCACCTCCATAGATATCCTTCATCTTGTTCCATATTTCAAAGGTAGTTTTGCAATCCTTGACATCATCAAATTCTTCATAGCTTAGGGTAGATGCAATATCTATTGTTACGGTGTTATGAGTCTTCTTCTCAGCAATGTCATTGATAGATAGTGTACTAGAAGGAGTCACATATGCTTTATCAAGATATTTCAATCCTATATCTCCAATGGAAGCCAGATGGAGTCTCATGAGACCTTGTCATGCTAAATTTTTTATCCCTATTAAGTCTTGAAATTTCCCTCTTGTAAGGCATCCTGATCTTTAGCTTAGATCCTTCAAATCCTTCTTGTAAGTACCAAATGCTCTGATACCAATTGCTAGAAATATAGATGGAGTAACTAAGAGGGGGGGTGAATCAGTTACTAGAAACAAATCTCCACAGATCCCTTAGATGTCTTATAAACTTAGTTACTACTGTCACTCAATAGCCACATAGAAAAATGGTATAACTTGATAGATGTATGTTAACTTATTACTAATCTTTAAGAATTCAAAAACATTTAACATGCATGCATAAAAGAAATGATATCAACACAAGAGACACTAGATTTAATGTGAAAACCCAAAATGGAAAAAAGCCATGAAGCAACTTGCTACTAATTTTCACTCTTCTGAAGTGAGCCTTGTTAGGAGCCAACCCTATTAAAGGTTACAAAACACATTGTTAGGTGTGATCTTTTGAAAGGATTTAATCACCCTGCTAGGAGTTGCCTTACTAGAGGACTTTAGAACAATTCAATAGAACTATCCACCTTGTTAGAGGATTTACAAAAATGGCTCTTAAAACAACTTTGTTAAGAGATTTAGAAATAACTACTACAATTGTGAGAAAGTAACAATGAGTTGACTTGAATGAGATGCAACTAAACTTTGTTGATACAAATCTCTATTCTACTTCACTAAATCCTCTTTGATTGAATACAACTTTGGTGCTCCTTAAGGATATCTGATCCTTCTTCAAAATTCACTCACACTTTCTTCTTTTCACAATCAACTCACTTGCATGCTCAACCATTCATTCTAGTTTAGAATTCACAACTTGACCTTTTATTTATACCATACATATTGTCAAGTTAGCTCATTTAAAAGTTACATTTATCAATAATCATTACATGAGTCAGCTACAATCATTACATGAAACAATTAATCTTTCTTTCCCAAAATAATGAAATCCTTCATTGGCTGACCCTACTCGGTAAAAACTATGAATTTTGGAAAATCCTTTAGAGACCAAGTGAACTCAGTAAACACTAACTTTTCTTCACTAACCTTGTGAGCTTGATAGAAATTTTTCTTCTACCACAAAAATCTTTCGATGTCCGAGTGAGCTCAGTAGAAACTATTTTCATAGAGTAACTTTTAGGAACACTAGGTAGACTCTGTAATTCACTTTGCTAGCCAACTAACCTCAATAGACTCTATTTGATAACTAATATGACTTTCGTGTAACATCAGAGACATCACACAATTGATCAATTGTGTCCAACACATTTGGCCTTGCCAATGCATTAAGTACCTTCATGAGAGTCATGGATGAGGTCTTGAAAGACTATATAAGAGTGTTTGTTGTTTTGTATCTAGATGGTATCCTCATCTTTAGTAAGACAAAGGAGGAGCATGTAAAGAACCTAGAAATGGTGTTGAAGAATCTTCAAGGGGAAAAGTTGATAGTAAACCTTGAGAAGAATGAGTTCATGAAGGAGGAGCTAGTATATTTGGGTTTTGTAGTATCCCAAGGAAGTCTTAAAATGGACAAGAGTAAGGTAGAGGAAATATTAAGTTGGCCTAGCCCTAGATCTACTACTAAGGTTAGAAGTTTCCATGGTCTAACATAGTTCTATAGAGAATTTGTGAGGAGGTTTATTAAGATTTGTGTTGGAATTACAATAGGAAAGGTAAACTTCTAGGGGGGGGGGGGGGGTAGGCGTGTGAATCAACAATTTAAATTTGGACCCATAAAATTTTCACCACACGTACATCTCATGCATTCAATAGATAAATTGGAATAACATGTAAAGCACATGCATCAAAATCAACTAAACATATAAGGATTCACACACATATGGCTCTAGATATGATTACCCAGAAACCCTCCAAGTGAGAAGATAAAACTAGGGTGGGGATGACACCCAAAAATCTTCACTACTATAGTAATAAAGTGTATCTAATGAAGGTTATAATGTTTTGATCATGAGACATGATCTACCCTATTAAAGGCTTTCAAAGGCTATTAGGCCTCACCTTGTTAGAAGATTTCAACAACCTGTTAGAACTGTGCCTTGTTAAAGGACTTTAACTCACAATTAAGTAAGCACCTATTCAAGCATTTCAATATGACCTATTAGGATTACTTTGTTAAGAGATTTTAACTAAAATCACTTGTTAGAATGTCTCAAAATTGATCCTGTGGTTAGCACTTGATTGCTTGATAATAAATCACCTCTAAGCCGATATATTATTGTTCCTCCTTGATTAGATGTATCTTTTTTGTATGTTGTTCCCTTCCTCTTCTCCTTTAACTAATTCTACAATATAATTTTAGATCATAATTCCTTAGTCATCATGAATATTCTATTTGTGCATGTAAACTTCACAATTTGCTCCACTTACACCTTCTACACACTCTAGAAAGCTTTGGGTTTTGTCCTCCTTAAGAAGACATAGGTGACTTAAGGTTAGGTATGAATCTTCGACTAAGATTCATCCATTTTTTTGTTTAATCCTTCCCATTTTCTAATTTGCTACATTTTATTGCATTCAAAATCCAACTTAAGATTCATCCTCATCTCCAAAATATTGTAATTCATCCTTAAGTTGGCTCAAAAATGGTTTACATAGTAATTTGTGCCATTACAAAAAAAAATGTCAAAACTATCTTACTCTACACCTAAAGTCTCTGATGCTTAGCATATACTAATCTTTATACTATGACTCGACATCTATATCACTTGGCATGCATTGTTTGCTCAGTCTTGAATCACTCAACATAAATTGTCTACTCAACACTACAGTGACTCGACACTCAACATGGAATCGAATGCTCTATTTTTTCTCAGCATATGTCACTTTTTCAACATGAACTAAGTAAATCACTTAAGTGTGTAGATACTCATTTGTCAAAGCCAATTTAAGATCAACAATTTGTGTGCCAATGAATGACACCAACAAGACCAAGTTCACATGGAGCAAGGTAGCAAATGAAATTTTTTAGAGATTAAAGAAGGAAGTGGCAACACAACCAATATTGGTTTTCCCTAGTTTTGAGAAGCCATTTGTGGTGGAGTGTGATGCTAGTAGCATAGCAGGTTGGGCAATTTCAAGCCAAGAGGGTAGGCTAGTGGAATTTTTTAATGAGAGGCTTAATAAAGCAAAAACAAGGTATTCAACATATGACTCAGAGCTCTATGCAATTATTCAAGCTCTTAAGAAGTTGAGGCATTATCTATTGCCTAAGAAGTTTGTTGTCTCTATTGACAACCAAGCACTAAGTTTTATCAACTCATAGGAGAAGGTTAGTTTGAGCACATTAAATGGATGGAGTTCTTGCAATCCCACACTTTCACTATTAAACATAATAATAAGGTGGTAGATGCTTTGAGCAAGAGGTTGCTGACACTATAAGAGGTCAAGTTGTAGGGCATAGGAATAGATAGATTCAAGGACATATATGAGGAGGAAACTAGTTTTTTAGAGGCCTACAAGGTATGTAATAACTTTAAAAATCATTTCCATAATGAATTTTATTAATATACCTTGCAAAATGGGCTATTATTTAAGGGTCAGTAGTTATGCATCCCAAGAGGATCTATAAGGGAAAATCTAATACAAGAGAAGCACAATGGAAGCCTGAGTAGGCATTTTGGCCTTAATAAGACCCGAGACCTTGTGGAAAGGTTTTACTACTTGCCCAAGATGCAAAAGGATGTAAGGAGGTATGTGGAATAGTGGGGTATATGTCAGAAGGAAAAGGGCACTTCATCAAATGTAGGACTCTACCAACCTCTACCCATTCCTACTAGGCCTTGCAAATGCATCAGCATGGATTTCATAATGGGATTTCCAAGGACTAGGATAGGGTTAGATAGTGTTTTTTTGGTGGTAGATAGATTCAGCAAGATGATGCATTTCATCCCATGAAAAACAACACATGATGCAAGCAACATAGCCAATCTATTCTTTAAGGAGGTGGCTAGAATACATGGTTTACCAAGGAGTAGGGTAGCTGACAAAGATTCCAAATTTATGGGGCACTTTTGGAAGATCCTATGGAAGAGGTTGGGAAAAAACCTAGCTCATAGTTCTACCTACTATCCCCAAATATATGGGTAGGCATAGGTCATCAATAGGGTCTTAGGAAACCTCTTAAGGTGCCTTGCCAAGGAGTATGGATAGAGTTGGGAGCAAGTCATACCTTAGGTAGAGTTTTCCTAAAATGATAGAAAGAATAACATAATAGGATTAAGTCCTTTTAAATTAGTTTATGGCACTCATTCAAGGGGCATAATGGAGTTAAGAAACCTACTGACACATGACAATATTAGTGGGTTTTCTCATGACTTTTTTCAGTATATGAAAGAGATGCATGATCAGGTTAAGAAGACCTTGATGGAGGAAAATTAGAAGTTGAAGGAGAAGAAGGATGAAGGGAGAAGAGAGCTACAATTTAAAGTGGGAGACTTGGTGATGGTCTATTTGAACAAGGCTAGGTTATATAAGGGCATCCATAGAAAGTTGCAAATGAAGAGGATTGGGCCATGTAAGGTACTTGAGAAGTATGGACCGAATGCCTATAAAGTAAACTTACCCAAAGACATGGCTATCTCTCTTATCTTCAATGTCAAACACCTAATACCTTACCAAGGTTCAAGGGTGGATGAAGAAGAGTATCAGGAAGAGATGAGAAAGGATATCTCAGACTTTCAGGTACTTGAAAGGAAGCAACCACCAGTGGAGAGGATATTGGATTCTAGAGTGAAAAAGAGTACAAGGAACAAAGTTTATAAAGAATATATAGTTAAATGGTTAGATACACCTAAATATGAAGAAACTTGGATTGTTGAGAGTTATTTCAAGAAGCATGGCATCAACAAGGAGTTCCACTCTCCACAAGCACCTTAGGCTTCTTCTTGTAGGGGATAAAGGTGTAGGAGCACCTAGGGGTAAGGTGAAACCCTAACTAAAATTATGGTTTGTGAATGGTCTAACCAACCATTGAGGGAATAAGGAATCAATATAAAGTCCCAAGATATGATTAGGAGTTATGATTAGGTAGGAGTTGAGTGTGAGTCAAGTTTTGACCAATGAAGTCCTAATAGGCATAAAATTGCTAGAAATTTTTCTATAAAGAAAAATTTGGGAAAATTCATAAAAAGGGGAAAGAAGTGTTCAAAGGAGGTCGTTAGGTGTTTTAGGCTTATTTTATGAATGTTTAAATCAAACTATTCAAGCTTGGTGGCTTAAATTACAAAATTGCAAAAGTTGTCAAAATTGTCAAAATTACTTATTGACAACTTTGTAATTTTTGCAAATTTGCAATAGGAAATTTTACACAGTTTTAGAGAAGGGGAAATATGGGTAGTTATGGCTCAAAAAAAATTCTAGGATGCATGGGGGAACCTATTTAAATTCCCTCCAACTCATTTCCAAGAGTTGGCTGATTCACATGTACAAACAATTAATGAAACCAAAGGATTTGTTGAGAGAAAACAAGTTTTAGGAAGATCTCTTGCTTTGTATGATTGGTGTACCTATTTTTCTTGATGGAAAAATTATCTGGTTTCATGTTTTTATTTTGTGAAAGGTATTCGACCCTAAGTTTTCATTTTAGCAAATTTTAAAAATTTACTAGGTTTTATTTTCCCGCTATCTAGTTTTGAGTATCAACAATAAACATTGCTAAGGCTTGACTTCCAATAGTTGAAAATCCATGGCCTTTGGGAATCAATAAATGACCTTTGTATACTATGTAAATACTAGTTTTGGAGGTTGGGGAAGATAGTTAGCTCATTTACAAGCGAGCCCTAGGCAAGCAAGAAAGGCTTGGCAAGGTGCAATGAAAGCTTGTAATGGAGTTTTGGTAAGAGCAAAGGATTGGCACATGAAAATATTTCTTAGGAAATGATGGAGTAGGGTACTAAAGGTACATAACTTAGAGGAGAAGGTTGGATGTGAATTTTGGAGCAATTAGAGAAAGTTTCATTGTCCTTGCCTTTAAAACCCTTAAAACAAGGGTTTTCTAGAGCCATATTGTATGGACACCATGAAAGCCTAAGACCTAGAAAATATTCAAGGTTAGGTCATTAGGAATAAATGTCTTGAAATCATCAATAGGCCTTTTTAAGGTTTTTTTGGAGTTATAGATAATTCCTTATTTTTAGGAGGGCTAATAGGGGTTCTGTAGTGCCTGCCCCTAGTTTACATTTTCGAACTACATTTCTGATATCATTGCCAAACTCTTTTAGGCCAATTTATGTTTGATGATTAGTATTATTATTTTAGAGATTATCAGATGATGTTTATACTCAGTTTATTATATGATGAGATTACTTGGTACTCTATATTTCATGCATGTATGATGATTATTCAATGGTTTCAGATATCGATGATGATTAGTTAGATGGTTTATTATTCCATGTGCTTCTTATGGATACTTACCCCATACTGCATGTGTATGGTGTGCGTGTTGTTTTATTTATGTATGGTGTTTCTGATATGGTTAAGGAAGGGAGTCGTAGTCACCTGCTAGTCGGGATCTACACGATACACCACTTCCTGCCATTGTCTGTTTAGCTTAGAATATTGTGTTTATACATGCATGGATTTTATGCAGGTTACAGGTACCGAGTATCGACTTTCCTGAATTGTCAGGATGAGCGTACCCTATCGCACTGTCTCAATGGTAAGAGAGGGGAGATAAACTCTTAAGTCCAAATCCTAAACCCTTTAGCCAATTGTCCTAATTGATAATTAGGATAAGTATCTGAGTTAAGTACCCTCCGAATGCATCAAATGATGTAATTTCATGATTATAACCCTTTTTGTTTGTTTTGGTATGTATTTTTCTATGATGGGTTTTCATATGTTGCTTTATGAGTCCTCAGGTATTTTCTATTAATTAAGTCTAATTAAAAAGATTAATTAATGATTTAATTTAATAGAGAATTATTATGATATCTTTATATTTAATTAATTAATTAATTAAATAAAAGAATTAAATTTGGAGTTTAAAATTCAAAGATAAATTTAGAACAGGATAATATTTATTTAATTTAATAATAATATATTTGGAGTTCATTTTTAAATAAATGCTAAATATTATTGTTATTTAAATTAATTAAATATGTTATCAATTAAGTTCTAAAATAAATTAAAAGTTGAAAGATATTAAATTATTAAGAATTCTAGATCGCATGATCTAAACATGAGTTTAAATATGAGAATTAAATTAAAAGATTAAATTATAGAAATTAATAATATTTTTTTAATTTCTTAAAAGTGCACATAAGATTAAAGTAATAAATTAATTTAAAATAGAAGTCAAGTGAAATATTAAATAAAGTTATTTAATAATTCAACTTAATGTGCATGAAAGTTGAATGCAAAAAGATAAGAAAAGATAATAAAGGTTAATTTGGAGTTAACTGAGTTGTGCAAAGAGTCTTCTCGGGTAAACGCACAATTAGTGCCCCGAATTGAGGAGAAATTGCTTATCACAACTTTGGGGTTTCATTTTTGTGATATACGAAGTTGGACGAGAATTTTTGGGGAGAGACAATTTTGGAAGCGAATTTTAGAAAGCTGATACCAAGAAACTTTTCCAGAGGAAGGTTATTGAGAGGAGCGAATTCTTTTACAGTTCCTGGAGATTGCATAATAGCATTAGGATCAGGTAGGGTCTTGTGTTTTCGATTATCGATTTAATACACAATTATCCTTTCCTGTCTTCTTCGTGTCTGGGGTTTGTAAATCTGAAATTCTCTGTGAAGAATACTTAAACATTACGATATTGGTATTTATCAGATGCTTGTTTATAAACTTCTGTATACATAAGATTTAAATGGGAAGGGTTGAATCTAATACCAAGATTCTAGATTAAACATTTGGATGAATGACTATATTTTCTATATCAAGATAGAGAAGGAAACAATCTTTCAAGGCATATATATATATATATATTAAAAGAAATTATTTTAATATATATATAGTTTAAAAAATTTATATATATATATATATATATATTTATATCCAAACAAATTCAAATTTAAAATTTTAAAAATATATATATATATATTGATTGTACTCCATTTATAAAAAAAAAATATAATAATTTATATAAAGTTTGTGGGGGGGGGGGGGGGAGGGAATTACCTCGTGCCCACCCCCCACGGTCGGCTTAGCCGACAGACCTGCGTCGCAGGTACTGCGACCGTAGGTACGACGTACCTGCTGCTGCAGGCCCTGTGTCCACAGGACTGCGGCAGGCCGTCGGCTTATATAAGCTGATGGTTATAATAAATGAGTTTGATTTTATTTTATTTTTATTTTTAAAAAAATAGTTTGTCAATTCGTTCTTCTTTAATATATTATTTACAAAAATGATTTTTATTATTAATTAAAATTTTTAATCAATAAAATTATTATATATTTTTTATTTAATAAAAGTTTTATTTTTATTAATACTTAAAAAATAAATATTAAATGTATTTCACATAAATGGTAAATATTAATTTATTGATAATTTTGGTTAAATATTAATAATTTAACAATTAATGGATAGATTAAAATAAGTAATTAGATCAAATGATTATTGATTACTTTAATTAAAATTAGTTTAATTAAAGTTAATTAATAATGAATACTATCTGATTAAATAGTAGATTTGGAAGATTGACTTAATGGAAGTTATTATAGAAAGGGTTAATCGTAAAGGGGGTAAATCTGAAAACTTTTTTACTTGAATTCGACATTAAACTGAAACATAAACCTTACCTTAACTCAAATAATATACTTTTAGATCCAATCCCTGAGACTTTGATGTTGTCTTGTGCTTTGAATGTTTTGGGGTTGGTTTAGCGTTGACCAGTTTAGGTTGTTACCAGAGGCTCAGGGGTTGTGAATGTGATGTCATGATGAATTGGTCTCGATCTTTCTTAACCCGACCATGGTAATGTGATGAAGTGCTCTATGACATGATTGTGTTTACTGTTTTTTATTGCTTTCCAGTTTCCTTGTGTGAAGCTAAGGTGTATGTATTTGAGGTACCTAACTTAACCATTTCTGAGTCTCGATCAGTTATACTTGTATTACTTTCTGGTTGCTCATTAGAGAACCATTGGATTTTGTGACTTATCATTGATGCCTTCAGTTGTTGATAGAGAACTGTCGTGATTACATGATTACTATTTGATATTATCTGTTGCTCATGAAGAACTGATGTATTTTTGTGGATTATCTTTTTATGATGTTTTTCAGTTGCTTGTATAGGACTGAGGTGGTTTTATTATGATTCTTTGATTTACGAGTTCATGAGCTAGGGTAGGTTATCTATGTGTAGAGTCGAAAAGTGGCTTGCAATGGGGGTCGGAGCCCTAAGAGGCTGCCTTGAGAAACCCATTGTAAGTCATTTTTTAATAAGTGAAAACATTTACACTAAATAAGAGAAAATGAACCTAACAAGATAATTGTATGTTCTCTCCCATGCCATGAGTGCTAGTACAGACTAGGATGGGGTAGAGAGGATGCTTGGTTATGACTTTGCATTCCATAGTATGCCTCGCCAGTACGAGAGGATACTAGTGGCCGCAGGATCAGTAGGGACCCGGGATTCCTAAGGGATTGCTTGGGTAACTTCTACGTGACTTTTGCGATGACACTTTCCCACTTGCATATTAGGTTTCCTATGTGTCTTGTGGTACCTCTGGGATTTAGATGTCAATCTTTTTAGGAACCCTTGAGTTAGCATACTTATAGGATTTCCTGGACTTAAAGAGTATTTATGATTATAGGTTTCATTATCCTATTTGGGACTTGAGACTATCTCCTCAGCGCGGTGGGAGTGGACCATTTAGGTTCCACGCGGTTGGGTGGTAGTGCTTTTACTCTTACCATTGAGATCTGTTCTGTGGTCACCGTGGCTGGAGATTTCATGATTGGCATTTACGTTCACTATGTTCTTGGGTTATTATGATGGATGGTTAGATTTTATGATAGATGTTTTATCATTATGGATGTATGGATGTATCATGTATGGTGAATAGTTTCATATATTTTTACTGAACTTTGTATCATGGATTTGAGGATGTTGTATCTTGATCTTTACATATGTATATTCTTTTAAGCCTTTCATACCCTGTGACATGTACAGTGGATGATTAAGCATTCTAAATTAATTTGCCAAGGAGCATTCAGAACAAATGTATATTATGGACATTGGAGTTTTTGATTATTCTTTCATATGTATGTGATAGTTGTTAGATTTAGAATTAATTAAATTTAAATGTGACTCAACGTCTTGGGATCTTTAAGAAATGTAACTTACAATGTATGTTTGTCGATGATTTCATGTTATTGCTTCCGCTACTATGTGTTTGATGTGTATGTTATACTTTCTTACTTTAAAAAAAAAATGTTTAGCAAACTTAGTGAAACTTTAGGTTAATTCTTTTGGATCCCTTGGCGGGGCATTACATCTGGTATCAGAGCCTGAGTTTCTACATTGGGAGCTCTGGGTATATTGGAACACCACGAGTGTTAACTAGTTGAATAATAATGAAAACCTTAAACTAAAACTTGAAACTAGTTGAACTAAAACAATATGTAAAGTATTAGTTACCTATTTTACATACTTCAACACTCAAAACTTCAAAACTGAAATTATACTTAAACTGAAATTATAGGTAAACTGAAAATTGAAAATATCTTGTTTGCAAAACATGTGTCTTCTATCTATGTGTTTCAGTAGTATGTTGCATGGTTATTTTAGCATCTTGTGTCTTGGATATTATTGTAGGATGGTATCTGGGACGAGATCTTCCGTTAGAGGCCATAGCCTTGGCCATAGTAGAGGTCGTGGACGAGGCAGAGATGTTAGTGTTCATGAGTCTATCCATGAGAGCCCCATTCAGGAAGAGAATAGGGAAGAGCATGTCAGTGTACATCAGGAAGAGAACCACGAAGAGGGACATGCCAACTTTGAGGAGGTTGATCTGAGGAAAATGATGCGAACCCTTATTGATCGCTTACCTCCTGTTCTTGAGTAGGATAGGGCACACCAAGTTGGGCATGAGCATAGATGCAGATCTAGGAGTCCTCAAAGGGATCGACATAGAGCCATAGTATCTTCTCAGATGAAGGACCTTCAGAGGTCCAAGATCGAGCCCTTTAATGGGCAAGGTTCTGGGTATGTAGCTGAGCAGTGGCTTATTGCCCTTGACAGGATTTTTTCTATGCAGGACTTTGACAGTAATGTCAAAGTGAAGTTTTCCATTACCAATCTAGAGTTATTTGGGGCCACTTGGTGGACTATTGATGAGAAGAAGTTGGGCATTGACATGGGTAGTGTCACTTGGGAGATTTTCTTGGAGAGTTTTCATGAGTGATTCCTACCAGAGGAATGGAAGCAGCATAGAGCAGATGAGTTCCATAACTTGAGACAGTTCACTATGACCGTTGTAGAGTATGAGCGCAAGTTTTATGAGCTCATGCCTTTTTCGGGATTCAGTGACAACCTAGCACAGTTGGCACAACATTTCATTCAAGGCTTGAACAACCATTTTATTGGGGGTGTTAAGGTATTTGAACCTAAGACCCTTAAGGATGTGGTACATCGAGCTATCCTGGTAGAGCAGAGTGTCAACTTTGGGCAAGGAGGATTTGTGGGAGCGCCTACTATAGCAGGATCTAATGGCAACCACAATCTTGATGGAATTAGGAAGCCTCCCTTCCCTAGGAGGAATCAACATTCTTAGCAGTAGCCTTAGTAGCTTAAGGGATTTTACCCTCAGGCACAGAGTGGTGGCGGTGGATCCAACTCTAGGATCAATCGCAATGCTCAACGTAATAGACAGAATCAGCAATCTCGACCTGCACAGAGCAACCAGTCTTTTGCTAGCAGGGGTAGCCACCAGCAGTCGAATGCACCACCTATAGGGAGAGGATCTGGTAGAGGCATGAGATGTTATTCGTGTGGATAGATTGGTCATATTGCAACATACTGCCCACAGTGAGCATCTCAGTATTCAGGACCCAGGCCAGCAGCATCTGAGCCTACAGTCAGAAATATAGGTGGATCTCATAGAGTATTTGCAGCGGTGGATCACCGTCAGGTAGACCATCAGGGGATAGTAGTTGAGACTACAGGAGCTATCCGAGGTACACCTCTCTCTTTTTTATTTGATTCAGGTGCTACAGATTCTTTCATTTCTCCATCTCTAGTTGATAAGTTTAAGCTGGAGTCGGTTAAGTAAGATCATGGTTGGCAAGTGGAACTAGCCTCAGGCGCTAAAGTTTCCACAGATTCTGTAGTTCATAAGTGTGGACTTAGCATAGGAGGGTTTGAGACTTTAGTCAATTTTTGAGTTATTCCTCTTGGCTCCTACGATGTGGTCTTAGGTATGGATTGGATTGGCTCTCATAGGGCTAATATAGACTGCAGAAAGAAGACCATTATGTGTCAGGATGACCAAGGGAGGGATGTTGAGATTGTGGGGATACCGAGGCCTATATCTCTACGGATGATCTCTGCTATGCAACTAAAGCGAAGCTTTCATAAGGGATGTCAGGTATTTTCTGTTACGGTAAATGAGCTAGATGAGGAAGAATCTATGAGGAAGACCCTAGATCACCCTATTTTACAGGAGTATGCTAATGTCTTTCTGAGCGAGATTCCAGGCATGCCTCCGAAGAGAGACATTGATTTTAGCATTGAGCTCACTCCAGGAGCAGAACCTATCTCTAGAGCTCCATATCGTATGACCACTCAGGAGCTAAGTGAGTTGCGTTTGCAGTTAGAGGAACTTTTGGCCAAGGGTAGTATTCGACCTAGTGTATCACCATGGGGAGCTCCAGTACTCTTTGTGAAGAAGAAGGATGGTTCTTTGCGCCTTTGCATTGATTACAGACAGCTGAATAAGGTGACAATAAAGAACAGGTATCCTTTACCAAGGATTGATGATTTATTTGATCAGATCAAGGGGGCTATAGTGTTCTCTAAGATTGATCTTAAGTCAGGATACCATCAACTTCACATCAAGGAGGTTGATATTCATAAGACCGCCTTCCGAACTCGCTACGGGCATTATGAGTTCACAGTGGTACCCTTTGGGCTGACGAACGCTCCATCAGTTTTCATGTGCTTAATGAATGGGGTGTTCCATTCCTATCTTGATAGATTTGTTCTTGTGTTCCTTGATGATATTCTGATATATTCTAGGTCCCAAAAGGAACATGAGGAACATTTGAGTTTAGTTTTGCAGTGCTTGAGAGATAATCAACTTTATGCCAATGCGGCAAAGTGTGATTTCTTTCAATTGGAGATACAGTATTTGGGACATGTTATTTCAGGCGAAGGTATCTCTATAGACCCTACGAAGATCCAGGCAATAGTAGATTGGCCTGCACCCACTACTATGTCGGAGATTCATAGTTTCATGGGTCTAGCTGGGTATTATTGCAGATTTGTTCAAAACTTCTCCAGAATAGCTCACCCTATTACCTCCCTTCAGAGGAAAGGAAAGAAGTTTCTTTGGACAGAAAAGTGTGTAGAAGCATTTCAGAAACTCAAAGAGCTTCTGACCAGTGCACCGATCTTAGCAGTACCTGATCCAGAAGGTGATTTCATGGTGTGTACAGATGCTTCCCTTGAGGGTATTGGAGCAGTTCTAATGCAGAATGAGTGTCAAAAAGTGACCATAAGAATGTATGTATGGTGGTGGCCTTACACACACACATATATGTATGTGTGTGTGTGTGTGTATACACACACACACACATATGTATGTGTGTGTGTGTGTATACACACACACATACATACATACATACATACATACATACATACATATATATACATATACATATATATATATATATATATATATATACATATACATATATATATATATATATATACATATACATATATATATATACATAGATATATATGTATATATATACATATATATCTATGTATGTATATATATGTATATGTATATATATATATATATGTATTTATATATATGTATATATGTATATATATTATATATATATATATGTATATATATTATATATATGTGTGTGTGTGTGTGTGTGTGTGTGTGTGTAATCAAGATCCAGAGGATGGAGGAGGCGAAATGGATAAGATGTGATGGGTATGGTATGAATGGGATAAGTGTGGTGGGTAGAAGAACTTGGCCCCAGGTGTGCAGAGTAGTTGAATGAAAGGATTACACATGATTCTTTCTTGCCAATTTTTCATCATGGTAGTTATCTAAGGTGCTTGTTTGCTAAGTTTTCACCATTGGATGATTTTTTTGACTATTTTTTTAATTGTTAGATTTTTACTCATAAATGTTTGTGTTAGAATATATAGTCAACTGATATAATTGAGAGGGTAGGTGAATCAATTATCTAACTAATATCATAATTATCAACCTTAAACAATCTTAACCATATGAGTAATATAAACTAAAACCACAACAAGATACTCATACATAATAACACCAGATAAGTTAACTAGGAAAACCCTTGATCAGAGGGAAAACCTCAGTGAGGATGGTGCCCACAAGATGATGTATTAATATAAATATTTCTTGTTAGAGGATACACCCTATTATGAGTCTATTACAATATTCAATACATATGAGTCCCTATTAGGAGACTTTCAATCCCTATTAGGAGATTCCAACCCTGTTAAGACTTGTGGAAGATAGCTAAATGCAATAGCCAAACAACTTCAAGGTAAAGACCAATGAACCCACAATCAAAATGATCTATGTATTACTCCTTCCAAAATAACATAATGGTACTGTATTGTTCCTTCCTCTTTCTCTTTCCTATCAACTAGAGCTCTTCTCCTAATGATCCTATAACCAAATCATAAATCTCACATCCTATAATCCCTTGGATTGCTTACATGCATTCAGTAAGGAATCTACTCCTTTTCACACTTCACACTTCTTGCAACAATAGATACAATTTATAATCAAGGAAAACATCATTCCTTTATATGACATCTTCATAATAATTCCTTGAGTTGGCCTCGAGGCTTTCTCAAATAATTATAATAAGATATCTTATTAATTATAATTATAATAGAATTTTCAACTCACAGTCTATAAAAAAATTCACACATGCAATACTAAGGCTTGCACATATGCTAATGTCATCAACTAAATCTCCTCCACCACTACCTAATTGCGCATCTCTTCATTACATCTTAGATGTAAGATAGCCAACAACCATCATGAACTACTTTCCTAATACTTTATCTCTAAACTACTCTATAAATTAGGTACATATTTTTCTTAGACTCTGCTCACTTCACCACATCATCTAGACATTGTACTAAACATGTCCATAACTATGCACAACCAAATAATCAAACTATTGTTTTTACCATCAAGATATATGTCTATTACTTAGCCGATCTTTATAGAAACCATTCTATGATGACATAAATGACAAACACAATATTGAATGCATTTCAATACTCATCAAAGATCAAGATACTCCCCAAAGTAGTATCGTCAACATTCATGCTAACAATCCCCCCCTTTGGCATTGATGGCAACATAGATGAAAAAATATATAATTTCCAAGAATACCAAGTAATATTCTATTGTTACTTCTACTTCCTTTCATGAATCTTTCTAAATCTCTCTAAAAATATTTCTCTACCACATACTTAGGAAATGTTCTCCCCCATACCTTAGGAGACTTTTTCTCGTGCATCATACTCTCCCCCATTGACATTAATGTCAATGGCCTCAAACACATACAAAAGTACCAATTGTTATAACTACTTCTTCAACTCTTAAACTAGCTCGTGTGTCCAAATACACTATTCAATATCAAATAATAATAGTTCTCAATGATTCAGTACATATGAGATACTCTCCCATACAAGAAGAATCAACATTCAATCTAGGCTAATAATAGTGCTCTGTACCACTAGATTGATGCACTATCTACATCATCTAGTTAGAAGTAGGTAGGGGCATAACCCCAAGCATACCTCTCAAGTATTGAAATGTATCTTTAGGAAACCATTTTGTAAAGATATCTACAATCTGATCTTTAGTACGTACATACTCCAATCTAATCTTCTTTTCTACTACTTTCTCTCTCAACACATGATACTTAATAGATATATGCTTAGTCTTAGAATGCAATAGATAATTCTTAGACATACTCACTATACTTGTGTTATCATAGTAAATGATAATAGGTTCTTCAAGCTCAATTCTAATATCCTTTAACATTTTCTTCATCCACATAACTTGATTGTAGATATTTGTTGCTGCAACATACTCTATCTCAACTATACTCTACAAAATAAAATATTATTTCTTTCTTATCCAAGAAACCGATGTTCTTCCAAGAAAGAATGCTCCACCACTAGTGCTCTTTTTTTCATCCATACTACCTACCCAATCCACATCAATATATGCACATAGAGTGAATCACTCAATCTATCATACCAAATTCCATAGTTAGATGTCCCTTTCAAATATTTGAATAATGTCTTTAATGCTACAAAATGATATTCCTTAGGAATAGCTTGAAATCTAGCTACAATCCCAATTGCATTTTTTATATCTATTCTAGTGTGAGTCAGATACTACAAACTTCCAATAATGGATCTCTACTTCTTTTGATCTACTGTAGGTGTCTCATCTTTTTTGGATAACTTGTGACTAGTTATCATAGGTGTACCAACAGGTTTACAACTTTCCAAGCCAAACCTCTTCAACAAACATTTCAAGTAATTAGCTTGTGAAATGAAAATACCATCATTATTATGTATAATCTACAATCCTAGGAAAAACTTCATTTCTCCTATCATGTTCATTTCAAATTCATTCTTTATCTCTTTAACAAATCTATCACTTGCATCATCACTACCTCCAAAAATTATTTCATCAAAAAATATTACAATAATTGAAAAACCATTTTAAAATTTCTTTCAAATACAAGTTATTGTCTGTCATACCTTTAGCAAGTCCAAGCTTTGCCAAATAACTATCGAACCTCACATACTAGGTTCTAGGTACTTGCTTCAAACCATATAAGGCTTTCTTTAATTTTCATACCATGTCTTTATCTTTTGATAATGGAAAACCTTCAAGCTTCTCAATATATACCTCTTCTTCAAGTTCTCCATTTAGAAAGGTTGATTTAACATCCATTTGATAAACCTTGAACTTCTTATTTGCTGCATAAACTACGAACATCCTTACCACTTCCATTGGGCTATAGATCCATATCTCTCCTCATAGTCTATGCCTTCTTGCTGTGAATATCCCTTGCATACAAGTCTAGCCTTGTTCCTCACAACTTTTCCTTGTTCACTCATCTTGTTCTTGATCACTCACTTGGTTCCTAACACATTCTTGTCTTTAGTTCTAGGACTAACTTCCATGTATCATTTTTCACTATCTAATCCAATTATTCCCTCATAGCTTGAATCCAATGATCATCTTTAACTTCTTCATCTGCACTCTTAGGTTCAACTTGAGATATTAGACATATTGCCTCATTTACTATGTTCCTTGTCATCACACCTTTGTCTCTACTTCCAATTATCTATTTAGGAGGGTGATTCTTTGTCAAACTCATATTAGAAGTAAGATTTGACATCTCAACTCTTATCTCTTCTCTTGATTTAGATCTTTGATCTCCTCTTTGCATGCCATTGTGCAAATAATTATTAGTCTCAACGAAAAATTTAACATTCTATCTAACGATGCCAAAATTATTTTCTTCTCTATTTGAATTATAATCTATCATCTTTTCCTTAGTTCCAAAATTCTTATCAATCCTTATATTTGTGCATTTAACTATTGTCTTAGTTCTATAGTTGAAACATCTATAATCCTTTCTTTTCAATGAATAGCCAAGAAACATACCTTCATCACTTCTTGGATCAAACTTACCAATGCCATCATCTCTCTTAATGTAACATTTTCTCCCAAATATTATGACATATTTAATTGATGGTGAATGTCCAAACCATATTTCATAAGGTTTCTTGTCCATACCTTTTTTGATCTCTACTTTGTTTAGAGTATACACTTTTGTATTGACTACCTCTCTCCAAAATGTCTTAGAAATATCATTCTCAAACAACATCACTCTTGCTTCTTCTACTATAGACTTATTCCTTCTCTTAGTAATCTCATTTTTCTCAATTTTTATAGGTATAGATAGTTTCCTTTTGATTCCATTCTTTTCACAAAATATGTTAAACTCTCTAGAAGTGAATTCTCCTCCTCTATCAAATCTTAAACACATTATCTTAACACTAGATTCATTCTCAAATCTATTCTTAAATATCTTAAACTTCTCAAAAGATTCATATTTCTCTATAAGATCTACTACCCACATAATTCTAGTGAAATCATAAACAAAAATTATGAAATACATTTCACCATAGAATCCTCTCATTCTAGAAGGATCACTTAGATCTATGTAAACAATCTCTAGCTTCTCTATGGTAGTGAACTTCTTGCTAGGGAGTGATACTTTCTTCTGCTTAGCTAATATACATTCCTTACAAACAACATTAGTAGGCTTAACAATTTAGGCAAGTCTTTAACTAGAAAAGTTCTACTAACCTTCACAACATTATCAAAGTTTATGTGATAGAATCTTCTGTGCAATAACCAACTGTTATCCACATTAGCTACCAAACATGTCATTTTAGTAGAATTCAACTGGAATACATTACCACTAGATCTAGTGCTAGTTCCAATCATCTTACCATCTCTATCTTTGATAATGTAGGTCTTCTTAGTGAGCTGCAATAGATAACCCTTGTCTACGAACTGTCCAACACTCAACAAGTTATGCTTCAATCCATCAACAAAATAGATGTCATTAGTGTTAGTTTTACCATCAAGAGTAATGGATCCAATTCCTATTATATGGTAGGTTTCATTATTACCAACTCTAACAATACCTCCATTAGGATTCTTGAATTTAACAAACTTATTCAAATCATTAGTCATGTGATGTGAACAACAACTATCAATTATCCAATTAGATTTCTTTTAGCTTGGGTAACTAGAGCTCTTTCTTCTCTAATTTTTCTATCAAGATCATCCACCTTGATAGCTACAAATCCTAATTCATCATCACTTTCACTTTGACCTTCATCTTCATTTGCATACAAATAATTTCTAAATTTATCTCTTCTAGGGTTAAGCTTTCCTTTATACCTTTTCTCTCTTGTGTTACATTTAGATGCATAATGACCAAATTCATTACAAGTAAAACATTTAAATATTTTCTTCCCATCTTTTTCTCTTCTTACTAGAAGGTCTATTCCTTCCTTAATCTTCTTGTCTTCATCAGCTCTGTTGCTACTAGAAAAATATCCATGAGTTCTTGCACTCCTTATCAAATTAGGTTGAATGTTCAAGTCACTGAAAGTTGTTTTGGCTCTTACAAGTTCACCAAAAGGTCTTAGATCTGATTTTGATGATTATAATCTTCCAAGCAACATTTCTTTATGAAATCCTTAGTGTAGGGAATTACTAGTTAAATCATCTGAGTTATCGGCTTGAATGGTGGTGTCAAACTTTTCAAGATCTTCCATATGACTTCATCATCTTCCTTGGTTCCACCATGAGACCAAATTCCTACAATTATTTTTGATATTTTTCCAATATAACTTCTTACAAATTTATCTTCCATCATTGTTGCAGCTTTAAATTCACATATCCAATTCTATAATCTCATTCTCTTTGCATGATCATCACCTACAAAAGTAGATTCTAAAGCTTTCCAAATTTCATAAGATCTTTCAGGTGACTTTAATTGACTATACTCATTCTCTAGAAGAGTTGTTAGTAGATATTATCTTGCTCTCATGTTACACTTGGATAGATCTCTCTCTTCTTTATGACAACCTTCTAACTTTGCTTCTTCAACAATTGTCTTCTTACTCTTTGTCAAGATCCAATATCCTAGACCCATTCATAGTAGATGAGTCTTCATCTTCTCCTTCCAACTATCATAGTTGGCCCCATCAAATATAGGACTTTCCTTTCTAAAAATATTCACCATTGATCTTCCAAAGCTGTTAAGCTCATCCTTCAAGGATTTGATGCTCTTATCCCAATTGTTCGAATATATAGTCCATTGATATAACTAATCAAGGTGGTGGGTGAATCAATTATCCAACTAACATCACAATTATCAACCTTAAATTTTCTTAACCATATGAGTAATATAAAATAAAACCACAATAAGATAATCATACACAATAAAACTAGATATGTTAACTAGGGAAACCCTTGATCAAAGGGAAAACCCTAATGGGGATGGTACCACAATATGATGTACTAATATAAATATTCCTTGTTAGAGGATAGACCCTGTTAGTAGTCTATTACAACATTTAGTACATATGAGTCCCTATTAGGAGACTTTGAATCCCTGTTAGGAGATTCCAACCCTATTAAGAGTTGTGCAAACCCTATTAGGAGTTGTAGAGGACAACTAGACCCACTACCCAAATAGCTTCAAGGGAAAGACCAATGAACCCATTTTCCAAATGATCTCTTTATTATTCCTTGTAGAATAATAAAATGGTATTGTATTGTTCCTTCCACTTTCTTTATCCTATCAACCAGAACTCTACTCCTTCTAATCTTGTAACTAGATCACAAATCTCACATCCAATAATCCCTTCGATCTCTTACACACATTTAGTAAATACGCTGCTCATTTTCACACTTTCCACTTCTTGCAACAATAGATACACTTTGAAATCAAGGAAAAAATCTTTCATTTATATCATGTCTTCATAATAAATTTTCCTTGTGTTGACCTTGAGGCTTTCCTAATAAATTATAATAAGATAATTAATTAATTACAATTAAAATAGCACTGTCATCTCATAGTCTATACAAAACTTCACACATGCGATACTAAGGCTTGCACATATGCTAATGTCATCAACTAACTCTCCCCTATCACTACCTAATTGTGCATCTCTTCATTACATCTTAGATGTAAGATAGCCAACAACCATTAGGAACTACTGTCCCAATACTTTGTCTTTGAACTATTCTCTATAAATTAGGTACATCTTTGACTTAGACTTTGCGCACTTGACCACATCATCTAGACACTATACTAAACATGTCCATAATTGTGCATCACCAAATAATCAAACTATTGTGTGTATCATTAATAGCTTTGTCTTCTACTTAATCAGCCCTTACAAAAACCATGCTATGTTGAAAACAATGACAAACACAGGCATGAATGTAACATGTCAAAGCTCTCCAATGCTTAGGATACTTCCCAAAGTATTATCATCATTATTCATGCTAATAGTTGGTAGGATAGGTGGATAAGAAAGCATGGAAAAAATGGATTAAATAAGTGGAATGGTGGATGTGAGTTGGTAGATAATTGATGGGAAAACATAAGACTTGTCAATAAATGGATGAGGGAATTGGAAAGATTATTAGTGGCACACACCTTGAAGGGTGATGAAGTAGTGGAAAAGATGACATTGAATGAGATTAAGGATAAAATGGAGTAGGAGGAATATAAGGACCAAAAGTAAAGTTGGAAGATAGAGGATTGGTAAAGTAGAATAAGAAGCACAAGGACTAAGAATGAATTGGGTGGATGGAGGATGTATATATGGAGATTTTTATAAATAATCAATGGATGAGGCTTTTTGAATAGTAGGAATGGATACCAATTGACTTTTTTGTTTGAGATGCATTTCTTTTATTAGTATCTTGGGTATCCACATGGTTTTTGACTTATTCATTTTGGGCCTTTGTGGTATTTAAAAGTTTTCTTTCTTTTGGATTAGATGTTTACCTTCTTGAACATGTATTTTAGATGGGACATGTTCATGCTTGGATTTTTGGATTTATGCTTTTTAATTTTCACATCCAATTTTCTTTTGTTAGCCATAGTATGGGAACAAGAGAATGGAGCATATGGAGAGAGTATGGATGGAATTATAAAGGTTGAAGGTTGGATGGAATTCAAGGATGAGTGCCTCTGATGATCTATCTTATGGATTGGAATACAAGATATGGATGCATGTAAGTACCCAAAATAGATGGAAGTAATGAAGTATAAGGACTTAAAATAGATGAAAATGAGGAAAGAGTAGGACCCAAAATATATGGAGGAGATAAAGGATTTGGATTAGTTATATAAGGACCCAAAATGGATGGAAAGGGTGAAGGATGTAGATAAGGGATATAGCAACCCAAAATGGAAGGATGGAAAGAAGTAGTACAATAAGGGCCCAAAATGGATTTGGAATAAGATGGATGGGAAATTTGGGGTGAAGATGGAAGGACTTGGGATTTTAAAAGGATAGAAGGGATACCAACATCTAGAGATGCACTTTTATTTCTTTTTTCAATATGATGATCATTATTTGGAACACAAGACATGAGTCCATTAGTAGGTGGAGGAGTAGAAGTTTTAGGTATGACAATTATTTCTTCTCCTCTAGATGTATTACCATGGATTATAGGAGGTGTTGGATCATGAAGTAGAGGGAATGAAGTTTTACTATCTTTTATTGAATGGTTGGATGGAAATGGATCTTGACTTGGAGGGATGAATGAGACAATTGGATGTTGAAGTGGAGTGGTAGATGAAAGGGTAAAATCTTGATATGGAGGAGATGTTGCATTCTCTTTAGATGGAGTGGATGGTAAAAATGGATCATGATTAATGTCAATGGATATCTCAACATGATTTTGGACAAAATCTTGAATGGATTGGTTGGGAGTGGATGGTGTGATAAGAGATGTATGGGTGAAATCTGCAAATTATTGAATGGGATTTTATTCAATGGGGATGTGTAGATGGAGGATGGACTTATGAGGTTTATCAGATGGGTTTTGGATAATGTTATGAGGAGGAGATGTAGATAGGAATTGCATAGATTCATTAGCTAGGAGGGTTTTAATGGTGGTAGTAGATGGAAGGGGGCCTATAAGTGGGTTGGATCAAAGAGGGATGATAGCTATGGGAGATAGAAGAGGAATGATGGGTGTGTTTGGTGAGAAGTAGTTGATAGTAGGGGTCATTCTTGTCTTTTACTAGCATTGTGGATGAGTTTTATAGCCACTTTTGAGTGGTGATAGGTGGAATCATACATGAAAGTGGTGGTGATGGTGATTGTTTTTGGGAATTTATTTGTGGTGGAGTTGGCACAATGGGGGTGAAAATAAGGATGTTAACAACTTGAATTTGTGATTAGCCTAATCCCCATGGTGATTAGTAATAGATTGTGGGGTGGCATATTGTAGCCTAATACAAGCTAGAGGAGTGATGAAGGACAGAGTAGATGGAATTATATTCAAAAGACTAGGTGAGTTACATTGATGTATTGCATAACTAGGATTGATTTGAGGATTTCAAAACTGGGTTAGAGGATATGAAGATGGTGGATTTGGACTAGGGAAAAGCTAGTAGAATTTCTCTGGAAAGGTGGAGATTATGATATGACTATGGAGGAAGATGGAGACATGGATGATGTATATGGGGGATATATGGGTGGGACATAGGAAGATGGTGTAGATGAATGCAAAACTAGATTTCCCTTGTCAAAGTTAGGATAAGGAGTATTTTTGGGAATGCATGGAGGCATAATGGGTAAAAGTACAAAGTTGTGTCACCTTTCGGGCTAACTTATTAGAACGAATGAATTTGTGTATTTCTATCTAAAAATCAATTATGTTCAAATATATGATCTTGACACTAATACATTTGGCATCGATTTGCGACAATTATGTGTCATAGTTACGACAGCAATGTGTCGCCACTATGACAGTAATAGACGTCATTGTTTTTTAGTCACAAATTACAACGTCTACCCTATACTATCACAATTATGATGCCTATCTATTTCTATGCAACCACTTTATTCAGACGTCAACCCCATCACAATTCTTATGGCTGATGTCACAATTGCGATGGATACCTTGGAAATTGTGATGGTAGTTGGCATCGCTGCTATAGCAACCCCGTTGCAATGCTTGTGGCTGATGTTTCAATTGTGACAGGCACCCTGACAATTGCGATGGTAGTTGGCATCGCTGCTACAACAACCCTATAATAATTCTAGTGGTGGACATCACAATTACGACGAATACAAAGTAAAACAAAAAAAAAATTCTAGCTTACTCAATTGCATTAACCATTAAAGTGCCTAAACTTTTAGGCCATGTTTTACAATGCTGTAAATAATCTTGATCTAAGATGGAGTACTATCAAGCATGGGAATCACATGAAACTAATTGTCAGTTTATAGACATACTTCAGTTATTTTGTATCATGTGCATGTGTGCTACCCATATGTTGCTTCTCTTGGCAATGTAATGATGAGAAGAGTTCACTAACATGGGGAGTCAAACTTACAGAGAGAAATGACCCCTAACAGATATATACTACACCCAAGGCAAGGTCCCTAAGGATGAAAACCAGATATTTGAGACATACTACTTCAATTGGAAGTCTTCCAAATAGGGAAAAACATAAATATATACTTAAGTATTATAAACGAGATAAAAGTTTCTCACACCCTGGTAAATTCTAATATAGATTGTATGAGGAATATTTTGTAGGAGACAACTATTAATGTCAATACATTTACACCAAAGTTTAGGGAATGTGCATTATGTAGAAAATTCATGACTTCTTGAGTAGAGTAAAAAAATCCTTATGTACGAATAAGAATAGCTAAAGATTTGCTAAGCATTTGAGAGTCATTCAAAGTATTCCATACTTCAAAATTTCAATTAGAGAAGGAAAATATATTTAATACTTGATAAAGCCTATGCTATAAATAATCAAATAGATACAATCGACAATTCTAAAAGATGAGATAGGTAAACATTCTGCCTTATGAATACATTATTTCTAGAGCTATATAATTAGATTGGAATTTTTTTTAAAAAGTATACTTTTCTACTTGGATAAGGAAAATTGAGCATGAAGATAATACATACCTTACCCATAATATTGCGCTGTCGACTTATTCCCACCCATTCATAAGTTTTCCCATCAAAATAGTGCACAGTTTTCATACCTACCCATATACCTTCACAAGAAAGAACAATAATGACATTAGGACTAGATTTGTATACTGCTTAAACAATCCATTATACAAAAGAGTGGAAATCAAAGTAAGGTTTGTGAGTTTTTTTGAAGATTGAACTCCCCAATTTAGGCTCAGTTACAATGAGGTGAGACATTGATTATGACATTTGTGGCCCTGATTATATTATTCATAAGCTTTCTTTTCTTTTCCACATTCTATGAGCATTCTATATTACTTGTCACAACCCAATTTATTAACTCATTATGTGAATAAAAAAATTGATTATTAACTAACTATTTATCTGTGTGCATTTGATGTTTCAATACAATGAACTAAATGTGATGACACTAAATACAAATTTATGTCAATCATAAAATTTATTTGAAAGTTCCAATCATTTCTGTTGTCCTTCTGTTGAGACCTTTCTACATTCTTCTTGTCAAAAACAAAGCCCAACCATCAAACTATCATGATCATTTTAAAAATTTACTATTTAGCTTTTGACTTCACATTTCAGAAGTTAAATCACAACAACAACAAAAAAAAGATCCGTTTTGTGAATTTCATGAACAACCCTAAATCCAAAGGGGCATGCTTGGGAAGTAATTTGTTCCCTATCACCTTAGAACTGAAATAAGAAACTAGTTTGTGTTTAAAAGAAACATTGAGAGCATAAACAGACAGAATCACAAAATAACACAAAATTCAGATATTATAATTTATTATCATAGTTTGAAATAGGAAAATTTCATAACAACAATTTATTAGGGAGATCCATGAAAGTTGGCTTACATGTGCTTTTTTTAAAAAGTAATTTCATATTAGCCCTTTTCAACTTTCACTAAAATAAATACACAAAACATATCAAGATACAACCCAAGCTAACTTCAGTAAATAAACAAGAAACAATGTTTAGGAAAGCCATGAATAGTAATAGCTCTTTTAAGTAAAAGTTGCAAGAAACAACTTATATAAAATAGCCTACTAGGAAGCTGTGGTGAAATTTAGAAAAAAAAATGAGGATACAATTCATAACTTTGTTGAATGCTAAGGATACAAATCCAGTTAGGACATGCTTGAATGGGAAGATAGTTGGATCGAAAAGATTAAACATTGAATCCATAATTTTTTTTAAATGTGGAGTATATAAATTGAATAAGGATAGATTTTCATCTTTTCATTAAAGAAAGTTTTAACCAAAACCTACAAGAATCTAATAGTTAAGATTGATCTTAAATCTCTTCAATCCAACTTTCCTACTATTCAACCCAGCTTCTTGAATGCTTTTCTACTTGAGCTTCAACCCATATCAATGGCTTTACTTGCAACGTAATAAAAAAATATGATATGAAACCTACTTTAGAAGGATATCCTTCATAACAGAACTTCAAATATTTGACAACAACCACATTCTCTTGAATATATGAACAAATTTGTGTGCTAAGCCTATAGTTCATAAGATCAAAAGTCCCATCAGGAGGTATGAAGGATATAGTTCTATCATTTTCAAAATGAACAAGATGAACACACCTAATAGAAGAAATAGAAATTAACATATGCCTTTTCTATATACTCCAAAAGTCCCATTAAGAATGCACCTAACTTGACATCTATATACTCCAAAAGTCTTTTCTTGGCCTTATTGACAAATTTATTAAAATTGCCAAAGCTCATTGCGCTGATGTATGAACTGCCCTTAGGAGAGGAAATAAATGTGAGTGAGTCCACCATTGTTTTTCCCAACATTGGCATGGTAGGCAAACTGGATGTCCATCAAATTTTCCAAATCAAAGTTCATATACTTGTCTATTATCTTGGTTTTCCAATTCATTGGAATTATCTTGCCTTTCTACAAGTCTATGGAAAGTTAGTATAAGAAGAATAAAGAATGAACTTACACACTATGAAAAAATGGTTTAACTTTCACAGGAAGAGTCTTATTGATGGTTTTCTTTCTCCAACTGTATGTCCATCATTTAATAGTTGTAGACTCTCCTATTCTTTCTTGTTATAGTTTTCTGTAGTACACATTTCCTCTTTCTATAGTTGTATGTAGTCTAAATTAAATCCATGCTTTTAGTTGAATGAACAATTTTTAGGATGATTTTAGCATAAGGTTTCTTGGGAAATTGGTAATTCTCATTTTCTTCTAAGTTGTAGGTCATCTACTATTTAGTAACATTTTTGGGGGTTCTTTTCGAGGCATTTGGGTATATCATTGTAGACATATGTCTAAACAAGATTGTAAAGTTCATGTCCTGGGCAATTATAATTATTTTCCTTCTCTGATACACTTCTCTATTTTATCTCAGAATACACTCTAAAAGATCCTGAACCATTTAATACTGGGAGTAGAAAAGTTATTCCAATTAGGACATGTAGAATGCATCTTGAGACTTTTATTCTACATCAGCATCATTTTCTATTCAAACTCATGTAGCTTTATATGTTGTTGAAAGAGCCTCATTGTTTTGCCTTCTTGTGATGCTTTCCATCAGTCCTATCCATCACTTAATGTTTTCTAAAGCTCCTATACATATTTGGATAACTATCAGAATAGTCATGAAATGTCTAAACTGATCTTGTTGAGGTTCAAAGCATTCCTTTTAGGCATTTACTTTACAGAAAAATATTCAACCCCAAAGCTTCTTTCACATTCTTTTTTTGCCTGTCATGAATGTTCAATTATAACTGTCTTTGGGTAACCAAACTATGGGAATTTCAGCATGATCAATTTCTTCCATGGATCCATGAGGAAGCTTTTCTAATAGGCCAGAAGATCTTATTATGTTTCTATCTAGGGATTGTGCATTAGATCCCTCTCATGAATGTCAACTGTTGTATCATTGCTGATAACACAGTCCCAAGACAGTGCTGAGATCCAAGGATGCAATAAAAAAGCTACAAGTTTAGAACTTCATGACAATTCAAAGCATGAAGCCTTAGATGCATAGGAAAACAATCTAAACATAGGACAAAATAGAGAAATATTTAGTATCTTATTGACCTTCACTTTGTTTCGAGAATAGTTTAATATTCTCTACTCAACAGGGCCAACCACGTGAAGGTGGAAGTTCATTTGGCCCCACCCCCCTCCCCCTAACATGACTCTACTTTGTCCATTAACATCTAATGTTCATTCATTCTTTCAACCATAAATAAAAATGTAACATTCAATCAATATCACATGATAACATTCATTAACACATTAGATTCATTAACATGCAACATTCATCAATATTCTGCATTAACACATAATTCATGAACATTCATTAGCACATAATTAAATTCATTGAGACATAAAATTCAGTCATTATCAATGAAGGTATGTAGATGACAATCATCTCTTTTTTTTCTTTCTATTTATTTTTTCTATGTAACCTCTAAGAGGAGCATTAGTGTCATCATCAATTCCCCCCTCATCAGTTGTTCTGTTCTCTGTTCTTGATGATCTCAAATTCCTATGCTGTTGCAAAGGGGGGTCCTCTACAATAACAAATAAAAGAGTTAAATTAAAAATAATTTATTATAATTGTTACAAGTATTTAATTATTTTAAATAACATAACTGTGGCTCTTTTTACCTAATCTGACCACATCATTTTGTCTCAACTCAATGTCAACATGCTCATGAACATTGACCCCTTGATCCTCTATGACTGCTATACAAAATGTTATGTTAATCCAAACACCAATTTCAATTACATATAAATTTTTTAATAGCAAATGTATACCTCCACCACTAGGATGCACATCATGTGAACCTTCAACATCCATAGATTGTGTAAAAGGATTGTCAGGCTACATTCTGGAACATCCTATGCATTGTTATCATTGCTTGCTTAAAACAGATATACTCACTTTATATTGGAAATTAACATCAAATATACTAATTGGTAAAGTATTCAATTTGAAATAAATTTCATTTAGCTTATTTACATGTGGCTCAAATGCATCATTATTAGAACCTTCCACACTGATTTCAGCTCGTAGCTGTTTAGCCATGGCTCTATAGCCTTGTTGGAAGCCAATTCTCTTATCCTCTTCTGTGAGGCATCTCTTGAACTTTGAGCCCTGCATTTTTGCATGGTATGGTGAATTTTACTTTCATTATTTCATCAACCAATATAGGGTAGTTAAAATATCAAAAGGAAATGGTAAATAGTTAGTAGGGTTTCCAACCCTTGTTACACCTTATTTTGGTCATGTTGGAGTTGTTCTAAACTATCTTTGGTGTTTGGGAGTCCTAGAGGATCCAATTGCACTCTTGGCTGGGTGTGTAGAATAAAGGTCAAGTGTTGTAATCTACCCTGTGACTGGTAATAGCAAGTTTTCCTTAGACCTGATTTGTTCTGGTTTCCATTTATGTTAGAGGGTTGGAGTTTTCCAAAACACTTGGTGTCAAGGTTGGCTGTATGAGGCCTTGAATGGTACAAGGGAGAAGTAACTAGTACACATCCTTATGTGATGAGTTGGGTCCATGAATTAAAGGAGTAGTTGTAACAACAGATTAGTTCCTTGTTTGAAGGTGAATCAAGCCTTGAATGTTCTTGTGGAGAATAGAGGATTGGGGTCATAACTTGAATTGCTAAGTTGTTCCAAGGTGCTAGGATTTTGTTGGTGCTTCCAAAGCATGTTACTCTGCATCATATATTGGTGTGGAGGAACACTGAGATCCAAGTTGAGGATCAGGAGCATAGACAAGCTAGTCTATCCTAGCATTTCCCATCACAATATGTAAAAAATTTGATACAAATTTTCATTTACTAATACTTACAACTCATTCTTGAAGTTTCAAAAAAACACCAGAGTCGAGCTTGTGTGTCCCGTGCTTCTCTAGTCTTGCCTTTGTTGCCTTTGATGTGTCAGGCAATCTATGAAAAGTTTGAAATATGTTAGATAGTATAAATATAGAGGTTAATTAGTACATTATTACATTCTCAATAGTATCACATACCGTGTTGTACTCTCTACTAGTGTAATATTATTTTTCTTGTCAGCTTTATATTTTCCATCCAAAATCAAAGCCTACCACTTAGCCTTAGGAACATAGGGTAGATGCTCATACCTAGGTTTATCCTGTAATTTTTTTTGTACTGGTCCCTAATATACTTCAAACATAAACTAGCTTTTTCAAGGAGCTTGTTTCTCTCGAATGCATGAGGTCCAAAGAGTTGGGTCATGCTCTCTATAAGATCATCCTTCTTTTTTTAATCTTGGTTATTCCACCTTTTAAGTAAAAAAAAATATGTTAGACTTATAAATGAAGTGAAGCTACCTTTATTATAGTTCAAGAAATGGATGAAAAGGAAAACTATTCTAGCAATGATATGAAATCAAAATAGTGGTTTGGGGTTTTAGTTAGGATATGATGTTCCACTAGGTACATAAGGTGGGCCCGAATATTCACAAACACTCATCACCAAGTTTTTTCCAAAAAACATCATTCCCTACAAAACAATCATGGGATCATTAGTCGATGAAGAGTGATCAAAAACTAAATTACTATTATATCACTATAGAATAATAATAACTTTAAAGTACCTGGAACTTTGGCTACTTTTAATGGAATGCCTTCATCGTCATTGATGATCAATATGACATCCTTTACTGTTCTCGTACTAGGAACATAGGAACATCTAGGAAATGATGTTGCAGCTCCTATAGCAAAAAGTTTCATAAGTTTCATAAGTCTTTGTCACGAAGTATAAAAGAACGAATGATAATTGATGTTAAAATTTTTTAAAAAAAGAACTATTAAATGATAACACTTAAACACATAACAAAAGAGAGAAAAGAGGGATTTGTGTACCAGTAGATGGTGCAATAGTCAATGCCTATAAGCTACATCATGTCGACTTAGCAGTCAAAAAAAGATTTGTGGTTGTCTTGGATGGAGGCAACATCATCATAGGATACAATTGATTTGAAGCTAAAGAATAAAATTGTTAGAGCATGCATAAATATAGAATGCATGGACTAGCATGCACAAGATTGTTAGAGCATTAAAAAAAAGGATTGTTTGAGCATGTATTATCAATGATTATGATCATTCCTATATATATTCAGTGGAGAACACAAGTGGGGAATGGAACATGCGATCTACCTAAACCACCTGCAACACCCTCATCATGGGAATGGGGCTCAAAATCACACACAAAACTCTGTAAAGACAATGCATCCATAGTTTAACTAATGCCTTTAAAGAGCATACCATAAAAACCATTATTGAACTCTTTTTATAATTAAAAATTTCATTAATACTTACTTTTAAGGTTTCAAAGGTGTGCAACAATTCATATCCACTATCTTTTATTTCCTGAGTAGTAGGATTTATGGTTGCCAAACGTATAATTTCTCTGCCAATTTTCTTTAGCACCTTTTTAATCGAACAGATCAGGTCATCGATCTTTGCTTAATCAATATAGAAAGGGTCCTCCTCAGGGGGGGTTGCTGAGGGACTGCAGGTTCCTTTCCCTCCCTCTAACCATTAGCCCTCTATTACAACAATAGTATTAGTATTATTAAAATTACTCCAAAAAAATGAAGAAAACAACATTAAAAAAATAACATTTTGCTTCTATCTAGTTTGCACGATTACAATGAGTTTTACCTGCTCATGTGTAGATGAGTCAGGAACATCGCCAGCATCCCCTCCAAGAAATTGCTCCATATTGTGCCCCTGTGTCAAAGATCAAGTATCAACATTTTAGCCAAAAATTTAATTTCTAAATGGTATGTTGGATTCATTGATTAGAAGTTGGTTTAATAGTATGTACCACCCCCATGATAGTAGCCTCATTTGTATCTATGTGGTTCAAATTGTAATCAATAAGAAGCTCTTCCTCTGCATGTATTGATTTTATCGCACAAATGAATACATGCCTCAAATATGCAATTGGGTTGCTTTATAGTTGACCCAGGTCGTGTACTATTTATAAAACTCACAATATTCCCTATTGCTTTTGGCCTTCCATAAATGTATATATCCACACTTTTACTTTGTCTTGTTATTGTATATAATTTTCCGAGAGGGCATAACTATGCATACTTTTTTATATTGAACAATATGCATCCAACTTTTGTAATCATAGCATGGTCCAACATACTCCATCAATTCATAAACTTTGTTGTAATACACCTTTATGCCATCCATAGAAAATAGGCCCAAACCATGTAATGATGATGGTGCTATGTGATATATCATCTCATTAACACAAAAATCAATGTTTATTGGAGGAAGTTCCTTGGGTACCCAATGGTTTTGTAGATGTTGGTACCTCAAGAGCACCTCAATGTCACCTTCCATCTCATCATCATAAGAACATGACCCCCCTTGAGCAAGTAAAAAATTCATGCATTTATTGAATTTCCTTCTACTCCTTTGACCTCTAGTTAATCTCCCTATTCTAGATAAACTGCATGTCTCACTTTCCTCTTCTATTCCTATATTTCCCTCACTCGAGGAAGACACTTCTAACAAATACCTATTTGCTAGTACCTACAAATGGGAGAGATCTTAGAAGAAATCAATCTTACTATTGATAAGTGTGTTAAATAGACTGTCTATAAGGAGTATTGACTTATACCTATTGATCCATGAGATTGTGTGGGATGCTCCTGAAAGGGATTCAGTTTCTTGAAAATATAATTCAATTATCATGAGCATAATCACATCATAATAATAATCACATCCATCATAAGAATCACATAAAAATTAAAAACATTAAAAGGTACACAATATAACACTTAAATCAGGCTCACATTATAAGCCTACTAGGGAAGTAGGCCTAGTGAAGGGCTAAAACTGGGTTTCTGTATTAGCTGATGAGTTGAGGGCTTAGTCACCTTGGGGAAATGCTATTTGAAGTTTTTTGATGTGTGTGGAGGTGGAGGAAACACCTAGTTAAGGTGAAGTCAAGTTTGGAACCTATTGAGGCATTGTGAACATTTGATAGTTTGTTGATTAGATTGCTTGGATAAATCCATTGGATGGATTGAGGGACATTCATGGGATTATTGCAAAGATGTAGGACCTAAGGTGGCATAAGGATTTGGTGTGCACTCTGATAGGTTATGGAGTTGGCTTGGATCAAGGAGAGGGATCTTATGAAGATTGTTGGTTGGTGTTGTGAGAACACTATGGAAGTCCCTCTTGTTATGAATGATTGCAAGTCCACCTAGGGTCTTTGCATCACCTATAGAGGTAGAATTATTAACAAACAAATTGGGTAAGCACTTATATTATGTTTTCCCTATGAATTTTATTCTAGGTACAACTCCCTTTTATAGATATTTAATGAATTCTCTTTTCTAAACTAAACACTTATAAATACTTTTGACTTGAAAGAAAATAAGGCTCAATACATTCGCGTATCAATATGTGTTTTAAATAATTTTATTTAATTAATTTAGATTAATAGTTAATTTAGATTAGCAATATTCTATTTGTAGTTGAAACTTGTAGCTTTTAAATAGATAATGAATAAACTATGTAACCATATAAGACAAATATATTTCTATCAAGAAATGAATATTAAATAGATTAAGGATTGATGGCATACCTCTAAATTTCATCATAATCATTGTCGTCATCATCATCAACCTCCTCCTCATCATCATCGTCGTCATCATCATCATCCTTGTCATCATCATCATTGTCGTCGTCATTGTTGTTATCATTTTCATCATCATCATCAACATCATCATCATCAATATCAACATCATCTTCATCATCATCATTAGTAGCAGCATCATCATCATAATTTTCTTCTTCTCCTTCATGAAAATTTGTGTCAGGAACATCATCCAATAACTGTCGATCGTGATCACCATCTACATCATCTTCTACTTCTTTGGTATCTTCTTCTTCCATCACATTATACTTTATTGGCCTTCCTCTTCATTCATTTCTAACAACAAATGACCAACTTGGTTTATGTGAAACCTCTGAGTAAAATACCTATTCACATTGGCTTGGAAGAACATAGGGCTTATCCCCAACTGGCTCAAACGACCTTGTATTAACCATTGTAAATCCATTATCATGTTCAATAACAGTTCTATCAAGATCATTTGGATTAATTTGTAGCCTGTACCATTTGACAATGAAGAGTACTAATTTGAAGGAACTAAAGTCACACTCAAGTATATCATCCAAAATGCCATAGTATCAATTTTTAGACTCTCGAGAATGTAAGTCATTTCTAGATGAAATATTAGTCACTTGAAAGACTGTAGTTATTCTTGAATCACAAGATTTTTCATGTCATCCAACACTTTGACATGAATTTTTTGACAATTATAGAACATAGCCTTGTGGTGTTTAACCTACAATAATATGTGAAACATGTCAAAATTATTGTATCATGAGTTGATAAACATACGGGTGATTAATAAATTTGCACATACCTAAAAATCTCTTAAACCACGTGCTAAATCTATTTCCCTTTGCATAACATTGGAATCTCCATTACAATGAGTTTCTTTAACCAATGAAGATACACCTTCCCATGTTAATGTGCGACCAGAATGTTGACATCGTTCAATCCATACTATCATCCAATCGAGATTGTTTGCAATATAAAAATGCAGTGCATCCCACTCTCAAGCACCTGTACAAAAAAAAAATACAAAACTTACAACCGATTTATTTTGAAGATTAAGAAATAATTTATTACAATAACATCTTATAATTTATTACCTCTCACTTTCCTCAATGTACCTTTCCCCATCAAGTACTCCCCTTCTAATTTTTTAAAAGGCTCAAGATCCCAAATGCGATCTAGATGGATATTTGATGCAAACTTAGGAAGATATTTAGTAATGTACACCATAGTCTGATATACCATACACCCCTCTACCATAGAACCCTCAGGATATGCTTTTTGTTGAACCAAAGCCTTCAAAGATTTCAAGTGCCTCTCAACCATCCACATTGACCTAGTGTGTACAGGTCCACACAATTCCATCTCCTCAACTAGGTGTATGAGGTAGTGTTCCTGTGCATTGAAAAAAGTTGGAGGTAGACACTTTTGCATTTCAAATAGTAAATGAGGAATTTTTCTCTTCCAATAGTTTATATCTTCTTTATGGATTTCTTTAGATGACAACCACCTACATTAAGAGATTCAAGTCACAAAAAATATATAGATACGAGACTTTACAAAATAATATACAATAGATTACATAGCAAGAAAAAAAAATCACGAATATAATAAATATATACAACAAATTGAATATATATTACTGCTTACCTCATTTATTTTCCAATATCATATATCACTTGTTTGATGTTATTGTTGAAGTGCTCTGGGAGAGATAGAGGAAGCACATACTACAGTAATATAAACCAATCATTCCATTGTTTTATAACATAACATAATGAACAATACATGTAGTTTATGAATATATTATAAATATAGAAGAACATAACTTACCTTGACGAAAGTATTCCAATCATGCATTTTGAGCCCTGGCCCAAATTCAATTTTTTTTTATATGAGATTCTTTATGTTTGCAGCAAATCCCGTGGGAAATCAAATTTTTTATATGACTTCTTTTATGGCATCACTTTGCTGCTCCATTAATAACCAAGGAAGGGCACTTATATTAATATGATCTCTATTGCTATTTGAGTGAATGAAATTCTTCAATGCATGATTGGATTCATGAATGTTATTACAAATTTTGACAATTTTTTCTTTGTCATGCCTTCCATTCAATATTTTCCACAATGTCTCTATTATATTCTTTCCAATATGCATAGTATCAAACAAATGCATAATTTGTAAGTGCTCATAGTAGGGAAACCTACTAAATTTTTTGGTATAGCTTTTTAGTCCCTTTGGAAGGTTGTTAGTACTACCTTGACGACCTTCACGATCATCAATTACACAATTAGTAAACAAAAATCACAATAGAAATATATAAATTACAAACATAAACCATTAGGTGGAACAACATTACCTCGATGATTTATTCTATTAAATTCCAACTTCCATAGGTGACGTGTCATTCTTTGTGGCTTTGATGTAGTCTCTTCTTTCCCATTGAAAAGATGTCTTTTCATACTTTGATACTTATGATTCCTGTGGAGGAAGTGTCTACACTCATCAAACACCTACTTTCCTAAACTTTTTGAATGATGATATTTCATCTTTGAACCACAAACTGGACATGCAAATTTTCCCTTTGTTTGAAGACCTACAAGATAATGATATAATTGGATTATTACATATGTTGATTTTTATAATTAGAATTATCGTGCACAACTTGAATTCACTATAACATACCACAAAAATGTGTTAGCCCTAGGGCATCATGTATTGTCCATGCAAGTATTGCATGGAATTGAAATTGTCTTTGTCCTATTGGTCTAGACATGTCATACATAGTGACACCATTCCATAACTCCACCAACTCATTGATAAGAGACTCAATATATACATTCATATCTTTTACTTGACATTTACCTACTTGAATGAATAGTAACATTACATAATTATTGTGGCCATTTTACTGCAAGATTTGTAAGTACATGTAAATTAATAACTATCAAATGATAAGATACCTAGAATAATCATTGCCAACATAATGTGCTCCCTCTTTATTGACATTCACAGAGGAATGTTATTGTTGATAAACAAAATAGGCCACACTGAGTAAATAGATCTCATCTCTCCAAATGGATTTACACAATCCACTGCAAATGAAAGCCTAAGATTACAAGGTTCTTCTTTGAAGTGTTGCCACTTTTTCTCTATGTGCATAAATGCCAAACCATCCACAAGGATTTGAATAATGTCATCTCAACTTCTATTGCATGCATGATAATCCATAAATTGAGCCAAGCTACTACACCTGAATAATTGTAGCATCCATGGAATAATGGGGATGTAATGAAGAACCTTTTGAGGCACCCTTTTTGTTAGTTGATCAGTTCAATATCTACTCGTATGACATATAGGGCATTGTGTTGCAAATTCATGTTCTTTATAATATATAATATGATCATTGGGACAAGCATGTATTTCTTCATACTCCATTCCAATATCTTTCATAATAGTAGATAATTCTCGATACGAACGAAGTAGAATATTTGATGGTGGTAACAAAAACTTGCCTATGAATCTACAACAAAAAATATAAGTTGTTAATATAAACAATATTAGTGGTACATTATTCACCCTTTGTTAACTATAAAGACATATATGACATACCTTAACATACGTGACATTATTATGTTGGATAAACCATTCATAACCTTCAAGTTCAACAACAAAAAAACATCAGAGAGAAGATTTGTTTGGGAGTCTTTGTATAGGGGCTCGTATGCCTTCTCAAGTAGAGGTACATCGAGGCTATCATCATAATCATGATCAGATACACTTGGACTAAATGTGTCATGGATCAATGTATGTATACCATCATTTTCAATTGTGTTTTCTAGCACATGATTGTCATCTTCCATGGGATCATTATCTTCACCTTGGATATTTGCACCTCCATGTTCCTCCACTTTGAAAAGCATATTCTTCAGATTGTTGTGGTTCATATCATGTACTTCCATAGGGAGATCAACCTATATAAAATTGATTAACATAAATAAACCATGATCATCAACTCATCATCAAGTGATTTCATATGTATATAAATTGTTAAAATGATATAATGAACAACTTACCAATGGATGATAGTCATGCTCCCCTTCAATGTGACCATTCTCCCTACAATGTCTCTTAACTATTTTGATTAGCAGTCTTCTACGGTTTAAGCCCTTGCAAATTTTGCAAGGATAATAAAATTTTCCATCACCTGTTCTTTTCAAGTTAGACCAAAATCTAGCGATTGTCTCCCTATTTTGTTCTTTAGTTATATTATCTGACATGATCGTTCTTTGTAGGAAGCAAAAATTGGGCTATGAAAACTTCGGTCTACAACTTTCACAAACTAAGAAAAATTGTCAAAAGTACACAAATCTTCTTAGACCTAGCTAAATACTTTAATATTTTAAAAATACTTTCTTTGACTTTATTCCTAAGACATTTAACCCAATCACCTTTTATAACATTCAATCAATTGCTCTAGACAAATTTGTGGATAAGATTATTTGTAAAAATTTGACCAACTGCCTGAAGGTCTTATTTCAAGAGACCTTACAACATTAAGCCACTAAAAGCAATTTCAAAACATATAAGCTAAAAGTATAGTTAAAATATACATTAGATTAAAAAATATACAATTTTCATACCCAAGCGTGCACTATAACTTGTGCAACGGCCTTCTTGCTTAGCTGTAGAAGCTCTCTAGTAATCAAATTATACAAGCTACAAGGCCTAACAGAAATTTCAAAACATATAAGTGACAAGGTAAGACATATTACATGACATGGAAAAAGGAACAAAATTTACAAGCTTTAGCAAGACATATTAAATGACATCATAGTGCTAGAGAGATCACAATTATATGAGTCAAACATAGTCATGAAAAAGAACATAAATTAGTTATTATATGCAATTAAAAGATGTATAGTTAGATAGGGACATCCATAGGGCATATTGAAAATGGAGTAATGAGATCTGGTGGAGGTGAAATAGGTGGCCAAACAAAAAGGAACAACACAATAGTGATAGATGCAAATGAGATGGATTGATGGTGGGTAGTTTCAGTGGCGTTGTGTTTTGGAGTTGGATTTGCCAGCATGATTGCAATGTTGTGCTTTCACCTAAAATCAAGGTACAAGTGTTTTACTTTGATGGATAGTTTTATACAATATCTTTTTGAACGCTGAATTCATGAAGGTTTTATGTTGGTCCTGATGTATTTGAATTTTTATATTTAACTTCTTACATACAGTTAGAAGTCTCATGAAGTAGTTGTTATATGGGTTGAACTAATTCTTCCTCTCCTTTATTTTATTGACCAAATTTCTCAAAATTAACTATTCACATATTGCATTTGATTCCAATTTTCCCTAAATTCTTGTAATTGAATGTTAAATATATAACATTTTGTTAACAATCAAGATAATTTTTCACAATCAAATTTTATTCAAGAAGCAACTTCTTATCACTTTGAAAGGTGACCAATATTTGGTGGATCTACACAATAAAATATATAATTCTTGCATAATTTCGATAATCAGTAGAAAGTATGTGAGAATTTCAAAATACATTTCAATTACCCCAAATACATATTCTTGATAGAATCTTCTTAACAATTTGCATTTCAATAGTACAAACAAAAGAGCTTATTTATACTGAATTAAATATGATTAATGTTGCTTGTTGATATTCTTTCTGCTGAATTTTTTTTGGGAGCTTTGTTTAACAATCTATAGTAATATATTACAAATATTACAAAAAGTAAAACATGGAGGCTCTTCAATATATTTCTAGTGACGCGAAATTTGCAATTGTCTTGTTAACTGGCTCTATTCCACTATCTATATGTCTTGCCAATAATATTTTAGTATTTGTGGACTTTTCAAAGAATGCACTAAGTGATGTCACTCCTACAAATTTGGTTAGATGTTTTCAATTGAGAATTTTGAATTTGACTCAAAATTATTTTAAAGGTGGGGTACTAGAAGAGTTCGGGAATCTTCCTCTACTTGAGACACTAAATCTGAGTAAAGAAAAAATTGCAAGCTATTATTCCTCTTCCTATTGCAAATTGGACAAAACTTTGAGTATTTGACTTGCAAAACAAAATTCAGGGGTGTATCTCAATTCGGATTGGAGAACTAGCAGAGTTACGATTTCTCAGCTTGTCCTTTAATGAGTTGTAAAAAATTCTCTCACCAAAGTTGTTTATGTTCAAGAATCTTCAAATTCTAGATTAATCTCATAATAATTTATGAGGACTGATTCTTGAGGGTTCAGGGATGTTGAATGATACGACAAATGTGACACAAAGTGAAAAACATAGAGACAACATTTAGAGTTTCAGATTGGATTTCATGTTGGCTCCATGTTTCAAATAATGTTTATGAATCAGACACCATTTTGTATTAAAGGACTAGCAACGCCATACCCTAAGATTATCAATGCCTTCCAAATTCATTGATTTTTTTTACAAGAAGCTCCCAAGAAATATTCCTAAGGCACAAAAACTAGAGCCAAACTACCAAACAAACCTTGACAAAAGAATTTCTCCTAAATTGACTATGATTTAGTTTTCTGAATCCCAAACCTTAATAACCTGTAAATCTTGTTAACTTAAACTGCCCTTAATTTTTCTTATCAGCAAGTATCCCTGAAATTGGATTAAAATAACCTGCCCTTAATTTTGTTTGTCAGTAGGTAGCAATCAAAACTAGGGTTTTACTATCATATACTTGGATTGAAAGAAATCATAGAAGGAGAAAATGTGTAGGGCAGAAGAATGCGGTGTTAAAGTTAGTGCTTACCAAGTCGTATTCATGGTGATATGCACTGGTGCAACAACTAATATAAATGAAAGAGCTAAAGGGTATAATTGCTCTGAACATTACAAGATTGTTTTATTCAATATATTTTTCTACATTGAATCCTTGAAGGATATATTATGGATACCATTTCAAGTCTAATACCCTTGAACATCTTCACCTCTAATGACTAGGTGTGTGGAACAATTCTAGACACCAATTCCATTTTTTGTCAGATTAGAAAGTTTGTTGCTTTGCTCTAATATTGCTCCTTTCGTATTGGATTTTCTAAAAATCAACTTACAAATAACATCTCTTGTAGTTGGATTCTATAGTTTTCACAACTGCAATAGTATCTAGGGTTGAGTTCTTGTAATAATAAAATAAAATGAAAAGATGAAACAAGGGAAGTGTGGATACTCACAAAATAATACAAGACCTATAGAGAAAAACTGAGAAAAACCTATGGGGGGTTGGCCTGGGAGGCTTTCCACTCTATCTGCTTCTTTAACGGCTCCATTGATCCCCTTCACTAGCAAAACCAAAGCCAACTCAGTCTGAAAATGGCCTTGCCTCAAACTTGTCCTAAATCATCCACCCATCCATCAACATTGTGTTTGGTAGCAGAACGGGTTCAATATCAAATGAGGTGATGTTGTATAACAAATGAGCAATGTTTTCTTTTCTTTTTTCTCTTATATCCCATTAGCGTCACAATTGCAACATCGTCAGGCTATAATTGAAAAAAAGAGAGCCAAAAACACATTACATTTTCCTACCGTTGCAAATTGACCCCTAATCTATTAGTGTGATAAATTTATTCTAGCTAAGTTATATATGGTCTCACACTTTTCCAATTGGAAATGTCTATTAAATGCATATTTTATACTATTTTCTATCTAATTACTAAAGAAATAAAATTATTTCAAAAAACAAACATTTTAATAACTCTTACTATTTTTTATGTTTTTTTTTAATAACATATAAATACCATTTATTGAGCTTAAAGTCAAGAATAATCTCATATAAAGTTCATAGTGTTTTAATTAGTTATAGTATATTGTAATTAAAGAATTCTACAAGTATGTATTTTAACACTCAAGAAAATATGAATTTTGAGAAAGAAAAAAATATTAAATCATATCAAAAAATTTAAAAATTATATAAAATTCAAGAGAAGAGATTCCTCTTCAAGAATGTATAAGTTTCCTTTTGGTTGGAATAGATTTATTTTGAAAAATGTGGTGGGAGATGAAAACTACTAATTTCAGATGATTTGATAATATAATCGTTATAAAAGAGAAAATATAGGTCTAAAGCTAGTTTTTATTTTGATTTTTCTGGCTACATATGTTATCTATATTATAATCTGTGATCAAAGGGAAATAAGTTTATTTCCACATAGTTTTGTGGTGGGAACTAGATCCCTAATTTTCAAAATTTTCAGTAACTAAAAAGTTATCTTTAAAAAATATGACAATATATCAATTATTATTCCTAATAGTTATTAAAATTTATAATTCTAAATTTCATCCATTTTTACACATTTAACTAGCTTACTTCATATTCAAATTCTAAATAATAATACCAATTTTATGTTATTGAAGGTGAACAATTATACCTTTGTTAGCATTTTCCTTTGTAAAAGGATGACATAGGTTTGTACTTTTACCCTAATGGGATAATTTGGAGGAATGTTTAGATTTTGGAGGATGTTTGGAGAAAGATCTGTCAGATTTTCAATGTATGCATCATAGTTAACAAGACTCTCATCATCACCTAAATAAGATGGAGTGAGATAAAATGTGGGATGACCAAGCTCATCATAATAGAATTTTGACATCATAATTTGATGATGAGTTAGAAAGGGATAAAGGATGAAGATGGACGAGAAAAAGGGGGATTTACTAGAGGACTAGAATAATGATGCTAGAAGAAAAATGATGTTGGATGATAGTAAGGATGAGAATATGAGACTAGGATGACCATGTTGGGAAATTTGGATTATTTTTTTGATGAGGCAGTGACTGCAGTAAGTAAACCTTAGCTTAGGTTTAGATGAAATGTATCTCTAGAATAATCCTATAGTTATTGCAAATGGACTGGCCAGCAACCTTTCAGTAATTAGTGATACAAATGTTAGCAACAAAGTGTAAGATGTGTGATGAGGCTAAAAGGAATCATGATGGTTGATGGATTTGTGGTCAATAATCCTATGGTTTACTCCTTTCATAAGGATTAAATTGTAGACTTTGTTATCCCACTCATTTTGTAATGTTTTTTGACTCCTTTCTATTGGAATATATAGTCCACTAATATAACTGAGATAGGGGGGGAATCATTTATCCAACTATTATCACAATTATCAACCCTAAACAAAGTTAACCATATGATTAATATAAACTGAAACCACAACAAGATACTCATATACAATAACATGAGATATGTTAACAAGGGAAATCCTTGATTAGAAGGAAAACCTCAGTGGGGATGGTACTCACAAGATGATGTACTAATATAAATATTCCTTGTAAGAGGATGGACCTTATTAGGAGTCTATGAATACATTCAATACATATGAGTCCTTAGTAGGAGACTTTGAATCCCTGTTAGGAGATTCCAAATCTATTAGGAGTTGTACCAACCATGTTAGGAGTTTTGGAAGATAGATGGACCCATTGCCCAAAAAACTTCAAGGGCAAGACCAATGAACTCACTATCCAAATGATCTCTATATTATTCCTTGCAAAATAATAGATTTGTACTATATTTTTCCTTCCTCTTTGTTTGTCCTATCAACTAAACTTTTGTTCCTTCTAACCTTGTAACTAGATCACAAATCTAACATCTAATAATCCCTTGTACCACTTACATGCATATAGTAAACACTTTGATACTTTTCACACTTTGTACTTCATACAATGATCACAACACTTATTCCATATTACAAATAAGGAAAACAACTTTCCTTTATGCCATGTCTTCACAATAATTCTTTGAGTTGGTCTTGAGGCTTAAATCCTATTTAATTGTAATAAGATAATTAATTAATTACAATTCCAATAGCACTATCGGCTCACGGTCTATAAAAAAATTTACACGTGCAATACTAGGGCTTACACACTCATTGATGTCATCAGCATATTGTCCTCTATCACTACCTAACTATGAATCTTCTTATGGCATCTTAGATGTAATCTAGTAAACATACATCAAGAATTGATTTCCCAATACTCTGTCTCTAAATTGCTCTCTATAAATCATGTACAACTTTCGTACATCTTTGACTTAGACTCTGTGCACTTAACCATGTCATTAGGACACTATGCCAAGCATGTTTGTAACAATGCATTACCAAACAACCAAGCTATTGCCTATACCATCAAGATCTTTATCTGCTACTTAGCTAGTCTTTACAAAAACCATGCTATGTTGACATCATTGACAAACATAGTCATGAATTCAAAATTTCAATACTCTCCAATGTTTAGGGTACTACCCAAAGTAGTACCATCAACAGTCATACTAACACTTTCTCAATTTTTACTTCTTTTTGAAGTCTAGGATTGGAGGGTGCTAGTTTTTGGTGTGTTGACTCTCTTTCTCCATATTCTATGGATGGTTTAAGCTTGAACATTGTAAACTTGGGATTTGGTTGGTTGGACATGAGTACTTGACTTCTCTATGCAAAAAAATATAATTGCAATAATAAATAGGACAAGTAGTCTTTCAAATAGATAAAGCAATGACATGATTTTATAATTTCAACCAAAAAAATCCTAGGGTTATTGCGAATGAACTTTCTAACAACCTATTGGTACCCAAAGATAGATTTCTTAATAATAAATTAGATAGATGTGAAAAAATAGTCTCTCAAAGGACATAGCAACTTTGAGTGAGACAAGTACATAGTCTATTCTGAAAAAGGATTTTAGAAAATAGGACCAAGAACTATGTATGTTCAATAAATGTTTTCATGAGGTTGAATCACAATGCAACCACTTCAAAAACACATTATCCCTAAGGTCAAATTAGCTTTTTAGAATATGGCTGAAAAGGTAGCTACCATGTTGGTTTGTAACTAGATCCATGGAGTCCTCCCAAATGGTTGTGACACATGTGACCTACTTAAGAGTCTATTATGACCATGTTGAAATCATAGGAAAGTTTTCCTATCTTAGACTACCATAAAAAATGCATCACCTGACCTTGTGTGGATATAAAGAAAGAATTGTTTTTAGTGCCTTGTTTTCATACTAGCCAAGGAATTTCCTAGTGTGAAGTCGTTCTCCAATTGGGTTACAATTTCCAATGGACAGACCTCTCTAGAAGTACTCGTAGGGTTTTTATAGATGATCTTGCTAAGAACCTTCCAATACACACATCGCTTAATTAATTGGATTCTAAAATGCAAGAAATCAAATGAGCCCACAGAAATGTTGTAGTAGAAACACTCCTACAAATACACCAAAAAATTTGTTCTTTCCAAATTGAAGAGTTTTAAGTTGGCTATCTTTGATGAAAGACACATATGATTAAGATGTAATATTCATTTTCCCAACTTGAAAATGCACGTAGTCAACTTAGTAAATCAATCATCAATGCATAAATCATTTGAAGGGGTCAACTTAATAAATCATTTGAAAGGGTCAACTTTAAAATAAATTGAATCATGAAAGTTGGAAAGAGAAGGGAATAAGAGCATGTTAATGTTAGTCATTAAAGAATTGTGCATTCATTTTAAAAGCAAAGTTGAAGTGCACAATTTGCAATATTCTTTGAAACTATAGCATTCAAGATTATGTGACTTCATTTTAGACCCAAGTCAAAAAATTCATTGTTTGGTTCATTCTCTTAATCATTTAAGATTGTGTATATGTGAGGCTATGTATTGTTCTTTTTAGTATCCAAAATGAAATGTGAGTTAAATTTTAAGATTAAAAAATTTAACTCCTAAACCTTTGTTTAGATCTGAACTTTTTAATGCAACCTCCTAACAACATCTCCAACCTACAACAAACATTCATCAGACAATGCCTTTATTTGCTCCTAAAAGAATTTTTTAATGAAAATCATGAAAAAATTATTAATTGATAGCAACTGATCTTAAACTTTTATTTTTTTACTTTAGGTTGTTGACATTGACAACAACCTCCAATATAAATTTAGCTTCCAATTCTTTTATTTGCTCCCAAAATATTTTTGCAATGAAATATCATGGAAAAAAATATAAAAAATAAAAAATTCCTAAAATAAATCTGATTTTTTACTATAACATGGTGACATAACAAAAACCTTTAAAAAAATCAGCTGTTAGTTCTTTGTTTTCACCAAAAATATTTTTCTTATGAAAAATCATGCAAAAATATATAAAAATTTGTAAATTGCTCAAAAAAATGTGAATTGTTTGCAACACCATGGCGACATAAATAGTAACATCCAAAAATCTTTTCACCTCTTATTTCTTTTATTTGGTCTTGAATTTTTTTTAATGAAAAAACATGCAAAAAATATAAAAAATCTTAAATTGATCAAAAAAATCTAAATTTTATACTATAGGTTGTTGACATTAGAAGAAATCTCAAAAAATAAATTTCTAATTCTTTCATTTGTTCCAAATATATTTAAAAAAAAAGAAAAATCACTAAAAAAATTATAAATTTCAAAATTGATCCCAAAAATTAGATTTTTTTTGAAGGATCCTAATATCAACCTTGACTTGCAAAACTCAAGAAACTATGTTATTGAATCACATAAACATAAAAGTGATTGATAATGTTTTAGTCCTTTAAAATAGAAAACACATTTGATAGTGAATGATCCATGTGTAGGGTCTCACCGGGCATACCAAAATGTATGTGTTAGACTTAGGAAGAAAAAGATATGAAGCCAAAGCCAAACATATAACAAACTAAATCAGTGAACAAACATGTATGATAAACCAATAAGGAAACTATTTATAACAATACATGGAAACCTACATCTCCATATAGCCTCCTTGATGTGTTGATGTGGTTGTGATTATGGATGTGTGCTCAAATCTACTGCTCAAGCTTCAACAATGGATGGATTCAATAGATGCATGTAAATCTTAGTATCGCCAAATAGAGTTTTGAAACTAATTAGCTCTTAGAATGGTATAATAATTCTATTTAGAAGGTGGATCATTTCTAAAGAGCATATGATTCAATTTATATACAATTGAGTGAGGAGGAGATAATAATTCCTAATGGATTGTTAATTGAGTGAGGTGTGAGATAGACTTCCATTAATTGAGATAGGTGGAAGAGATAGACTTCTGTGTTTAGAGGTAGATAAGAGAGATGTGGCATGAGAGTGGACTTGGGTTTGAGTCAGGAAGAATAAATCGTGCCTTAATTCATACAAGTGATATATAGAGGGATTTAAGACATGGAAGAGGAGGTGATGTGTTTCAATTAAGGTGGGTGAGGTGGCTCAGTTGACTTGATGATGTAGGAGGTGGATGAATTTGTTAGAGAAAAGGTTGGTGAGTGAACTTAATTAAATAAATGAATTATTTAATTAAATGAATGAATTGTTTAATTAAAAGGGAAATTATTGGTACATGAGATTTAATTAACTAAATGAATTATTCAATTAAAAGGGGAATATTTGATGCATGGGATTTATTTAAATAAATGAATTATTTAATAAAATGAGGAATTATTGGTGCATGAGATTTAATAAAATAAATGAATTATTTAATTTAAAAGAGGAATATTTGTTGCATGAGATTTAATTAAATAAATGAATTATTTAATTTGAAAGAGGAATATATGGTGCATGAATTGAGTTTGTGTAATTGCTAGGTTGAAATGTTAGTTTGTGGGTGTAGGGATTTATTTAATTAAATTAATTAAACAGAGAGGAGTTTTAGAAGATTAAATTAAATGAGTTTTGTATTTATTTATTTTAATAGAGGACAAGGGATTTTATTAATAAAGAAGACTATTGGTTGTCTGTTAATTTATTAATTGGGCTATAATTAATTATTTAAATTAATCAATTAGGAGACAATGCTAAAAGGATTAAATATTTAATATTTAATTAAAATATACTTTAGAAGATGACTAAATTTTATTACAAATGTATGTGATTAGATTTAAGTGTCTACATTTATGAGATGCTAATGTTATTTATGATTTTTTATATTTATGAATAGTATCATCTAGTTAGTTTGTTATATTCTACGGTTATTAAAATTCTATGGGAAATTGCATTTACAAGAGGTCTTTTTGGATATGACATGCTACTGCAACTCCAATTTGTTTAAAATTAAATAATTTTGGTTGTCCTTTTAAAAATTTTTTGTTAAATCAAGGAACTTTTCTACTACACCACTTAACTTAGTGAAAATGTATAGTATGGAAGAGTATTTAAGTACTTAACTATAAAGGTGTAATGTTTGGGAAAATAGTGTCAAGTGTTTGGGAAATTGATATATTATTCATTAATTTTTAACATCTTCTCCATTATGTGTTTCATTTGTTGTGGTGAAATTATTGCTTTATTTAATGACACAACATTAAAAATAAATATAATAAATATGGTATTTCTAGTAAAGTTAGTCTTATACTATTTTGTTGACTGTTATACAAGAATAAAATATTGAAATATAGTGAATATTCAACTAGATGTTTGGTAACATTAGATGTTAAAATTTATTTTTTTAAATAGATTTTTTCACATTGTCTCCTAGAGACATTAGTTGAGATTTAAAAATATATTGTCTTTCAAGAGACAATAATTATGACTAAAGAACTATTGTTTCTCGAATGACAAAAGTGACATTTTCTTAAAGAGGGAATAAAAACTTAATTTGTATTGTCTTTGATAGAAGATATTTAAAGAAAAAGAATTTTTGAAAATATTTGAGACAATAGACAACATTTTTTCCTTCTACAATTAAGATAGTCAGCTCAACAACTATCTTAATAATTGTCTTTAACCACCCCTCTATGTAGTAGTGATTTTTGTCCTTCATCAAATCCTTTAATGATTGAGTTTAGAATCTTACTATCCACCTTTTAAAATGGTCATATTTATCTATCATCTAACTTAAAATATTACTATTATTTATGTAGGGGAGAACATCAGTTAAGATTTTAGAATGGACAACAGAAAAAACTAATATCTGTACATTAAGTCATTTGTTATTAGGAGGCTCATGTGACACCTTATGATATCATAATTGATTAAATGTAATAATAGATTTAATGGATATTTAGAACTATAATAGTTAATTAAAAAAAAATTATTTGATTGGTAAATGTAGTGTTTGGAAGGAATATTTAAGTTCACAAACTTTACATAAGGTTTGATATAAATGGTCTTTCATTTTACAAACACTGTATAAGACATGATCTTAACTCTATTGCTTATGGTATTATATTTTCTATTATAGTCTTAAATTAAATTTGTTTCCCTTTAATATTTGTTCAATTACTACAATTGTACTTTAACATGCTTGGTTTCTATTCTTTTATTTTTCATGCAAGATTTTATGTCAAATTTGAGTTTTTTTTTTTTGTTTTTTTTTTCTTTGTTCAACTTGAATCAAGGGTACAAGTCTAGATTGATAACTCTTTAACTAAAAATTAAGCTCTAATAGGTGAAAGTACATTGGGCATGATCCCAAGCTTATTGTTTGTGGCATTGTGGGCTCGCACTTAATGAGTCTTGATCTCTTTTAATTTCATCCAACTTCATAGATAACTAAAAATTATTTGTTTACAATTAAACCACTATTTGAAAAGTACACTTCATTAACAATCTAAAGCTATTGTCTTAAACATTTGCTTTTAGGTAAATTTGAATACAAAATTATTGTGCCAAAAGTTTGTGTTTGAAATGGTTCAAAATAATTAGTTATAATGAATGTGTGTTATAAGTTGATTCGTTCATGCTTAAAGGGTAAAATTTTTTAGATTCAATGATAACCAAATTCAACACTATGATTAGGCATACATGTTTCTCTCTTAGATGTATCCCACACATTCTTAAAATAATATGTTATATAATTGAAAGCATGATGATATTATGTTTTAAATTTTAAAGTATCTAAATTGATGAAAATCTTTATTATTATTTAATTAATTAAAAGTAAAAGTCTACATTATAATTTAGAGCTATTAAAGTTAACAATATTTATAATTATTTAAATTCAGATATTCCTTGTAGTTGTTTAGGTTCACAAATGGGTATTACTAATGTTAGTTCCTCTCGTGGGCAGTAAAACTAATAGAACTATTTAGTTCTATTAAAAATAAATAAAAAACTTTTGTGCACCAATCAAGTTAAATAATTTCTTAAAGTTTTCAACTTTTTCTAAATTTTGAATTTTAGATGTACTTATTAAAATTTTAAAAGCTTCTTTATTTAAAATATTGGTCACAATGGGAAATTGCAAGGAGAAAAATTATTTCAAACATAAAACAAGAAAATGTCATGTGTATTATCTATCTTTAGTTTTCCCCACCCACACTTGCTTGTCCCATGTGACAATTAAAGATTATTTAAGTTATCATATCTTATATATCCTTAAATTTGGATGGGTATTAAAAAGAAATATTTTTCTTTTTAAATTAATTATATTTTGTAATAAATAATAATATCAAATTATTTATATAAATATATTTTATACCATATAATATGAAGATAATATATTTACATTTAAAGTGATTTATCAAAGATATTTTAAATTTTAAATTTAATATATTAATTTTAAAGTAAATAAAAAAGAAATTAATTACAAAGTAGATAGTGAAAAATTATTTCTTAAAAGTATTAAACTTTTTTCATTTAAAAAAAATTATGATTAAAATGAAATCTAAATAATTTCTTAATTAGGAATATGATCTTAAAAAAATTGTATATTGTTTCTTTTTCTAATTTCTATTTCTAAAATATATTTGTTACTTCTAGTTAACAAATATTATAATATTTAATAGATTTAAAAGAAATCATTAATTAACAATTGTATTCTTTTACGAAATCTTTCATAAATTTTTCTTAAAACTCTAAATTGAAGATGAGTTTCCATTCAATATATATACATATATATACATATATGTATACATATATATACATATATATACATATATGTATACATATATGTATATATATGTATACATATATGTATATATATGTATATATATATGTATGTATATATATGTATACATATATATATATATGTATATATATATGTATGTATATATATGTATACATACATATATATATATATATGTATATATATATGTATGTATATATATGTATACATATATATACATATATATATATATATCTATATATACATATATATGTATGTATATATATACATATATACATAAATATGTATATATACATATATATATATGTATACATATATGTGTATATATCTATATATATACATGTACATGTACATATATATGTACATGTATGTATATATATATATATATATATATATATATATATATATATAATTGTATTTAAACCTTGGACATTATTTAAATGACCTCTAGATTGAAATTATTGCTTACTTGTTCTAATTCTTCTATTCATGCAAATAATTATTCACTATTTACACTTTAATTAAGTTTACTTAGGCCAATGCATAATTTTATTATTTCTTACGTGAGACACTTACAATTTTGCATAGTCTTATGAGTTGTCATGTTGACAACATTGAAGTAAGAAACTCTAATTCAGCACATGGTGTCTACAACACTGGAGTTTGCATAATTAACTAAGTTGTCATGTAGACAACACAGTTATTCACACTCCTATTTTAGCACATGGTGTCTACAACATAATTTTGCATGCTACACCTTTGTAGGCTTATCCTCTCATCATCACACTTACTCCCATGCTTAATGGAGGATAATCCACTTCTGGTGGACATGTACTTGGTTGTAACACTTATTAGTATGCTGATTCCTAGGCATTCTAGAAGCATTCTAGAGGCCTTTATATACAGGAAATCCTAGTGTACTTTCACATTGAATTGAATATCATATCATTATGTTGATCATACTCTTTTGGTCTATTCTTGTGCTTGTGCTTGTGCTTGAGTTCCTTGATATTGGGTGTTTTTGCCCTAAGGAAAATTTTTACATGGTATTAGAGCTTGGAGAGATTCTCTTCACATAGCCATTCGAGATCATTCCTGCTTTAGTACTTTAACCCAAATTAGGAGTATCATAGTCAATGGGAGTGTCTAGAGCCAAAGTAGACCTCACCATAATGTCTAGAATGTCGATTTGGTAAAAAATGACTATAAATTTGCCTATGTTGGGCCAAAGTCAATTTTGAGACAATTTTTTTTACAAACTGCCACCCAAAGGCCCAATTTGCAAATTTGTTGTGATCATTTTTTAGATCTACAAATTAATTCTTTAGATCTAATTTGATTTCTTTAAAAAAAAATTTATATTTTATTTATAATTTTCATGTAAATTTTTTGAATTTTTTAGCCTATTGGGGCTGTAGAGAATTTTTTTTGCAGGAACTGGGCAATGAAACCTTGGCCTCCACAAAATATTCTATTTTATTCAGTGAATATTCCTTACCAAATTTTGACACATTTCCTACTGCAAGCACACATCCTACATTTTCTTAGTGAGCGGCACCATATTCTTGGTGGTGGCCATGCCACTACCCAATAGCTGAACTCAACATATTGGCCAATCACCAACGCCTTTTTTTATTACAAGCTCTGAGGCCTTTATTTTTAAAGTTATCACAGTGTTTCCACTACATACATATGGGATTAATCCCTATTTCTCAAGCACTATGAATCACACATCGCCGACAAATTATGATTCTAACCACCACTGCTCAGAGACATCTCAACGCTAGTGGTCCCCTCACAGTAGTTTGCCAACTAAGAAAGCCCTCAGCCATGTCAGTGACCAAATCCCCACCCTCTACATAACACATGGACCCCTCTGCAACCCCTTGGGCATGTTGACCTCCACCTTAGCAGACCCTCCACAGAGTTGTTCCACCTCAACAAAAGACACATGACTCATCTAGTTAGCCACCAACAAGGAAATCTGTATGCTGAGTCACACTCTTACACATCAGCAATGACATGTAAGTAGACCAAGTTGTGCCCTATCAAAATCCACATTGGATCCATACTTGCTGACATAAGTAGCCATATGCTTACATCATTTGCCATGTTATTAGGGTGGTTTTTTTATTGACATCAACATTTTACAACATTAAATTTGATGACCATTTGACCATCATTTCTAGGAAAATTTGAACTACAATGACAACCATTTGACTGTCAAATCTAACCTCATCTTTTGTTGCTTAGACCCCTCTCTAGATTCATTTTTGATTTGATAGTCTTACTTTAGGAGGCCATATCTCAGTCATCTAGGCTGCAAATCAAGTGCAATTTTATTTATTTTGGCTAGAATTTCCTAAAAAATTTAGTGGTGTAGTTTTTTTCTAGTTTTTGTGCAAAGATTTATCTGAAGTTACATCTTTTGGTGACTATACCTGTCTAATCTTGAATTTTTCAACTTCAAATGCTCCATATGAGATCATCTGGACTTGAAATTAGTTTTCATTTTTTTGAAAGTACATTAATTTTCATCTACATTCTAGATCTGCAATCAGATTATAGGCTTGTGTGGACAAAAATATCACTTTTAGAAATAGGTTCTTTCTTTGCTTTGTATTGCTTCAAAATTTTTGTATATTGAAAAGTTCAAGATTTGTACTCTATAAGGAGGTTGTAAAAAGGCAAAATCAAAAGTCCACAAAGGTCAAAATTAGCAAGTGGCTATTGTAAATGCACTAAATCTCCTCTAAATTTATCAAAACACTCACTATGGAGATGGCAATAAAGTTGAGTTCCTTCCTAATTTAGTAATGGTGCACAATCTAAAAGATGATTCATTGGTTGCAATGGGGAAAGTTAATTATAACACAAGTCTATATTATTTTTCCCACTTTGTGCCTAAGTCTCCTTTACATGCCTTGTTGACTCAATCTCATTCACAAACCAAATTATGGAATGAGTAGTATGGACATCTTGTCTTCTGCTATCTTCATCAACTTTTCTCAAACAACATGGTCAAAGGTCTACCTACAATCAAATTTCCCAAGATGAATGTTCAACATGTTTAGTGGATAGGAATTTAGAGGAGAAGTTTGCTAAAGGGAAGTCTTCAAGAGCACCAATTGTTCTTTAGTTTGTTCACATGGTACTAGCAGGTCCTTTCATAGTGACATTAGTCAACCAGGGTTGCTACATACTCACTTTCATTGATGAATTTTTATGCTACACATGGGTCTACTTTCTTCATCACAAGAATGAAGTGTTGGACAAGTTTCTTTCCTTCAAGATTCATACTAAAAAGCAATCAAAGTTCTTTAGATGGACAATAAAAGTAGATATGTGAACATGAGACTTAATGACTTTAGTAAACTTGAGGAGATTGATCTTCAAAATCCACTAGCATTCAATCCACACAAGACAAATGTTGTAGCACTGAGGTTATGAACTCTTAAGTCTATGGCAAGTTGCATGATACAAGCCAAGTCTCTTGATCCTACACTTGAAGCTGAACCTATAAGTAGTGACAATCACATACTTAATAGGTCTCTTCATAATGCCTTAGATGGAATGACTCCTTTTGAGGCATGGTGTGGGAAAAAAGCAGTTGTGAAACACTTTAGAGTCCTTGGTTGTCTAGCATGGGCAAATATATCTTCTAAGGGATGCAAGAAACCACCACCTGGGCCTTGTACTTTCATCGGATATGAAGACAACATTAATACATATAGACTTAAGGATCCTAAGACACATGAAATTTTCATGGAGAGGAATTTTCACTTTGAGGAAGGTTCATCTAGCCTATCCTCTAATCCTCTCTGCACTTCATATATTGTGGAAACTGATAGTGATACCAACGATAGTAATTCAATAGATCCAGATATGTAGGTTTCTATTGAAATTTACAGTGATAGGTCCATCATAGTAGGGTACACTTTGTTTTCTAGCTCTAGTATCAGTGTATAACTTCTTGCCAGATATTTCATGTTTGTTTGTGGAGTCACACATAGTAGATTTAGGAGATATAATTGATGATATACATCTTCTTCAATTGTCATGAGGGCTCACTCTGACTCTCCTATCCATTCTCTACATGATCAATCTTCATAGGTTGATATGATTGTGGATCATTATGAACAACAGTTGTAGGAGGTCTCTTTATCATTTGAGGAGACAATTGGTTCTTTGGGAACTGTTCTACATCCATCCCTATTAGATCTTCATTTGTTCTTTTCAGCAATGTTGGAAGGGGCAACCATCAACATCAACATAGGGATAGTTGAGCATGTTTTAGAGACATCATTCATCTTTGGGATTCTTTCTACACATAGGTAAAGCATCTCACCTGTACCTCTACCATTGTTTCTTCTAAAAGGGAGGAACATTATTCAACAATCTTGGATTAACTTCTACATTGGAGCAGCTATCACTAATTGACATTCTTCATTTGGGGTGGGTGGGGGGAGGTGCTACCTTGTCTCCTTTCTTCTCTTCCTTTGGGATTGTGTTCTTCTCATACTTCTCTATTGTATATAATTGATGTATGTTGTAATGGGGGGTCTTGATTACTCCATCCATCCATGCATCTTGATTTTTCATCTCTCTTTTTAGGGGAGGGTTTTCCCACAAGATTTTCCCTCTTCCTCCACTTTATAAGAGATTGAATTGCACTCTTGTACATGGGTATCTAACATGGCCTAGTAGCCAAGATCCATCTTTCATTCTTCATCCTAGCATTCATAAGCTTAAGTGCATTCCCCTAAGTTGTATTTAAGGTGGGGGGGAGGGGGGGTGTTGGTGTAAATAATTATGCACTATTTACACTTTACTTAAGTTTACTTAGGTCAATGAATTATTTTATTATTTCGTAGGTGAGACACTTAGGAGTTGTGTACTCTTATGAGTTGTTATGTTGACAACATTGGAGTAAGCAACTCTAATTCAGCACATGGTGTCTACAACACTGGAGTTTGCATAATTAACTAAGTTGTCATGTAGAAAACACAATTAATTATACTCCTATTTTAGCACATGGTGTCTACAACATAATTTTATATGCTACACCTTTGTAGGCTTATCCTCTCATCAGCACACTTACTCCTGTGCTTAATGGAGGATAATCCACTTCTAGTGGACATTTGCTTGGTTGCAAGACTTACTAGTATGTTGATTCCTAAGCATTCTAAAAGCATTCTAGAGGCCTTTATATACATGCACTCCTAGTTTAGTTTCACATTTGAATATCATATCATTATTTTGATCATACTCTTTTGGTCTATTCTTGTGCTTGTGCTTGAGTTCCTTGATCTTGGGTGATTTTTCCCTAAGGCAAATTCTTACATCTTCATTACCAATATACCATTTCCAAAGTTTAAATTTATTAACTTTAATTTCAAAATGTATATACTACATAATATAATAGCGTTTAGTTTACAATTAAATGTACAACTTCACTAACTCTTACCACAAAACCCACCTCACTAAAGGTAGGAACTTTGGCGCTTGAGGCCCTTGTTTTAATTTGGAGCTATTGGAATTTCTTAATTGATCAAGATTTTTTGTTATGACATCAATTTACACTTTGTATTTATTAGAGTATCTAAATTAGCAAATATTTTATAAATGCTTTCAATTTATAATTATTAAATTGTAATGATTTGTTTCTTGATTCGATTGTGTTAAGATTTTTACCATCAATGTTTTGAATCACACTTTGTTTTGCATCTCTTGCTCTTCATCCTAATGATGGGTCACATAGTATGATTCAAAAATTTGATGGTAAAATTCTTAACACAATCAAATCTAGAAACAAATCACTACAATATAATAGATCTTTTTAATTATTGAATTTACAAATGAATGTAATTATTTTAACTTAAAATTGTCAAAATTCCCAAATTAACAAAATTCTCTGTTATCATTGCACGTGAATGCTTTGATTTCAAACCATTAAAAATCTTAAACTAATAAGAAATTAAATTGATTATTGTCAGTCCATTCATATATATGCACATTACAATTGAATAAGTAATAATATTAAGGAAAAAAAAAGAATGGGAAATTAATCCATTAGCACATGGCTTAACAGTTGTATTTAAATTCAAAATACAAAAGTAGTCATGTTAAATGGTTGGCTTGAGATGAACGAATTTTTGGGTGTACGACTACACAATAAACATTGGGGTAAAACAAACAAACACATTCTTGTATACACATGTTTAAACATTGTAGTTTTGGATTTCATGGATTGGTGTAGTGGTTCATTTCTCACCATTGACAGTTGTATTTAAATTAAAATTTCTAGCCATCCATTAGTAATGTTATTTTCATATATATCATTTGATATTTTTTAATTGGAAGATGCAAAAGTTTACAATTATATAAATATATTTAATTTTTTAAACAAAATCTTTAAAAATATATATATCTTTTAGTGACAAAGTTAATGTTCTAACCATTTAGAGAGAGTTGAATTTGAATTTTCACAATAAAATTAAATATTTTATTATTATAAAATATAAATTTATTTAATTAAAATATATATAATTAAATATTCTATATAAAAACCTAAATAGTGACATTATTTATCCATTTGAATTATTCAATAAAATACGCCATCAATGCGAGTGTCATTAAGTTGTGTAGCATTGACACTTATGTTGATGGCATATTTTGTTGAATAATTCAAATGGATAAATAATGTCACTATTTAGGTTTTAATGTAAAATATTTAATATTTTTTTAATTGAAGATGTAAATGTTTACAATTATTTAAATAGATATATTAAAAAGTAATATTTTATCAAAGAATATTTAGTTTAATGAAAAAATCTATGTTGTAAGCATCTAAATAGTGTTCAATTTGAATCTTGTACAAGAAAAATTGGCATTGAAAAATGTGTATGTATATATATTAGGATTATATGTGTCACTCAACTTTCAATTCTAAACTTTCATTATAATTGCATGTGTTAACTAGTATATGTTCTAAGGAATATGTAGTGGGTAAAAATGGTGTTCCTTATGTGTTGAGATATTTTTTGAACTATGAGAATCTAATATTACATGAATATTTATTTTCATGCAACTACATACAACGGAATCTAATATTAATCAATAAGTAGAAGAAGATACATGTGATAGATCATTTAGAAAAAAAATATATTACATGTGCAAGATCAATACACAATTTAGGTGATGAATTTTCAATCCTAAACTAGAGTAGATTTGGACAAGTGATGAAGGATGAAACAAAGACCAACTACTTTTTGGTGAGCCCTAATCCTACCATTTTACAATCTGGCAAGTGTGGTTGTCATGGACCCCTTGCAAGACAATGAGTTTTCGCATTTAATGATTCTTGGAGCCCATTGCATGCTTAAAATAAAGCCACTAAAGATGAAAAAGGACAAGAGTGTAAGGTATCATGGATATAAAAAAAGGCAGGGGAGATTTTTTTTTTTGACACCCACACCCATTTTGATATTTGGATATTGAAAATGAGTGTTTTATTAGCTAAAAGGAAATCTAGTAATTGTTATCCTCAAACGTAACCTTTTAGCATGAAAATGCCAACACGGGATGTTAATGCTTCACCTACTCATACATGAACCCTAGGATTTGTAAAATCACAAGATAAGGTAAGGTAACTAATTTTACCTTACTTGATAACATAATGAAGGTCATTTATGATTGCAAAGAAAAGGCCATTATTCTATCTTTTCTCTTATGCATTCCTTTGGTTTATGGTTTCTTTTTAAATTAACTTGAAATAGAGGGAAGTAAAAGTTTGAGTAATTGAAGCCTTTAAGGGTCTTGGTAGAGGGTATGTAGTCTATAGCTTTTTTGAAAATGACCATGTTTGTATTGTGCTCCACTATGGATCTTGGATTATATGTAGACAAACATGTTATACAAGCTTGAGACTTAGATTTACATCCAAAAGGGATTAAATAATAAAAATATCCCATGTGGGTTGAGTTTTATTTTCTCAACCTATTTTTTCCCTCTCTTTTTCCTTAACATATTGCAACACAACTTGGAAAATTTCTCTGGTATAAATATAATTCTTAGAAATGGGAAAGTCTATATTATCACACCAATTAATGTATTAGATGTGGATTTAACTTGTCCTCTTCCGAGCACAATAAAGTGAATGCAACCCAAATTTGAGTTTAAATAGGCCAAACATGCATTAGTATTACTATAGAGAAGGGCAACATATTTCCTTCTTCTTTTCTCTTTCTTGTTGTCCCTCCCACCACCAAATTTCCTGCCTTCACTCCTTCATCCACCTATCCCATTCTTTTTCCTATCAATTCTTAAAAGATTTGATTTTGGTATCTCAACGTAGAGCCCCAAAAAGCAAAAAGGAAACTGCATCTTGCAATGACAATTTAGAAATGTGATGGTTGATGTAGGGGTTCTCCCTAAGGTTACTTGTCTCTTGAAGGTGTGAAGTTCTAAAGGAACTACAAGATTTTTTAAGCATTACTAAACTAGTTTACTGAGGAAGAAGAGAAGCAAAGGTTGGTTAAGGTTAATAAAAATTACCAATCTTCTAAATCCATTATCAATATATATGTGTGTGTCTATATGTATGTATGTTGCCAATTTTGAGCTTTTCCCTTGTCAACCACAATTGTTCATATTCTTTGAGTTTCTATCCTAGATTGATGTCTAAGTAGCATTTAGGTAACTTACTTTTCATTATTACTGAGGCTCTCACTTTCTATGTTTTTTGGGTCTCCTTTGCTTTGCCTTTACCTATTCCTCTATGCAAGCTTTTTGTTATTCTAATGCATTGAGGGTGTAGGTGATTAGGGTGTGTATTGGATGTGTTTTAGTTATCTTCCCAATGAGAAGTGAATCTTCCTTGTTTCTGTATCTTCTATCTTGCTTCAAAATTCCATGTCTTGCAGATTCTAACAAATTGGCCTAGTTTTCCCCCTTGGTGAAGTTCATCGAGTATGCACCCAAAGAGCGAAGTCACAATGGTATCAAAAAAATTTACGCTTGATTGTCTCATGATTAAATGATCCATGAAGGTGAAAATCAAAGTCGTGAAGATCTCAAGTTAAGTTGCAAGGGTAAAAATCTACTTTTGTGAAGAGAGATAGATCTGTGGGTTTCTAATAGCTCACTAATGGAAACACGATTATTTTGTTCTACTTTCAAAGCTAGTATGGCTTGTGCTAATTTTAAGTATTTGTATATACAAGAAAGATGAGCATGATGTTAAAAGGAACTATTCTGAGGCCATGGTGAATGATCCATGCTCGAGACCTCGTATCATAGCCATCAGATCAAGATTAAAAGGAAGATGTTGTAGAGTTCACTTTGCTTTAAAAAATACTACATTCAAAGGGGTTTTATATCCTTGGGTAATGTAAAAGACTACTTCTCCAAAGACTTTGAAAATATAAAGACAAGTCACTTTAATAAGTGAATGCTCTTTGGAGATGCTCAAAAGGTACTTTTGGCAAAGCTAGCTATGAAGATGTGACCTCAACATAAGGCAAATCAAGTCTTAAGTGATTAGGGCAAAGAATTAATGAATGAAGTGCTCAAGTATTAAAATATCATTTTGCATAATGATTCTTAATCAAAGGAAAGTTGGGCTTATGAAAAATTTGATACATGTTCTCTTCCCCACACATGTTAAGTTATCCAATATATCTTCATTTTGGACTCTGAAGGAAACAAGGTACTTTTCGCTACCCTAAAGTCCTTATTTCGGTAAGTGGCTTCTAAAGATAAGACTTTACTTTAATTAATGTAGCAAGGATTTTGGGGTTATGATTTTTTATGTGCATGAAAAAGGAAACTTTAAATAGTCATGGATTATGATATTTAATGTAAATCATGTCATTATGATCATTGGTTGAATTTAATTTCATTCATGTAGCACTAATATTTGGATTTATGTATCTATTTCATTAGAATTTCTTGAAAGTCATTTCCTCATGTATTTTAAAATGACTATTTATTGAGAACTACATCATGTGTAATCATAGCAAATGGCAATCAAAGCTATAGGTTATAATAAGCTTATAGGTTTAGAGAGTGAGTTAAACAATTTGACAAATACATCATTCAAGTTTTATGATTTAGGTGATCTCCATAGAAGACTTAACTCTCAGCCTATTCACCCAATTACTTAGAAGTTAAAGGAAATCAAATTGGTGGAAGCTACTAGTTTTCTCATGGTTGTAAAAGCTCCAGAGCTAGTAAGGGAGTGCATAAAAAGATATGATCTAGAGACCAAAAAAATTCTACTTCTTTCCCAATCTATCCCCCTCTCAATCAACAAGGCTTTAATGAAATTTTCATTAGGTGTGCCCATGAAAGAGGAATATTGTGACATTTACTTTGGCTCCACTATATCCATGTTCAATGAGAAGAAGACCTTGAGAAGGGAAGATATGCAGAGGACTTAGTTCCAAATGCTTTGTTGAAAGAAGAAAAAGATGCCAAAAACCCTTTTTGGGACCAATATAAAAGGGGAGATCATTGGCATCCTAGCACTATTACTCAAATTAAAAGGAAAGGAAGAAATTCTATAATTTATTGAGCACAGCTTCTTCCTAATGCAAGCCATTTTTGCCAAAGGTCTACAAATTGATTGGGCCAAAATAATACGCAATGAGCTTGTCTCATGGTTGAATTTAGTTAGGGGATTCAGGAAGTTTTACATGTCTTCATACTTAATCTATGCCCTAGCTATGCATCACCTATGGTCAGGTCTTCCTGGAATTGAAGACCACAATGATAATACAAAGGTGTATGAGTTCTACCTACACCTTTAGCTACAGAGGATCTATGAGGAGTATGTCACACTCAATGATGTTTTCACAATGTCATTGTGTCAATAATTACAACGCTACCCTAAAAGGAGATTTTCACCAGAAGTCATTTCAGCTATTAGCCAATTTGGATTCTCATTCATTTAGTTTCTAAGCTTCTCCTACCTATGGATAGGTGCTTTTGATGACTTTCCCAAAATACTTCCTAGGTACCTAGAGGACTAGGTTGTTCTTGTCAAACTATATTGACATATTCTTGAAGTGAAGACATTGTGTTCAAATGTGAAGAAAATAGTTGAGATTTCCTTCCCCATAGTGGTTGGACCTTATTCCTATGTCTCTAGATCTGATGCTCATAATCTAGTGAAGATCTTTAAAAGTACAGTCAAGTTTATTGATTACAAGGTACTCATGCCTTAGTATGACCCACTCAACTTTGTGAGAGATCATGTGAAGTTGGGATACACCTACAAACATATTCTGCACATTGAAGATTACTAGGTTGGATGTCTCAATGAGTGCCAAACTTGGGAGATTTTTTGGTCCTATTAACAATTGTTGAAGTTAAATTGTATACTAATTCTACTAATTTTTTTGACCTTGTAGATGATGGTACCTGCATGCATCCCTCCTCTTATGAATAGATTACAGTCTCTCTCATTGTGTCTACCCCATCTACAGGTCTTGATATTGACACCATGGAGGTCTTGATGCACAAAATTATCAAGAGGATAGACACATGGTTAGAGTAGACTCAAGAAAGGAAGAAGAGAATGGGAAGAATTGATTGTACTAGTGGAATATCTTTTGGAGCTACCCAATCAACTAAAGCAACTACCACTACAACTACTACTTCAACATTTGCAAGCCCAGCTTAGCCTATAGGCCAAGGTAGAGACTAGCCCCTGGATAAGAACGTCCCAATCACTCCTACTTATGGAGGTAGGTCTCTTTAAAATATTGAAAAAATTATGGAGAAGGAAGGGGACAAGGACAAAGAGAAGGAGAAAGAGAAAGAGAAATCCATGGCCAAGCCTACCGCCCTTGTTCAATTCATCAATTTGGATGTCTACACTAACCCCATGGATGGAAAAGATATATCATAACAAGGTGATACTTTGGCCCTCTTAGTGATCAAAGTCATTGTCTTCCCCACTGCTTCTTAGAGCAAGCAAACTCCCCTATTCCTGACAAAGTTATTTGATCCTACTACCCTGTAGTCTATAATCAATCTCCTCTCAATTGAGTCATGGTTGGAGGGTACAATTGATCAAAAGAAGTAGAGGTAAGAAGAAGCTACCCCATTAAAGGATCTTATCACATACAAAAATTCTTCTCAGTCACCCTCCAAGAAGACTTAAGAAAGGAAGAAGAGAATGGGAAGAATTTATTGTACTAGTGGAATATCTTCTGAAGCTACCCAATCAACTAAAGCAACTACTACTTCAACATTTGCAGGCCCATCTTAGCCTATAGGCCAAGGTAGAGACTAGCCCCTGGATAAGAATGTCCCAATCAATCCTACTTATGGAGGTAGGTCTCTTTCAAATATTGAAAAAATTATGGAGAAGGAAGGGGACAAGGACAAAGAGAAGGAGAAAGAGAAAGAGAAATCCATGGCCAAGCCTACCGCCCTTGTTCATTTCATCAATTTGGATGTCTACACTAACCCCATGGATGGACAAGATATATCATAACAAGGTGATACTTTGGCCCTCTTAGTGATCAAAGTCATTGTCTTCCCTAGTGCTTCTTAGAGAAAGAAAACTCCCCTATTCCTGACAAAGTTATTTGATCCTACTACCCTGTAGTCTATAATCAATGTCCTCTCAACTAAGTCATGGTTGGAGGGTACAATTGATCAAAATAAGTAGAGCTAAGAAGAAGCTACCCCATTAAAGGATCTTATCACATAAGAAAATTCTTCTCAGTCACCCTCCAAGAAGACAAAGAAGTAGAAGTCAATTGCAAGATTGGCTACTTATCCATCTACTAGACACATGTTGGTGGAGATAGTAGAGAAACAAAAAGAGGGGAAGTTCCATTAGCTTACTGTGAATGACTTCCAGATTAGAATGGTGGATATTGGGATCCCTATTCATGAATCTATGGTTAATAAATGGAAGTCTACTAATGATAAGATTGAGGATAGGCTAGAAGAGCTGAGAGAGGAAAAGGAGGTCCTCAAGGTCTCAAACAAATAATTGATGGATTATATTAGGTCTACACTCAGGAGTACCTCAGCAAAACAATTTGACTTGAATGTAAAGGAGAACAAGAATTTACTTCTGAAGCAGTAGCAAGAAAGACAATTCAAGAAAATTGGCTAAACATGAGTGGATCAAATGAAGGCTCAAGGTCCCCGATTGATTGAAAATTTGGGAAATCTATTGTTGGATGTTGCCAAGTTGAGGAAGGCAACTTCTATTCATCAAATAACAATTCAAAATGAAGCGGGTAGACTAAAAGAGAAATTGGTACTATTGCAAAAAATGGTCGATATGAAGACCAATGTTGGCATCTCCCATGGGGTCCTTAAAACAAGCATAGATCCATTATTTCAGCCATTTTTTCATTGGAAACAATATTTGGAGTGTATAGTGGAAATCTCTACAAGATCTATAAATGAGCTTAAGGACATGCATGAAGTAGTTGAAAAGGTCATTAAGAGGCTATTTGAATATGTGAAAGTACTTCACACAAAATCATGTGTCCACCAATGGAAAATTAGTAGATATTTGGAGGATAAAGTCAAAGTTCCTAGCATTTCTTGATGAAGCTACTGATCCACTCAATTTCTAGATGTCTAAAATCCAAGAGCTCTCATTAGTGGACTCAATCATAAGGAGGGCATTGGAGAACTTCCAGTCAAAGGTTAACAAAATGGATGAATTGATAGAGATGCATGACTTTTGGATGATTTGAACTGATAATATCATTATCCCTAGTGTCAAGGAGCTAGATAGAGTAATAGATGCAATAAAGGCTTATAGAGCTAAGATAGTTACTCCAAAGAAGGCATGTCACTCTAACATTCTTGCAAACATCTATCATTCCCTTCTCTCTTTCTTTTTGTAGTCATTTATGGCATTCTATGCTGGAATTACAATAGGAAAGGTAAACTTCTGAGAGGATGGGGGGGTGTGGGGGGTGAATTAGTAGTTTAAACTTTGACCCATAAAACTTTCAACATATCCATCTCATGCATTCAATGAGTAAACTAAAATAACATGTAAATCATATACATCTAAATCATGCAAACATGTACAAGAATTCACACACATAACACTAGATATGCTTACCTCGAAACCCTCTAAGCGAGAAGGTAAAACTAGGGTGGGGATGACACCCACAAATCTTCACTACTATAGCAATAAAGTGTATCCAATGAAGGTTACAATTTTTTGACCATGAAACATGATCTACCCTATGAAAGGTCTTCCATATTAAAGGAGTTCATACAACCTATTAGGACTACTCTGTTAAGAGATTTGATTGAAATCACTTGTTAGAATGTCTTAGCATAGATCTTGTGGTTTTCACTCACTTGCCTAATAATAGATCACCTCTAAATAATGTATTCCTGATCCTTCTTGATCAAATTTCCCAATGTTGTATCCTTTTCTCTATCCTCTATTCTACTCTAACTAATTCTACAATTCACTCTCTCTTCATAAATTCTAAGTCACCATGAATGCTCTATTTTCTCATGCAAACTATCCTCTTCACTCCTTTGATTTCCTATACACTCAATAGATAGTTTATGGTTTTTTTCTTCCTTAAGAAGAATTTGGTGGCTTAGCGCTAGATATGAATATATGGGTGAGATTCATTCATTTTGCCACTTAATCCTTCCCATTTTCTAATTAGTTGCATATAATTGCATAAATAATCCAACTAGAGATTTGTTCTCTCCAAAATATCATAATTTACCTTTAATTCAACTCAAAAATGGTTTACAAAATTGGCTGTGCCATTACAAACAAATATGTCAAAACTATGTCACTCAGCATCTAAAGTCTCTGATGCTTGACATGAACTAATCTCTTTGTTGTGACTCAACACCTACATTGCTTAGCATCCACTATTTACTTGGCTCCTAAATCACTCGCCATGGTCTATCTACTCAACACTTGAATGACTCGACACATGAGTGGCTCGATACTCACTGTGACTCGACATGGTCTAATATTTACATGTTGTGCTTGGTATGTACTACTAGTTTGGCATGAACTAAGTAAATAACTTAAGTGTGTTGATACTCACATGTCAAAACCCAATCTAAGATCAATAATCCCCCCCTTTGACATGAGTGTCAAAAACACTTGAATATACATTAATATCCTTGATCTCTCAAGAACAACATATCGACGACTTGGCTTATATACAAAACTTCAAAATTTCAAAATTTTGCAATAGATTGTATACCTCAAAATTTGATAACTCCCCCTAAGTTGATATGTCTATTCTATAACCAAAATTCTATGCTCCTTCTAAGTAAATGTGTCTTTGCTGATACACTTTGACTTCAATGTGTTCTATTACTAATACTCTTTCTTCTTATATTTCTTGTATACTTGCTCTTCCTTAGCTAATATTTCCCCATTTTGTACTCTCTCCCCAAAAATATATATCTCTCCCCCTTTATTCTTAATCTCCCCCTTTTTTGACACTATGTCAAATGGGCTATACACTTATTATGTGTTTGCCCAAAAAGGATTTATGGACATCCAATATTATCTTGAGGGTTGCATTTCAGTTATTACATGCAACATCCAATGACTTGAGTTGGATGGAAAGCTTGGCAACAAGGTGGACTAGACCATCTAAAGTGGATAGGTTGGGATCTTTCTTCAATAAAGTTTTAGCAAAGCCTAGCTCCTTATGCAATATTTCCATATGTGGGGTGAGCGTTGTTTGTATTCTAGTAAGTCTGGCTCTTATGTTAGCCTCATCTTCTATCAATACAGCTAACTAACTTTTTGTTTTAAGTAATTTCTTGAAATTCTTCTCACTCTGAGGTTGATTCATTGGTAGTCTTGACTTGATATAGAAATTTGGATCTCTAGACTCAGAATGTGACTTCTAGTCTCTTGGGTAAAGAGTGATGGGTTGTATAATTTTGTGTATAATGAGAAGATTTTCTCAAGTAACTTCTTCACGTCCTCAACCTTATTTGCCAATGCAACTTGTGTTAGTGTTATCTTAGTAGATATTTTCTCATTCACCTTGTTTTGAAACTTCTTTTCTAACCATTCTAAGAAATTGGCATTTGTATCAAGGTCTTCATTACTAACCTTTTCCACTATATATGTTAGATGTTCCATTAGTGGCTTGGTCTCTTCAGGAGTTGGTAGACTAAATGCACCTAGAAAGATGTCCTTAATGTCTTGAAGTACTTGCTTCTACCTATTTTCTCTCCTGAGAATTTCTTGATGCTTTTTCCTTTCTAGGGCTTGTTGTAATATGACTATTTGTTCTAATGTCATGGTGTCATAGTCATATTTGGGTATAAAAATTTCTTCATCAAGGCTTATATCTGCATAGTGAATTATCTTTTCAACCTTTGATGAACTTGAGCTTGACACTAAGATTTGCAATGGAATAGCTTCTGTGCTCAGCTTCTGAAGAGTTTGTGTGGAAGGAGTGCCAGATGCTAGTAAAGCTACTAGAGCTTAAATGACAACTTGTTCCTTCACCTTAGGTGTTAGCTAACTCTTTTTAGGTTTTCCCTATTCTACCACTACGGCTTGACTTGCACACTTTTCCCTTGTTTTGTAGGTTTAGATAAGTCTATCTAACCTATTTCCCGTCATCTTGTAGTGGTGGCTTGTTCTGTTGTTGTCTTCTTCTCAATAGTCTTGTGTCTTGTCATCTTCTTTCATTTATGTTCCTCCTCCAATAGTATTATCTTTGTCATTATCTTCCTCATCATCATCTTTGACCTTAGAAGGTTTAGGCTCTCCTTTATTTACTGTGGTTAAACCATAAATGAGTTTCCATACCTATGTTAACTTCTTGACAACATCCTCAATATTATTTTGTAAAATGTTAAAGGCTTTGTATTTAGGTGCAAACCTAACTACATACTTTATTACAACCTTAGTAATTTTTTCCTTTTTTAATTCAAGTATCACTTGGGCCAGTGTGGTCTCCCTAATTTGTCTTTCCAAATTTAGACAGTACAACAATTTTTGCTCAACTATGTCATATAGACTCTTAGGTATAGAGTTGGAAAATTCTAGTGGTCTTGTTTTGAATTTTTCCATCATGGCATATAAGGCCTCTTCCACTTTGTGTTTCTCCTCTTTACCCAATTTATCAAAATCAACATGACTAAATCCTAATAGATTTGCATTATTCTTAACATTTTCACATAAATTTTCAAGATCTGAAAGAGGGTTGTGACTCACCACCTGGACTCTGTTTTCTCCTCTTTAAAATTTGGTTGTGAAATGTACTTCCTTCTTGGTCTCTTTTTCTCTTGACCTCCTTGTTCTATTTGTTTTGTATTTTCCTTGACCTTTTGTGTAGTAGCACATGTATTGGCTCTTGTTGTAGGTGCACTATGTTCACTTTTATGCTTTAAGTGTCTTTTTATGTTGTTTAAACAACTATTATTAAATGCTTAAATAATTAGAAATGGATTGTCCTTCTTGGGTTCATTGGTTATGTGTTGTGGATATCTACTTATGTTATGTTTTATAGTTGAGATGACCTAAGGGTTAGATGTTATACCTTGATGCCATTGTGAGATGATAGTGTTTTTTATGATGAGATCTAGTTATCTGGTATTTGGACATATCACTAATTATGTTATGTGATGGATTTAATGATATGGTTATTTACTTCATTCCTACATTGTTATGCTTTATGCAATCATGAGTGATGTAAATAGGTTATTTTGATATAATTAAATAAATGGTTAAATTAGGTGATTTAATGCATTTGTTGCTTCGGCTATGTTATTAAATGCAATTGCACTTGATCGTGTTGTCATCCCTGTATGGTCAACTTATCTTTATTTTAATTATTTAATTAAACCTTTCAATGAATATTAAATCCAAATTCAGGTGCATTATGTGATTAGACTAGTGAGCATGTATGTGCATTTAGAATTTCACAATGTCACGAAAGTTGTTAAGGAAATTTCTATGTTTTTGGATTTTTAGGCTTTTAATTGATTTATTTTAATTTATGGTAGCTTTTCCATAGATGAATTCCTATTTCTAGGAATAGCCTATTTTCATTTGGGTCGATTCAGGGTTTAACTAGGTTGGCTAGTTATTTTCCCTAATTGATTATTCACTTGAAAAGTGAATAAGTATCCAAAAAGGAATTTTAATTTGTCATTTCTCACTTTTGAATTAGAAAGTTGGAGAGTAAAACCCAAAATCCTCTTCATGAGGATTTATTGTTTTCTTCATTGTGGGAGCTATGGGCATGGGATCCTTGCAAGGTTGAGCTTGTTGGATCAGCTTGGGGAGACCTTGGATTGCCATGATTTTCAGCCACTCCTGCCGACATTTTATTTTATGGCTCAGATTTCCATTTTGCCCTTTTGGCTATGTGATAGGGCTTTCTCTTTTTGTTTTTTTGGATCAATTTCTACTTCTATTTTTGGTAGATGTTTGTTAGGAGGCTGAGAACTAGTGTTCCCCTGTACTTTTGTTTGTTCATTTTTTCCAATTGATTGGGTATGAGCATTCCCCTATTTTTCAGGATGAGGTTTGAGGTTTTGTGTCGTTATGCTGGCCATTTTTACATATGGTGTCCAAACTTATTTTGATTTTTGGGATTTTTGTACCCAAAGGCCAAAATGGGTTTTAATTTTTAAGTTTTCCAAAATTTGGGTTTTTTTATCTCATTTTGCATGTTGCCCTATTTTCTTGGGTTTTCTTGGCATGAGTTGGGTCATGGACCTAGATTATCTATTTGGATATTATTCAAACCTTTTTTTTACTTTTTTCTTTGCATTGGGATGTATGCCACATCCAAACTCTTGACTTTGTGTTCGATTGAGTGATTTTATACCTGGTGTTATGGTTTCCTTTGGACCTTTGTTATTATTTTGTGGACACTAGGATTCATGTAGAATCCATCCTCCTGAGTTCATTTTGGTTGAGTGTTATTTTGCATTGTGTTCTCATACTATCCTTATGTTAAGATCTTCATGACGGTGGTGCACCACACATGAGTATGTATGTGTGTACATTTATCAAGTGAATTATGGGGCCCAATCTTCTGTGGTACTTCCAAAAGTTATCATCATTGGGGTTGGGTTGGGAATATGCATGCCCATGGGAACATTTTGTAGCATGAGCATGGGTAGAGTATGGTAGAATATGGAGGGGGCTCCTATCTCATAGCCTAGTAATCATGAAACCATAGGTATGGTAGAGGGAGTTTTAAATAAGTGATAACTAAATAAAATGTGTGAGTGGTAATAAAATTTAAGATAATAAAATGTATGTGTGAGAGTCTTTCCATTAAGGGATGTTGTATCCACATGATCTGAGCTTGGTTTTGTTGATGTCAAGTGACTCTCCACGATGTCAACCCCTACTTAGTAGCCTATTTAGTGTCTCACTAGGACCTATACTTCTTGTAATGTTGTAGGTTCTTGGTTACATCTATCATGCTATCTAGCATGAGTGTTAGCCATGGATGTTGGTTTTATGTGTTTGTGGTTGGATCATTATCTCTATTAGCATGGTGGATGTGGACCTATGGATGCCACATGGTTGGGAGTCATAGCTACCCATACCACTACTAGGGATTTATGTATAGAGATAATCTTTTATCCTAGTGTGACTATTGCTGGATGTTTTCACTTGGTACTTCAGGTTCTAGAGTATGCTTTCTTATGATTTATGCTTTCATTGGAATGCTTCGATATCATATTTAGATGATATTAGTTTATTTGATGCATTCCCATATTATGATGTTTAACATATGACTAAATGATGTGAATTGATGTATTAGATTATCTATTGCTTATTGGTTTAGCATGTTAGATTTCTTTATTATGATGATTAGCATGTGATAGGTGATGTTATCTCTTTTTAGTATTATCCTATGATTTTCTACTAGCATGTTAGATTTCCTTATGCTTATATTGTAGCATGTTTTAGTAGTGATGTCCCTATCACAATAGTATCAATGATCAGATCGGTGGCTTGGGGTGTTACGTGTGGGGGATGGCTAGGATCCATGATGGTCTTATGATGTCATTGATGGTTGGGAGGAACCACATACTTAGTTTTTTTGTTCATTGCAATGTTATTTCTATACATTGTGATGTTTCTTCTATACACTTTAATGTTACTTTTAGTACATTCTTTTACTACTATGGTTTAGATGGATAGATGCTCCTCTTTCTAATTTCATGGTATTTTGTTGTTTTAGCACTTGAGTGTTTGTTCCTTGCTTTATGTGGATCTGGTACTCCCCAACATGAATGTTCTAATATTGGTTTACCTCTTGTTTTTTCTTTTTAATAGTGTTTCCTTATTTTTTGGGTGACCACATGTCAGCATGGGGTGATACAATAATGTATCAAACATCCATTAAAGTTTTGTCATGCAATACTAGAATGTATCACACCCCTTAGGAAGAAATGTCGTGCGATATTGGAAAGTATTGCACCCTCTTTGAAGAAGTTTCATATGATATTGGTAAATTATCACACACCCTTGAGAGAGGTGTCACACAATCCCTAAAAGTGTCACTCTTTTTTTTGAGAAATGTCACGCAATACTAGAAAGTATCACCTAGTATTTATGAAAACCTATCCGGGTGAACAGTGAGCATTTCTCAGTAAGACTCAAACTTTTTGGGAAGTGTTTTGGGTACCGTATTAGGTGTTCTTCAATCCTTTGGTGTTGCATTTTGAATCTAGAATGTTTGATTTGAATTTATTTATGCATCTCTCATTACCAATCGTTTGATTGGTAGTGGCATTCAGAGATTTTTTGGTTGCTTAGGTTGTTGGTGAAGTCTTCCATTGTGATCTATGTGATCCCTATATGATTTTTTCATGTGCATTCATAATTGTAAACTATATATATATATATCTTGGCTTGAATTGAATCCTTGTTCCAAAGATCTCTAGGTGGGGCATTACAACTTGGACCCATAAAACTTTAACCACACATCCATCTCATGCATTCAATGAGCAAACTAAAATAACATATAAAGTATATACATCTAAATCATGCAAACACATAAGCACTCACACACATAAAATCAAATATGTTTACCTAGAAACCCTCCAAGTGAGAAGGAAAAAATGGGGTGGGGATGAACCACAAATCTTCACTATCGTAGCAATCAAGTGTATCCAATGAAGGTTACAATGCTTTGATAATGAAACATGATCTACCTTGTGAAAGGTTTAACCTATTAAAGGCTTACAAAGACTATTATGTCTCACCTTGTTAGAGGATTTTAGGACCCTATTAGAAGTGTGCCTTGTTAGAGGACTTTAGCTTACAACTAAGTAAGTACCTTGTTAAAGGATTTCATACAGCCTATTAGGACTACTCTATTAAGAGATTTGATTGAAATCGCCTGTTAGAATGTCTTGGTATAGATCTTGTGGTTGTCACTTGCATGCATGATAAAAGATCACCTCTAAACAATGTATGATTGATCCTTCTTGATCAAATGTCTCAATGTTGTATCCTTTTCTCTATCCTTTATTCTGCTTTAACTGATTCTACAATTCACTTTATCTTTATAACTTCTAAGTCACCATGAATGCTGTATTTTCTCATGCAATCTATCCTCTTTGCTCCTTCAATTCCCTACACACTCAATAGATAGTTTAGGGTTTTTGTCTTCCTTAAGAAGACTTTGGTGGCTTAGGTTTGGGTATGAATCTATGGCTAACATTCATCTATTTTACCACTTAATCCTTCCCATTTTCTAATTGGCTACATGTAATTACATAGGGAATCCAACTAGAGATTCATTCTTATCTCCAAAATATGATAATTTACCTATAAGTTAGCTCAAAAATGGTTCACATAATTTTTTGTACCATAACAAATAAATATGTCAAAACTGTGTCACTCAGCATTTGAAGTCTTTGATGCTCGACATGCACTGATCGCTCTGTTATGACTCAACATCTACATTTCTCAACATCAACTATTTACTCAGCTCTTGAATCTCTTGGCATGGTCTATCTACTTTGCACTTGAGTGACTTAGCACATGCATGGCTTGGCACTCACTATGACTCCACATGGTCTAATATTTACATGTTGTGCTCGGCACGTACTACTAGTTCAACATGAATTAAGTAAATAACTTAAGCTTGTTGACACCAACCTGTCAAAATTAATTTGAGGTCAACATTGTATTAGTTGGCTTAGTCTCTATAATAGACAATTATTCAATCATTTCCTATTTTTATTTTATTCCATTTAAAGATTCTTTGCATTGCAATCATCTAATGTAACTAACCATTTTGGGAAGGCCAATATATGTAACTTTTTGTGAAGTTAATAAGATCAACAAAATTATTTATTGGCAAACCCCTTTAGTTGGGACTACTACATTTGATTCTAAGTCTATTTTTAATTTTTTTGTTCATTTCATTACTGTATAATATTTGGAATGAATGTGTTGTTGTTGAAAGTTGAATGATTGCAAGTAAACTTGGTCTAATTTCTTTCTTTCAGTAGATTGTAAGCTCTACACTCTTCAACATAAGCATTATTATATTCTTTGTGATATACGTTGTGGTTCATATGTGTAGTTTGATACATTGCATGAGAGGGCCAAAATTTGATTAATGGAGTAGCTAAAAAGGGGAAAATATTGTCAATTATCAGTTCACTTAGTGATCTGGGAATTGCCCATTTTGTCATTCCTTCTACTCTCTCTTGTAATCATAACTAGTCTTGCATGTTCCCATCTCTACATTTAACTTAGAATAGTTTTCATTTCAAGAGTTAGTCCCTATTTTCAAACTGCCTAGGTTGTTAAAAGTGTTGAACAATCTGGTTATTGGCCTCTTCTACTCTTTGGTTAAGAGCATACCCCCAAAACCTTAAAAAAAATCATTGCAAATCTTGCATCTAAAAGGAAGTTGTACCTTTCAATTTAGGGGTGTTTGATAGATTATTACATTTCCCCATTCTATTGGTAAATTCTTTGTTCTCCATTAGTTATTGGGAATGTTAAGAGTCAATTCATAAACCAAAAAATTAAGGGAGACAAACTATTACCCAATAGTTTTTGGAGACTGTACTAGGGATGAACTCATATGTCCTAAGTTTTCTTATTAAGTTTGTTTGTGGCTTTATTGGATAACTTAGAATTTATTTCTAAGGCACTCAACATGTTGAGTCATGCATATTAGCTTGTAAGGAGAAATGGTGTTGCCACACGAAGGACAAATCCTAATAGTGCAACCTAACCTTGGCTTTCAAGATGAACAAGAAGACATAATAAACTAGCTAAATACCCTTCCTAGAAAAAATTGAAAGTCCCTTGACCAATATTGAAGAGTTAGCTTCTCCCTCAAAAGAGAAGAGTCCAATGTTAGGTATTGGGAAGGAGTATTATGAGAAAGAAGACTAAGAGAAGTGTGTCTGTTGTGAATCAAGAAAGTTCATCTTGGATCCTAACTATACCCAAATTACTCATGGCAAAGGGAAAATTGATCCACTATTTGAAGAACTAAAGAAAGTTGAGTTTCTTGTACTAGAAGATCCTCTAAGAAGAGGAAGAGCCTGTGCATAGGATCCAATGTTTCAAGGTATTCATGGAGCTCTATTTCTACCACCCTGGCCTATCTCCTAGATATGAAGTCATTCCTCTTCTTCTCCTATTTTCCATACTCAAATCCCATCATTGTGTAACTCTCTCAGTCTTCATGGAGTAGTTGTCCCTATTGCTATCATTTTTCAGTGCATACCAATAAATCTTCCTGCTTCCATGGTCATGCCCTAGGGTAATGTTATTGGCCCTCTTCGATTTGTTGCTAACAATGACCTACCAAGATCTTCCTGAAAGAACTTCCCCAAGTTCAATAGAAATGGAAAGGCCTCTACTAATGATCAAATTTCTTCTTTCTTCACAACGTGTAGCATCATTTTTTCTTAGCATGAAGATGTAGTAGTAACGATATTTGTGGAAACCCTAGTTGAGAATGTAGCTGACTAATTTCAACATCTTCCAATGGGATGTATCATGACTTGGGATGATATGTGGAATCCATTTGAAGCATGCTATAAGAGTAGAGAAGATGAAAACATGTTGTTGACTCAACTCACCCAAATAAAGAAGGAACCTAGTGTTCTTATGAGAGACTTTATCGTAAAGTTTGACAAGTTGGTCAATTAGATTCTTGGTTCTAGTAGACCAACAACAGATAATCCAAAATTGATTTTCAATGGCTTCATGCCCTTTGACATTAGTTTTCAAATTAGAAAAGAACATGTGGCTAATCATCTAGCTATTTAGATCTTGGTGATAGAATTGGAGGATGATCTAATAGCAGCTAGGAAATGGAAAAGAGAAAGTGGAGCTTCAAAAAGATTTTCTATAGGTATAATCAATAGCACTAAAGCAATGCTTCAAAAGCTATCAAATGAGATGTTTTCCATTAAAAGGAAAATGGGGAAAGTTGTTCCCTTAGTCCAACAACCTTATCAAGATATTCCCAAAAGGCAACATGAAGGCAAACCATTGCAATTGCCATCTACTCAGCAAAAGCTTGTCATTGAGGTAGCTCCCAAAAATAAAAGCATGCATATATTTCACCTAAGAGCATATCATGATGGTAATTCTTGTCCAAAAATGAATAAATATAGACAACTTGATAGTAGTAATGAGATAACAATTGAATATCCTAAAAGTGAAGATAATTCTGCTCCCCTTGGCAACTTTGGAACATTTTTTTTTGAGTATGAATTGGATTAGAATGTTAGAGGTGACTTCTTTGCCACTTTGAATGGAATAAAAATGGTTGTGGCAAAAAGAAGTCAAAGGAAGAAGAACCTAGTCAACTCAATTTTTTCCCGAAATAAAGCCCCTAACTCTTCACCAGCTACAACTAGAGAATCTAGTTCTTCATCTTAGAGGAAAGGACAAACAAGATTTAAACCAAATGTAAGCCTCATTCCTCATTTAATATAATACAATAGTGTAAAGATGCTCATATCTAGGTGTCTCCCCTCAATTATCTAAAAACTCACCCTACCAAATTGCAAAAGCTTGTAGATTACTATAAAGGTGAAGCTAGTTGTATAATACAACCCAATGTCAATATTGTTGTTAGCAATGACAAACCCAAATTGAATGGTGGCCCACTAACTAATGAAGAGCTTGGCTTAACTTTTCTCTTTAAAGAGGAAAAAGTGTCAGTCTTTGCTAACTCCCCTAGTTAGAAACTGAATCCATTTTACAAGTCATTGTACATAAATGGTCATAAACATAGTAACTACATAATTGATTTTAGAGCCTCTGAGAATGTCATGCCTTCCTCTATTGCTCACACTCTAGGGTTGACCCTAGCCAAAATATTTGGATGTTTCTATTCTATGGGTACAAAATAGGTCCCCCTTTTAGGGCAACTAAAAGATGCACAAGTAGCATTAGACACACACCCTACAAAAAGAATGAAAGTGACCATCCTGATAGTTGATATTTTGGCTAGCTATGACATGCTTTTGAGAAGAAGATTTTGTATGGATATAAAAGGTGAAATCAAGATGGATAGGTCTCATGCCATAATTCCCATTAGTAATAAGAAGACCAAGTTAGAACCTGAGGAAAAGTCCAAATTCACTATCTTAAATTTTGATGATCTTAAGGCTCAAATCCTATACCAAGAGATTGAATTTGGAAATTACATGTTGTTCTCTGAATTTAGTCATTCAAAAGAACAATAAGATCCACCTATTAATTAGAAGATTTGGATGTTAGAGTTTGATGGTAGTTGTGCCACTACTAGATTTGGAGCTGGAATTATGCTTGTTTCCTTGGATGGAGAAATAACATAGCTTTCATACAAGTTGCAATTGAAGAATACCAATAATACACTAGAGTACAAAGTATTGTTTTTAGGTATCATTTCTACAAAGTAGAGAGGAGTAAAGATCCTAGAAGCCCAAGTAGATGGAAAGCTTATAGTGCAACAAGTTTGAGCTTAGTACACTATGAAGAATGCAAGGCTTTGAAGCTATAGAAACAAGGTCTTGGATGAGATTGAAGACTTGGACACCTTCTTGATACAAGTTTTTCCAAGGGAGCATGATGTGAGGGAAGATATGTTAGCTACCTCATCTTTGCTTCTACTTCCACATCTAAAGTTCATATATTATTAGTAAAAAGTTGAATTTTTTCTTAGATCGAATGTTCCTAACAATGCTAAATCATTGCAATTCTTCAACAATGACAAGAAAATTCAATGTCTTCTAGAAGGATCCAAACTATTCAATGACCAATACTTCGAAGGAAGTAAGAATGCATGTCAAGAATTTTCCCTTGAAAACAAAAAAGAGTTGGATCTTGGTGCTAAACAACTTAAAGGTAATAAGATTCCTAGACACCTCATTTCCCTTGAAAAATTGTTTGATAGGCATGATGCATTTATCAGAAGGGAAAGGGGTGGAAAAGGGAGAAATTTTGGAGAGTTTTAAGGAATGAATATTGACACCAAGTATAAACCTAAGATAGCTAATATTGGTAGTAGCTACTCAAATGAAGAAAGGACTAAGGCTAAAGGACTACTTTTTGAATACCAAGATGTATTTGCTTGGGGATATGAGGACCTAAAGACCTTTAAAAGTGGTGAGTTCAAGCATTAGATTCCCCTAAAGTCTCAAACAACTCCTTTAGCCAAAAGAAACATAATTACAACCTAATGGTCTAAGATGCCATTTTTAGAGAGGTTCACAAGATGCTAGAAGTAAGAATCATCTACCCCATGCACCATTTGACTTGGATAGCCATCATTATCCTTTTCTGGAAAAAGAATGGGGAGATCAAGATTTGTGTGGAAATCAAAAATATAAATTAGGCATCTCATAAGGATAATTGTACCTTGCCTAACATGGATCATCTACTACAAACAATGGCTAGCTTAGAAATAATTTCCATGTTAGATGGCTTCTTAGGTTTCAACCAAATAGAGGTTGACCTGAAAGATCAATTTAAAACAATGTTCACCGCCCCTTGAGGAATGTTTTCTTATAATAGAATTCCCTTTGGGATCATTAATTTTGGAGCCACCTTTCAAAGGGCCATGAACTCATCCTTTGCTAACCTCAAGGATAAGATTATCTTCATATACTTAGATGATTTGAAAAGCTTTTCCAAGAAAAGAGAAAATCACTTAAGAGACTTGGAGAAAGTGCAAAGAAGATGTAGGGAGCATGAGATTTCACTTAATCCCAAGAATTCTATTTTTTGTGTTACCAAAGGTAGATTTTTGGGTCATATAGTCTCCCAAGAAGGCATCAAGATTGGCCATGCATGTGTTAGAGTCATCTAGCAATTGAATTTTCTGGCAATTAAATCTAGAACCAAGTCCTTCTTTGGATAGGTAAATTTTTTAAGATGCTTCATCCCTGATTTTTGCAAAATCACCAAATGCATAGTTGATATGATGAAGGGTAGCCAAATATTCAAATGGAATAACTCTAGGAGAAAGGATTTTGATTAGATCAAGGATGCCATAGCCAAAGCTCCTATACTAGTCCACCCAGATTACACCAAAGAATTCATACTATATTGCTATATATCGGCTCACACACTTTCTATAATAATCATGCAAGAAAACAAGGAAGGCATTCAAGCATCAATTTCTTTCATGAGTACTCCTCTAAAGGAGCATGAGTTGAGATACTCTCAAATGATAAAACATACTTATGTAGTGGTAAGAGCCTTCTAGAATTTTAGGTTTTACATCTTACACTCTCATTCTATTGTATATGTACTTGATTTTACTATCAACAAAATATTAACCCAACAAGAAATAGGATGTAACACTAGAAGAGCATGGATAGCCAAAGTTCAAGAGTGCGATATTGAGCTAAAACCAACAAAATTGGTGCAAGGAAATGGCCTATGCAAAGTGATTGCAAAAAGACTAGGACTCAAGTCAAGAAGAAGAATCCTCAAGTGCATTAATGGCCAATCTCCAAGACCCATTATTCTCAAATATAGCCTATTTTATCACTTATGGAGATTTCCTTGATGGACTAACATACAAGCATAAAAGAGAACTCCAAATTAAAGAAAGTAGGTATGTCATATATGATGACTAACTGTACAAGAGAGAAATTGATGGAACCTTCTTAAGATGTGTGGATAAGCTGCAACATGAAAGATTGCTTCATACTTTTTATAATGAGGCCTGTGGTTGGAATTTCTCTTCTATAGTTTCAGCCTATAAGATTATGAGGCAATGCTACTATTCGCCCAATATGATTAAAGATTCTTATAAATGGGTGGCCAAATGTGATAATTTTTTTCTAGTAAGGGTCAATTAGCTACCCTACTACTGAAGCCAATAGTAATAGAAGGCCCCTTTTAGTAGTGGAGAATTTACTTTATTGCACCAATAAATCCTCGTTCTTCTACTAGTCACTTATACATTATCACTATTACTAACTACTTCACCAAATGGGTAGAGGCCAAGCCTACCAAGAGAACTACTTCTGAATTTTTCTATGAGTTTATCAAAGAATAGATCCTGGTAAGATTTTGAGTGCCACTATTAAATATTGTCATGGATAATGCAATGTATTTATCTTCTATAGAGATTATAGAATTCTTCTATGAAAACAACATACATGTCACTTATTCATCATACTACTTCCCTCAAGGGAATGGTCAAGTAGTATCATGTAATAAAAACTTGATTAACATCATGAAGAAGTTAGTTTTTGAGAATTAGAAGGACTAGTAAAAAAGACTACATGAAGCTCTTTGGGCAGATAGGGTGACACCCAAGAAGGCCATCATAATTTCTCCATTTGACCTAGCATATGGAGTTGAAGCTAGCATTCCACTCTTGTTGGAAATATCCATCTATAAAATCCAACAACTGATTGAGGATCCAATATTCCATAATGGTCTAAAGAAGCACATCATATATGTAATTAAGCTAGAAGAAGAACACAAAAAACTGGTTGATCACATTATAAAGCATCAAAAGTGCATGAAGAACTTCTTTGACAAGAAGGCTAGACTAAGGAAGTTCATGGAGGGTGATTTGGTCCTATTATGGGACAAGAGGCATGAGCCTTTAAAAGGTATGCAACATAAGGTCAACTCCCTCTAAAAATTCCCTTTCAAAGTTTTTCAAATAAATTAGAATAAATCTTTCACTAGAGAGATTCTACCATTATCCTATAATGGCTCAAATCCCTCTAGAAAGGCCCTTTCAAATTTTTGCAAATAAATTAGAATAAATCTTTCACTAGAGAGATTCTGCCATTATCCTATAATGGCTAGGATCTAAAGCTTTATCAAGTTCATAACTGAAAGTAGGTAACATTTGTAGATTAGTGTTACTCTAGGTAGGCTTTTTCTTTTGCATCTTTCCTTGCTTTGTTTTCCTATTTTCTAGGTTAGTTTTCCTTTTTGTTGCATGTGTAGTTTAGTTTTTCCTATTGTACTTTGTCATTTGAGTTATGTAAAACTAGATATTCTAGGCCCCTTCTCAAATATTTGCAATGCCTAAGTCCCTACTTAGAGCCAGCTATTGGCAACTTTCAATTTTTCCCTTGTTAGCTATAATTTTTTGTATTCATTGAGTTTTTTCCTAGATTGATGCTTAAGTAGGCTTAAGGTAACTTACTTCTCATCATTCCCAGGGCTCTCACTTTCTATATATTTTTCAGTCTCTTTCACTTTTCCTTTACCTATTCCTCCATGCCAGTTTCTTGTTATTCTAATGCATTCAAGGTCTACGTGATTAGGGTGTTGACAGGATGTGTTTTAGGAATCTTCTTAATGAGAAGTAAGTCTTCCTTCTTTTTTTATTTTATATCTTTCTTCAACAGTCCATGTCTTGTAGATTCTGAGCAATCAGGCTAGTTTTTCCCCTTGGTGAAGTTCATCAAGCACATACCCGAAGATAAAAGTAACAAAGGTATCAAAATTTTTTTCACTTGATCATCTCATGATTAAATGATCCATGGAGGTGAAAATTGAAGTTAGGAAGATCTTAAGTTTTAGAGGTAAAAATCTACTTTTATGAATAAAGACAGATATGTGGGTTTTCAGCTGCTCACTAATGGAAATATAGTTATTTTGTTCTACTTCAGAAGCTAATATTCCTTGTTCCAATTTTAATTCTTTAAGTACAAGAAGGATGAGCATGATATTAAAAGGAACTATTTTGAGACCATGATGAATGATCCATTCTCTAGACCTCACCTTGTAGCCATCAGATCAAGATTAAAAGGAATATGTTATAGAGTTCTCATTGCTCTGAAAAATATTGCCTTCAGAGGGGTTTTCCATCCCTGGGTAATGTAAAAGACTACTTCTCTAAAGGCTTTGAAAATAGAAAATCAAGTCACTTTAATAGGCAATTATTCTTTGGAGATGCTCAAAAGATGCTTCTAGCAAGGCCAACTATGAAGGTGTGACCCTGACATAAAGAAAATCAAGTTTTAAGTGCTTAGTAGGGAGAATGAAAGAATGAAGTGTTCAAGTATTAATAGATCATCCCCTATAGTGTTTTTGAATTAAAGGAAATATGAACTTACAAAACAATTGATATGTGCTCTCTCCCCTGCAAATGCTTAGTTATCAAATATATCTTCATTCCAGATTCTATATTGAAACAAGGCACTTTTCGCTAAACTAAAGTCCTTATTTTGGTAAGTGGATTTTAAAGATAATATTTTACTTTAAGTAAAGTAATGTAGTATGTAAAATGCTACAAATAAGAAGCATAAGAAACTATACTACTTTCTACATCATTACATACACCTCAAAATATGGAAGTAAACATGTAAATAATGATGACATGAAATAAAAAAGAGTTTAAACTATTCAAAACAACACTAATGCAAACCTCCTATAATCACTAAGTGTTGATGATGTTAATGTTGGAATGTGGTTGCTCACAACTTGTAGCATAACCATGGATTGAAGATTTCTTAGGGAAATAAGGAGAGGTTTCTTCTTTTATAGGAAATGGGAGGAAATGATGATCAAGATTCAATGTAAGATGAAGGGATAGGATCTCTTAGGATCGATGAGGTGTCCATGAGGTAGAGGCCAAGTGGACTCCATGTGGATTATGGATTTGACCATTCAAAGGGGGAAAGATACTCACACATATGTGGGAAACCTTTGATGTGATGGGTCAATGACATGTGTAAGAGGTTGGAAGCTTAAGGTTTTCCCACACATGTGTGAGCAACATTGGTTCACATATTAAGGGGGACAAATCTATAAGTTTGTAAAAGTCACATGTCACATGTGACTAGGGTTTGCTAATCTCTTGATTACAATTGTGTAAATGATTAAGGATATGATTAGATGGAAAGCTAGGATTAATTAGTGGCTAAGTGGATTGACCTAGGTTCGAAGGATGGGTTAGGTTACGAATGTTAGGTTAGGTGAAGGTTAAAGTTAAAATTCATGTGCTCAAATAGAATTAAATATAATATTTAATTTCAAGTGGAATTAAAATGAATCAATAAAGTTTAAAAAGTCATTTACTTAATTAAAGTGAAGGATTAAGATGCAAGTGGGATGAAGGATTAAATAAATGTAAATTTATTTAAATTAGGGATAGGGGATAAACATGAAAGTAATTAAATAAATATAAATTTATTTAATTAGAGGTAGGATAAGGTTAAAATTAACTAAATAATAAATATCTATTTAATTGGTCAAGATAGGGGTATTTGTGCTCAATTAGAAAATTTTAGGTGCCTACATTTTGCCCCTCTTTGATATAGCATTAGTAATGTTATATCAAAGAAAAATAAAATAGAGTAGATGGAAGGATTAGACTAGTAGGCTAATGACATAGTCATGGAAAGATGAAGAAGGATGATGAGGACGGAATGGTCCTCAAGATGACATGTGAGTTAAGAGAACATGAATGTTCTCTCAAAATGGATAGGAGTATGGAAGGGAGTGGAAAATGATAAGATTGATAAAGTTATTCTGCAATGGTGTAAACAACCAAAGTTTGATATTGTATTCAACACTACGTACCAAGGTATGAGGAACCAAGATGAAAATGTGTCAAGTAAGTGATAAAAAGGGGTCTAATACAACCATATGCCTTATGAAACCATGATATGGAAGATCTTGATTCCTTGGAACAATAGGATGCAAAGACATGATAAATGCAATAAATACTAATACATACAAGTAACAAGAAATCATGTACAATAAACTAAAAGAAAAAAAATAAATTTCCCTTAGTCAAGCTAAAAAAAAATTAATGGATTGATTAATGATGATTTATTGAGGATGACAAAGTTAGTGATAAGAACAATGCAAAACCAAGGATTGTGAAGGAAACATCCCATGATGATGTTCAAATATGGTCAATAGATTATCAATTGATTGGGTTAAATTGATGAATTGATTAAGGATTGATGTACAAGATTGCAAGATTGGATTGATTAGATTAGTATTGATTACACATTGATTGGGATTTTTTTATTTATTTTCAACTTTTTAATTATATGGAGATTATGATAAATATATTGAATTGAAATGCAATTAGAAGAATGAACTTGGATGAGATTGGAAGAATGATTTTGATAGGATGAAAAATGATTGGAATAGAAGATAACGTGATTTGATGTGGAAGGACTAGAAGAAATGAAAATTTATTGAATTAGAGGATAAATGAATTTGATTGAATTGATTAGAAGAATTGGATTGAATTTGATATGAACGGATGTAGGATATAGTAGATTGATACCAATGACAAGGGAGAACCAAGGCATGGTAAATGGATGAGAAGTGTGGGGATACTTCTATGGATGGGATGATATATGGATGGAATGAAAGGTGAAAGAATATGGGAGACCAAAGCATATGGTATCAGAAAATGGGGAGCCAAAGAACATGTTTTAAAGGAGTTGAAATGCCCCATACCAAGGATAGGAAAATAGAGATGGAGTGATTTAATCTTGACATGGAAGAATCATAGTGGATGAAGTGGAGGATCAATGGATGCTAACTCATGAGATGGAGGGGAATTAGTGAAGTGTGCAGTACATGGAATGTCTTGATCTTGATTAGGAAGGGGATCATGAGATATATTAAGAGGGATAAATGGATTTTGAGGGAGAAGGGAATTATGGGATGGGGAATTTCTTGGATCTAGAGGAGAAGAGCAATTCATAATAGCATGCTTTGGAACAATTTATTGAGATGGAATTGGGTGTATGACTTTGGGTGATTGGATAAATTTATTTTTAGTTTGGTACTTAGAAAATATTTCTACCAATGGTTGTCGGATAGAGACATACTTACAAGGTGAGGATGATGTTAATTGTGGAGAATTAGGATTGTGTGGTGATTGGGCATTAGCTAGGGGATTGGGATGATGGTTTTGGACATTAAGCTCAAAGTATGGGGAATTACATGGAGGATTTGGGTTGGATGGAACATTAGGATTATGGACTTGGAAGCATGGGGGAAGAGGGCATATGTTTTGGAAGATAGATGTTTTTTTTTTACTCCCATTTTGTAGGCTAAGGATATAATTCTTCAGTCCTTCACATTCCTGGACAATGGAATTTATGTTTGAGGAATTATATGGGCTATGTGGTGAATCATATGTGGATGAAGGATAATGAGGTGGATCTCCCATGTCAAAGGTAGGAGAATAAGGAATGTGAGATGGATTAGGACTAAACACGTAATTTTGAGGACTGATTTGGTACATGGGTTGAATGGGAGGCATAACTCCATATTGCCCTTGAAGATCTTGAACCATTTTGTTGAGCCAATCCTCAACCATGGAGCTTAGATTAGGGGTGATGAAAGATTTGATGAAGGGTGAAATATGAACTTGGGACTAGGAGCAATTTTGGACTTTGTGTCTGATTTGATTTGGATTTGATTTGACTTGATATTAATGGGATTTGACTTTATTTGATTTGATATTGGATGAAGGTTTAAGATAACCTTGATAACATTTGGGTCACTCAAGATAACTAGGATTAAAGTCCAAGCATTATGATGGTGCTTCTAAGTCCAAAGTGTTGGAATATTCAAATAGGAAAAATGCTTTTGAGAGGGGGGGGGGGGGGTGGGTTGAATCAGAAGTATTGCACTTCAAACATTAAAACTTTTAACTGAAAGTAAATTGCATGCATGTAAACATATCAAAAAACCATGAAAAAGCAAACATGTACCATCACATAACACTTGATATTTTGGTAACCCAAAAACCCTCTAGGAATAAGACGGTAAAATTGGGGTGGGGATGATACCCACAAAATTACTGCAGCAATAATGTTTGACCACTTCTGATGGTCTGCCATGTTAAAGGCTTTATGTTGTGTCAATAGTGACCTGGTTAAAGGATTTAAAAACACTTTACATGAAGTGTTACCCTGTTAAAGGATTTAATCACCTATTTAAAGGATCTACAAAATAGTTTTTAAGCTAACCTATCAACATAGGATTTCCTTTCTAATACAATTACTAGAGAATATTATGTATAATAAACCTGATAGCTTACAATCCTTGATTGCTGAATTCAAGTACTTGATGTACTTTCTCTGATCTTGATTCTATGAAATCTAATATATGTTTGTGTTCCTTGCTTAGTTCTAATCAAACGAATATCTATTTGTTGCTCTTTTCCTCTAAGTCTTTTACTCTTCACTTTGAACTCCACTATAGTTTTTCCATACACTTCTCCATCCATCTCTCGTACAATGAGATTTTGTCTTCCTTATAAAGACATTCAAAGACTTAGGATTATATATGGATCTACAATCCATATTGAATCTTTTTTTCCCGCTCATTCTTTGTAGTTCTATTATTGGTTGCATGCCTTCTCCAATTTTCTTATTGGTTACATGTAGATTGCATAGGAAATACAAAAGATTCGATCTTATCTGTTTGATCCTTTGAGATTCATCATATGTCGGCCATAAAAATGATTTACATATGAGTTTGTGCCTTTTCAAACTCATATATGCATTATGTGTTACTCGAAACTTTACTGATTCTTGATGCTCGACACATATAAGAAACTAGCTTACTCGACCACTGTAGTGATTATATCCTGCTCGATGTCATCTATGACCTGAAACCTAAATATTACTCAGCACTTGTATAATGCTCGGCACCTAAAGTCACTCGACACTTGTATCATGCTCGACACTTGAAGTCACTCAGCACTTGATCTTCACTTAGCACCTAAAGGCTACTTGATGCCTGAAGATCACTTGGCACCTGCTGGATTTTCTGACTCAGCATACATAGTGTACTTGGCTTCAATGTAGAAAGTGGTTAAGTGTGTTGGCACTCAAATGTCAAAACCATTCTGAGACTAACAATCTCTCGCTTTGACATGAGTGTAAAAAACACTTAACTAAGCATTATTTATCTAACCTTATGAGTACATTCACTAATCTGCTTGGTATATATATATACAGAGGTTTTAAAAGAAAACTTGATCAAAATTTTGTAACTTACAATATATACCTCAAAATTATTGTAACTCCCCCTGAGTTGATTGTGCCATTATCTATTCTATCTTGGTAACCAAAATTTTGTGCTATATGTCATTCTCCCCCTTTTATCTTGTCTCCCCCTTTCTCTTTTATCTTATCTCCCCCTTTTTGACACTTATGTCAAAGAGTGCTAAGGGTTAAGACCATATTTTGCCAAAAATGTATTATTTACTTCCATAATCATCTTGAGAGCTGCATCCCAATTATGCAAAGAAATTTGCAATGACTTGTGTTGGATGGCAGTCTCTGCAGCAAGGTGAACAAGTCCATCTAAAGTAGAAAGATTAGGATCTTTCTTGAGAATAGTTTATGCATAGACCTATTCTTTATGGAGTACTTCCAAATGTGGGGTAATGGAGGATTGGAGCTATATCAATTTGGCCTTGATGGTGGCCTCTTCTACTATCAACACAGCTACTTCTTTCTGGGTGTGAAATGTTTGAGAAAAATGCTTCTCATTTTGAGCTAGATCGTGGGGTAGTTGCATGCTTGAAATCTTCAGATTCCTCTCCAGGCTCATTATTCTTTGGCTTGTCTCCTGTGTGAAGTATGAAAAGTCACACAGCTTATTTTATAATGAGAATATATTCTCAAGTATCTTTTTCACTTTGTCAAGCATCTTTGCCAATTCAACCTGGGAAAGTGCAATTTCATTAGATATTTTCTCATTTACTTTCCCTTGGAATTTCCTTTCAGACCATTCCATAAGTTTTACATTTGTTTCTTGGTCTTCATTTGTCACTTGGTCAACAATATTTGATAATTGTTCTATTATATGCTTTGACTCATTCGGTAACTAAAAACTAAAGGCATCCATAAAGATGTCCTTAATCTCATGTAATGTTTACTTTTGTTTATACTCCTTCCTGAGTATCTCCTGCCTCTTTCTTCTATTTAATACTTCATGCACCTCATTGATTTGATCAATGATTATTTTTTTTTAGTCATAACTTGTTATGACTATCTCCTCATCTAATTTAAGGTCTCCATAGTGAAGCACCCTTGCAACTTTTGTAGTACTTGATCTTGGTGCTGACATTTGCAGTGGCATTGCATCATTGCTTGGCTATTTCGAAGGAGTTTTCGAGGTAGGAAAATTTATCAATGTTGGTATTGCCTCCTTCTCTTTAGGGGTTTCCTTTGCTTTCTCCTCCTTCTGTGTACTATCTTGATCAATTATAGAAATTTTAGGAAGTGCACCTTGTGTTTGTGTTGTAGGATCAGATGTAATAGTCTATCTTGTTTGTTCTACTTCTTTGTCTCTTGTTGTACTCGGCTTCTATACTATGGTATCAACTATTCCTAATGAAACAATTATTTGCATTTGAAGTTGACTACCAGTCACTATAGAGATGATGGAAGGTGGTTCTTGTGGATTCACCTTATCTCTAACTATGTTCTAAGAATTGATGTTAAAGGATTGATGTTCTAAGAAGAAGTGTCAGGAACATCTTGTATCATTATAGTATCTACAGGTGTGATGGGTACATGAGGTGGGCTAAAAGGTTGCAATTGTGTGTCTTGCACACTCTGGTTTTGTTGTTTCTCCTGCTCAGCTATTGCCATTTCATCTTGTTTTTTTGTTTCCTCCTCCTCACCTTTTTCTTTTGCCTCTTCATCTTTCTTTTCTTCTTCTCCTTTTTCTGTATTCTTTACTTCTTCCTCCTCTTTCTCACTAGGCTCTTCATGTTCTATGTTTTGTCCCTCAAGGGGATCTTCTTCTCCATCTTTGATAGTAGTCAAACCATATATCAAATTCCATATTTTTGTTGACTTACTAACAACATCTTCGATCTTGTTTTGCAAGATATCAAAGGCTCTATAATTTGTTGTGAAATTTCCACTTTATTTCTTATTAGCCTTTGTTATTTGACCTCTTGTTAGGTCAGGCATCACCTATGCTAAGGTAGATTCTCTTATCTCCTTTTCAATTTTTAGGCAATAATGCCATTTGTTTTTAATTTTCTCATATAATTCTCTAGGGATGGTATTGTCTAGCTCTAGAGGTGTAGACTTGAATTCAGCTATCACGGCATATACTGATTCCTCTATTTTGTTTTTCTCTTCTTTACTTAGCTTATTGAAATCAATTCTTTCCAAATCAGTAAAATTTGCATTCTTAATATTTTCACAAATTTTATCTAAGGCTGATTTGGGAGGATGACTTACCACTCTGAATTGGCTGATATCTTCTAACTTTGTTCTCTCCTCCTCATAAGAATCTGGTTGTGCTACATATTTTCTTCTTTTTCTTGGCACTTCACCAATCTATTCAATAGCCTTCTTCATCTCTTTGATTTGTTCCTTGGCTTTTTTTGAAGATGCCCTTGTGTTAGCCCTTGTGACTAGTATCTATGGCTTGGCTTGAGTTGGCTTAGCACCCTTCTTTGTTTTGGGTTGGGCCGGAGGCTGTACTGTTGCCTTTATTTTCTTTAGCTTAGCTTGGGTTGGTTCTTCCTCATCTTCTTCTTCCTCCACACCTATCTCCTTATCTTCACCTAGGCCTTGAGTCAATTCCATTTGGCCTTGTTCTTGTTCATCCTCATCATCATCATCTTAATAATAATCTTCTTCTTCTGCTTCAGCCTCAATTACTTCACCAAATTTGTTCTTTATTTTCTTCACCAATTTATCTTTCTTCTTCATTAAGGAGGCAGTATTTAATTATGTTACAACTCTAGATTTAACAACATCATTTGTGCCAAAAGGCTTGGCATTCTTATCTATTTCTTCTGCAAGCAATGTAGTGATTGTTGCTGATGCTTCATCCACATCTAGTTCATAACCAAATGGCCTTAGCCATCTCACCCTTGGAACTACTGCTTGTATGTAGGTGAAATCAATATCAACTAAGAAGCATATATCATTAATATGTTTTTTCCACTAAGGAAATTGGTATTCTTACTCTTTGCTTCATGGATTTCTTGAAATCCTCAAAATAGCTTCTCATATGGTCTTCAAAGTTGTCACCCATCTGATCAATAAACTCATTAATTTGTGTAATTATAGTTTTGTTAGGATTCTAGTTTGCCTTTTCTATAGAAGGAAACTCTTCCATTATATAGAAGAATATACACATAAGAACTGAACCAAATTTGCATTGAGCACCTTTTGTTCTCCTTATGGCTCCTAGGTTTTCAGTTATCAGTTGTAGAAAAAGTTCTGAGAAATCATGTGTGTGATCTCTCTTTACCAATTTGTAGGCCACATCAACTGCTATGCATGGTACACTGTTCAATCTGTTGGACTAATAGAATTTGTGGGATATTATCCTCACAACAAAATCTAGAAGGGGATCAGTGATGGTATCAATAGTCATACGTCTCTTATTGCATTTTTCTCCTGTATTCTTTTCAATGACTTCTTTGGAATCACTACGCATGGTCTTAGCCTGATCTAGGGTTGGAAAACCAGTAACCTTATATACTATCCTGTTTGTAATCTTTACTTGACCTTTTTCTAGCCAAAAGAATCCATCATGAATTCTACTTAAAATAATTCGTATCCATTCAATTTTGAATCCTATAGGGTAATTTAGGGCATTGGTCAAACCCTTTCTTTTGAATATCTAGAATTCATCCTTCACAATATTATTCGCACATAATTTTTCATAGACTTGGAATGTTTCAAGATCACCTATGGCACCAATTTTACATTTTTAACACTTCTGTACATCCTGCACCATGACTACGTTGGATGGAACAATGGATAATGCGCCAGTAGGGTTGTTTTTGTAGGCAACTTATGGAATTGGCCTAAAGTTAGGTTGTTTAACCTCATTACTAACCAACTTAACCTCATGACCTTCTTTTCCCTTGGGGTTTTTAGAACTAGAAGCCATTTGTGCAAACTAGGGTTTCCTTTATAAAGAAATATGAAACTGCGTAGCTCGGCACAAATGAAAATACCTCAAGATTGATGAAATCGCATTGTAAGAGGTTGAAATCTTCTTGAAACATTGGATTCTCTACCATGAAGTCACTCCACTCTCTTTCTCTTCTTTTCTTCTCATTCATGATGAAGAAGAATGATTAAAATCGTGATATTATACCCTATTTCCATTGCATTAAATGCTCAACTACCCACTCAACTTCTGAAGGATTTTTAACATTACTCGGCTTGCACTACATTTCCACTTCACTCTGCATCCATTGGAGTTATTTAACTTGACATCAATTATCAACTCAGTTGTTGTTAAGAACTTGGCACCCACTAGAGCTTTACTCGGCCTTTGAGGACAACTTGATAGTTTTGTAAGAATCTTTATATTATGACTTGGCATCTCTACTTATGCTCATTTTTCTTTGCAATACTTCTTTTTCTTAGGACTGATGTATGATTTAACTGTGTATATCAGTCACATGCATCTATTCATCTTTAGTTTGATGAAGTGTGATCACTTGACCCATTGGATGAAGTGATCCCTTCACTTGATGTGCTTCACTCATCTTTCTTTTGCCAAGTCTTATTCATTTTCCCTCTTATCTTTTCAACATCAATCTTTTCTTTTCCTTTGTTGGATTTAGTTTTTGGTGCTTTTGACCTTGTATGATAGTTTTGACTGATATGACTAGTTTTCAAGCAGCTGAAACAAGTGGTTTGACTTAGCCACTTGCTATAATTCCCTCTGAAGTGTGTTCTTATACAATTTTCAAGGATATTTCCATATTCTTGACAATAATGACAGCTATACCTGGTGTTGTAATCCCAACAATAGTGATTTCTATTATCTTTTGTATTTTTGGGTTGATTTGATGTCCACATAGGCTTTGATCTGCATTCAAATATTTTATGTCCATACTTCTTGCAATTATGGCAATGTTCATCAAATCTTTGTGTCCTTGTGACTTTAGTCCTACAATCTTGTGTCATATGTCCTTACATGTTGCACTTGTGATAGTAACCCTTGCTTTTGGGTGTATTTGGCTAATTGATTCTTCTACTCCTACACACATTAGTAGTATGCCCCTTTTTATTACAGTAATAACAAGTGGGTTTAGAATCCTTACCTTTGTCACTTCTTTGTTCAACACTCTTTGATGATTCCCCAACTTCAGTGCTATTGTATCCAATTCCTGATGTATCATGGGTTGATCTTGGAAATTTCAACAACTGTTCAAAGTACTTGATGGCTTCACTTGACCTGTTGAGATTCTCTACTATCTCTTTTTCTCTATTTAATTCATTTTGCAGTTGTTCATTCTGCATCCTTAAGGTAGAGATCTCAATATCCTTCATATTGAGTTCATGATGAAGGTTCATTATTGGGCAAGTGTATCCATCTGCATGTTTGAGATCCTTGTTAATTCAATACATTTTTCTTCTAGTCTGTTTGCAAGATTCCTTTTGTCATCTTCCATCATGACTCTATCCTCAACTACTCTTTTCTTTTGTTTAGTGATTTCACATAATGTTATGGCTTGTGATTCATGTTCCATCTTGAGAGATCTTATCTCTTCTGCTTGAACTTTATTTTTCTCCATTAGTTCTGCTATTGCTGTATCCAACTCTTTAGTATCTCCATTGGAAAACACTTGTGTGGTATTAGTCTCCTTGTAGTTTATATCATTTTCAACTATGACTATCTCCTTTCTTCTTTTTAGGGATTTTCTTAATTCCTCTCTAGCTTCCTCTACCTTGTGTTTAGAAAGATGCACATCTATCACTTGGTTCTCAATGATCTTTCCAAGTTTGAAAACTTCCATCTTTAGATCTTTTCCTCCAAGTTGTTAGCTTTTTCTTGAGAGAACTCAGCTCTAATACCAATTGTTGGAATATTCAAATAGGAAGAATGCTTCTAAGAAGGGGTGGGGGGGAGGTGAATCAGAAGTATTACACTTTAACCATTAAAATTTTTAACTAAAAGTAAATTGCATGCATCTAAACATATCAAAAAACTATGAAAAAACAAACATGTACCATCACATAACACTTGATATTTTGGTAACCCAAAAACCCTCCAGGAATAAGAAGGTAAAACTGGGGTGGGGATGATACTCACAAAATTACTGTAGCAATAATGTTCGACCACTTCTGATAGTCTTCCCTATTAAAGGCTTTACACTGTGTCAATAGTGACCTAGTTAAAGGATTTAAAAATACTTTACATGAAGTGTTACCCTGTTAAAGGATTTAATCACCTATTTAAAGGATCTACAAAATAGTTGTTAAGCTAACCTATCAACATAGGATTTCCTTTCTAATACAATTGCTAGAGAGTATTAGGTATAATAAACCTGATAGCTTACAATCCTTGATTGTTGAATTCAAGCACTTGATCTGCTTTCTCTGATCTTGATTCTATGAAATCTGATATCTGTTCATATTCCTTGCTTAGTTCTGATCAACTGAATATCTATTTGTTACTCTTTTCCTCTGTGTCTTTTACTCTTCACTCTGAACTCCACTATAGTTTTTCCATACACTTCTCCATCTATCTCTCATACAATGAGATTTCATCTTCCTTATAAAGACATTCAAAGACTTAGGGTTAGATATGGATCTATGATCCATATTGAATCTCTGTTTCCCACTCATTCTTGTTGGGTGATGCGACGCGCTCCCCTGCCCATTGGTGGTTAATTATGTGGTGTTCCATGTTCACTAACAGTCATGGCTTTTGGTGCAACAGCAAATGGGCCCTACAATTGGTATCAGAGCTTGGTTTTGGCCTGGTCATGGGTTCAAATCTCCCCGGTGCCATCTCGACCCGCGTAAGCACCTGGTATGCGCGTCAAGGGGGAGATTGTTGGGTGATGTGACGCGCTCCCCTACCCACAGGTGGTTAATTATGTGGTATTCCATGTTCACTAACAGTCATGGCTTTTGGTGCAACGGAAAATGGGCCCTACAATTCTTTGCACTTTTATTATTGGTTGCATGCCTTCTGCACTTTTCTTATTGGTTGCATGTAGATTGCATAAGAAATACAAAATATTTAATCTTATCTATTTGATCGTTCAAGATTCATCATATGTCAACCATAAAAATGATCTACATATGAGTTTGTGCCTTTTCAAACTCATATACGCATTCTATGTTACTCGGTACTTTAATGATTCTTGATGCTCGACACATATAAGAAACTGGCTTACTCGGCTTCTATAGTGATTATATCCTACTCGGCATCATCTATGACTCGATAGCTAAATGTTACTCAACACTTGTATCATGTTCAGCACCTGAAGTCACTTGGCACTTGTATCATGCTTGGCACCTAAAGTCACTCAACACTTGATCTTCACTTGGCACCTGAAGGCTACTCGGTACCTGAAAATCACTTGGCACTTGTTGTATTTTTTGACTTGGCATACACAATGTACTTGGCTTCAATGTAGAAAGTGGTTAAGTGTGTTGGCACTCAAATGTCAAAACCATTCTGAGACTAACACAAAGTAGAAGATTTTGTGAAAATTGAATTAGAAGACTATTTGAATAGATGAAGAAAGATTGATTGATTTTTGATGAAGATGCAAATGGATTGAATTATAAATTTATTAGAAAGGAATAAATTTGACAAGGAATTGGATCAAGAATCATGATGATGAATCATTGGATGAAGGAATTGCATCTTGATGTGGATTATGAACCATGACTAGGATGAAGATTAGGGATTTCATTGAAAGATTAAGAAAATGAGAAAATGATTAAGACGATTCAAGGTTTTGAGGAATGATTTGAATGATTAAGACAAGATATGCACAATGGCGATGAATTTGATGGATAGAGGAAGTGATATGGAAAAATAGAGCTTCTTTTTGTTTGTTGATTTTTGAAATGTTTTTGAATTTTAAAATTTTATGATGTTTTTGGATTTTTTTGAAACATAACATACAAAGGATACAATGAAATACATACAAGAAAATTTTTATATGGTGTGTCCCTTCAAATGGGGTGGGTTTCGAACACTCAAGCACATCAAACACACCAACAACCCTATAAAATTTTGACTAGGATATACAAGCTCAACAGGGGTGTCCTTGATATATGCAAGGTAAGTGAGGCCGAAATCTATAGATGAAAGAAAATAATGCCACATAGCCAGGAGGAGATGGTAACCCAAATCTACACCTTCACTTCCCAAAGGTATAAAGTTCTTTGGGGCTTAGGAAAGAGTGACAAGATTTTACTTCCAAGAGAGGTGTCTTTTGATTCACCTCCCGATATTTATACTATGCATGTACACTAGAGTTAAGGTCATCCCAAGGGGTGATGAAATCTCCAAGTATGCCTCCTAAAACTGTAAAATAAGGCCACTTATTTCTTGTGAACTCAAGGTCAACCAAAGGAGTGAGAGGACTGAATATGTAAGTGGTCTTGGGTTTAAAAGACAGTTGTTCTTTTCCAATGGAGCTTTAGGTCATGTAATCTAGTTTTGAAGACACTCACATTTATAGAATACAATATTCTTTCCAACTTGGTCACATGATCAACATAATAAATCAAGGGTTCACTAACATAAGTAAATCGAGCATCATCAACATAATAAATCAAGGGTTCACCAACATAAGTAAATCAAGCATCATTAACATAAGAAATTTGATAGGGGTAGAAAATATTCCTTTAGGTAATTCAATATTGTATGAGAAAGTTTTAAGCCCAAATCAAAATATTTCATCACATTCTTCTTTGATCTTTAAGCATTCAAGACTATGTTTTTGTTATCTAAGCACCCCTTTTAATGAAAAATTCAATTTCCTTATGGAATTCAAGATTGTGTTTTAGCAACATTCATCCATACAAAAGGTTTGTTCATTCCTTTAAAACATTCAAGATTGCGTTTGAATATCTATTCCAATGAAATATGTGTAAATCCTCTTCAGGACATTCAAGAGTATGTGTGTAATAAAACATTAAGAGAACATGCAAGAAAACACAGTTAGGTATTTTTGAAATGCTCCCATCTATAATGTTTCAATAAAAAACTTGATTAGCTTCAACAAAATCCCAAAAAAATGAAAGCTAACTATGAGAAAATTTTATTTTAACTTTTATTTTTATTTTTTATATACGTAAATAGGCTTAGAATAGCCCCTATCTTGCAAAACCACCAAAAGTCAAATTTTGATTTATATTTAAAAATATATATATTCTAATACTATTGAGAGTGTGCAATGAAAAAGAAAAACAATTAAAAGAAAAAGAAAAAATGAAAAAACCAAAAAAATATATACCTTCCAATGAAATAAATAAATCTGGCCATCGGTGGCAAGGTTCGGTGGGGGTTTTGGGGGTAGAGCTAACTAGACGCCACTGGCGGCTCAGCTAGAAATGTGAGGATAGCGACTAGTGGGACATGACTATGAGTGGTTGTGTAGGTAGAAATGGGAGTGGAAGACATCAGAGAGAGAGAGAGGTTTTAATAGGAGGAGGAGTAAGGCAGAGCATGGGGCATAGTGTGGAGAGGCCATAATGGCAATTTTTTAGGTGGAGCCATGGATGAGAGAGGGTTTGGAGACTATAGTGGAGGTTACTAGTGGTGGCAATGGTGAAGGAAAAGGGTTTGATGGCCACAGGGAGGGTAGAGAGGTTGCATGAAAGTGAAGGAAGCTATGGATGATGAGTGGATGGCTATTACAAAGCTCAGTCGAGAGCCATGGGTGGCACTAGGGCATGGGCTATAGTGAAGATCAGAGATGACAATGAGTGGCATTAAGAATCATTGGTGGCACTAGGGCATGGGTTGCAATGAAGATCAGAGATGGCAATGAGTGGAGGCCATGACTATGAGTAGGGAAACCATGCAAAAGAGAGGTGGGGTGTAAAGTACGTAGAGAGGAAAGGGCTGAGGTGAGCCACAGGCTGTGGGAGCTAAAAGGGCAGCAGCCATAAGGAGAGTAGGAAGAGCAAGCCATGAGATTGTAGGGCATGACACAGGGAAGGAAATAGAGTTGAGGAAAAGAGGAGCAGCAGAGGTTGATGACCAAAAGAGAGGAAGCCATGGGAAAGGTTGAAAAAGTAGGTGGAGGGTTTGGGCAGAGCTAGCGATGGCTGGTGGAGGAAGAAAGATTTGTGATGGTGGCATTTGGAAGAAAGGGAGCCACTGGAGAGCAAGAAAGGCCATCGGCTAAACAACAGAAAGACAAAGCTACCAATGGCTATTGCTACGGGCTGGTGGCCAGCCGATGGAATTGTCGATGGTGGAGATGCCTAAGAAAATAAAAGACAAAAATAATACCCCCTCTATATTTTTTTAATGTGTTTTTAAAATTTTTTTTTGGGATTTTCTAATTCAAAGATTTATATATTGTATATATTTAAATAAAATATATATATTATATATATCAATTTTTATTTTTAAAAAAAACAACAAATGACTTTCAAATAACTTGGAAAATAAGAAAATGAAAGATTTTTATTTATTTTTTCCTATTTTTCTATGAACAAATAAGTATATTCAATGTATATTCACTTCTATAACTTGGAAATAGAGAAATATATGGTGTTATATATCAAAAGACTTATGTCATGTGCTTCAAGCATGATGGTGGGTTTTTTGGCTTGATTTGAGACTCCTCATGGAACTTGATCTCCAAGTGTAAGCCTTCAACCTACAAGCTTAAAATCACAAAATATACTAAAAAATACATTAGATGGTTAGTTTGAACTCGTGAAGTGGGTCCCATCGGGTGTGCCAAAATGTATATAAGAAAACTAAACCTATTGGGAGCACATGTAAAAAAGAAAATTTTAGTTGTACATGTATATAAAAAATTCAAAATAAGTCCAAATAGAACTAATCCCATACTTGAGTTTTACAACTTAATGCAACCAAAAAGAAAGAGTCCTCATGCAACCTCAGAGAAGCTCAACAAGGGCACCCATAAGAGGCCTTGTTGGTGTGCCCAATGATGAGGGATGTGGATATTCTCTTCTCAAACACAACTATGGCTGAATCCCTTAAAATTGATCTAATGAATGCAAGAATGAATGTATGAAACTATGCTAAGATGTTTGTGGAATAACTTCAAGAAATGGCTATGACTAAGCCAACCTCAAAAGGTTTCCAAGGATGTGAATGGAAATGAGATGCAATGAAGAAAGAAATCTAACAATATTATGCTACCACAAAACTATGCAAAATCTAGAAATTGAAACAATGCAAACAACTACCAAGGATTAGCTCCAAGTGTGAAAATCTCTAAAAACTCTAACACTATACTAGCATGATAACAATGCAAATGGAGGAGATCATGAATGCTTGAGACAAGGGCTCTATTTATAGGTTGGAAAAGGGTCTTGGGGAGGTGGAATCTATGTGGCATCCATATATGTGCCACAAGGGAGACACATGGGCTAAGGAGACAAGTCATGCAAAGGTCAACATAAGCCTTTTTGGTGATTGAGATGGCTCAAGGTGTGCTCACACATGTGTGAGCAACCTTGGAGAAAGGAAAGGGGACACATGTGTAAGAGTGTAAGAGGCCTTTTGGATAAATTAATAAAAGGGGGTCTTTCTTGGATTATGAGTTTTCCACACATGTGTGAGCAAACATTTAGGAGTTAAAGGGTGTTTAGGAAGGTGTTTATGATAATTAAGTGGGATTAACTAGTGGGTAGACTTCGAAGAATGAGAGTAATAGCTAGTAGTCTAGGTTTTAGGTGGGATTAGGTTTAAATTAAATAGGATTTATTTTAATCATAGGATTATATAATTTAATAAAGTAGAGGGAAATAAATAAATTATAATTTATTTAAAAGGGGATTTATGGAGCACTATGCATTAAATAAATTTAACTCATTAGAGGGAAGTGTTTAGATTAAATTTAAATACATTAGGGGAGTGAACCTATTTAATTAAATAAGTAGAAGAATATGATAAATATAATTAATTAATTAATAATCAATTATAATGTCAAGGGAAATATTAAATAAATTAATATAGTGTTTGGGATGATTTTAAGTGTCTACAATTATGAGGTACTTAGGCCTCAGTATGACCCAATGAACTTTGTGAGAGATCACTTGAAGTTGGGATATGCCTATAGACATGTTTTAGATATTGAAGATTACTAGCTTGGATGTCTCAATGAGTATCAAACCTGGGAGAAGTTTTGGTCTCGGTTAACGATTGATGAAGTTAAATTGTATAATGATTCTATTGATGTTACTGACCTTGCAGATGATGGCTCCTACATGCATCCCTCATCTTACGAATAGATCAAAGGCACTCTCATTGTGTCTACCTCACCTACAAGTCTTGTCATCAACACCATGGATTTCTTGATGCACATAATTATCAAGAGGATGGACAAGTGGGTATAGTGGACCCGAGCAAGGAAAAAGATAATGGGAAGTACTGGTTCTACTCGTGGAGTATCTTTTGGAGCTACCCAATCAATTGCAATGACTACCAATACAATTGCTACTTCAACATCTCCAAGCCCAAATTAGTCTATAGGCCAAGGTGGAGACTAGCCCCTAGACAAGAATGTTCCAATCACTCCTACTTGTGGAGGTAGCTCTCTTCTGAATATTGGAAAAATTGGGGAGAAGGGGATAAGGACAAAGAGAAGGAGAAGGAGCAAGAGAAATCTATGGCCAAGCCTTCCTCCCATGTTCAAGTCATCTATCTGGATGGTGACACAAACCCCATGGATGGACAAGATACATCAAAGAAAGGGGATACTTTGGCCCTCTTAGTGACCAAAGTCATTGCCTTTCTAGCTACTTCTTAGAGCAAGAAAACTCCCCTAGTCTTGAGGAAGTTGTTTGATCCTGCATCCCTATAGTCTGCAATCAATGTCATCTCAATTGATTCATGGTTGAGGAGACCATTGATCGAAAGAAGTGGAGGTATGAAGAAGCCACCCCATCAAAGGATTTTATCACATAAGCAATTTCTTCGCAACCTCCCTCCAAGAAGATAAAGAAGTAGAGGTCAATTGTAGCATTGGCTACTAATGCTTCTACTAGACACATGTTGGTGGAGATAGAAGAACCACAAAAAGAGGGAAAGTTCGATGAGCTTACCATGAATGACTTATAGATTAGAATAGTGGATCTTTGGATTCTTGTTCATGACTCCATGGTTAATATATGGAATTCTACTAATGAGAAGATTGAGGATAGGCAAGAACAGGTGAAAGTGGAAAAAGAGGTCCACAAGGCCTCAAACAAAGAACTAATGGACTATATTAGGTCTGCACTCTTGGGTACCTCAACAAGCCAATTTGACCCAAATGTAGAGGAGAACAAGAATTTACTTTGGAAGTTGTTGCATGAAAGGGAATTCCAAAAAATTGGCCAAACATGGGTGAATCAGATGAAGGCTCAAGGTCCCCCATTCATTTAAAAATTGTGAAATTTGTTGTTGGATGCTGACAAGTTGAGGGTGGTAGCTTCTAGTCATCAAATTACCATGGAAAATGTAGAAAATAAACTAACAAATAAATTGGCACTATTGCAAGAAGTGGTCAATATGAAGAACAATGTTGCCATCTCCCATGGGATCCTTAAAATAGGTAAAGAGCCACTATTTCATTGGAAACGGTCTTTGGAGTTTATAGTTGAAAGCTCTAAAAGACCTTCAAATGAGCTTAAGGACGTACATGACTTGGTGCAGAAGGTCATTGAGAAGCTATTTGAATATCTAAATGTACTGCACACAGAATCCTATGTTTCCACCAATAGAAAATTATTTGAAATCTCTACAAGATCTGCAAATGAGCTTAAGGATGTATATGACTTGGTGCAAAAGGTCAATGAGAAGCTATTTGAATATCTGAAAGTATTGCACATAGAATCTTATGTTTCCACCAATGGAAAATTTGTAGATATTGAGAGGATGAAGTTGAAGTTTCTAGAATTTGTTGATGAAGTTGTTGATCCACTCAATTTCTAGATGTCAAAAATCCAAGAGCTCTCATCAGCAGACTCGATCATTAGGAGAGAATCAAAGTTCTAGTCAAAGGTTACTAGAGTGGATGAATTGACAATGATGCACAACTACTGGATGGTTCAAGCTAACAATATCATCATCCTAGGTTTTGAGGAGCTAGATATAGTAACAAATGCAGTGAAGGCTTATAGAGCTAAGATAGTTACTCCCATGAAGGCATGATGCTTTGACATTCTTCTAGACATTTATCATTCCCTTCTCTCTCTTTCTTTTTGTAGCCATTTATGGAATTCTATCAAATAGCTTAGTCTCTGTAATGAACAATGATTCAATCATGTCTTATTTTTAGTTTATTCCATTCAGAGATGCTCGACATTACAATCATCTAATGTAACTAGCGATTTAGAGAAGGCCTATATATTTAACTTTTTGTGAAGTTAATAAGATTAGAAAAATTATTTGTGGGAAAACCTTTATAGCTAGGACTATTGTGTGTGACTCTCAATCTACTTTTAATTTTGTGGTTCATTTAGTTATTGTATAATATTTGGAATGAATGTGCTATTGTTGTTATTGAAAATTGAATAATTGCAAGTAAACTTGGATTTATTTCTTTCTTTTAGTGGATTGTAAGCTCTACTCTCTTCAACATAAGCATTATTTTGTTCTTTGTGTTATACATTGTAGTTCATATGTGTAGTTTGATACATTGCATGAGAGGGCCAAAAAAATTGATTAATGAAGTAGATAAAAAAAGGGACAATCCAGGTATTGTCAAATATCAGTTAACTTAGTGATCTAGGAATTGCCCATTTTGTCATTCCTTCTACTCTCTTGAAATTATAGCTAGTCTTGCATATTTCCATCTTTGCATTTAATTTATAATAGTTTTCATTTCAAGAGTTAGTACCTATTTTCAAACTACCTAGGTTGTTAAAAGTGTTGAAAAATCTAGTTACTGACCTCTTCTACTTTTTCATTAAAAGCATACCCCTAAAATCCAAAAAACAAAGTTCATTGCAAATTTTGCATCTAAAAGGGAGTTGTACCTTTCAATTCAAGGGTTTTAATAGATTACGACACTGACCCATTCTATTGTTAACTTCTTTTTTCTCCATTAACTATTGGGAATTTTAAGAGTCAAGGCATAAACCAAAGAATTAAGGGACACAAACTATTGACCAACAATGTGTGTGTGTGTGTGTGTGTGTGTGTGTGTGTGTGTCCACACATACACACACACATATGATTGAATACTTTTTCTTTTTCTTTTTGCAAAATATATTAAAAACATATAATTTACCAATTTAAAACATCGTAATCAATATATTTTTAGTTAAAACAAACATATATTCTATATTCATAAAATCTATTAAATTATTTTCTAAAAGATATTCACAACTTAGAGTTTACCAATTTAGAACATGGTAATCAAGCATTTATTTTATCCTTCTAGATTCACTAATAGTTAAGAATTTAGTGATGAACATAAATGTGTTTTTAACTTAAAGATAAATCTCAATGGCAACACAAATTTAAGAAAGGGCTCGTGACCATGTGGTCAAACCCTAAAGACTTAAAGTTTCACCCCATTCCATGTGCATGTCTCAATATAATTCTCAATTGTTGTGGGTCTATATATGTAAATGTGTGTGTGTGTGTGTGTGTGTGTGCGCGCGTGTGTGTGTACATATATATGTCATGTAGGTATATATATACATACATTCACATACACATGTGTGTGTATGTATTCTTATAGTTTCATTAAGGGGAATACATTTCTTTCAAAAACTCCATTGATAATAAAGCACTTAATTAATGCTTGGACATGACTAATTTTGTATTTTGAATTAAATATTGTTGTCAAATGTACAAGTGCATTTTCTTTGTATTGTATTATTTTTACTGATATTAAATTCATCTAACTATATAGTGGATATGTATGAATGGAGAGAAGATTGGCCAATTTGAATATTCATAAATCTAAGGATATGGATATTTTTAAATCTATATAATTATGTGCAATGTGAATGAAATAGTAATAATTTAAAGTCATTAAACAAAATAAGTCTTTGATTTGAAGATTAGAACAATTCAAAATTAAAACAATCATGTACAATTATGAACTAAAATAGTTATAAATAGATGTCATGTCACATAATGGTTATTAATTTAGGACTTATAACAACTCCAAATCATAAAAAGTGTCATGTAACGGAAAATACTTGTCATTCTAGACTATTGAGATTGGTAAATGTTAAAATATAATAGCCCAATTTCACAATGCCTTGTATTTTTGCATTCAATGTTTAGCATAGTTTGATTGTATTTAGAATGCTACAAAAGAATTGAAGCTATAATTATTTGAATAATATTTGATTAAAGCAAGTTTTTCCTAGTTTTGATAATTAAAAGCTCTATAATTCTATTATAAATGTATTGAGAAATAAATTGACATCAATTTTTTTTTTTTTGAATGTGTATATTTGATTATTTAGTTGCATTTCATTGACATAAGTAATTCTAGTTTTACAATTTATCAGTAGCAATTACATGTAATGAAACCTGGTGAATATAACTAAATATTATAATTTATAATATAGTTAGATTTTAGATTTAAAAAAACAAAGAAATCAACATATGATTTTTTTGTAACCATCCATAGCTATGAAAAAACTTATCTAAGAAAATCAATACAGAATAAACCTCCAAAAAAAGAGCATACATCCAATCAATTTTATGAAAAAAATTTACTTATGATTTGTACTAAACTCACAAATGTTTCAATACAAGTACAAACTTGAATTAATTTATATTGAAGTCATGAAAAAACATCTTCATGAATTAAGGAGCTCCAATGACTCCAAATTAAAACAAGAGGTGCAAGCACCAAAGTTTGTGCCTTTAATTCTTAAGATTTTGGTGAGATTTGAGTGAAATTTTCATATTAGGTAAATTTTTTATGTTAAATATTATAGATTAAAAAAAAATTTCATCATTCTTCTAGCATTAATTATCAACATATTCTTCTTCAAGGCATGATCATTATGTCATGTTTGTTACTTTTACATTTAATGATATAATATATAATGAAACTAGTTATCAAATTGATCTACAAATCAAAATACTAATGAACTCAGAGATCAAATTTCCATAATCTATTATGATTATAGTGATTGGCTTCTGGATTAGAATGTGTTAATTTTTTTTACCATCAATGTTTTGAACTGCACTACATGATCCATCATCAGGATGAAAGAGAGTAAGAGATGCAAAACAAAATGAGTTAAAGTTGGGATTGACTACGTCTCTTGTTGTCTTTCCTTCATGAGAGGAACCTACATGATCCATCATCATGATGAAAGAGAGAAAGAGATGCAAAAAAAGATGAGCTAAAGATGGGATTGACTACATCTTGTGTTCTCTTTCCTTCATGGGAGGGAACTTGTTTTAAATCCAAATAGCTAGAGATTTTAAGGATTGAGGTTATGAAAAGGGTTGCAGATTTGACTTTTCTAAAAAGATATAGGGACTCTCAGTTGAATCTATCTTTCCTTGGTCCCTTTATCTTTTGAGTTAGTCCAATCTACAACTCATTTTGTTTTCCATATCTTGCTCTCTTTCATCCTAATGATGGATCATGTAGTGTTTTCTTTTAGCAAAAAGAGGGGTAAAAATTTATTAAGACAGAAAGGAATACAACAAGGAGCTCGATCCTGAGCAACAAGATCATCAAATTCTTGCACCATCTCAAAGGATAGTTGCCTCCTATCAATAATATTCCAACCCGGATCATGACTAGATGCCCATTTGGCTAAACAATCAGCAGTTCTATTCCATTCACGAGGAATATACATGAACCTAATGAATTGAAAAGAGGAAGAGAAGAAAAGAATCTGCTTAACAATAGTGGCCAGCTACCAACTAACATCCTCAAGCTCTTGCGAAGAAAGCATGTTCACCACCACCTAGGAATCAGACTCGCAGATAATCTTACTCCATCCCCGCAAGCAACATTGTTCCACAGCATGTAAAATAGCCAGAGCTTCCATGAGATTGTTAGTATAATCACCCTTATGAACTGAGAAGAAAAATTTAACATCTGCAGAACTACAACGAGCCACTCCGCCAATACCAGCCAGACCAGGATTCCCACGGGAAGAGCCATCAGTGTTAATTTTCAGAACTCCACAGGGAGGAGGAGTCCAGTGCCCATCCCGGTTAACCCGACCCTTCCTCTGATGGTGAAGCTGCCTGGACATAGAAGGAAACCTATGAGCTGCAGCCCCATCTTGCATATGAAAATTGAGGCGATTACAGATAGCAAGATCAACCGGATCCATACCCCCATCAAGCTCACACTTCACAAGAATAGTTTCCTGAAGAGAATGTGATATTTTCCACCAAAGATGCAAAACACCAAGCCGAACATCTTGGAATATATGACGATTCCTCTCCAACCAGATATGCCAAAGCATGAAAGATGGGCCAGCAATCCAAGCAACATGGAGAAAAGAAGACTTGGAGGGAGCAATACCCAAGCGGGCCCAGAATTCAGGCAAAGAGGAAGCATGCCGACAAGAGAAAATCATGTAGTGTTATTTGAAGCATTGATGGTAGATTTTTTTAACACAATCAAATCCAAAAGCCAATCATTATAACTAATGAACCCTTCATCTATAAGTTTTTCATTGTATCAATTCAACCTGTATCTAAAGAAGATTATATTGTATGTTTCACTTTATTTTTTTACTATTATATTTTATTCTATGTTAATTTCATTCATTGTGACTATGATTTGTGAATTCAAATATCAAATTATGCTTTGGTTGAAGCTACAAGTTGTCTTTAGACAAGTCAGACATGAAATTGGATTTTTTTAAACCTCTAGCTAACATGTTCAACTATAGAATATTCAAATTTTTATGGGTAACAAAGTGTAAACTAATTTTCTTAAAATTTGGCCATTTCACTACCTTTATTTTGCCCCTTTGTGTGTTTGCATCTAGACAATAATTAGTGCTTATTTTTGAAGCCTACAATAAAATGGTATTTGCATGAAAATTTTGATTTTTAAGATATGAATCAAGTGCCCCATAAAATTTGGCAACCTAGCTCAATACATAAAAATAAAAAGTATTAAAAAAAATTATTTAAAAATATTAAAGCGTAAAATTGTATTATATGTATAAGCCTTACAAAGTTTAAAATCAACTTGCAAAATCTATATTGTCAAATGCTTCTAACACATTTCCAAGCTAAAATATATTCCAATCAAAACATAAAATTAAAAGCAAAATAGATTTTTTAAATCTAAAATTTGATGTTGTGTATATTAAAAATATATTTAATATTATATAAATTTACATTTTAATTATTATATATCCTGTACTAATTATTATATTTATAAATTAAAGTAAAATCTTTGATTTATTCAATAATTCATAATACTAAAAATATATAATATAATAATCAAGTCAACGTAAATAATAAATACATTTCTATTAAAAATATCAAACTATTATTTATATTGAAGCTATATTTTAATTGCAATCACAAATGTGTTATACTTTTGTTTTCCCAAAAAATTGTAATGTTAAAATTGTAATTTTTAAAAAAAATTAGTGCTCCCAAGTTGCCTTTGTGGGTGAATGCCAGATCTGTTAGCACATAAGAAAGCATGAATACTAAAATTGGGGAACATTGAAATGGGCGCAAAGGCTCCTGCGAATGTTACGAGTGGGGGAAGGTTTGGACATTTGGTGGTGGTTGTGTCACATACATGTTGTCTTTTCCTTGCACTTGGCAAGTAGCAACAACTAACTTTAAAGAAAAAGAAATTCCTAAAGATGATCCCTGCATAGCGACTCCTTTCTGGTTAGAGCTTGAAGCTGTGACTGATGCTCCTCCGAGAGCTTTGCACAGTCATGTGACATCATACCCTCGCTTCTCTTCTCGATTGCGTTCAAGCCCTTACAGCTCTCTTCTTCTATTTTTCTCATTCACAGAGGTTCTATCCGAGATCGTATTTTGGAATTGTTGAGATTTGATGTGTGCCCTGGGGTTTCTTTGCAATTCATTTTTGACACAATTGTTCTACTTTGGTCTAGGTTTCTAGTATTTGGTTGTACACTTGTCAATAGCATTTAGGAAAGGGCAACAAATAATGTTGTTAACATACTAGCTAGTGTAGCATTCACATTGTGTTTCAGAGGAGGAGTGGAAATTTGGAAAGCCAGGCTAATTATTTGAGCTAATATTGACTTCGTTTTTAAGCCAGATTGTTATAGTGCTGAAAATGTAGAGCCTCTGCAGATTCCAGCTACAATGATTAGTTACATATTTAATTTAACATAGTTACAATACAAGAAAATATGTTCCTGGCAGTTTCATCAGCGATAAAGTATTTTTCTCATTGCCCCTACCACTGAGAATTAAGATAATTCATTTTTAAAAATTATAAAAAAAAAAATAACATTATTCAACTATTACATTTTTATGTGTTAAAATTTAATCTTCTGTTATGATTGGTTATTTCAAATAACTCAAATGGAACTCAACAGTTCCATAAGGAACTAATAATAATAATAATGACCACTCTGAATTTAAAGAGCTCTAAATTTAAGTAAATACATATTTGTAAATATGATTTTTTTTAATTAATTAAAATAATAAGAAGAATTTTATTCAATTTAGACATTTTTATAATTACAATTTAAAACATAAGTCACGTGCTTTCATTTATAAAATGGATTGCAATTAGTAGGTTAAAGAAATTAGATTTCTACATTACATCTATGTTATTTGAGAGGAAGACTCTTACACAAGTTATCTTGGAAATTGTAAAATACAATTTTCAAATACAATCGTTGAGGTGTTAAACTTTGCCAAACACCAAATCTAAGATTTTTAAGCTTAGGTGAATCGATTTTTATAGCCCACCATCATACCAAGCAACCAAGCCAAGATCTTTTGAACCTATAAGTTAATATTAAAGGCAACGTGCTTCAAAATGTCAACTTTGTTTATTTTTCCAAATATTAAACTCTAGGTATTAAACTCTAGGTATCAAGTCTTATTGAGTGTTATTGAGTGCAATCCCCCAATGCAACAAGCAATAACAAGCAATGATATTGTGACATATTTAGTGAAATTAGATATCTCTTAATTATTAGTTGAGAAGGTATCAACCTAAACAAGTTATAAGGCTATAATTGAAACTAAAATTCCAAAAAAAAAAAGTTTGAGGTCATTGATCCTTGTAATGTTTGTAGAATTAAATAACCCTTAGGTCTTAGTCAAAGAAATATCTTTGTAATGTTTGTAGAATTAAATACCCCTTAGGTCTTAGTCAAAAAGATATCCATCCAGACTTGTAGCATTGAATCAAATTCTCAACCAACATTTAAATTTACCAACATTTAATATTTGATACACACTAGATACATAGAAAAACAAAAAGTTAAACAAACTAAGCATGTCAATGTAGATTTTTAATATCTAAACAAATTTCAAAAGATTATGAAACTAGAAATACAAGACTCTAACTAAAATTAAACTTGACAAAAATTTCAAACTCGATGAATTACTTGCATAAATTGCATTTAAATTTGATACACACTAGATACATAGAAAAATAAAAAGCTAAACAAACTAAGCAAGTCAATGTGGATTTTTAATATCTAAACAAATTTCGAAAGAGTATGAAACTAGAACTACAAGACTTTAACTAAAACTAAACTTGACAAAAAATTTAGACTTGATGAATTACTTGCATAACTTGCATGTCGTTTGTGTTGCTTAGATTGTGTCTTGATCTAGCATGAGGATCATAATGTGAAAAATGCACTATGTACTATATATATAAACTTGCATGACAAAGATTTAATATACATGCCTATATATACGTCTTTTCTACAAATGAATTTAATGGCAGATAAGTATTTGTGTTTTCAATATTTTGGATTTTATTTAGTGGTTACAAGGGAGAAGGAGGGGACTTGGTAGTAGTTAGAGTGTATTTTGAAAGCTGTGATGATACATGTTGATTTAATGCCTAATATTATTGGCAGTATTGCACAGATAGTTGTGTGTTTAAAGTTCTTATTGTTGATGATGACTACACATAATTGAATAAATTGTGTTCCTTACATCTAAAAGGTAACAAATCATCTGATGTCATTAAAGAATGACTTAGTTGCACAAGTATGAGTCTCACATTTTTTTGCTCATTTTTGAAAACCCACACAAAATTATTGGTCCATTTTGAAAACTTTGACACTAAATTTTGTAGAAACTACTGTAAAAAAATGAAAGCAATTTGAAACTTGTAAAATTAAAGAGCTCAATTATTAAATTCTTTTCCCTATATAAATAATGTTTTAAGTTAGATAAAAATAACCATTTCAAAAGTTGGATAGAGAGTCCTAAAGTCCTCCCTTAATATTTGGTTAAAGTAACCAATCGAAAAATATTTCTGAGAATCTAGAAAATAGAAAAATAAAAACAATTTTGTTAGAGCCAAAATTTAAATTTTTACATCTAGAAATTACCAAATCAATCCAACTGTACCTTCATGAAGTAGTTGTATGTGTATGTTTTCTTAAGTATGGAAAACAATTGTCACTCGTAGAAACGGACTTGCACATTTGCATATGAGTATTTCCACTGGTACGTGTGTAGAGTAGTTTGCATTGTTTGGGGTTTGGCTTTGCTATGTCTAGTTGTTAAAAACCTAGGTAGATAACAAATGGAAACTATGGAAGAAGCCAGAGAGAGTGGCAACTCTATACACTCGTTTGGATCAATAGGTGGCAATGTTGATGTTACATAAAATGAAAGCCTTGTGAATATAGAAGATGAAAGGGGGCATCTTTTAATTGAGGCAACAAAGGGAGGGGATTCAAATATGGTAAACAACTCATTGAGAGTGACATAGACCTCTTTGAAACATATGAAGATGGAGAAAAAATGACAACATTACACTTTGCAGTAGAATAGGATCATGTTGAAACCATAGAGATGCTACTTGCAAAGGAAGAAAGTCTTGCAAACACACTCGATATGTTTAATTCTACTCCTCTACATAAGGCTTCTTGGCATGGAAAAGACAAAATATGTGTGCTACTCCTCCAAAAAGCAAACCTGGTAGCTAAAAATGTGCCTAATAGGATTGCGCTTCATGATGCATTTGAAACATGGGAGAATGGTGTTAACTAACATTGATTTGGCAATTATTTTCTTTCCTTGTATAGTTTTAGACTATTTCCCCAAATGAATTAATTTTTTTCTAATTCTTGGGATTTCATCTGATCATATGAAATTGGTCACTATAATACTCTCTCTCTCTCTCTCTCTCCCTCTCTCTCTATATGTGTGTGTGCGTGTGTGCGTGTGTGTGTGCGTGTGTGCGCGCGTGCGTGTGTGTCTTTATTCTCAATGTAAATACATAAGACATTTATAATTTGTCATGGTATCAGAGCAGTAACGATATTAACAACTCCCTTCCTATTTTTTTCTTTTCTCCCCTTCAACCTAGCATTTATGATCATTATTGTCATGGAAGCCTCTTCTATGGCTAATGATCTTTCTTCAATTAATACCCATTGTCAAAATACCCCACTCAATTCCATGAGCCCTTACTTCCTTCATAATTTCAACAACCTAGGCACTATTTTTGTCTCTTATATCTTGATAGGAGACAATTTTTCTACTTGGAATCAAGCCATGTAAATGACATTGGGTGCAAAGAACAAGTTGGGGTTCATTGATGGGACCATTCCCAAGTCAGACTTATATCTAAATTTAGATGATTTTTCTCTATGAAAACATTACAATGATATGGTTCTCCCCTAGATCCTCATTTTTGTCGATGTGGAGCATGCCAATAACATCATCTACATAGATTCTACTTTAGAGGTATGGGCAGATTTAATTGAGCATTTTTCTCAAAGCAATGCTCCTTGTCTCTATCAAATTTGACAAGCCATTTTGTCTCTTACACAAGACTAATCTTCTATGGTTGCATATTTCAAAAAATCAAAGGGATATTGGGATCAATTAGCATCTTATTCACCCACGCCCTGATGTACTTGTGGAGTGATGAAGAACCTTCACAGTCATGATCAAGAAGAAAAAATTCTCTAGTTTCTCGTGGGACTTCATGACTCTTGTGCTACTATTCATGGACATATTCTACTCGTGAATCCTCTTCCTCTTCCTAATAGAGCCTATGCCCTTGGTTTGCAAGAAGAAAAAGAGAGAGAAATTGCCAACTCTTTTTGCAATTCTGATGGTGCACCTCTTGCTATAAACTATTCTTCTTCTGGTTCCCACTTTGCTCTTGACTCTAGGGCATATGCTTATGGACAAGGAAAAGGAAAAGAATATTCTATCCATGACCATTGCTAGAGCCTTGGCCTTCCTAGAATTGGTCACTCCATTGATCAGTGCTATTGTCTGCATGGCTCTCTGCCTGGCCATCCCAAGAACAATAATTCCACCAAAGGTGTTTTTAGTGTCAAACTATCCTCTTACAGTGTAACTAAAGATGAGTCCACTGCATCATTCATTCTGACATAGTATAAGAAAATTCTTGCTTTGCTCCATGAAGGTACCTCCCATAGCTCAGCCAACATCATAGGTACTTGTTGCCCATCCTCCACTTCTACTACTTCCTTCTCTAGCTTCAACACTTTTTCAAAAACCTCATGGATTATTGACATAGGGGCTACTCATCACATGATTTCTTCTTTTTGATTTTTTCACTAGTTGCACTTCCCTTGCTACTTCAACTCCCATTTGATTTTCGAATGGAGCTTCAGTTTATGTTTCCTCTAGTAGTTCCATTGATCTCGCTTCAACTTTACATTTGGATGATTCTTTCCATGTTCTAGCATTCAATATCAATTTGATATCTGTTAACAAACTCACTCGATCACTTCATTATTTTATTACTTTTTCCCCTAATTTTTGTCTTTTTCTAGACCTTGCAATAAGAATGATGATTGGATTGGGTAAAGAAGTTGGTGGCCTCTACCTATTCAACCTGACACCACTAACTTGCGTAAAGCTTATGCTACTTTCAATAAAGCCCCACCTCAAATTTGGCATCAATGTCTGGGACATCCATCTCATGCCTGACTAGAACATCTCACATGAGTGCTGCCTGACATTAGTTTTGATGCTTCTTTAATTTGTGAATTTTTTCCTTTGGCAAAAAAAACTCATCTTCCATTTCTTGTTAGTTCCATAACTTCTAGTCAAACCTTTGATCTCATTCATTATGGCATTTGGGGTGGTCATTCTGTTGCTTCATTATTTGGTGCTCATTATTTTCTTACCATCATGGATGATTTTTCACATTGTACTTGGGTTTACCTTATGTGTTTTAAATATGAAACATGTACTCTTCTCAAATCTTTTTTTTACGTGGTTGAAACTCAATTTGGTTGTCGAATTAAATGCATTCATTCTGACAATGGTGCAAAAAAAATTTTCCCATGAGTTACATTCCTTCTTTCATGATCATGGTGTAATTCAACAACACAATTGCATAAATACTCCACATTGAATGCAAACATCGTCATCTCCTCAATGTTGCCCGAGCACTTTGTTTTTATTCCTCCTTACCCATGACTTTTTGGGGTGAATGCATTCTCATAGCCACTTACCTTATTAATAGAATGCCCACACCCCTTCTTTTAGGAAAAACACCCTATGAGATTTTATTTCAAATTTCACCTACCTATGTTCATTTATGTGTTTTTGGATGTCTATCTTTTTCCACTTCTATTTTTTCTAAAGGAAAATTTTCTAGTTGTGCACATCATTGTGTGTTTATTGGGTGTGCATATGGATGAAAAGGGTATCATCTTTATGACCTTGATTCTAAGAAGGTACTCACTAGTTGAGATGTTTTCTTCCATGAAAATGTGTTCCCATTTGCTTCCCATGGAACTCATGATCCATAAATTGAGCAGCCCACCTTTCCACTTCCTACTCTAGATTTTCCCTTATGAGGTAGCTCTCCCTCATTACAACCCTCTATCTCATTGACAGAATCAACTCCCTCTTTCGACTTTGTCTCGTCACACATGAACATTAGTGTTGATCCTCTACCTTCCAATACCCTTCACCAATCCACCTGACCCTATCAAACTCCTTCTTATCTTCAAGAATACCACTACCCCATGCTCCTACTTCTTCTCCCACTCTAGCCCCAAATTCTTTGCAAGTTCCCACTAAAGGTACTTTCTTTCCTTTATCTCATTTTCTCTCATATGATTAGTTGACCCCTCCTCATTGTTCTTTCATTGCCACTATTTATGTGCAACAAGAAACTACCAGATTTGATCAAGCTATGTAGGACTTACATTGGTGTCAAGCCATGGATGTTGAATTTGTCACCTTGGATACTAACAACACATGTACTCTCATTGAATTTTCTCCTGGTCATTTCCTGAGTGGTTGTCATTGGGTTTAAAAAATTGAGTACAAAGCTAATGGTTTCATAGAACACTATAAAGCCCACTTTGTTGCCAAACGATACACTCAATGAGAACGTCTAGACTATCATAAGACTTTTGCACTAGTTGCAAAATTAACTAATGTCCATTTCCTTTTAGTACTTGTCACAGTTTGCAATTGGTCTCTCCATCAACTAGATGTCCATAATGTTTTTCTTCATGGAGCTTTGGATGAAGAAGTTTACATGGCTCTTCCTCTTGGCCTTGGCAAACAAGGGGACATATGCGTTTATCGCTTGAATAAGTCTATACATGGTCTTAAAAAAGCTTCAAAAAATTGGTTTGCCACACTTTCTTCTTCTCTTTAGGATGCTAGCTTCACACCCTCCAAGGTTGACTATTCTTTATTTGCTTGCAAGAAAGGAGCTTGCTTTATAGTCATTCTATTCTATATGGATGATATCATCATTGCTAGCAATGATTCTTTAGCCATCACCCACTTCAAACACTTTCCTCAAGATCAATTTCATATTAAAGACCTTAGCCAACTCAACTACTTCCTCGAAATAGAAGTGACTCATTCTAAACAAGGCATTTTCATTTCACAAAGGAAGTATGTGCTAGATATTTTATTCGATGCAAGTCTTCTTGGGGCTTGACCTGTAGATTTTCCAATGGAGCAAAAATGAAAACTATCTAATGAGGAAGGCCAACTTCTCCATAATTCTTCCTCTTATTGCCACTTGGTAGGGCACCTTATTTATCTCACAATAACTTAGTTAGATATTATATTTGTTGTTCATACCTTGAGCCAATTTATGCATGCACCTTACAGACCTCATAAAGATGCAGCTATGCAAATACTTTGATAACTCAAGGGTTCCCCTAGTCAACGGCTTTTATATTCAGCCATGAGATCCCTTTCTCTCATGGCTTATTTTGATTTAGATTGGGCAAATTGTCTGATGAAATGACACTCCACAATAGGCTTCTGCACCTTACTTGGCAATTCTTTACCCTCTTGGAAAACTAAGAAACACAATATTGTATCTCACTCCTCTACTAAAGAAGAGTATTGTTCCATGGCCACTACCAACTATGAACTTACCTAGATTTTTTACCTCATTCATGATTTGCAAAGTTCTCATTCTCAACCAGCAGTTCTATATTGTGACAAGAAGTCAACATTACATATTGCCGCCAATCCCCTTTTTCATGAAAGAACAAAGCATATCAAACTAGATTGCCACATCATTCATGAGAATTAATTCAGACTGCTTATGTACCTGCTATGCATCAACTAGCAGATATTTTCACCAAGCCATTTGGACACTCAATAATTTTCTATCTTCTTTGTAAGTTGGGTATTCATGATGTTAATACTCTAACTTGAGGAGGATTTTTAACTAATGTTGATTTTGCAACTATTTTCTTTCCTTGTATAGTTTTAGAATTTTTTCCAGAATGAATTGATTATTTTTAATTCTTGGGATCTCATCTAATCATATTAATACTCTATATAAATACATCTTTCTCCTCAATGTATTTACATAAGACATTTATAATTTGTCAAATGGATCCAAAAATGAAGAGGTTGTTCGTGTTCTTATGGCAGCAAAAGGGAGCAAAAGATTGCTAGATGTCGAGTGAAAAGGTGGAAAGATGCATTCGAATTATGCTCTAGTAGATGAATATTGGAGTGTGAATATGATGGCATGGCTACTCTCAATGTCTAGCCAACCAGCATTGTTTTTTTTAGTTGGGCACAGTGGGCATGTGAAGATCTCAACGTATTTGTGCGATTCTTTGCAAATGAGGTATGTGGATATGCTACAAAAGTTGGTGAAGGATGGAGGAGTAGAGGGAGGAAAGACAACACTTCACTACACTATGGAGGGTGAACTTGATGTGAATGTGAGACTGGAAATTATTCAAAAGTTATTGGATGTAGGGGTCAATCATTTTTAGATAGATGATCAAGGTAAGAAAACACTTCACTAAGCTATCGAGGGTGCTCTTGGTGAGGAAGTGGCATTGCAAATTATTGAGCGTCTAGGGGGAATGGTGTGAGAAATAGAAAAAATAATTTAAAACTCACAACCCTAAACCTAAAAAATATGCTGAGCACATGAAGGTGTTGAGTGCCATTTTTACTCGGCACTTGAAGGTGTCGAGTCACAAATTGCTTGACACTTGATGGTGCTAAGTGACAGGCAATAGATGTCGAGTGAGCTCAGCACACAAAAGAAAAATGCAGTAGGTATCGAGTTAGCTTGGTACTCAAAAGAAATGCTCAGCAATAATGGAAATACTCAGCACCAATGGATGCCTAGTGAGCTCGGCTCCAACTAAAATTTATAACTTAGAAAATATTAACAACAGAAGAGGATGCTGAGTGTTCTGTTTCAAACTAAAAAAATTATAACTTAGAAAATTCCAACGTGAATGCTTTCACCATTAAAACCAAAGAGCCAAAACTTTAAGCTTCCAAACAAAACATGTCAAATGAAATGAACAAAGGAAGAGAAATAGATTCAAGTATGTCTATTTGCTTTACTATTCAACTAAGATTTAAACTATTACAAAATTTGGGAGCATTTAGCTTCAACGAGAAAAACCCTAAAATAACCCTAAACTGGTAAAACTTCAAACTTCAATAAACTTTAAACTTGCAACACTAATGTTTGCATACAATGGTGGTTGGAAAAATCACTGCTTCAATAGGTCGAATCCAACAATGAAAAACTTACAGAGTGAATAGGGGAAACACGTGCAATTGCAAGCAAAAATTTCTTTCCTTCTTCCTTTTTTACTCTGCTCTGCAACTTCTCTCTGATCTACTTGATCACACACATTCTCAATAATCAATCTCAAAATATTCCTTTTTTTCATATTTTCCCCCTCAACATCCAAATTCAAAATCTCACCTACCAAAAATAAATGCATGTTGTTCATGGAACACACAAACAAGGTAAATGGGTGTGGGGCTCGAGGACAACCTACTGGCTCTCCAATGTTTAATTTTTCCAACACTCTCCCTTTGTCCTGAGACCCACAAACAAAGATCACTGCTAATCCAAATCAACTACACCAAGACACTCTCTTAGGTGTACAAAAGTTCCAATGCCTAATGGCTTTGTGAAAATGTCTACTAGCTGCTGCTTAGACTTGCAAAATTTCATCTTGATGTCCCCATTCTCCACCAACTCTCTGATGAAGTGATATCTAATCTCTATATGCTTGCTTCTCCCATGGAAGATTGGGTTCTTAGAAAATGCAATTGATGAAATGTTGTCACAATAAATTGTGGTTCCATCCTCTTGCCTTTCATTCAAATCATTCAAAATCCTTCTTAACTAAATAGCTTGACATGCTGCTACATTTGTTGCTATGTATTTAGCCTCTTCTGTAGATTGAGCAAAAATAGGTTGCTTATTGGATGCCCATGAAATTGCACCCAATCCCATATGAAACATATATCTAGAAGTGCTCTTCCTATCATCTATACTTCCAACCCAATCACTATCAGTATAACCCACCAACTTGAAATCATTATTTGCAGTATAAAAAATTCCAAATCTTTTGGTACCTTTCACATACCTTAGGATCCTCTTTCCCGCTTGCCAATGGGAATGCTTTGGTGTTTCCATAGATCTAGAAATCAAATTTATTCCATGCATTAGGTATGGCTGAGTTACAGTCAAATACATAAAACTTCCAACCATACTCTTGTATAATGCTGGATCCACTCTCTTGCTAGAGTCTTCCTTGCTCAACTTTAGACCTATTGCTATTGGTGTGGGGGATATATTACTATTTTGCATTTTAAATCTCTCCAAGATCTGCCCTGCATATTTTTCTTGAGAGATAAAGATACCATCATGCATGTGTTTTATTTCTATGCCTAGAAAATATTTGAAGAGACCTAGGTCTATCATTTCAAATTCACTTTTCATGGCCTCTTTAAACTCACCAATTAGAGCCTTCTCATTTCTAGTAAAAATTAAGTCATCTACATACAAGACAACAATCAATACATTACCATCTGCTACCTTGATGTAAAGAGTGGACTAACCATTGCTCATCAAATATGAGTCAGTCGTACTGTACCATGCCCTTGGAGCTTGCTTGAGCCCATAAAGAGCTCTCTTTAATCTATATACTTTGTTCTCTTCACCTGCAACTTCATAACCAGGTGGCTCCACATATACTTCTTCCTTCAATACACCAAATTTCACATCCATTTTGAATACCTTCCATTTTTGTTGAGCTGCAATTGCTATGATAGCACGTACGGTTTCCATTCTTGCAACCGAGGTATATGTCTCATCATAATCTCTTCCATACTACTGTTTGTAGCCCTTGACTACCAGCCTTGCATTATGCCTATCAAGTTTTCCTTCAGCATTTCATTTGGTCTTGTAGACCCATTTCACTCCAATCACTTGCTTCTTGGGAGGCAATTCAGATAGCTTCCATGTCTCATTCCTTTCTATAGCATCTATCTCCTCATCCATGGCTTTACACCATTTCTTCTCTTTGATTGCTTCTTCACAATATATTGGATCACTATGAGAGAATAATGCAAAATTAACACTCTCATCATAATCTTCATACCTTTCATCTTGGTATAACTCCCTAAGACTCTTAGTCTTTCTTGGTAATAGGGAGGAGAGTGTGGGATCAGAATCTTCACTGCTGCTACATTGTCGACTAGCTCGGTCTTCACTGGTACTCAGCACTGACACTCGGTCATGCCTAGAGGAGCTCGAAAATGATTGAACCTACTTGCCTTTTCTTCTATTTGCTCCTTCTTCTTCTTGTTCATCAGCATCTTCTTCACTCATAATTGGCATTTTACTTGAAGTGCTCGGTGACTCCTCAGTTGGGCCATACCAAGACTGATTTTCAAGAAATTCCACATCTCTTGAGAGAATCATCTTGCTGTTCAATGGATCATACAATCTATATGCCTTAAATTTTGGGCTATACCTTGTGAAAATACATTTCACACCTTTGTCATCCAATTTCTGCCTTTGCTCTTTAGGCCATGTGCATATGCAATATAGCCAAACACCCTTAGATGTTCAACTATCCATCTTCTTCATGACCATGCTTCCATTGGAATTCTATTACGGACTACCTTTGTAGGACACCTATTGATTAGATAAATTTTTGTTGCTACAACCTCTCCCCAAAATTTAGTAGGGAGACCTTTCTCTTTCATCATGCTCCTTGCCATTTCAACAATGGTCATGTTCTGTCTTTCAACCACTCCATTCTTCTGTGGTGTATAGTTGGCTATGAGCTCTTTCTTTACGCCATGTTTCCTACAAAAATTTACAAAAGAACTGGAGGTATACTCCCCTCCTCTATTTTATTTGATGACCTTGATATAATGTCCACATTCCTTTTCAGCCTGGGCTTTAAATTCTAAAAATTTATCAAGCGCTTCAGATTTATTCTTTAAGAAATACACCTATGTCCTATGACTAAAATCAACTATGAATGTCATAAAATAAGTACTCCCCCCAATGGAAGTAACTTGTATAGGGCTGACTAGGTCAGTATGCACTAATTCTAATGGATATCTAGCCCTCCTAGAATTTCCAAAATTAAAGGGAAGCCTATGTTGCTTACCAAAAATACAAGCCTCACACTTGTCACATGAATTTCCTATGTGTGGCAAACCTTCTACCATTCTTTTATTTGACAACAAATTTAAACCAGCATAGCCAAGATGACCATACCTAAGGTACCATAGCTGTGAGGGGTCTTCAATCACATTCTATTCTTTTTCATTTGAACTGCTACAAGTAAGTTCTTGCTCCCATCCTTTTCATGAATAACACAAGTGTCATTCTACATCAGCACTTTGTATCCATTTTGAATGAGCTGACCAATGCTCATTAAATTGTGCTTCATACTAGGGGCAAAATACACATTTTGTATTTCCTTCTTCTCACCTTTCTTGGTGTGGACCATAATTGATCTTTTGCCCACTACTGGTAGGGTTCCATTGTTACCCATTTTAATCTTAAATTTGAAACTCTTGTAAATGATTGAAAACAAGGTTTCATTACCACTCATGTGGTTGCTACATCCACTACCGAGGTACCAAACCTTAGGGCTTCCTTCTTCACCAACATTACACATGATGAAGGTAGTGGCATTGTTTCCACTTCCCATGTTCACATTAGCCACATTTTCTTGTCCTGATAGATCATTTTGCTTCTTCCAACATTCACTTGCATAATGCCCATATTTATGATAGTAGTAGCATTCTACATTACTCTTATTTGAGTTGTAGTTTTTCTTACCTCCTCTTGAAGTATTTTGTAAGCTACTTGCTCCATCTGCTCTTCCTGAGCTTTCTGCTGCAGCATCTCTTTGTCCTCCATTTCCTTAGCCTCTACCTCTAGAGTTTCTGCCTGAACCATTTCTTCCTCTCCCCCTTCCTCTTGGATTTGACTAAGCCTTGAATGCTTGCTCTTGGGAAGAAGAGGATGTAGATCTATTGATCTTATGCTCATGGGTTTGAAGAGTACCCATCAACTCATCCATTGTTAAAACAGTGAGGTCTTTTGCCTCTTCTATGGTCATGACCAAATTGTCATATTTATGAGGTAAACTCTTCAATATCTTTTCCACTATCCTCTACTCTTGATAGTCTTCTCTATTTGATTTCAGTTAATTAATCACATTGGAGGTCCTTGAACTGAAATCTACAACTAATTCATTTTCCTTTATTTGAAAGTTCTCAAACTCCCTCCTTATATTTTGTAGCTTTACAGTACAGACTTTATCAGTCCCCTTGAAGTTTGTCTCAAGGATATCCCAAGCTTCCTTTGCATAATTTGTTGTTGCAATCTTTGGGAATACCATCTCTGTCATTGTTGCTTGAATAAGACTTAATGCCTTTGCATTTTTCCTCCTTGACTCTTTCAAATGAGTCTTTTGTGCATTTTTGAGGGCAGCATATTGAGTTGGATCAGTCACATCATTGAATCCATTAACCACAAACTCCCATAAATCATTTGCAACCATTATGGTCTTTATCTTCTTTGTTCATGTATCATAGTTTTGCCCCTTGAATGGTGGTGGTTGCTGCCATATATTTCCTATATCTACTGCCATGTCAAATATCCCAAGAAAAAAAGTGCCCTAACTCACTGTGGATGTGGGGCCTCAAAGCTCTGATACCATGTGAGAAATAGGAAAAACAAATTTAAAACTCACAACCCTGAACCTAAAAAATTTGCTTAGCACATGAAGGTGTCGAGTAGTAGTTTTGCTCGGCTCTTGAAGGTGCTAAGTCATAGATTCTTTTGCACTTGATGGTATCGAGTGACAGGCAATAGGTGCCAAGTGAGCTTGGCACACAAAAGAAAAATGTAATAGGTGCCGAGTTAGCTTAACACTCAAAAGAAATGGTTAGCAACAATGGAAATGCTCAGCACCAATGGATGCCGAGTGAGCTTGGCTCCAACTAAAATTTATAACTTAGAAAATATTAACAACAAAAGAGGATGCTGAGTGTTTTGTTTCAAACTGAAAAAATTATAACTTAGGAAATTCCAACGTTAATGCTTTCACCATTAAAATCAGAGAGCCAAAACTTTAAGCTTCCAAACAAAACTTGTCAAATGCAATGAACAAAGGAAGAGCAATGGATTCAAGTATGCATGTTTGCTTTACTATTCAACTGAGATTTAAACTATTACAAAATCTGGGAGCATTTAGTTTCAACCAGAAAACCCTAAAATAACCCTAAATTGGTAAAACTTCAAACTTCAATAAACTTTAAACTTGCAACACTAATGGCTGCATACAATAGTGCCTAAAGCAATCACTGCTTCAATAGGTTGAATCCAACAATGAAAAACTTACAGAGTGAATAGGAGAAACACGTGCAACTACAAGCACAAACTTCTTTCCTTCTTCCTTCTCTACTCTGCTCTGCAACTTCTCTCTGATCTACTTGATCACACACACTCTGAATAATCAATCTCAAAACATTCTTTTTTGTCATATTTTCCCCTTCAACATCCAAATTCAAAATCTCACCTGCCAAAAATAAATGCCTACTGTTTATGAAACGCATAGATAGGATAGATGGGTGTGGGGCTCGAGGACAACCTGCTGGCTCTCCAACATTTAATTTTTCCAACAAATGGACTGGGGGAAAGCGCTCAGCCGGTGTGATAAATTTGGTAGAAACTTTTTCCACGTCCCAGCTTTCCTCGAAAAGGAAGAGCTTTGTGGTAAGCTTTTAGATCGTCACAGAAGTCTAATAGATAGCAATGATCGTGATGGATGGACTGCAATATTTAATGCAGTAGCTTGACCTCATAACGATCCAACTATTTTCGAATTCTTCATTTCTAGAGCGCAAGCTGCTACGAATCCAGTTTTGGACAAAGACTCGAGCCAAACAACCCTTTTGTATGTGGGTGCTGCTAGAGGCAACCCAACTGTTGTCGACAAAATTCGCACCAAGTTTCCATCACAAGGGCATGTGAATTGGGTTTGGGCAGCGAATGACCTAGGTCAAACAGGGCTGCATAAGGCAGTGAGTGGAGGCCATGTTCACAATTCTTCTCGTAAATGGAGCCCATCCATTCAAAGAACATGACTATGAAAGCAAAACAACTCTACATTATGCCACTAATAATGGTGAAGATTCTATGAGAATAGCTGAGTTACTTCTGGGCAAGTGTGAATCGAAGGATTAGAAAATGCTTCTTTTGTTTGCTTCTATAGTTGGAATTGGTTTATACAATTCTTCTTTGCTTTAGAATTATCTTATAAAGGAAAGAAGTAAGATAAAAGAGCCAGAGAATTTGCTCAGAATAGCGGCAAAATTTGGTGATATATAGATTTGACAGTCTCGTACATCACCAGGGACCAAAATATTGCTCTCATTCGTAGTGAGCAATGGATAGCCAAGCTTTCAGCAGAAGAAGAAAGGAAAAACAATCGAGATGGTATTTTTTCTTCTATTTTCATCTTTTTTGAATTGAACAAATAAGTATGCACTATGCAGTTGTGGATGGTTTTTAATTTTTCTCTTTTCATTTTTTAAACACAGTTCTGGAGCAAATAAAGACTATTCTCGAACAAGGGGCCGATGAACTAGCTCTACAAGATTATCTCAGTATGTGTAGTTATCTCGACTCGTGTAATGATCTAGTTTAGTTTTATAATAGAAGATGGGAGAATTCACCTGCAAAATCTTCTTACATTTTCAATTTTTAACATTGGTCAGGACAAAGTCCCTATGCTATTGGTCTCCCTGTGTTCTTCTTGAATCCTTTTATGAGATCTCCTATTACCGTTGGAATTTTGGGAGAATGGGGGATGGGCAAATCTAGTGTTATGCTTAAGGTAATTATCCTTTCTAAAACTTTACTATGTTTACCTCACATTATTATAAATGGTATTAATCTTGACAAAATTGTTTTGATTTCAGATGGAGACCGTTCTTCTAAACACAACTACAGACGTACCTGCATTAAGGATTGTAGTTGTATGGGGTTTAGGAAAGTCTATTGTCTCTTTTGTCAAACCAATCACTTTACAAGTGGATTACTTATGTCTACCAAACCATAGTCAAATGCTTGGTTATCATCAAAAAGTTATTGATGATATCAATTTTTTGAAAGAAGAACTCAGTTATAGACCTTCTTCGATGTGGAAGATGTTTTCTTTTATATGGTGCTGCATTACATGGGTTGAGATGAAAACTGTGTTTCTAGAACAAAGATTTGTAAGTTCTCCCCTACTTTGGTAATAATCTCAAGATGATAGTATTTGTCGATGATCTGGATCTCTCTAAAGAAAGCATAATTCTATAGGTATCATTTAAAAAAAACTAGTCAATTTATAATTCTAAAATTTCTAAATTCCTTTATTAACTTTTATCTAGTAGATATTATCAATAGCGAATCTAGTTTTGGCCACTTGTGAGATCAACACTATTTTGAGCATGGAAAATAGCATGATTGCAAGGGCCATAATAAGAATGTATGGGGACAACAATAGCAAAGCTAATAATTCAAATGAGTAGCTAGCAGACAACTACTTAAGAAAGATAGTTTAGCTATCCCTACATCTGTCAAACCCTACTGAGAAAGAGTCCAGAGACTTTTTGGAAATGTAGCTAGGTATATGAAAAGGGTCTACGAATAAAAAGGAAAACCATCTTTGGCATGGAAACGTAAATCCAGCATATCAAATTGAAGATGAACCTATATAGGGTGACAATAATTTTATATTTATGTTTTTCTATTTACTAGTAGGATAAGTCACATTTTATATATGCATCAAGGTACAACACCACTTTAACTAATGAATCTGAAGACAAATAGAAAACATCCCTCATACTCGACATTTCAGGTGAATATTCCAAATGTAATCATTCTAAGCTAAACAAAAAATAAGAGCTTGTTAATTTTAATATGGCCCTGATGGAGGTCCGCTCTGATACCACTTGATGGAGGTCCGCTCTGATACCACTTGATAAAGGGCCACACCACCCTTACCCACTCACAATCAAGAAAGCAACAATATAGAGACCAAGAAAAAAAAAAATGCTTCAGAAATAATTTTATTATACTTGAAAAATCCTTACAACACCCACAAGATGATATGACTTCTTCAACATAAGAGAAATCCTAAATAAGAGTCTTCACACCAAGAGCTTCACCAATAACTTCTACTTGAAGAGCTACACCTTTAGAGTTTTCACACCTTGAAGTCTTCACGCCTTCTAGCTTCTACTTCTCAAACTTCTCCTTGAGCTTCTACTCCTCAAGCTTCCCCCTTGAGCTTCTACTCCTCAAACTTCCCCCTTGAGCTTGATTTAGAAATGCTCATATTCCTCGCTTAAATAGGCACTTCTAACCCAAGACATTACAAACACAACCAATGTGGGATACAACTATCTTTAAATAAATATTAAATTTCCACCCAAATACAACTAAGCACCCAACAAATATTAAATACATGATTTATCCAAAACCTTCTAGAATTTCCACCTACACACCTCGATTAATGGAATGACAACTATTTTTCTTATTTTTCTATTTTATGCCATCTATGCACCTCGAAAATAGAAATTCCTCTTTTTTTTCTTTTTCTCCTTTTTATTTTTTTATTATTTCTCCTCTAATTTTCGTCACTTTTCTCTCTCGTCCAGATTTTTTTTTTTTTCTTCCAATAATTTTCCAATGCAAGATGCTCCTGCATCAGGCCCTCAACTTGAGAATGTTACTTTCTTGCACAGATATGATCCAACAAGAAAAAATAAGGAAGAACTAAGACAAAATTTTAATTTATTATTGAAATACATAGAATATTTTATTTGATGATCTATGCAAAGTATCTTCACACATTCACAATTAGTTTTTACTCAATATGTGTCTTTGCAGAATGCTCTGGTGTTGAACAAAGGATTGGGATAGAAGAACAAGCAATAAACATAGATGAACAAAGTGTAGGTTTCATGTTTGATAAGTTGGCTATATTATATCACTATTTTTTTTTATGAGTTTCTTAACCCAAATCGCTTATATTACAAAAATTTAATTTTTTTGTATTATACATTTTAATTTTCTCTATTAAATCTATGTAAATAGTCTTGGTTTTTTTATCTACATAATCATGGCCTATGATGATTGGAAATGTACCTTTGTCATGTAGACTAATGAATTTATAAAGCCATGAATAAAAGATCTATCATGATTAGTGCTTGATGTTTGTTCTAGGTGATCATGAAAAGGGGCCAGAAAATAGGAGGAGTCTCTTGTTAATAATTATTGCAATGCTCATCCCCAAGTATAACCAAGGAGAAAGGAATGCTTTCTGCTTTCTCCACACTTGGTGCACATGCAGTAGAAAAATTCCTCGTGAATGGAAATGTTCCATGACATACTATTGGCTAGGATGGAATATTATGAGTCTAAGCCCAGACATTATTCAAGTCTAAGGATGGAAAGTTCAATTTATTGCATGGATTTTTGTGCACTAGCAATGGAGACACCTCATAACAACTCTTATACAAGTAAGATGTACCCCCATTAATTTTTTTAGTTCTAGCTCACGTATATTCAATCTAGTAGATGATGTTAGTTACTCATTGAATAAGAACACAAATATTAGTTCTAATAACCAAAAATAAAAATTCTTTGAATGCATTGACATAGAAATGAGACAAACTTGAGGTTTTAATAAAGTGAAAAGGTGTAGAGAGGCCTTAGAGAGATTGTTAAGAGTTAAATTGATAAAGAGTTTGCAGCTGACTTGAAAATGAAGAAAACAAGTGGAAAAATGCTAGAGAAAAACATTATAGAAGGAGATTATTATATCAAGAAACTTCAGGGAAAGGTTTTGAGAGAGCAGGAGGATATGAAGCTAGTTTTGAATATGATCAAGAAGAGAGTTTTCAGTGAGGAAGAAGGAAACGAAGGAGAAAGCTCAGTGAAAAAATACAAGATGGCTGAGGTTGAAGAGGAGGAGTGAGAAGAATGGAGCAAGCTGAGAAACACATTGCGATGGTACAATGTTATAATGGAAGGCATTCAAGCCTTCCAAAAGTTTAGGTTTTACTACCAACCTAGACATCTTCCATGGCCATTGCCTGAACAAGACTAATCCTCACCAAATCTAGCTGGAATGCACTTCCACCATGGATTGTTCTCTTTCAAAATAAAACATTTTCTTCCTATAATGGTTGTTCAAATCTGTAAACATGCTTTGACTAAAAAATGTAGTCTTCAAAGGGCTATCATAATAGTGTCAAAAATTTATTGAAATAGGTCGGTTGCCCATAGAGCTAAACAGCCACCTACCACCCTGATGGCCTACACAATAGTTAGAAATATTGAATGTAGGTAGGTGAGTTCAAATCCGAAATGAGAGGGAAAAGTTTTTGTCAAGAGACAAAAGGAATGAATCTGATTCATTTGATCAATTGAAGAGAGAGAGAGAAAAAGAGTTAGATTAGTTGCAGAGCAGAGAGAGAAGAGAAGTGCAGAGGAAAAGAAGTAGATCAATAGATCAGAGTAGAGGAAGAAAGTGCAAAAAGTTTAGAAGATAGAAGGAAGCTTCAACACATGTTGGACTCTTTTTGTTATTATGTAAGTTCATACTGATTTGACCTATGAAGAAGTGATTTCTCTAGGCATTGTTGCATGTAGTCATTAAAGCTGCAAGTTTGATTTTAAGTTTTATCAGTTTGAAGTTTTAAGGTTTTTTTGGTTGAAGCCAAATGCTCCTAGATTTTTTAATAGTTTTGTTAAATAGAATATAAGCAAGCAAGTAGGCAGGCATACTTGGAAATCTATTGTCCTCCTTCTACTTAACATTACATGTTTTTCATTTAAGTTTTCCATACTTGCAAGTTTCAAAATTTTTCCCTCTTAGTTTTAATGGCAAAAATGTCTAGACTGTAAGTTTTCTAAATAGCTCACTCAGTTTAGTCTTTGGCCAAGTTCACTCTCTGATGTTACTACCAAGCTCACTCGACATCCTCTATTGTTGAGCATCACCTTGCAATGGTGATCGAGCTAACTCAACATTTCACTACTAAGCTCACTCAATATACACTGTGCTGAGTCACTCGACTCCTTCTTGTGCCAAGCTTACTCGACACCATCTTCCTATCACTTGGTGCCCTCTTATGTTGAGCAAGTCTATCACTTGACATGGCTTTGTGCCAAGCAAAATTTTAATGGGTTGTGATTTAATTTTCATATGGTATCAAAGCTTTGAGGCCCTACATCCATAGTGAGTTAGGGCATTTCAATTTTCTAGAATATTTGACATGGCAGGAGATGTAGGAAAGATATGGCAACAACCACCGAACTTTAATGGATAGAATTATGATACATGGGAAAAGAAGATGGAAACCATAATGGTAGCAAATGATTTATGTGAGTTTTTGATAAATAGATTCAGTGATGTTATAGTTCCAACATTGTATGTTTCCTTCAAAAATCCACAGAAGACTTAGTTGAAAGAGTCAAGAAGAAATGATGATAAAGAATTAAGTTTGATTGAGGTAGCAATGACAAAGACAGTTTTTCTCAAGATTGCAGTAGAAAATTATACAAAGGAAGCATGGGATATCCTTGAGGAAAACTTCAAGGGGACTTATAAGGTTAGATTAGTGAAGCTACATATGATTAGAAGAGAGTTTGGGAACCTTCAGATGAGGGACAATGAACCTATTGTAGAGTTCGGCTCACAAAACTCCACTTTGATAAATCAGCTCAAATCAAATGGAGAAGATTATGAAGAGTAGAGGATCGTAGAGAAGATATTGAGGATTTTACCTTAGAAATATGATAATCTTATGATGACCATTGATGAAGAAAAGGAATTCACCACATTGATCATGGATGAGTTGATGGGAACTCTTCAAACCTATGAGCACCAGATAAATAGATCAGCAATAACTTCCCAAGAGCAATCTTTCAAGGCTCAAGACAATACAAGAGGTAGGGGAGGAAGAAATGGCTTTGGTAGAGGCTCAAGAAGTAGAGTTCATAGAAGGAATGGTCAAAGCAATGCTGGTATAGAAAGCTCAAGATGAGAAAACAACCAAGAGGGAGCAAGCACCTCTCAAAACAACTCTAAAGGAGTCAAGAAGAATTACAACTCCAACAAGAGTGATGTTGAATGCTACTACTATCATAAGTATGGGAATTATGCTAGTGAATTTATGCTAGTGAATGTTGGAAGAAGTAGGATGATCAGTCAAAGTAGAATTCTAATGTGGCTGATATGAACATGGGAAATGAATAAAATCTCACAACCTTCATTATTTGTAACATTGGTGAAGAAGGCAACCCTAAGGTATGGTACCTGGACAATAGATGTAGCAACCACATGAGTAGTAATGAAAGTTTATTTTCATTCACTGACAAGAATTTTAAGTCTAAAATTAAGATGGGAAATAATGGAACCATCCCCATAGTGGACAAAGGATCTATCACGGTCCACACCAAGCAATGTGAAAAGGAGATACAGATTGTGTATTTTGCCCCTAGTATGAAGCACAACTTTATGAGTGATGGACAACTCATTCAAAATGGATACAAGGTACCAATGGAAAATGACAAGTCTATCATTCATGAGAAGGATGAGAGTAATAGATTACTTTAAATAGTCCAAATGGCAAAGAACTAGATGTTCCCATTGAAGATACATACGTGTTTGTCTTCTCAAGTCAGTGTTACACCTCCCAAACATGCATGTACAATAGTACATTAGCAATCAGATCTTAGGAGCATGATTGAAGACCCCTCCAAGCTTTGACATCTCAAGTATGGACAACTTGGATTTTCTAATTTAAATTTGTTTGTCCAAGAAAAGAATGATAGATGGTTTGCCAAGCATAGTAGATTCTTATGACAAGTGTGAGACTTGCATTTTAGGTAAGCAACATAGGCTTCCTTTTAATTCTAGAAATTCTAGAAGTGCTAGAGAACCATTAGAATTGGTGCATTCTTATTTATTAGGCCCTATGAAAAATACTTCTATTGGGGGAGTACTTATTTTATGACATTCATAGATGATTTCAGTCATAGGACATGGGTGTATTTTTTGAAGAACAAATCTGAAGCATTTGATAAATTTGTTGAATTCAAAGAATTGGCTGAAAAAGAATGTGGACACTATGTAAAGGTTCTTAGATCATATAGTAGAGGGGAGTATACCTCCATATGTTTGTAAATTTTTGTAGGTAAAATGGCATCAAGAAAGAGCTTACAGCTAGTTATACTTTGTAGCAAAATGGAGAGGTTGAGAGAAAGAATAGGACCATTGTTGAAATGACAAGAAGCATGATGAAAGAAAATGACTCCCAACTAATTATTTGGGAGAAGATATAGAAAAAATATATATATTTGACTAATAGGTGTCTTACAAAATTAGTTTGTGATAAGATACCTCTTGAGGCTTGGTCAAGGAACAGATGGATAGTTGAAGACTTGAGAGGGTTTAGATGTGTAGCAGATGCACATGTGCCTAAAGAACAAAGGAAAAAGCTAGATGAAAAATGTGTGAAGTGCATATTCATAGGATACAACTTAGAATCAAAATCCTATAGGCCATATGATCCAATTGTCAAGAAGATCAACATTTCAAGAGATGTGGAATTTCTTGAAAATCAGTCATGGGATGGCTCAGTAGATGAATCCTCAAGCACTTCAAGTGCCTACTATTGAAGAGGAAGAAGATGGCACTGGTGATCAACAAGATGATGGAGCAACAAACATAGATTGTAGAAAAAGGAAAAAAGGGAAGTAACCCTTAACATGTCGAGCAATAACTCCAAGCACATCAAGATAGCCCTAAGCTAGTATGCAAAATAATACAGCAGTAGCTATACTGAGAATTCAAATCCCACTCTCACCTCCCTATTGCCTAGAAAAACTAAAATTCTAAGGGAGATATACCAAGATGGAAGGTATGAGAAAGATTATGATGAGAGTGTAAATTTTGCATTGTTTTCTCATAGTGATCCAATTTATTTTGAGGAAGCTATAAATAAAGAGAAATGGTGTAATGCCATAGATGAGGAAATAGATGCCATTGAAAGAAATGAGACATGGGAGTTAACTAATTTTCCTTCCAAGAAACAAGTAATTGGAGTGAAATGGGTTTACAAGACCAAGTGCAATGCTAAAGGAAAAATAGATAGGCATAATGTACAATTAGTGGTCAAGGGGTATAAGTAGAAATATGGAAGAGATTATGATGAGACGTATTCCTTGGTTGTAAGAATGGAAACCATGTGTGTTGTCATAGCAATTACAGCCCAACAAAAATGGAAGGTATATCAAATGGATGTGAATTCTACCTTCTTGAATGGTGTATTGAAGGAAGAAGTATATGTGGAGCAGCAACCTAGTTATGAAGTTGCAGTGAAGAATATAAAGTGTATATATTGAAGAGAGCTCTTTATGGGCATAAGCAAGATGTACATGCATAGTATAAGAAGATTAACTCATATTTGATGAGTAATGGCTTTAGCAAAAGCAATAGTGAGCACACTCTCTACATCAAGCTAGGAAGAAAATGGCAATATGTTGATTTATTTCATGTATGTAAATGATTTAATCTTCACTACAAATGATAATTTCCTAAGTTGAGAGTTCAAAGAGGACATGAAAAATAATTTTGAAATGATATACCTAGGTCTCTTGAAGTACTTTCTAGGAATAGAAGTAAAACAAATGCATGATGGCATCTTCATTTCTCAAGAAAAATAGGCAAGGTAGATCTTGGGTAGATTCAAAATACAAAACAAAAAAGTAGCCACAACACCAAAAATAGTAGGTTTGAAGTTGAACAAAGAAGATTGCAACAAAAGTGTGAATCCAACACTGTACAAGAGTATAGTTGGAAGTTTGATATATTTGACTACAACTTGGGTAGACATAATACACATAGTAAGTTTGATTTCCAGATTTATGGAAGCACCAAAGGATTCCAATTGGAAAGTGGGAAACAGGATCCTAAGGTATGTGAATGGTACCAAGGGATTTGAAATTTTGTATACTGCAGAAAATGATTTCAAGTTGGTTGGTTACATGTACAATGATTGGGCTAGAAGTTTAGATAATAGGAAGAGCACTTCTAGATATATGTTCCATATAGGATTGGGTGCAATTTCATAGGCATCCAAGAAGAAACCTATTGTTGCTCAATCTATAGGAGAGGTTGAATACATAGCAACAAATGCAATAGCACATCAAGCTATTTGGTTAAGGAGGATCCTGACAAATTTGAATGAAAAACAAGAGGATGGAACCACAATCTTTTGTGACAACATCTCCTTAATTACACTATCTATGAATCTAGTCTTCCATGGGAGAAGAAAGAATATAGAGATTAGATATCACCTCATCAGAGAATTGGTGGAAAATGGTGATATCAAGATGGAATTTTGTAAGTCTAAGCAATAGCTAGTAGACATATTCACTAAGCATGAAGGAATTTGAAATTTTTTGCACCTAAGAAAGTGTCTTGGTGTAGCTGATTTGGATCAGAAGTGATCCTTGTTTGTTTGGCTTGGGAGAAAGGGGGAGTGTCAAAAATTTAAAGTAGGTTGGTTGCCCCTAGAGCCAAATGCCCACCTACCACCCTAACAACTTGTACAATAGTAAAAAATATTGAATGTGAGTAGGTGAGTTCAAATTCAGAATGAGAGGGAAATTTTTTTGCCAAGAGAGAAAAGGAATGAATTTGATTCATTTAATTAGTTAAAGAGAGATAGCAGCATAGTTAGATTAGATGTAGAGTACAGAGAAAAAAGAAGTGTAGAGGGAAAGAAGTAGATCAGTAGATCAGAGCAGAGGAAGAAAGTGAAAATATTTTAAAAGACAGAAGGAAGCTTCAATATGTGTTGGACTCTTTTTTTAATTCTATAAGTTCATATTGATTCAACCTATGAAGTAGTGATTGCTCCAGGCATTATTGTATACAGCCATTAGAGCTATAAGTTTGAAGTTTAAGTTTGATCAATTTGAAGTTTTAGGGTTTTTTGGTTGAAGCCAAATGCTCCAAGAATTTTTAATAATTTTGTTGAATAGAATGTAAGAAAGTTAAGTTTGATTAGTTTGAAGTTTTAGGGTTTTTTTGGTTGAAGTCAAATGCTCCAAGATTTTGTAATAGCTTTGTTGAATAGAATATAAGAAAGCAAGCAAGCAACCATACTTGGCAATCTATTGCCCTCCTTCTACTTAACATTACATCTTTTGCATTCAAGATTTCCATAATTGCAAGTTTTGAAGTTTTTCCCTCTGAGTTTTAATGGAAAAAATGTCCAGACTATTAGTCTATTGAATAGCTCACTCGGTTTAGTCTTTGGCCAATTTCACTCTCTTCTGTTACTATTGAGCTCACTTGGTATCCTCTATTGCCAATCATAACCTTCCAATAGTGATTGAGCTCACTTGGAATTTCATTGCCAAGCTCACTCGACATACACTATGCTAAGTTTCCCTTAGTGTTGAGTCACTCGGCTCCTTCTTGTGCTAAGCTTACTTGGCACCATCTTCCTATCACTTGACACCCTCTTGTACTGAGCAAGTTTCTCACTTGACATTTCTTTGTGCTAAGAAAAATTTTAATAGGTTGTGATTTATTTTTCACAAATAGGGCATATCAGCAAGCATAAGACTAGCTTTGGACAAAAGTGGATTCAACATGATTATTTCCTCTTTGAAAAGAAAAACCTATGAAAACTAATGGCATTGTTGAATTTGGATACAACTAAATTGACTAAGGAAATGCTCAAATTAAATGTAGCACACCAGATTTCTTATTCTAGCAACATATGAACAATATGGTAATGTGTGACAAAGTATTGATCACAATTTAGTGTTCCATCCATTCCAATAATTTCAACTGAGTAAGGTTGGCCTCTCATTATCTATCTCATTATCTCATTATCTATTTGAATTATACTATAGCTCATTATCTATCTAAATTATACTTTAGAGAAGTCTTTTAGTCAAATTGTTTGATGAGTATAGGAATGGGAAATTTAGGTATTCCATGAGATAACAGAGGGTGAATTCAAAATTTGAAAATCTTTTAGAATATATGATGCTAAATTTGTAAAAGTATGGGATCTCTTCTTCAACTTGAATTGCTCACCAAGGAAGAAGATAAGAAATCACAATTAAGTGCCTTTTTTGATGAAGAAGAAGGCGAGGATAAGAACCAAGCAAGGTTTGAGGCTCACAGGAATAAATTGCAAATGAGAATGGCCCAAATGTTACCCAATGGAAAATGTTACTTTAAAGTGACCAAAACTAACACTCAAAGTATCATGTTATGCTAGTTAACTACATTATGGAGAATTGTAGAGAATTTGAGCTTTTCTTCAATCAAGAAGATGAAAAGACTTTCAAAGAATACTATAAAAAAATGGTGGAATCTAGAAGGTGACAAACTTTATTTCAAAATAATTTCATAGCATTTTCAAACAATGTTGCTTATTGTGTGTTACAATCATTTTAAAAGAATGTCATTATGTGAACTACAATACATTTTAGAACCCTACACTTCATAGAACATGTGTGGATAAGAAATAATGTTGAACTTTTATATCATTGGAAATCTTGTATATAAGTAAGGTAGAGGTTCTAGCTCTAAGAAACTCAACGTAGAGCGAAGAAGTGTTGGGTATTTGCACAAAGTATGAAAAAAGTGATAGACTTCTTGAGGTGGTTTAGAAACAATCAGAAGGTTGGGTTTATAACTTTGGGGGATGATTAATTAAAATTTCTAGTAGGTGTATATAGACAATGGGGACATTTGAAAACTACATTTGGTAGCCCAACTTGATAATAATCCACTAATAGTCTTCCATATTGTGCTCATCACTTTCTAGTTTGTTGAGTATTTCCACTATTTCTTGCTCTTGCTACAATGTTAAACATATCCCTTGTGCATTCCCAAATTTTTCTTGCATCAAGTGGTATCAGAGCTGGTTTTACTAGTCCTACTAGTTATTTGTGTCTGCAAGCACTTGGAATCTCATCTTTGACTTACATCTCTTATTTTTGTGTAGTGGTAGAAGTTGAAATTCTAATCTACTTCAACTAGAGGCTAGTGCAATGTAGGAAAAAAAGGATTCACAAATGAAAAATTGAGATCACACTTGTGAACTTTGTTTCGGGGTGGAAGAAGATCACATCTAACTTATGACTATGGTATTTTCACAAGAAGGATTTGTAATCACCCAAAAATGGTCTTGTAAATTATAAGCTCATTTTCAACATTTTAATCTCTATGCTATATCACATTATTCACTTACTCAATCTAACGTAATTTATTCAATCAATTATCCTTGATCAAATCAACAATTTTTCATTTATTTATTTTTTCCTATTGTTTGACTACCTTATCCTATTTTTTATTTAATTAGAAAATCATGCTCCCTCTTAATTAAATAAAGAACTCCCTTTATCCTACCTATGCATATGAAAAATAAATTTGATAATTTAAAAATAAAATAAAATGTCTTTTTATCTATACTGAATGCACCCTTTCCAAGGTGAGTGGAATCTCTTTTGCCTCTTAATCCCAACCAATCTTTTTACTTCTTCAAAATATCTTGCACATGGCTAAACTAAGACTTAATCTCCAATGTTGTTTTTGCCTCTTAATCTCTAACTGTCAAAATCTCCTTAAAATAAGGCTTTCTCCTCACTCTCTCATATATCCTATGGTTATGTTGTTTCCTTGATTCTTGATTCCTTGAGAACTTAAGCACTCACTTTGCACTCTCATATTTACATCTTATATTAGTCTTTTCTTTATTTCATTTAGCATTAGCTCACATAGCTTAACTACAAGGATTGTAAGCTTGATCTTGATAGTTTAGTTTACTTCATTTGTACTTTCATTTTCATCTTAGCTACTTGCATTTCCTTCTCATTTAAAGCTTTTAGTTACTAGTATTCTTTCTCTTACTCCTTGAATCTTACATTCTATGTTGCACCTTGCATGGGTCTCCATCTTTGGGCTAATTTGAGAGAAAAAATCACATCACTTTGATTCTTTTAAATCACAGATATGAATCTATAAACCACCACTTGAGTCTCCTAATCCATGGGATCACTTTAGAATAAGGGCTTGTAGAAGAGTTCCTACTTTTAGCATACAAGATTTACTACTTGGTGAATTTGACAAGTTTTAGGTAGTTATCAAAGAAACTTGATTTATTGAGGGATTACCTTTTTTGAAGGATTGTAAAATTAGATTAGGGAAATAAAAATCTATGATTAGATTGTTGAACCTAAGGAATTGAAGATTGACATAATGGTAAATACTCCACCTAGAACAATGAATCCTAGAAGACTAGAGTAGATGATAGAGGCTTATAGAAATGAGATAAGCACTGAGACCCAAAATCCTTTAGCAAGGGCAAGGAGAAACCCTAAGACAAAGGAAGAATTTAAAGAAGTAGTTGAAGATCTTGAGACACCCAAAGTTGAGATTCCTTCTGAAGAGGAAAGATTATTGAGAACTATGACACAAATGGGTAGAATTCATAGAATTGATGTTGCATGATTTTCTTATTCTTTACATCTAGGTAAATTTATGGATTGGATTGATGATCTAGATGATTATGTTGAACTATGTTGAACTTGAATATGTTAAGGATCCATAGAGAGTTAGGTTAGCACACACTAAGTTTAAGCCCATCAGTATACTCTCTCTTCTATACACCTCATTAGTATTGTCAAAGTATGCATTTTTCAAATATATCCTATATTTGATGACTAGTATTGAAACCTTATTTTTGTAGTTGTTGGTGACATGCTAATTTGCACAAGGATGTATCCTAATATCCTAAGAATGTCACATTTTCTTCAAATTAATTTCAAAAAATAGGGAAACCTTGCCTAAAATTTTTTTTAGAGAGGTTTCTTTCAAGATGTTCTAATAATTTTTAAAATAAGGGATTTGAGAAAAAAATTAAGCACCCCTTTTGGGTATCCCTTTCCATATAAAATTTCTAGGGCTATACATTTTATCAACAAGATTGTCTTTCTATTTTTCATGTATTCAAGCTTTCTCACCAATTTAGTTTTCTTGAAAGATTGAAGGACCTTTTAATTTATTCCCATGTAGATGCTTCAAATACTCTTTTTCAAAGAACTCTAGAATTGTCTTATTGTTATCTAATTTTTATTGTCATTCTTACTGCTTGGCTCCTCAAGATAGATCACATAGCATTTCCAATGTACAAAAACTTTCAAGAAAAATTTATGTTGGAAATATAAGAGGAGTAACTAAGAGGGGAGGGGTGAATTAGTTACCACAAAACTAAATCCCAAATCCCTTAGATGTCAATACAAATCAAACCCAAATACTCCTGAAACTCAATTAGCATAGAGGCACTTGGTTAATACTAAAAATATGTTTTAACTAAACAAGCCCTATAATATCAACTATTACTTGAAAAATACTAAACATGTAGATCTTAAGATAGGTGTGATTAACCTTAATTTTCTAGTTGTATGCACACAAAAGAAATAGTAGGAACACAAGTGAAACCAAGATTTAATGTGGAAACCCAATTTTGGAAAAACCACCAATTGCAACTAGTTACTAATTTTCACTCTTCTAAAGTGAGCCATGTTAGGAGCCAACCCTGTTAAAGGTTACAAAACACACTATTAGGTGTGACCCTATTAAAGGATTTAATCACCCTATTAGGAGTGGCCTTGTTAGAGGTCTTTAGACACTTAAATCTAGAAATGTTAGCTTATTAGAGGATTTAAAAATAGCTCCTAGGATAATTCTATTAAGAGATTTGATTCACTACTACAATGTTTGGAGAATAACAATGAAGTGACCTAATTGCTGATTTTAGATCTCAATTCTGGCTCAAATACTTGATCCTACCTGATCAGATTAATATTTGTATCCCAGCAAGGTTATTATTCTTATCCTTCCAATTTGCTTCCTCTAAGCATATTCTTATCTTCCACACACTCACACACATTCAATACTCAACTTGAACTTATACAAATCTCATATATATTGTTAAGTCAACTAGATCCAACAAATAAGTCCATTAAAATCAATATTCCAAAACAAAAAAATCCTTTGTTAGCCAACTCAACTCGGTAGACACTAACACTAAAATGATTTTCCTATGTTAACCAAGTGAAATCTATTAACACTACAACTTCATAAACTTCTTTTAGTATTTGAGTGAGCTCGATTAATACTAGTTCCATCCAACTTTCCTTTGTTAACTGAGTGAGCTTGGTTAACATTTTACTTCTAGGAACTTCTCTTTGGTGTCTGAGTGAACTCAGTAGACATTATCTTCTAAACTTGGTAAATAGTGGAATGCTTGATAGATACAAGAAACTATCTTCATCGCCTGAGTGAGCTTGATAGACACTAATAGGTAAAGATATGACATTTTCTGTAACAACAAAGAAAATATATAATTAATTAATTTTTTCAACAATCTCCCTTTTTAGCATTGATGGCAACACAACATGTCATAATATAATAAATTGTTTTTTAGAGAAAAATAAAAGTAATGCTAATATCCTTAGTTTCATTCTAATTCTCATTTAATAGAACTCCCTCTATTAGTGTGAACTCCCTTTGACATTAATCTCTCCCTCTGATTTTAGTTTCTCCTTCTGTTAGCAAACTCTCCAATTTTATTCTTCATCAAACTCTTCCTCTTTGATATATTCATAAGATTTTCTCTGATATAGAAAACTCCCCCTTTACAAAATTTCAAGGTCTCCCTTTATAATATTTTTTATGATATGACAAAAAAATTCTCCCTCTTTGACATCTTATGCCAAATACAACATTTAGTGAATTTCAATGTACCTGATGTACTAATTCATATGCAATATTCCCTTTTATTACTACATCAACTTGACTAATCTTCAACATGCTCTAGTTGATGCATCACTAAACTTTATTTAGTGAAATATGGGAATTACCCCTAGCTTACCTCTTAGATACAAAATTGCATCCTTAGCTAATACCTTGGTGAACATGTCTAAAAAAATTCTTTAGTACTCACATATTCCAATCTCACCTCTTTTTTGTGCAACAATTCTCTCATAAAATGATATTTTATTATAATGTGTTTCATCTTGGTATGCATCATAAGATTATTTGATATATTAATTATGTTGATGTCCAGTAGACATATCTAGTAAACCTCCTTGGAATCATCATTTTTGGAAAGCTTATCTCCAATAGACATAGGTGTACCAACTGGTCTTGAATCCTCCATTCCAAAATTCTTCAGTATCTCCTTGATATACTTAGATTGAGTAATGTAGATATCATCTTTCTTATATTTAATCTACAAGCCAACAAAGAATTTGATTTTTCCAAACATTGACATCTCAAATTCCTTATATTTGCAAAAATCATCATTTCTAGTAAGCAATATATCATCTACAAATATTTTTTCCAACACAATCTTCTTATTTGGTCCTTCTTTGATGTAAATGTTAGTGTTATTATTTGTCCTATTAAAACCAATCTTCATCAAATATTTATGAACTCCTTCATACCAAGCTCTGGGAGCTTGTTGGAGACCATATAATGCTTTACATAGTTTACAAACCATATCCTTTTTGCTAGGATCTACAAAACCTTTAGGTTTCTCTATGTATACTTCTTCTTCTAGAATTTGATTCAAGAATGAATATTTCACATCAATCTAATACACTTTAAATCTTTTATGTGCAGCATAAGAAAGTAGAGTCCTAATACCTTCTAATCTTGCAACAGGAGCAAATATTTCACCATAATCAATACCTTTCTCTTGAGAATAAACTTTGCATAGTAGCCTTACTTTGTTTATTAAAAATTCTCCATCTTCATTCAGCTTATTTCTAAACCCCCACTTAGTGCCAATTATGTTTTTATCCTTGGCTCTAGGAAGAAGATTCTCGATCTTATTCCTTTCTATCTTTTTTGTCTCTTCATTCATTTCTTCAATCCAACTTTCATTATCCAAATCATCTTTAAGTATTCAAGGTTCAAATTCAATAAGAAAACATGTACCTTTCAATTTGTTCCTTGTTATTGTACCATCTAATTTGCCTCTAATGATTTTTCTTAGGTGCATGGTGCCTTCTAACATATGTTGCAAGTATAGGTAATTTGGATTTAGATCTTATTTCACTTGCCTCATCATGATCTTCTTCATCATGCTCAAGTCCCACTATCTATGACTCAGGTCGTTCAGACTTAGACTCATGTTGCACTAGCTACAACTTGGCAGCTTCTAACTGCAACTTGGGTCCTTCAAATTGTGTCTTGGGTTGTACTGGCTGCAACTCAAGTGCATTCAGAGATTTTGGGGATTTTGGAGGTGAATTTTTCTAGCTTCAAATTGGATGAGGCAATGTATTAGGTTCAAAGTAAGTAAACTTTTTGTAGTCTTTAGGTTCTTTGCTACTTTCTACTTCACTCTTTTTTGCAAACTTGTCAATCTTCACATGTGCACTTTCTATGATCTTATGAGTATTTAGATTAAAAAATTGTATCCTTTACTTTTGTTGGAGTATCCTAAGAATATTCCTTCATCACTTTTGACATTAAATTTACTAGTCTCCTTCGAAATATAACATTTTCTACCAAATACTTTGAAGTAACTTACATTAGGTTTATAGCCATACCATAGTTCATAAGGAGTTTGATTTGAGTCTTTCTTTAGTTGTACTTTGTTTAAGGTATGAACTATTTTACTAACTGCCTCCTTCTAGTATTTGATTGCAACATTCTTTTCTATCATTAGGGTTCTTGCACAATCCATGATTGATCTATTCCTTTTTTCTTCTATACCATTTTGTTGAGGTGTACTAGGGGCTGATACTTGTCTTTTGATTCCTATTTTAGTTCATAGTTCATTAGATTCATTCAAAATGAATTCACCTCCTCTATTTGACTTTAAACACTTTAGCTTCTTTCCTATTTCTTTCTCAACTCTAGCTAGATACCATTTGAACTTTTCAAAAGCTTTAGACCTTATCTTTTAGATACATTACTGTCATCATCCTAGAATAATCATCAACAAATAAAATGAAATACTTATCTCCACTATAGATATCTATGCCAATAGGTCCACAAAAATCTAAATGAACCAACTTTAAGACTTCATTAGATTGATAGTTCTTTCTTTTGAAACATGTCTTGCTCATCTTACGAATTAGACAATTCTTGCACATGCCTATGTCAAGATTCCTTAGACTAGGAATACCTCTCATTCTTTTTTTTTTTGTTATTTGATCAGGTTATCAAATTTGACATGACACAATATTTTATTCTATAACTAGATTTCTTCTACTTGAGGAATGAAACATGAACTTTCATTTATATATAGGTAGAATAAGTTACCTTTTTGTTTTATTACCAGACCCAACTAGATTTCCTTTTCCATCTACTAGCTTGACCTTCCCACTCATGAATTATACCTTGAATCCAATGTTGTTCAATTGTGCTACACTTAGTAAATTATGTGTCAGTCCTTCAACCCAATAAGCATTATCACATTTGAGTTCATTAGTTAGTGAAATACAAGCCTTTTTCTTTTATGAAGCATGGTTCATTGTTTCCAAATCTAACACTCCCACCATCATAGTGCTCCATATGTTCAATTTTTTTTTTTCACTAGAAATATGATGAGAATAACCATTATCAATAATCCATGTATCAATTTTTTTAACATGAGATATAAGTTCCATCTTATCATCATCATTATCAAAATCATCTTTTACAACAATATAAACCATTTCAACATCATCACTACTAGCAAAATCTTTAGCTATAAAATAGGACTTCTTACCTTTACCCTTGTAGTCTTTGTAGCTTTTGAAATCCTTCTTTCCTTTGTACTTGCTATTCTTCTTTTCTTCTTTCTCTTCTCTATTTGGACACCTTGCAGTAATGTGACCGACTTCTTCACAAGGAAAAACATATTAGAGGAATTTTACCTTTGTACTTTCCTTTTCTATTGAGATATCTTCTTGCAAGAAAGACTTCAATAGCTTCAAGAGAACTATCAAAACTATCTTCCTCTTCACTTTTAGATTGTTTTCCTTTTAACTTTGTAACTTTCTTCTTGAGTGACAACTTAGCTTTAAATGCATACTCAAGATTTCTAGAACTAGGAACATAATTATCATAGTTATCTAGCTCAAATGTTGTCAACCTTCCCACTAGAGAATCCTAACTTATCTTATTATTGGGATTATAGTTCATCTCTTGAATAGCTCACACTCCAATTTCATAGATAGCAAGAAGGGTTCTAAGTACCTTACTTAGAACTATGACATCATCAATTTTCCCTCCAGAAGCTTTGGTTGTAGTTACACTAGCTTTGATTCTCTCAACATTTTTTGCAATGTTTTCATCTTCTCTCATCTTCATCTGATCAAACTAATCTCTTAATCTTTCTACCTTGGATCTCCTCACATTATCATCACCTCCATATATATCTTTCAACTTTTTCCACATCTCATGCACAATAGCACACCCCTTGGCTTCATCAAATTCACCATAGTTAAGAGTAGATGCAATATCAATCATCATTATGTTATGGTTCTTCTTTATATGTGCATCAAATTTTTATTTTTATTTTTCTATTTACTAGTAGGATAAGTCACATTTAATATGTGCATCAAGATACAACACCACTTTAATTGATGAATATGAAGACAAATAGAAAACACCCCTCACATCCAACATTTTAGGTGAATATTCCAAGTGTAATCATTCTAAGCTAAACAAAAACTAAGAGATTTGTTGATTTTAATATGGCCCTCAACTTGAGAATGTTGTTTTCCTACATAGATGTAGTCCAACAAGAAAAAATAAAGAAGAAATAATTAAGAAATAATTTGAATTTATTATTCAAATACGTAGATATTTGATGATCTACACAAAGTATCTTCACACATTCATAATCAATTTTCACTCAAAAATTGTGTCTGCAGAATGCTTTGGTGTTGAACAAAGGAATGGGATAGAAGAAAAAGCAATCAACATAGATGAACAAAGTGCAAGTTTTATGTTTGATAAGTTGGCTATATTATATCATTATTACATTTTACAAGTTTGATCTGAATCCAAATCAATTATATTACAAAAAATTACTTTTTTTGTATTATACATTTTAATTTTCTCTATTAAATCTATGTAAATAGATGTGGTATTTTACCTATATAATCATGGTCTGCTATGACTGGAAAATGTTCCGCTATCATGTAGACTAATGAATTTGTAATGCATCACTTAATAGATCTATCATGATTAGTGCATGATGTCTATTTTAGATGATCATGAAAAGGGGCTAGAAAATAGGGAGAGTCTCTTGTCAATAATTACTAAAGTGCTCATCCCCAAGTATAACCACGGAGAAAGTAAATTCATCACATATAAAAAATTGTGTCATTCATTACATTGAGAAAAAAGTACTCATTGAATAAGCACACAAATATTAGTTCTAATAACCTAAAATGAAAATTCTTTGAACACATTGATGCAAAAATGGGACAAGCTTAAGGTTTTAATAAAGTGGAAAAGTGGAGAGGGGCCTTCTTTGAGAGAGATTTTTGAGCATTATATTTATAAGGAGTTGATAGCTGCCTTTAAAATGAGGAAAAAAAGTGGCAACATGCTTGAGAAAAATATTACAAATGGAGATTATTATATCAAGGAGCTTCTGAGAAAGGTTTTGAGAGAGAAGGAGGAGATGGAGGTAGTTCTAAATATGATCTAGAAGAGAGTTTTTAGTGAGGAAGAAGACAATGAAGGAGAAAGATTAGTGCAATAATATTGGATGGTTGAGGATGAAGAGAAGTGAGAAGAGTGGATAAAGTTGAGCAACACATCGTGGCAGTACAATGTTACAATAGTAGTACAAAATTACAATGGAAGACATTCAAGCCTTCCAAAAGTTTAGGTTTTATTTCCAGCCTAGACATCTTCCTTGGCTATTGCCCAAACAAGACTAATCCTCACCAAATCTAGCTAGCATGCACTTCACCGTGGATTGTTCTCTTTCTAAATAAACTATTTTCCTTCTTTAATTGAACTATCTGTTAGTATTAATTCTCTCCTAAAGTAAACTAATTTGTCAAAATAATTACTTACTCAGTCATAGTATATATTGAATCACTTAGTCATGGCTTCAAGTGAATGTGTTAAATTAATAGTAATATGATCAATCTTGTTTATATAACTTGATTTTTAAGCTAATATTTGTTTATATGAACCGAGCAGGCTAATCTTGATCATTGATGGTCTAAATTTCTCAATTAATTAGAAGTAATAATAGTACCTAAAGTTATTAGAGAGCTTTTTTTCTTGAGATGCCAGTGCATGGAAAAAATAAATCCTATATAGATTAATTAGAATTGGATTTTCACAAGGACAAAATACTTGTGCATGCTTAGTAAGAAAAAAATTTGTTTTGGATGTATAAAAAACCCTCTATATTTAGAAATTAAAGTTTTGCTTCTAGAAGTACAAGCAATGCTACCCACTCAAAGTTTTTGGAGAAATATAATTTCTGTTAAAGTGGTCTTTGCAAAAAAGCTTTATAGTTTTTGATAAGATAAATAGGTTTTACTGGGGCCCTAAAACCCAAAAGTTAAAACATATCTAAGGCTGATATAATAAGCAAGTTAAGCCCAACCATAAAATAAAGGCCAAGCAAAGGGCTAGTTCAACTTACAAAAAAAAAGCCAGAACCAAAAGAAGCCAACTTGACAAAAAGCAATAGAAAACTAATAGCAAAAGTCAGGAAAAAAAGACCCAAGATTACTTGTCTGTCTTTTGCTCAAGCTCCTACATCATCTGTGCTACTTCATAGACTTTGTGAGTCTCCTCAACCATTTTCTCCTGAATCTTTTGACCTTCCCAATCCAAGCCGCTAAAATTTATTTCAGTCGTCACGTCCTCTTCCATCCTAGCTTTTCCTCTATCCTTGTCCTCAGCCTAATCCTACAAACCTTTGGCTTTCAAAATTCTAGTAAGGAATAAAATGTTATCATTGATAGAGGTGATAATGGAAATCATTTGATTTGCTAGATTATGATTATAGTTTTCCAAATTCTAGATTCTCTTCTCAGCCAAATTGAGATGATCCCCCTGATCCTTCTGATTTCCCCAATCTGGCTCCTCCTTTTGTTTTCCAGATGGCCAATTTTTTCTTTGAACTCTTCCAATTCATAGTAAAGCCATTTGATTGACCTAAAATTGTTGATCATGTTATTTCTAACATTATTTAATAGATTCAAGCTAAATTCCCTAGCACTATTTGTTATTACCACCATAGTTGGATCAATGAGATCCTCAAATTGGAGTTGCCCCTATTTTTCTTCTAGAATTTGGGGGTTCATTGTCTCTCTAACAATAACCATATTGGTAGTTCTAACATTGAAATTTCTCTAGGCCTTTCACCTATCCTTCATAACCACCTCTCCTCCCTCACCATCAATTTCCTCCTTCTCTAATTATCGAGGATGAATAGGGGAAAGAGGAATGGTAGAGATATCTGGCCCCAAACCCAAAGTCCACTCAACATCCTTCTCTTTTGACCTCCTCTATTTTTTAGTGAAAGATTCCTCTTTCTTAATTTCTATCTCCTCCTCATCCTCTTCTTCAAATTGCATATCATCCCTATACTCATTGTCATCTTCATAGCCCTTGCCTAAAGTATTAGACCCATGTCCTCTAGGGCTCTTCCTATTAGGGGTAATAGACAAGGGCAGAATCTTCTCAGACTCTTTAGTGTTCTTTCTAGTCGAAATGTATTCCTCGCCCTCTAAACTGATACTTTGGACATCCTCCATATCAAAGGAAAAGCTAGAGCTACCTAATTCCATTGAAGCTTATGTACCTTGTAGAGGAGATTTGCTAATGGTCCATGCTTTAAAATGCTCATAAATTAGAAGCAATAATCCCTCATGCAGGGTAGGATTCACTGAGGGTTTTTTCTTGAACCTAATGATAGCCATATTTATGGAAGTAAATAAATAAAAGGGGAAAGAAATCTTGATGTCATGGTGGAAATGATTGAGAAAAATAAAGTGGTGATTTCTCACTTGGTCAAATCTAGTATCCAAAGAAATGTACTCTATAATAACCCATAAACCATACCTCCATAGTTTTTTGATAGAGTCTATTTCATTGTACATTTCACATTTTACCAGTTCATTCCTCTCCTCTAATTTCTTTGCAAAATCCTTGACAGTGTCCACCGAAAACTTCTCGTCTCTATAAATTTGAACTCCTCAGTCAAAATTACAAAAAAAAGAGCAATGACATCCTCTATAATTTGAAATGAAACCCCATCCACTTTAACCCTCTCGTCCTTCCAAGAATTTACCATACTGTTAGTGACCGCTGGGTCAAAACCATGGAGTTTAGCAATATAATTCACTAGACCTCCCTTCTCCAATTTCTTCAAAGTTTTTGCCCTTTGTTTCCATTTTTCTACTTCACCAATAGGTTCCTTCCTACTTCACTCCCCCACAATTTCAGAACTCTCCACACCAACAATTCTCATAAATGTCGACCTCTAAGAACCCTTCTCAAGCCTTTGAACACCCTAGTTTTTGCTACTTTGATAAGTGCCAAAATATTTTTTGGTACTCTAGAAAAGATAGCAGAGGATGAAAAAATTGACCCAGAAAACATGTTGATATGATAGAGATAACCTCACCTGATTACATTTTTTGAAAATGCCATAACTGCAAAAAATCACACCCAAACTACCATTTATGATCATTATTACAATAAGATTTCCACCATACCTCCCTAGATTTTAAGTAGCTCCATAAGAATCTTCACTTCTTCTAGAATATTCTCTCCCAAATTCCAAATCATTAGCTTTTCTTGCTTCACTACTTCATTGGCAAACCAATCTACCATGAGGTTAGGCTCCCTATAAACATGGGTGACATGGACACATTCAAAATTTTCAAGGTAATTGTGGGTCTCTTCAATAAGATTAGCTATAGTCCATGAAGGTTGAGTGATTCCTTTAATACATCTAATAACGTTATTAGAATCCCCCTCCAACCATAATTTTTTAATCCCCATGTCCAAGGCCAATTTCATTATGTGGCGAGCAACATTGGCTTCTACAAAATGGTTAGTCTAGAAACCCAAAGGATGAGAAAAGGATGCCACCCCTCCACCATAATTATTTCTAATGATACCTCCACAACTCGAAGGTCTAGGCTTTCCTTTTGTTGCACCATCAAAATTTTCTTTATGCCATCCCTCAGGAGGGAGCAACCATTTCACCTCCTATCTTTTTGTCCTCCTATCCTTATCTTTCTTCCTTCTTGCTACCACCATTTTCAATATCTCCCCCCTTCCTAACCTAGTAATTTTCCTTTATGTTTCTATAAATCTTTTCCCCTATAACATCAATTGTTTCCTCTCTATCTCTAAAAATTCTATTGTTTCTTTCCTTCTAGACTCACCAATAGAAATGAGGCAAAGTGCAGGTGCTTAAATCTTTCAAATTTGAGCCTTTGAACATACTTATCCATTGGCAAAAGAAAGCCAAAAGATTAGTTGGTTTGCACTAGCTTACCCCAAGATTCTTTGTTAAGTTGTTCAAAACGTCCCTTGAGAAAGGACAATGGATAAACATATGGTTGATTGATTTTAGTTGGTTTTTACATAGGATACATCTATTGGGCATTAGATGTCCTCTTTTTATTAAATTTTCCTAAGTAAGGATTTTGTCTTGCAAGGCTAGCTAGTAAAAAATATTAATCTTTGGGGTAAGACCAGGTAACTAGGCTTTCGCCCAAGGGGGTTTCTCATTCAAGCTCAAAAGAGGGTTATAACCTAAAGCCATTGAGTAATATCAATTATGGTTTTCTCCCCATATTAACTCATCATTCGTATTGTTAATAACCATAGATTTTAGCATTTTCATAATTGGCTTGAGATCCTCAGAGATGAAAGACAAGTCTCTCCATCCTTGGTTAGTTCTATAATCACTAACTTTCAAACCAAATTGCCCAATACAATCATTAGCCTAGATTTCAAATATTAGATTATTTATAAGATGTCCTTGAATCAACCAATTTTCATGCTAGAAGAGGATTTCCTCCCCATTACCCACTTTCCAAATAACCTTAGCCTTGGTTAGGTCTCTTGCCTTAAGAATACCATTCCAAATAACATACCCATTCAAGATGTCCTCATTGTTAAGCAAGAACTAAATAGTAGGTCTTTTGATATACTTATCAACAAAGATATCTCTCCATTTCCCTATACTATTAAAGATGCACCAGATCTATTTTGCTAGGAGAGCCATATTGAGATGTTTTAATTTCCTAATTCCTAGGCCCCTAAAGCACTTAGGAAGAAAGACATTATCCCAAGCTACAAGGGGATATCTTTTCCAACCTTCAAGACCTAACCATAGAAAATCTCTCTAAATCTTTTCCATTTTCTCTACAAATTTAACTAAAATCCCAAAGAGGCTCAAGGCATACATTGGGAGGTTCTAAAGAGTAGATTTAACCAAAAGGTAGTTGTCTACTTGACTACGAGAAGCCCCTTTTCACCCCACCAGCTTCTTACTGGACCTATCAATGATTCCATTCCAAAAGGAATTATGAGGCTTAGTACCCAAAGGGAGACCAAGATAACTAGAAGGAAGCTTTTCCACTCCACACCCAAGGATCCTCACAACTTTCCTCTACTTGTCCTTTGGAGTATTAATGAAGAAAACCAAGCTTTTATCCCAATTTATAAGCTGTACTGATCCTCTAGAATAAAAATATAGAATCTCCTTCATCACCTTTTCCTACTTGATAGAAGCTTCCCCTCCCATAATAGTGTCATCCACAAACTAGTGATGGAAAAATGATCACACCTTGAGGACAATTTAATCCCTTTAAGTCTTGCTTCTTGTTTGTACTTCTTGATTAACCTTCCAATGAATTCAACCAAAATAATGAACAAAATAGGAAAAAGAGGATCCCCCTACCTAAGCCCTGTTGAGGGTTTGAAAAAATAAAAGGGAGCTCCATTAACCAAAATTGCAAGAGAAGAAGTAGAAATAATATAAGAAATAAGCTTGCAAACTTTTTGATCAAAGCCATAAGCTTGGAGCACCGAACCAAGGAAAGTCTAGTCAATCCAATCATAGCCTTTGGATAGATCTAGCTTAAGGAGCATTCCATCTCTTTTTCCAGCTTCCATAGAATGAATCACTTCATGCACCATCATGATCAAATCCAAAATCTATTTACTAGGGAGAAGTCATGTCTGTTGGTGAGATATGATCAAAAGAAGAATTTTAAGAATTCTAGAGGTTAGTACCTTTGAAATAATCTTGTAGAAAGAGTTACAAAGACTGATAGGTCTAAATTTATCCAAAGAGTCAGCCCCTGGGACTTTAGAATAAGGACCAAAAAAAATGAATTGGTCTCTTTCAGAATTCTCCTTGCTCCAAAAAATTCCTGGACAACCTTCACCACATCTTCCATAACCACCTCCCAATAGATTTAGAAAAAGAAAGTTGGAAAACCATCTTGACCTGGGTACTTATCCATAGGCAGGGAAAATAAAGCTTCTTTGACTTCCTGCACATTAGGAATAGCCCTCAACATTTTAATATGATAAGGTTGGATTATCTATCGAAGACAAGAGGCAATTTCATTCTGATCTAGCTCTAATAACAAGGGATCCCAGAATAGAAGGGAAGAGAAAAAGGAAATAGCCCTAGCAAAAATTTCATTCTCTTTAGTCAAAAGATCCTGGCCCTTTTTCAATCCTAAAATACTATTATTAGCTCTATGCTTTAGAGTAGAAATGTGGAAGAACCAAGTGTTTTGATTCCCCTCTTCTACCCAATTAATTATTGATCTTTGCTTCCAAAAATTCTCTTCTTTACTTATAATATTGTGCAAGTCAGTCAAAATAGACAACTCAACATTCTTGTTCAAATCATTGTACCCTTCCTATCGGATAGTATCCTAAATTGAGGTGAGTTTGATAAAAAATCATCTTTATTATGAAAAAAATGGCCAAAATCCATTTTATTGTAGACTTTTATCATTTGTTTCACATTACTCAACTTCTTCACAACTCTAAATATTGCTATTCCTTCCACTTCCATCTCCCACCAATGGCTTATCTTATTCAATAAGTCTAGATGAGAAATCCAAATCTTTTCAAACTGAAAAGGGAAGTTCCTCCTTGGTTCAATAGAGACAATCAAGAGGAAAATAGGGGAGTGATCAGAGCCAACTCTAGGAAGTAGAGACAACTTGTAGGAGAAAGACTATAGCTAGTCTGGAGAGATAAGAGCTCTATCTAATTGAACTTGAATGCAATCCCTACCAATTCTTTTATTTGACTAGGTAAAAGCACACTTGATAGATCCATATCCACATAAGCTAGGTTGTTTACAAAATTGGAGAGATCCATTTTGCTTTCCTAGTCTGGAGCCAAATGTCCCAGGTTATCCTCATCCAATAATGAAGTATTGAAGCACCCATAAAAACACATTCTTTTTATGTTACTAGTATGAATCATATCACAAAATTTAGACCAATAATACTTCCTCTCTCTTTTGGAATTAGGGGCATAGACATTCAAAAGGAACTAGATATCATTGGAGAACATATGAAACACTTTACAAAAAAGGATATTGCCATCATTGTATAGAGTAGTTAATTTGAACTACTTGTTATTGAAAAGAGTAAGCAAACCTCTAGACACTCCTTCAGAATTTGAGGCCTCCCAACTCATATTATTGTTGAAATAAATTTTACCCAAGCTCTCTTTCTTCATTTTAGTTTCTTGTATCATCAAAATATTAGGTCTTTAATCTCTAATCATATTCCTAATGATTTCTTTCTTATGGGCTCTATTAAGGCCCCTAATATTCCAAGAAATTTTCTTCATTTAAAACTAGAGGTGCACTCGAAAAGAGTTCTTTGGCTCCCATATGCCACACTTCTTTCGGTCTCATCTTGTATGACTTGACTAGCAGATCTCCTTCCTCTTGATCTTCACCTTACTCCCACATCAGGTCTACTATAACTCCTAGTCTCAACTACCAAAACTGGGGAGGGCTCCCAACTGCTTTTCCTTTTAGGCTTTGGAGATAAGGAGTTATCCCTCTCTAATCTCTTTTCCAGATTACATGAAATATTTTGGTCCTTCCTAGGAGATGAGGGGAGACCCAAGACATCCTCTTGTTGCTCCCACACTGACTCCCCTTCTATATTCAAGGCTTGCTCCTCCATTCTCTACGTTTGGGAATCTGATACAATAATTTCCTAAGGTTGACCATCATTCTCTATTTTGATCTCCTTCATCAATGCTTGAGAATGGACCAATAATGCTCCATTAGCCTCCTTAACTTTTGAGAATCCAAGATTCTTTATTAGTTCTTCCTCCTCTCTTTTAGACAAACCATTTTTAATTGTCTAATCTTCTCTTGAGACTCTAAGGTCTAGCTCTTTCCCTCCTTCAATAGGGCCTTCCATTGTCTTTATTGGATCTACCACCTTAATAGTCTTTGGTCTAGAGATGACATCATCCACTCTCCTATCTACCTTAGGATCAATCTAGATCAGTTTAATCCCTCCTTTGATTGGGATATTCAAAACCTCAACAAACTAAGTCTTCTAGTCACCCTTAGTATCCTTTTTTTCCAAATCTTTCTCTCCTTTCCTAGATAGGGAGAAGGAATCCTATTCTTTTCAGCTTTAACCTTTAGACAATGATTTTCCTTATGGCCAAACTTTAGATAGTGGAAAAAAGAAAAATGAATGCTTTCATAAACCAATTGCTAAGTATGAGTTCCCATCTTAGAGTGAAAGCTCACAACTTTTGGCATATCATCCCCTTCCCTGACTCTGATACAAATCCTTGCATAAGTTAATCTACTCCTAGAAGCTATTATCAGGTCAATTGACACAATTTCCCCAAAGAAATTTGTCACTCCCTCAAACATATCCTTATTCCAAAATTCCAAAGGTAGCTCTAGAAGTCTAACCCAAACCGGTGCTTGTACAAAGAAAGATTCATTCAAATCTAGCTTTGATGACCATTTCTAAAGCACTAGGGTAGAACAACCAATACTCCATCGACCTTCACACAAGATGTTTGACAAGTCCTCTTTGCATGTAAAATCAAAAGACAAGAATCCTTTTTCCATAGCCATAACATTGACTTGTCCTTTAAGGATCCATTTCTACTGAGTGAAAGATCTCACTATGTCTATGTTTGGCCTTTGCCCAATAAACTTTCCAACCAGAGTGGAAGCCATTAAAGAAATAATATGATCTACCAACTCATCTAGAATAACAATTGCACAAGACCCCTTTTCCAAGCTAGAAATAATCTTAATTAGAGAAAAGGAAGACTTACCAAAAGTTTTAACACCAAAAAGAGATGACCATTTTGCCAAAAGAACCCCAGACTGATCCTCCTTGCATGGCAAAAAAGGCTTGTCTGGACCTCTGCTCTTGTCACTTGATTCCCCACCACCATTCTCCATCAAATTTTTAGTCTCTACTGTTCCCTGATACTCTAAAAACCCCTCCTTCATTTCTAGTTTCTGATTCCCTCCTCCTTATGGAATCCCATCCAAGATAGGTTTCAAATTTTGAAAATGCACACTACCCCACCCTCTTCCCTGACTACTCCTACTTGCCATAAGTTTTGTGGAAAAAGAGGAAAATGAATAAATAGATTATGTATTTTTTCTTGCTTGGGTATTTCTTATCACATTTAAGATTTCCTCAGAAAGAACAAAGTGAAGAAACATTTTAGTCACACCCTTGTTTCAATTTAGAACTCTGTTGGCTTTCCTCATTTTGATGAAAGATCACTAGGAATGATCTTAGTTAGACTAATTAAATTTGGGTATTACAAAATTTGAAAAACATATTTCTTAAACTCTCACATAAATTGATGGCTGTAAATATTAAATATTAAATCAAGCAAAGAAACAAAATAAAGAAAAGGAATACACAAACACAAGATTTATCATGTTTCAAAAAATATTTCCTACATCCACACTTGGGCAAGGAATACTTTATTATGAGTAACCAATACATTACATGGGTTGCACACATTTTTTATAAAGAGCTTTATGAATATGAAGACTCAAGGTAGAATGAATAGTCAGTGATGTTTGCACTTCATATTTTAACAAAATCCCCCATGAAGTCCAATCAGTATACCCATGTGCATTACCATCCTTTCTTCCCATCTCAAATTTTAGAAAATAATAAGGCCTTGAGAAAATCTCAAGGTTTCTAGACTTTTCCCCAACATTGTATGGATGAGTCTTCTCCACATTTTATCAAACTTGATAAACTAGTAGAAGAATATCTTATTTTCTAGATTTTATAGGTGCAAACTAACTCCCAAATTCACTATCAAAAATATCATTTTTGGAAAATGTAAATAAAATTCCTCCATCATCCACGTGACATACATGCAGATGTAATATTCCATCCATGTCTTCCCATTGATGCTTGAGTACTCTAACATTTGAATCAAAAACTTTTTCCATTTCAGCTTTGGCCACCATAACAAAATGGACATATCTGTTGCATAGCTAAAAATGCCTTTTTGCTTCCCATGATGTGTTGAACTACTTCACATGGGATTGCACTTGAGCATTAGCTCTATTGTGTGGGTCCAATGGGGTTGAACAAGCTTTAAAACTCCTAATATCTTAGCATGTAATGGTGTTGTATATACCACTTACTAAATTGGGAAAATAACACTAACTACATGAGTAAACCCCCCAAGGGCATCCACACTATGCATTATTTGAAAGATTTGAGAAATACACAATACAAATCCATAAAGCCCAATGAATACCTACATGTAAAAACTTGTCACAGAGAAGAAAAAGACAAGAAGAGGAAAGGATTTTCTCTAAAAATATGCAAATTGTATTCTCAAAAAATGACAAGATACAAGATAATTAAAAATGATCTATCCTTATAGAAAGAGATTGAAACTTGAAAAGGGTAACCTAAAAGGTATAAGCTATTTAATTATTACTAATCAATTATTAAATAAGAATCCAAAAGGTGGATAAAGTGAAATCTTAAGAAGGAAGAAAAGGTAATTTAATTAATGAAATTAAATTAACCTTTTTCTCTAACATCCCCCCTTATGATGAGCAACAAACCTACAAAAAATATAGAAAGAGCAATGAGAATACAATGCAATGAGGAAAGAAAACTTGGGTCTTGGCAACAAGGCCTGATGGGGTACCCAATCACAATGAAATATCTATGAAATAGAGAAAAACTAGTGGGAAAATTTCTAGTCCAAAAAGAGATAGAAAAGAATGCACAAATGAAGCATCTCAAGAAAATCTCTCAAGACCATAAGTACAATGAAAGCCTCCATTATAGAAGCTTGAGATTCCATATCCCCCTTAGAATGGAAGAACTCCTATATTGATGAACATAGAAATGTGGATCCAATCTAAAGGAAATAAAGGCCATGGACAAGGATGATAAAACCCATGTATGTAAGGTGCAACAGGAAGTCCTAGCTAATGCTGAAAGGAGAAAGGATGAGAATCCTGAAATATAATCTCCAATGGAGGTGAAATAATAGGTGTATTGAATCTATGATATGAGAGGAGATGCATGTCCTCTGATATATCCTCAACAATTGTAGTAGGTGGTTCAATGATTGTAGCTACAATAGCAGGCAATGCTAAAGAGTAATTCTGAGCAAGAGGTGGAATTTGAATAGGATGTGGATGTGTAGAAGTTACAACATTGGTCTTAGGAACAACACATAAGTTCAAGAGACGTAACTTCACCTCAATAGAATGTTGAGAAAAAAGAGAGCGAGTCTTCGATAGTGACCAAAATGTGAGAAGGAATATAGGTGAGAAGCATGACCAATGGTCCCTATAATAATAATATTCCCTGATTCACTATATCTAATGTGCATTGAATCCTATGTAAACTCAACTATCTTCCTTGTCCCAGTATGTGTAATCTAATAAATAGAGAGAAGGTTAGAGGAAAAGTATGGAACAAAAAGTACATAATGAAATTTACCATCGTCAATGTTAATAGAACCTTTCTCACATACAGTTATAATAGCATTATTCCCCATCAAAATTTGTGGAGTAGGAGAAGTCTCAAAAGAAGAGAAAAAATCTTGAGAAGATGCCATATGGTGTGAAGCACCTAAATTTAGTAACCAACTAGAAGAATAAGGGATAGTAGTTTTTCATAGTGTATGACCCTTTCCAATATCTTTACCATCTAAATGAAGTGATGATGATGAAGAAGTTATGTGAGAAGTCGAAGAAGTATCAATGTTTCTCTTTTGTAGGAGAGCAATCAAATCTGAAATCTGTTTGGCACATCCATGTAACTTCTTCTCATAGCAATGTGACTCATCATGATTAGGCTTATTAAAACAAGTACACTTCAGTCTTTATGTCTTTGATTTACCCACTTTAGGAGGAGGTGGCCCTAATGAACTGTTAGAGATAGAATCAATCTAAGACTCTATAGAATGAGATTTCTTAGTCTTCTCCTTCATCCCTAAAGTTGGTTGAGCTACCAATGCATGACTCTGTGAGCTTGTGAGAGAATCTAATTGAGAGAGCTTAGGTTTTTCTTGAGTCAACTGATCACAAAAAACCTTAAAGGATGACATGGAAAATCTATTACCCAAAGCATCTTTGGTGGAATAGAAGGTAGAAGAAAAAAACTAAAAGTTTCCATGAAGCTTAGAATGAATTGGATAGATACACTCAGTGTCAGTCTCCATTTTCTCACAACCTTGCAATAAAGGTTTAAGTTTCTTGAATTTCATCAAGAAGTCCTCAATGAAGGGAAAAAATTATGATATCAGAGAGGTAAGCTCTACCTCAATCTGAAGTTCCTTGAACTCATTCACTATACCAAAAAATCCTTCAAGCTTGGTCCACATAGCTAAAGGGGTATTGCACCCATCAAGATGAAACTATAGACTATCAGAGACTTATAAGAAAATCAATCTTGCTGCCTCATCCATCTTGTTCCTATACTATATGACCACAAAAGGCCTCTATAAAACTAGCTGCATTGCATCTAAACAAGAGCACAACCCTTTTGACTAGAGAAGTCATGTCATCAAGGTCTTTCATGTGTGACAGTTATGAGGGGTTAGGATATCTAGACAAGAAGAGGTCTTGGCCATTTTTTTACAAGGTGTTGTATTATTTATTAATGTATTTCTAGTTTACATAAGTAAATAATAGAAACAATACAATGAAACACCCCCCACAATGCAAAACACAAAACCCTAGCTGCTAGAAAGAATGCATAAATGAGTGAAGAGAAAAAAGGCTTAGAAATAAATTACAAATACCTGCTAGAAAATACTAGGAAAATGATAGAGAGTTTGGAAAGAGCTTGAGAAGAGCTTTCTAACAATTATTTCAGAATTAAAAATAGAGTTATAACAAAGATGTTATTCCCCCAAAAGTTAGAAGTCATCAACAGACTTCAAGCACCATAATAGGTACCAAACTGAAAAAAGAATCCCAAAAACTCCTAATCCATCATCTTTGTTTTAGAACTTTCTTTTTTATGCTTCTTTTTTATAAGAAAAAGACCCGGTATGTTCAAGATATTGCAAAAAGAAGGATAGGGCCCCCGTATGAGCATACAAATGAATTTATTTATTTAAAAATAAATAAATTTAAAAATCACCACTACCACCATTAGTGGTGTGGTGGTGGATAAGTGGTGCAACCACCACTAGAACCACTAGATAAGCAATGGTTGAGAGAAGTGGTAGCCAGGAGGTGTGGCAGTGGTGGGAAGGTGTGGTGTAGGGGGAGAATCTTGATAGAGGTAGCGGATTAGAGGCAACCATTAGAAAAGGAATGTATAGGCTGGGGAGTACCTTGGTGGTACCAAAAGGCACTTATAGTGCCAAAAAGCACCTTGATGGTGCCAAAAAATGGGTCTGCAGGCCAAAAAATGGCTTGTGGTCCACCTTTTTTTTTTTTTTTTGAAAAAATTCTCCTCATTCTATGTGTAGGAGGTCGTATGACCCTATTAGGCAAATTTTTTTTGCCTCTCAGATCAATATTGTCCAAAATGGACAAAATTTACATGAAAATGGGAGTTTTGATACATTCGAAATCCAACTGTGAGGTTTGTTTGGCCTTAGAGTGCTCTATAAACTAGGGACCCCTTTGTTTTCACAAGAAATACCCAAAAACTCTAGATATGTTTTGTCAAATCCTCATTCTCCTTTTTCTCCAAATATTGAACAAGCTATAGTAGATTTGGCTCTGATACCATGAAGAATTTTAGAAATACGCAATACAAATCCACAAAACCCAACAAATACTTGCTTTTAAAAACCTATCATAGAGAAGAAAAAGACAAGAAGAGGCAAGAATTTGCTCTAAGAATATGCAAATTGTATTCTCAAAAAATGAAAATATACAAGATAATTACAAATGATCTATCCTTATAGAATGAGATCAAAACTTAGAAAAGGTAACCTAAAAGGTACAATATATTTAATAATTACTAATTAATTATTAAATAAGAATTTAAAAGGTGCATAAAGTGAAATCTTAAGAAGGGAGAAAAGGTAATTTAATAAATGGAATTAAATTAGCCTTTTTCTCTAACAGTATTGACAAAGACTCCCACTTATTATTAGACATCAAAAATAGACCTTGCTCTGTGGGAAAAATTCATAACTGCATGAGGAAATAATGAGTAAACAAGAAAGAGAGGTTGAGGCACTATCTTTATGAGGAACATTTCTCTCAATAATTCTCTATGGCATTGGACCATCCATTATCCTCCTTGTACAACATTGAGGAGGTTGTATCTAGACTGCATCCTCCCAATTTTGTTTTCTATGTTGGGGGTCCTCAATGGGTAGAGAAGTATTATGTTCTCCATTTATGACTTCTTCAAGCTGGTTATCATCTAGCATCCCAACAATAGTCCCACCCATTTCATGTTTTCTTAGGTGTCTATTCATCTGCCCATTCACTATGTTACAAATTTGGTTATTGTCATCCCAATTTGATGTGCCACACAACATAGAGAATCCTTTTATTTTCCAATGAAAGTTATCATCTTCTACATGTGAAGGAGAATCAAATCTCCCACTTAAAAATAACTTGTGAGATCCTTCACCTGGCTCACTTTAAGTTCTTCTATCTTTGGAAGGAAAAATTAACAGTGCCTCCTCTTCTATAGGATGAGCAGTAATTTGTACCTCTTGACCTTCTTGGTCAATATACAAGCCTCTCCTTGGGGCCTCCACTAGAAGCCTATGCCTAGCAACATGTTTTCAAGCTTCATCCTCCTCAACTTGAGAGGAAAATTTCACATCAGTTTTGACTTGAGACTCTAATGAAAAATCTTTTTAAACTTCATCATTCATAAAACCAGAATCTATATCTATCTTCGACATAGGGAAAAGAAGTTGGAAACTTGTCTTACAAGGCCAACTATTGCTTTGAATAAATTTTATAGGCATCAACATTGTGAAACAAAATAGTTCCATCTTTTTCCTTGTCTTCAGGTGAATTCTCCTCCTTTTTCCAACCATCCCACCAGCATACACGACATTCCTTTATTACTTTCACATACACATCATCTCTTTCTAAATTATCAATAAACTCATTGATAAAAAAATCAACTTCGTCTTCTTATACCTCTGCTCAACCTCACCAAGATTTGATACCAATTGTAAATATTAAATAGTAAATCAAGAAAATAAATAGAATAAAGAAGATGAATACATGAACACAAGATTTATTGTGGTTCAGAAAAAATTTCCTACGTCAACACTTGAGTAGGGAATACTTCATTATGAGTAATTGATACATTACATGGGATGCACAAAACCTTTATAAAGAGCTTTATGGTCGAGGGAGAATGAATAGTTAGTGATTGTTGGGCTTCATATCCCAACCTTGACAACTCTATAACATCTTCTCCAATGAGCCTCAGCCTTATAGCGAACCATCCAAATGTGTAACCATGTTTTGACTAAAAACTAGAGCCTTCAAAGGATTGTACAAATGGGGAAATCGGCAAGCATGACATTACTTTTGGAAAAAAGTGGAGCTAACAACATTATTTCCTATTTGAAATATCAAAACTTGTGAGAACTATTGATATTGTTCAATTTGGATATGGGTATGTGTAGGATCGTGGTGTGGTAAAATGTGATGATCTAAAAAATATGTAGTTCTGAAATGCTTCAAAGCATTTCAAAATGTATTCCAACTTTTTTCTCACCCATCTTTATACTAAATGAAAACAATTAATGCCTTTATGAGGACTGGTATATCTTTCGATACCAACCCTATATGGTCAACTTTAAAAACATCTTGGAAATGTGTTTTGGCCTCTGCTTATGTATCTTTTACTTCAAACATGTAGCTGACAACTTTTTTTTCACCAATATTTGATGAAATGAAAAGGTCTTCTTAATAATGTTCTTAGCTTTCGATAAATGTAAGGTTTGTCAAATTAAGAGTTTAGTAAATAATTATTATTTATTTTCTAATGGAGTTATGTATAAAGTGTTGATTGACACACTACTTGAAAAATAACTATAATGTTAAAATGGTACACATTTTTGAAATCTAAAAGATGCATCACATTCTATGCTTCTACTATAAGGAAAAAAAAAATGAAAAATTAAATTTTATAGATTTTTGAATTAGTTAAGATGGTTATATACAAGATTTTTTTTTTCAAATAAGGCCTAGTAGTTTAGAAACTAAATTCAATTTCTTAAAGATTATTTTCTCTCAACTTTTTGATATAAATTTTATAACAAGTAGAAAATTGCATGTCAAGTTGACATAACCCTTGTTTACTGATTTTCATTGTCACTTAAGAGCATAGTTTGGTTCACCATGATCCTACATATAACCATATAGTAAAATAGACTAAAGAAATGCTCAAATTGAATGAGGCATACTAGATTTCTTATATAATATCAATTGCCAGATTTGCCAATCGTAAAGAGATCTGAGACCTTTCGTGCATTTAATCTTTTGATGGATTCAACAACTCTCTAATAAATTAAAAAATATATAAATGTCTCCTTATTAATATTTAAAAAATATTATTATTGAAATATGTCTTATTTTTATTTTAAATTATTTATTTTACATTATATAGTGTTTTAGTTTAATTAGCAGATAAACTCAGAATGATCATTATCAAGTCTTGAGGGAGACTAATACAAACATTAAAAAAAATTAAAAAATAAAGAATGATAGTACCTATGTATAAATTGTAATGTCATTAAAATATTCTATTGACAACCCTTTTCAAAATTTAATCATAAAGCTAGGAGGATCACATAAAGTAATGTTTGATTTGGGAATAAATTAATTTGCATGGCTAGTTTCCTTATTTTCCTTGGGCGATGACTTAAATTCACATGGATAAAGCCACAAAGAACCAAAATACACTTCTAAATATCATACACATGTGACCATTAGAGATATTTTCTCCATTAATGACTCCACTTTATCTCCACAATCACCCCCCACTCTACACATATTGGTGCTAAAAATGGTAAAAATTTAAGTGCACGGTCAAGAAAACCTATTGGGAGATGGTGACTATTCACCATACAGTGAAATAGGACCATCGTACATTGAGGCACCATACAGTGAAACAATACCACCATGCATTGAGGCACTACATGGTTACATCAGCTACTTTGAAAAGTCAATCATACTCAATAAGTACATGTATGGGTACCTGAGTATAAGCATGGGGAGTTTGGTGTGTATGATTAGTATGGTGTGTGTGGATAAAGAGATTGGAGGCATTTGTGTCACCAAAGGCTAAAACATATGCATGACTGAGGCATCCATGTGACTAACTCATCTGTGTGTCTAAAGGCCAAAGGGAGTGTCTGGAGGCCAAAGGGAGCGTTTGGAGGAAAAATGAATTACCTAATATTTGAAAGAGTGACCATTGAATGGATGATTGGCCATTGGATGGATGAGTTCCAAGGCTACTATTAACTATTTTTTATTGATAGTTAATGCAACAAATTCTATAATGCATTACAAAATGTATAAATGTTTGTGGGATTCATGAGGGCTAAGAAGGATGTGAAAGTGAGGTTGATTCTAATATAATTTGAGCCTATAAGCCTATCTAGAAACCAAATTTTGTTGTATGTAAATTATTTATTATAATACAAAGTTTCTTGGGGTTTTTTGGATAGTTAGTTAATCTCGAAGGGGTTTACCATGTTAAATCTAGTCCATGGTTATCTTGTGTGTATTTTTTTTCAATTTTCTTATTTTTCTTGTGCATCTCAATGTTCTAAAGTATATTTAAAATCTTTTATATTTCTCCTATAAATTGGTATTTGGAAGGCATTTTTTGTGAGTAGCTTTCAAAGCCTAGGTTATCCTTATTAAGTAGGATTTTTTTCTGTGTCAATTTGGTTCAAGTAGGAGTTTGGAAAGTGTTTATTTGATAATTGAGATGTTAGGTACAGGGAGATTAGAGATTGAAAATTTCAATGGCATTGACTTTGAGTTGTGGAAACTTAAAGTTGAAGATATATTGGTTGATCTTGATCTATGGCTTGTTGTTTCTAGCAATAGCCTTCAGACATGATGCAAGAAAATTGGGATCTTGTAGATCAAAAGGTTAGAGGACTAATAAGGCTATATCTTGTAGAATTTTTTCATGAGGAGAAAATTGCACATTCTTTGTGGAAGAAGTTGGGAGATATTTATGAGGGAAAATCCTTGGTAAATAAGCTTTTCTTGAGAAAGAAGTTTTACTCTTTGAAGATGTGTGGAGGAACAATCATGGCAGATCATTTAAATGGATTCACTTTGGTGATTTCACTATTGACATCTATTGGTGTGTCTACTAGTGAAGAAGAGCATTGCATGCTATTGTTGTTCTCATTGTGTGATTCATGGAATCATCTTGTGATGGTCATTGGAAGTACTACCACCCAATTAAAAATGGGTGAAGTGGTTGTTGCACTTGTGTCAGAGGAGATACATAGGAAATATTTTGGGGTGGTTAAGGAGGCTCTCATCATTCAAGGTAGAGTGAATGACAAAAGAAAGAAGGACATGAAGTCTAAATGTTCTAGGAAGAAGTCCAAAATGAAGTGTTGGAACCTATGGGAAGATTGGTCATATCCAAAAAGATTGCAAAGAGAAGAAGAAGAAAATGGAGGGTTCTTATGATTTTGAGTTTTCTTAGAATGATGATGAAGATGCAAGAAGTGATGGTTTGGCTATTCGATCATCTAATGATGATTGGTTAGAGTATTTAAATCTTCATGTGGAAGATGTTTGTCATGATGCCATCTATGACTCAGCACCACTGTATAGTGGAAGTTGTTGGCAATGACATAGATGCCAAGTGTAACTCAGCACCATATTTTAGTGGGAGTTATTGGCAATGACAAAGCAATCGATCTTCATTTCTATTATAGATGTTGAAGGTGCAAGATTCTGATGTTGCAAAAGAAGCTTTTCACATTTTTTAAAGAACTATTTGGAGATATTTATTTTCATGTGACTAAAAACGTTGATGTCTTGAGGCCTCAACAAAATCTTTGATAACCTTGGTGTGGTTTATGTTTTCATTTAACATTTTTTGATATGTTCAAATGGAGCATGTAATCTCTCTGGTTGAGATTGGTTAGATCATGTTGTCATGTTTATGCTCCTGAGACTATTGTTGGAACTTTGACATGTTGATCTTGGTTTAGTATCTTTATTTTGAGTACATTGATCATTTGTTGGGTACTTCATGATACTATAATGTTGCATTCAAAGTTGGTATGGATAGATTAGGTGCAGGTTCTCATGGAAACTTAGAAATGGAGATGATGGTGTTATCTCTTGTGATTAGAGATGTGTTTGTTGGAATAGTTGAAGGTTTCAATAGGAGGACTATGCAGTATTTACAAGTGTAAGTAGAAGGAAATGGTACATAGATAGTGTAATGTTTATGTTATTGATGCTACAAGTTTGTTCTTGCACTTCTATGTGATGTTGTTGAAAATAGACATGGTTAAGTTTGAATGGAGAACATTCTCATGTGAAGTATCTTTGTGGATATGAGTGTGTACCTCATCAAGTGGGAGATTTTTTGGAGTGACAAGCATGTATGGTGACTGTTCATTGTATGGTGAAACAACACCATTGTATATTGAGGCATCATACGATTACATCAGCTAATTTGAAAATTCAATCATGCTTAGTGAGTATGCATTCAGGTATGTGAGTATGAGGATGGAAACCTTGGTGAGTATGGTGAGTGCAATGTGGGGGGATGAAGAGACTAGAGGTATATGTGTTACTGAAGGCTAAAACATCCATCTGACTAAGGAATCCATGTGAATAAGACATCCATACATCTGAAGGCTAAAGCGAGTGTTCAAAGGCCAAAGAAAGTACCTGATACCTAAAGGAGTAACTCTTATATGTATGATTGAGCATTGGATGGATGAGTTCCAAGACTATCAATAACTATTTTTTTCTTGAAATTTAATGCACCAAGTTCCATAATGAATGAAAAAAAGTGTAAATGTCTATGGGATTTGTGAGGGTTGAGAGGGCTATGGAAGTTAGGCTGATTGTAATACTATTTGAGCCTATGAGCTTGTCTAGAAACCATAGTTTGTTGTATGTAAATTTTTTACTATAATACAAAATTTCTAAGGGGTTTCTGGCTGATGGGTTTTTCCCGAAAGGGTTTCCCACATTAAATATGGTCTATGTTTATCTCGTGTGTATTTCTTTTCCATGTTCTTATTTTTCTTGTGTATATCAATGTTCTAAATTAGATTTACAATCTTTTATATTTCCCCTCTACATTGGCATTTGGAAGGCATTTTCCACAAGTACCTTTCCTAAAAAACCTTAATTATTTATTTATTTATGCAATGTATACCATGCAGTTCCATGGATTTCCCCACTTGTGTTAGAGGATATTTTCAGACATTGGTTGTATTTCAAACCTAAATAGGTAAAATTTGTATTTAATTAGTATAATTTTTTAATAGATAATGCAAAATCAAAAGAAGGGAACATAGATTGAACTCAATAATTTTTTTAATAACATTGATTCTATATATATATATATATAGTGAATGAAATATTGAATTGAATGTGCACAAAAACTATTTATATGTTTTAAACTATCATTTGCACCTTTGAAGGGTGTAACTAGTAAGTCTATAGTATTATATATTGTGTGTTTTCCCTATAATTACCAATAGGTAGTTATATGCAAAATTTTAAACTTTGGATAATTTTTTTTGATGAATAGACCTATACTATTAATTAAATATTAGAGGTACATATCCACAAAAAATTGGTTGGGGGATATGAGATCACCCTACAAGTTCACTTGGAACATGGTTAGATAAAACAACTATTCATAAAAAAATATTGAACTAGAAGAAAGAAAAACCCTCTACCTGCAAGAGTAGTTCTAGCTGAGGGAGGGTCGTTATCATCAGAACCCAAAAATTCCTTAGAGTTGGTAGATGGATTAGGGGAACCTAATCATCAATATGAGTGGTATAAATATCATCTATGTCTTTTTCTCCCTCTGGCCTAGGTGGAGAAATGGCTAAGTCTAGTCGAGCGAATTACCATTTAGGGTCTCTATGCATAAAGGGACAACTTGCATTGGGCATAGTAGGAAGAGAATTTGGGGACCATCTTGAGCCAATCCTCTATGGAGGGGAGCCCTAGTGGTGTTGACCATGAAAACTGTCGTTGGGAGAGTAGTGAGAGGAATGCAACTTGAGAGTATGCGAGCGGTGAGCTAAACTACTCCACCCTCTCTAATGGCTATGAGGAGGAGTATGATCATTAGATAAAGTATCTAGGGGAATATGAATGACTGTACAATGGGAATTACCCTAATGGGCAAAAATATCTTGTAGGTGAGTGACCTCCAATGCCACCTTATCTGTCTGTACTTAAATCTACATCATGACTTTATTACAAATACATGCCTTAGTGTACATAGAAACATGTATATCAAGAAAGTTGTGAGAGAATAAAACAATATTGTGGTCTTTCCATATAGTTAACAAAATGTCCAATTTGAAAGCATGCCATATCAAGGAATACTTTAAACAGAGTCTGGTTGCATCTGCCACCATAACTATGTGCCAGGAAAAAGCCTCTAGGAAAAAATGCCTAAGCAAATCATGAATCCAAAGCCAATAATTCTGGGCTCACCTATAGAACCAAAGTATATGCAGAAAGCTATTCAACTAGCCATAAAAAGGACATCTAGGGTTCAAGATACCTAAATGTTAGAGCTAAGGGCCCAATGGTTGTCCCTAGAAGACAAGACACCAAGAAAGGTGAGATATCTTTGGCTCCATGATAGCTTGCCAAACCATGACAAATCTATGGCTCCAAGTCTTGTGAGAGGACTACAAATGCCAATGCTAGTTGAGAGTGTCAACCATCAGGATATGGGGAACCAACCACTAATAGCCCAGCTTGGGTTTATAAATAGGAAAAGGAGTGATAGGATACCACTTCTAATCCTTCCACCATGGGTGATATGACTAAATACCAAGCTTGTACAACATATGAAGAGGCACCGTAGAAACTAGAAGATCAACTATGTTTCAATCTCGATGAGAAAGTTTGAATTGAACCTGTAGGTCCTCCCATGAATGAAGACTCATATAAAATATAGAAAAGAGATCTTTGGGTGTCTTGATTCCCCTTCTAAGTAAGTACAACATGCTAGCTCCTTGAATATTAACTAGAGGAACACCTTGAACAAAAAAAAATAGGAGACCACCACAAGTTTTGATGGTTCATAGAGAGCCCATCTCTAAATCCATTGCCTACCCATTGAAGCCAAGGCTCGATGGATTCCCAAGATTTCAAAATACTTTTATAAATAAAGTTACCCTAAATTTATACTGGTTCAGTGGTCACAAGAAGGGTTTGAAAGCCAATCAACTTCTAGGTGGGATGTTTAACTAAAAAGCCTAAAGAAATGTAGTGTCACAACAAAAAAATTTAGGCCTCATCACTCATGAGACCCCAGATGGCCAATTTGGAACAAAGGGAAATCCCTTGCTTGCAAGTGGAGAGTAGTCCAAGACCACTAGAGGCTTTGAAAAAAAACAAAAATCCTAGGCAACTCTATGAAATTTGTGATGCACAACATTAGAGGCCTAGAGGAAATATCTTAAGAAGTGTTTAAGCTTGAGGAACGAAGCTTTGGAAGGGGCCTAACATGAGTAGTAGATGTGCATGGCAGCCAACACTTTGGAGAAAATAAAAAATTTTCCTACAAGGGAGAGAGTTTTGGTAATCTAATATTCCATCTTCTTCTCAATCCTAGCTAAGAAAAAAATCCACAGCTCCATTGGGGAAGCTTGAAAGGAAAAGGGAATGCCCAAAAATTGAAAAATTATTCCATGTTACATCCATTTCCACTCAGAGTTCTATAGTGATTGAGGGCTTGGCAAAAAGTATTGTTGATAAAAGAGGTTCTTATCTCATTGAATAGTAAACCCAAAAGCAAGATAGAAAGTATCCAAGCATTACAAGGTATTGGTGATATTTCCCTCATTGTCTAGAAGGGTGAGAAAGGAGTCATCATAAAAATTTCCATTCACAAGCTGTGCACTGGAATTAGGGAGATCTAGACCCACACAAGGCCCTAAGAGATGTCTTTAGAAAGTAGATAACCAAACCTTTAGCATCATAACGTAAAGGGAAGCTACTAAATGATAACCTTTTCAAATAGATCTACAAAGTCCAAAGGTTGCAAATTGCCGGCCATTTATGGTAATAGAAGAAGAGGCATCTCCAAAAATCATCCAAACTAATAGTAGAAAAATTGGGCCAAACCCTAGCACATGAAGCATGGCCAAAATGAAAGGCCATTCAATCTGATCATATACTTTAGAAAAGTCAATCTTAAGAAACAAAGCCTAATTTTTTGATTGATGAGCCCAATCCATACCTTCCCAAACAACATTAATATTATCTAGAATATATCTAGATTTGATGAAACTAGTTTGTTCATGATGTAGGCATACTTTAGGTACACTATTTTCAAACTTTTAAAGTCAACCTCATAAAGAGTTTCCCCAAATGTTTATGGTTTTGTCTAACCATATTTATATGAAGTTTCAATGTTCTAAGATATTTGATATAGAGGTTCCATGGATTCAAGTTTTGACTGATAGAAAATTTAGTTTCATTGTAAACACATGTATTGTGAAGATCTATTGTCTATGAAGATTGAATAAAGATTGAGAAACATAACAGATGAAAGTCCAGAATGTAGATCTAAAATTTGAAGGAAAGCATGTGAAGAGATGAATAGAAGAAAAAATGTATGCCAAGAAAAGAGAAAATTGTTTACTAAAATAAAGTCATTTTCAACTTTTCCATTGGAGAAGCAAATGTTTCATTTTTCACCCAAGGGAAAAGCATTGCAAAAAACTCATTTTTTGCTATGCCTGTCAAAGTCAAAGTTAAGTTTTCTACATGAGGAGAGAAAAGGAAAATCTTAATCCATGATGAAGATATATGGGGTCTAGTATCAAGATCACTCCAGAAAAGTAATTTATGAATCAATCTACATGAAGATTGCACCCACTACATGGAAGTGGAACATTGAAGATTGGGTGGTCTTTCCACACTCAAAAATGGAATTTCCACCAAGCATCAAATTCAAAATAGAGAGATGGAAAAGAAATCTTAATTGATTAAACAAAGAATGATAATATCATAATGATTTATCACTTGAAGATTTGGACATCAACTTGACGTTAAATATGAAGTCAAAAATTCATTTTCTGCTATGCCCTTCATAGTCAGGTTGGAGTTTTTCACAAAAGGGAGAAGAAAAAAGTCAAATTTTTGCCAAGAATGAATTGGAGTGTTCTATAACTAGTGACGCAATAGAAACAAAGAAGAATTACTTGTTAAGTATTTATAAAGTGTAGCTATTACTAGAATGTCAAATTTTCACCTACAACAATGAAGCAAAAAAATGAGAACTTGATATGCTTTTTGACCTTCATTTAGGATTTTTTGCAAAAAGAATTCCAGAAACTTACTCCCAAAATTTATTAGAGAATCAAAATGGTAAGCATGGAAGATAACATTCTAGAAAATTGAAACCATCTAAGTTATAGGGCATATTGAAATGTCCCTTTTCTGATTTTACATCATATTTCCAACCTTTAATCAGATCTTTAAGATCAAACAACTAATATCACAAAGATCCTCCAAATTTCTCAAGAAACCCCAAATTGGGTATGCCAGAAATTGTGCCAAAAGCTTCACAGCTTCACCAATTATTAATAAATCTGAAAGTGGACATTTTTACAGAAACTTCAGCAGCATAACAGCCTAAAAAATGACATTTCTGGATCTGTATAACCTTTACACAACAGTTCTCAAATGTAGGACAAAAACTATGCTCATCGGGCTCCCGAAATTAACACAAAAATGCCCGGAAACACCACACAACACTAATAAACTATCTCAGAAGTTTAATCATGTCCCAATACATATATTCAGCTCTATTTTAATAGCTTAAAGTCTGAAATACAGCAGCAACCAAAACTGATATGAAATGCTCAACTGAAAACACCAAACTCATGCAAAAAAACACACCCAAAAACCCACAAATCTACACTGTTCAGCACAAAGGCAAACTCTGTATGAGCATGCACATGGAATGGCTTCAAACTCCCATCCTTAGCCTTCCTCAAAACCTACAAACTCCCGTTCTTGAGTCTCCCTGGAAACTTGCAAATTCATGTTCTTGGGTCTCCTTCTCCACAGGTTTGGCAGCTTCTGAAGAATAACAAAGAATGAGCAAAAATCAAGTTCTCCCATCAGCCCAAAATGCCTCCAAACCCCTTAAAAGAGGGCATAACTGTAACTCACGTCTAAGAGAGGTTAATGAAACATATTTTAATAATAATTTTCATTTATTAGTCCAACGGTTTCCAAAGATTAACCCCCTTTTTCCGAAACTTCACTTTCTTGGGCCTGCCTGCCTTAGCAAAGATTATTATTTTTTAATAATTTGAAAAGGGGACATGACAAGTCCTCCCCTCCCAAATATTGCTTGTCCTCAAGCAATGGTTGAACAATAAACCAATCAATCCACCTGAATCCCAAATGTAGTCATGAACTATACTACTACCAATTAACACAGGCTCCTGCAATATCCTCTGCAATATGACCAAGAGGAATCCATAATCAAACTGACAATTATAGCTCAACCAAACTCTGAAATCACCACTACCACAATCAAAAACCCATGAGGCACAAACTCTTAGAACATCAGAACCCAAGCAAAGTGGACAAATCAAACTACCAACACAGTAAATACCATCAACGCATCCCACTAGCCTATACGGAATGCACAATCCAACTCTGCAACAATGGTGAATGCTCTCGAATGAAACTGTACCAAGTATGGAGAATCCACACACTGTACAACTCCTACAGTCAATACAACTTTGCAAATCACCAGCCACTATCTCATAACCATAACTACCATGCACCCCTGATGGTGAAAAGCCATCACAAGATAAATAGCAAGAATTGGAACCCAAACCAAATCTTCCTGCCATCAACTCCTCAACACAAGGATCAAATGCTAACTGATGTACATACCTTGCAATATAATGTTGATATAAAAAACCAACCTTAGTCAAAAACTCACCATGAACAAGTGATACAACCCACTGTGACTGATCACCAGCTAAGTCAGGAGATGTCATAGCCAAAGGAGTAGAATCAATAACAACACCCGCTGAAGTATCACTCTGAAACTCTTGCTCTAAGTCATGTATTATCAAGCTGTCAACTGTAGAACCTATCGCCATGTCATGCCCATCACAACTCTCATCTTGAGGCATCAAATTGTCCCATAACTGATGATAAGCACTAGGAACCAAAGTACATCTTTGTATCATTATCTCATCAACATGGTCATCAAAGGTAAATTGATGAGCATACCTCACAGTGTAATGCCGATAGAATGCACACCAATCTCAGTCAATGGCTCAGACTATAATCCAGATGAAACTAACTACAATTGATCATTAACCATGTTGGAACTAACTACTACCTCCGAAGATATCACCAAGGGAGTAGTGTTACTAGTAGGAACCATGCCAACTGCCGACTCACCAACATCACACATGATCTTTGATAAATCTCTAGTCTCTGTGCTACCAATACTAGAGGCCACCACCATGTCAAGCATACAACAATCTGCTACAACACCCAACTCAACTGAACCTAACTCTAGTGGGAATGAACCTGATATTCCAATGTTAGTATCAAGAATGGATGCATCCCCATCTCCACTGTCTCTGACAATCTCAGCCATAGACATCCTTGGATCACCAAACACCACTGCTTGTGACTTTATAGAATCAGGTGAAGACTATAGTTGCTCTAACTCCATGGTCACCTTAGCCAAATGAAACTGTGACTCCTTGAAAGCCAACTATGTACTCTCAAGAATCTCAAAAGTCACCACAAGCTACTCAGTAAGCTCACTCACCTCATCTTCCTTGGCCAACAATGCATCATATGCTGTACTGCCCCACTTCATAAGATAATCTCTGTCGGCTACCAACTGCATATAATCCTATCTTAGAATCTGGATAGCCTCCCATAAAGAGTGGAACTCTGTCAAGGAAAGATAACTGCCTCCCTGCTCATCACTAGTAGGAGAACCCCATCCATAAACTGCTAACAACTGACGAGCAGCATCGAAATGCTGGCAAGTGATAGCAATGTCTTGGTCACTAACTCTCAACTGATTAGACACATGATGGCACTGGCTTGACTATCTCCTTCAAACCTCCTCTGATGCACTGTCTAAAGGAGTATCCTCAAAGTTACTAGTCTCTAGAGTATTACCATCCATATCCTGTGAATCAAATCTAAAACTCATATCAACATATGGAGTATCAAAAACATTAGCATTGCTGTCCAACTCCTCTATACCCAAGGAAACTAAGTCTTCAAAATTGCCCACTGCATCCTCCTAGATGTCATCAATGCCAATATGATCCTGGGACTCATCTATACACACTGCCAAATATGAAATATCATCAACACATTCTAGCAAGTATGGTCGACTGGATATATGAACAAAGCCCAACATCGGTGTATAAAAACTAATACCAACATTGGACAAGATGCTAGTACAAGAAAAGACAACACCGTGCAATCTGCTAATCAAATCCATGATAGCACCCAAACAAACACTGCTACCAAAAAGTGTTAAAGATCTCCTGTCAACTGAATCCCAAATGCCAATATAACAATCTTGAGTCCATATCTGTAAACTAGAATCAGCTGGTAACTCAAGCAAAATCCTCACTTGAGTAATATGACCAATACCAACTAACTCCACATACCTATCATGATGAGATAATGAAGTCAAAATACTATCTTCACTCACCTTCAACTGGTGGGATAAATCATGTGAAGTACTACCTGCCTCAACCTCATGTGATGAAGCATCTAACTGTGCCTGGTACTCTTTCTCAGCAAAGTCATGAATGCTCAATGTTTGCTCATCTCTACCAGGTATCTCACCATCCTACACAAAACCATCCTCATAATCATCATCTGAACCCACTACACTGTAGTCACTACCTATTGTAACTATACCATCCTGAATACCAGTGGCATCACCGTTTAACAACCTGTAAACAATTGTCTCAATTTAAGTATCAAGTTCACCGTTACTATCAATTTATGTAGTATCGTTTCCCACCACCTCCTATGGCAGAGTAGAATCTAAGACCTCTACCTGGCTATCAGCTAGTTTCTCAAACTCCTCATGCAAGTTCTTGGGAATTGTGTCATCTGTCTTGTGAGAAAATCTGCCAAATAGAAATCCAGTCAACTTATCCACCTTAGCTGGGTCAGATAACATGTCATTCATTATACGGTGGTGCTAAACCAACTATTTAGACATGTCATGGCTTATTTTCATAAGTTTATCTTGAATGTCTAAATAACCATCCTTTCTACTATTTTGACTCTGGCTATCAATTGTCCAAGATCGTTCCCTCTGAGACTCTTTACTATACCTGTCCATTCTGGATAAAGTAGAGTGTAACCCCAATAGGATATAACTTCTTCAAACACCAAGAACTAACATTCAAATGATTAGAAGTAGCATGCAACCATATATTTGGACATGCAACTGATTAGAAGCAACATGCAACCACCAAATTATGACATGCAAGATCTGGGTAGTTGTCAAAACTAACATGCAAGATCTGGGTAGTTGTCAAAACTGACATGCAAACTTCTACAACCACCAAATTCACGAAGAACTAACATGCAAATGATTAGAAGTAGCATGAAACCATATATTTGGACATGCAACTAATTAGAAGCAACATGCAACCACCAAATTATGACATGCAAGATCTAGGTAGTTGTCAAAACTGACATGCAAGATCTGGGTACTTGTCAAAATTGAAATGCAAACTTCTACAACCACCAAATTCACCAAGAACTAACATGAAAATTATTAGAAGTAGCATGCAACCATAAATTTTGACAAGCAGCTGATTAGAAGCAACATGCAATCATAAATTATGACATGCAAGATTTGGGTAGTTCTCAAAACTGAAATGCAAGATCTGGGTAGTTGTCAAAACTGACCTGCAAACTTCTACAAACCCTTAGGCTGGCAAGATCATGGCTCTGATACCACTGAAATGTCCCTTTTCTTATTTTACATGATATTTCCAATCTTTAATCAGATCTTTAAGATCAAACAACTAATATCACAAAGACCCTCCAAATTTCTCAAGAAACCCCAAATCGGGTATGCCAGAAATTGTGCCAAAAGCTTCACAGCTTCACCAATTATTAATAAATCTGAAAGTGGAATTTTTTACAGAAATTTTAGAAGCATAACAGCCTAAAAAATGACATTTCTAGATCCCTATAACCTTTACACAACAGTTCTCAAATGTAGGACAAAAACTATGCTCATCGGGCTCCCGAAATTAACACAAAAATGCTCGGAAACACCACACAACACTAATAAACTATATCAGAAGTTTAATCATGTCCCAATACATATATTCAGCTCTATTTTAAAAGCTTAAATTTTAAAATACAACAGCAACCAAAACTAATATGAAATGCTCAACTGAAAACACCAAACTCATGCAAAAAAACACACCCAAAAACCCACAAATCTACACTGTTCAGCACAAAGGCAAACTCTGTCTGAGCATGCACATGGAATGGATTCAAACTCCCATCCTTAGCTTTCCTGGAAACCTACAAACTCCTGTTCTTGGGTCTCCCTAGAAACCTACGAACTCCCGTTCTTGGGTCTCCTTCTCCATAGGTTTGGCAGCCTCTGAAGAATAACAAAGAATGAGCAAAAATCAAGTTCTCCCATCAGCCCAAAATGCCTCCAAACCCCTTAAAAGAGGGCATAACTATAACTCACATCCACGAGAGGTTAATGAAACATATTTTAATAATAATTTTCATTTATTAGTCCAACGGTTTCCAAAGATTAACCCCCTTTTTCCGAAACTTCACTTTCTTGGGCCTGCCTGCCTTAGCAAAGATTATTATTTTTTAATTATTTGAAAAGGGGACATGACACATATGAAAGAAGAGTGGCTAGAAACTTTATTTTATCAATTTTGATTTTGTAACAGCCATAGAGACCAGCATTTAGTAGCTCAAATATTTTGACTTAGTGATTATGTTTGTGATCTCTTTAGTCAAAATGTAGAAAATTAGGTTTGGAAAAATATATCCAAAAATAAGCTCAATCTAACAATGGATGAAAAAGATATGCCCCCTGAAACATGACCCATTTTTACTAGCAGCAGTATTTATTTATTTTTCTACCCAACAAAGGAAAGATTTTGATCTTGATTTAACACATTTAAATGTCATGTTGAAATTACAAGTGGGAAAGGAGTAAACTTCTAGGGGGAGGGGTGTGAATTAGGAGTTTAAACTTGGACCCATAAATGTTCACATTTCATACATCTTATGCATAATAAACTAAAATAACATATAAAGCATATGCATCAATCATGCAAACATGTAATCAAACACACACACACACACTTAATACGAGATATGATTACCAAAAACCCTCTAAACTAGAAGTTAAAACTAGGGTGGGGATGACAACCACAAATCTTCACTACTACAACAATAAAGTGTATCCAATTAAGGTTATAATGGTTTGACCATGAATCATGACCTGCCCTGTGAAAGGCTTGCCCTATTAAAGGCTTACAAAGATTGTTAAGTCCCACCTTTTTAGAGGATTTCAACACCCCATTAGAAGTGTGCCTTGTTAGAGGACTTCAACTTACAATTAAGAAAGCACCTTATTAAAGGATTTCATACAACCTTTTAAGACTACTTTGTTAGGAGATTTAATTGAAACTAGCTGTCAAAATGTCTTAGCATAGATCTTGCAATTGGAACTAGCTTGCTTGATAATAGATCACCTCTATCCAATCTCTGACTGGTACTTCATGATCTAATGTATCAATATTGTATCCTTTTTCCTCTATTCTTTACTTAAATAATTCTTTAATTCACTCTTACTGCTAAGTTACCTTGAATGATCTGCAAACTATTTGGTATGCTCCTCTAATTCAATCATTCATCCCTTTGCAATGCTCTCAACTCTATTAAAAATTTAGGGCTTCATCCTCCTTAAGAAAACTAAGGTGGATTAAGGTTAGGTATGAATCTATGGTTGAGATTCATCCATTTTTTACTTAAACCTTCCCATTTTTTGATTGGCTATATGTGATTGCATAGGGAGTGTGCATATAGATTCATCCTTATCTCTAAAAGATCAAAATCTATCCTTAGGTTGGCTGAAAAAAAATTTACATAGTTTTTTGTGCCATAACAAACAAATATGTCCAATTTATGTTACTTGACATATGTAGTCTCTGATACTTAGTATATAGTGTTCTAACTCAACACCTAAATTGCTCAACATCTACTATTTACTCAACACTTGAATCATTTGACATGGTCTATCTGCTTGGTACTTGAGTGACTCAACACTCATTGCAACTCAACATGGTCTAATATTTACATGTTCTACTCATCATGCATTACTATTTTGGCATGAGCTAAATAAATATCTTACCAATCCAAGATCAACAATCTCCCCCTTTGACAAGAGTGTCAAGAACACTTGAATATACATAATCAATCTAATGTTCTTAAGTATAACATATCCATGACTCAGCTTATATATAGAACTTCAAAATTTTCAAAATTTTACATTAACCTATATATGTCAAAATTTATAACACCCCCTAAGTTAATGTCTGTTCTGTATCCAAAGTCTATTCTCCATTCTGAGTAGATTTTTCTCTACTAATTGATACTCTTTGACTTCAATGCACTTATACTCTTTCATGCTCTATTTTGTTCTAATTCTATCTTTGCATTGTATTTCTCAAAAATTTATAATCCCCATTTCTTTAGTCTTCCTCATAGGATATTCTCATCCTTTTTCCTATCACACCCTTTTTTATCTATCTCCCCATAGGATATTTCCCCTTATATTTCCCCTTTTTTGACACTTATGTTAAATAGGCTATGCATGGCTAGTGTGTTTGTCAAAAAATTATTTGTGGACCTGCATTATGATTTTTAGAGTTGTATCTCAGTTGTCACATGCAACATCCAGTGACTTGAGTTGGATAGCAAACTCAGTAGCAAGGAGTACTAGGCAATCTAGAGTACAAAGATTCAGGTCTTTCATTAGTAGAGTTTCTACATAACCTATCTCCTTCTGTAGTATTTCCATGTGAGGGGTGAGAGATGCCTATATATCTGTCAATTTGGCTCTTTTGTTAGCCTCTTTAGCTATTAATATAACTAATTGAATTTTTGTTTAAAGCAATGTATGAAAGTGCTTCTCGCTCTGAGCTGGGTTCTAAGGTAACCTTGTACTTGATATATTGAGATTTCTCTCTAGGCTCAAAATATGATGTCTGGTCTCTTGGCTGAAGAGTGCAAGGTCACACAATTTGGTGTACAATGAGAATATGTTCCCAAGTACCTTCTTCACATCCTCAAACTTTTTGCTAATGCAACTTGAGTCAGTGCTATGTCACCAGATATCTTCTCATTGACCTTGCTCTATAATTTCTTTTCTGACCACTCTAAAATTTTGGCACTTGTATCAATGTCTTCATTTTTGACCATTTCCACTATTTCTGACAATTTTTCTAATAGTGGCTTGGCTTCTTCAAGAGTAGGCAAGCTAAATGGTTCTAAAAAGATATCTTTAATTTCTTGCAGTGCTTTATTTTTCCTATATTTTTTCATTAGAATTTCTTGATGCTTCTTCTTCTTTAAAGCTTGTTGTAAAATGCTTATTTGATCTATTGTCATTGTGTCATAGTCAAATTTAGGAATAACTATCTCTTCATCTAAAGTGATATCACCATAGTGAGTTACCTTATTGACTTTTGAAGAGCTTGAGCTTGGCATTGAGATTTGAAATGGTATAGCTTCTATGGTTAGCTTCTAAAGAAGTTTTGTAGGAGAAGTGCCACATGTTGGTAGTGATACTAGTGCCTGGATGGCTTCTTTCTCCTTTACCTTAGGTGTTTGTTCCTCTATGACAATGACTTGACTTGCACCTTGTGTTTGTGCCTCAAGTATAGATGAAACTATCTATCTTACTTCCTACTATCCATTTGTATCTTTTTCTTCTTCCTACTTCCTCTCAAGAGTAACAACTTTCACAAGTGTATCAACCTTAGAGGGTGTATCTACTGTAGTTTGAATCAAAGGTTGCACTTGAGTAATTGAAGAGATGATAGAAGGTGGTTCTTGTGGATTCACCTTGTCCTTTGTGATGTCAGTTACTACCTTTTGGAGCTCATCTACACTCACCAAGACTAGATTATCACATAAGTTAGCATGTAGTGTAGATTGGTCCAATATTTTCTTCAAGTCATCTGCAATCAGTGGATTGATTTTCTAAGCTGATGCATTAGGAACATCCTTGAAAATAATTTTTTTGTTGACTTGACTATGTCATGTAGGGGATTGACACTCAACATTTGTGTGTCTTGCACACTCTGTTCATCTCGCTATTGTTCAGCTATAGTCATGTCATCATATTGCTTCTCTGTTTCTTTCCCAACTATATTATCTTTATTCTCATCTTCCTATTTTTCATTATCTTCATTTTCATATTCATTTTTATCATCACTTTTACCCTCAAAAGGGTCAACTTTCCCTTGCTTTACAGTGGTCAACCCATAGATTAATTTCTATATTTGGGTAGATTTTTTGACCTTATCTTCAATGTTGTTTTGAAGTATGCTAAAGGCTCTATACTTAGGTGTAAACCTAACTCAATATTTCCTAGTAGCCTTAGAAATCTACCCTTTTGTCAGTTCTGGCATTACTTGGGCCAATGTTGTTTCCCTTATTTATTTTTTCAAATTTAAAAAATAATGCCACTTTTTCTCTACTAAATCACATAACTTCTTAGGTATTGAGTTAGAAAATTCCAATGGCGTAGTATTAAATTTAGAGATCATTGCATATAGGGCATCTTCTACTAACTTTTGTTCTTTTTTCTCAATTTTTTCAAAATCAATATGTTTGAATCTATAGAAATCTACATTTTTTCTAACATTTTCACACACATTTTCAATATTAGAAAGTAGTTTGTGACTTAGCACTTTGAATTGACTCAAATCATCTAATTTAGTTTTTTGTTCATTTGAGTCAAGTTGTGCAACATATTTTCTTCTTTGTTTGTTCTACACTTGGCCTTCTTGTTCTGTAGCCTTAATCTTCTCCTTTGCATTATGTGTTGTAACAAGTGTGGTGGCTATGGTAGTAGGTGTTGTTGGCTTGGCTAGGATTGGCTTTGTAATTTTATTTCCCTTAGTCACAAGCTATGCTTTAGCCTTTCTCTTCTTTGACTTGGCATGTTTTGCTACTTTCTTGACACCTTCTATTTCTTTTTCTTTCGCATCCTCTCCCATGCCTTGGGTCAATGTTCTTGTTCTTATTATTCATCCTCTTCATCTTCCTCATCTTCTTCCTCACCTACACCTTCACCAAATTTATCCTTTAGCTTCTTTACCATCTTATCTTTCTTTTTAAGTGTGGAGGTAGTTTTCAATTCCATTTCAATCTTTGATTTTATCACATCATAGTTCCCAAAGATTTTTGTAGTCTTTTTAGCTTCCTCTATTAGAAGTGTAGTTATTGCTACTGATGCTTCATCAACATTGATATAATATCCAAGTGGTCTTAACCATCTAACCCTTGGTGTAGTAGCCTATATAAAGGTATAATCATCATCAACAAGAAAGCATATATCATTATAGTATTTCTCAACTAATTAAATAGGTATCCTCATTCTTTGTTTCATTAACTTCTTAAAGTCTTCAAAGTAGCTACTCCTTAATGTTTCAAAATTTTCTCCCATTCATGCAATATACTCATTTATCTAATCTACAATGGACCTATTGGTCTTTAATCCAACTATACCAAATGAAGGAAATATATTTTGTACATAAAAAAATATATATATAAGTATTGAACCAAACTTGCATTGTGCACTTTTGGTTTTCCTTATAGCTCCTAAGTTCTCAATCAGTTGTTGCAATTGTAGCTTAGCCAAATCATAAGTATGATCTTTCTTCACAATCTTGTAGCCAACATCTACTATAATATAGGTTACACTATTCAATCTACTAGATTGATAGAATTTGTGTGAGATTACCCTAATACCAAAGTCCAGTAGTGGATTAGTGATAGTATCAATTATCATTCCTCTCCTATTCCACTTTGCCCCTGTGTTCCTCTCTATCACTTCTTTGGAGTCACTCCTCAGAGTCTTGGGCCGATCTAGGGTTGGGTAGCTAGTCACCTTTAGAATTATCCTTTTTGATATCTTAATCAGTCCTCCTTCTAGCCATATGGATCCATCATGTATTTGGCTTAAGAAAATTCTAATCCATTCAGTCTTGAAAATAGTGGAAAAATCTAGGGCACGGGTCAAACCCTTCCTTTTGATGATTTTGAATTCTTCTTTTAGAGCACCATTTTCACATAGTCTATCATAGGCTTCTTTGATTTCCATGTCTCCTATTCCTCCTATTTTTCAATTGTAACATTTCCTAACATCTTGTACCATAATAAATTTTGGTGGGATCATGGATAGTGTGCTAGAGGGATCTTGTTTGTATGCTATGTGAGGGATGACCTTGAATATGGGGTTTTTGACCTTTTTATTAACATGCTAGACATTTAAAACCTCTTTCACTTCTACATTCCTTAAACTAAATGATATTTGTCAAACTAGGGTTTGTGTACAATAAAAATTGTGTAACTCAACTTGTGGTAAATACCTTATAAAATCTGTATGCTGATGTGAGATGATCGCTAAAATCTTTGAAATTGCTTTGAACAAGTTTTCAAATCACTTTTTGCTCTAATTACTCTTGGTTAAATTTGAAATGATGAAAAATGAGTGAAAAATGACCATATCCCTTCCATTTAGTTCTTAGTACTTGTACAACTATAAACTTGGCATTAACTTGATTTTAGAATCATTCAACATCCACTGATATTACCATCACTCAGTAGCTACTACAGACTCAACATCAACTAGCATTCTACTTGGCATCAATTGAAAACTTTTCATGCTCGGCAACAACATGAAAACTTATGGTTCAATCTTAAATTTTCAACAACATTTTGCATCTTCAATCATGCTAATATAGTCCTTTTAGTACTAACTCCTTTTGGAACTAATGTATGATATAATACTTTAAATATTAGTCCCACATACCTCTTGATTGTTTAGTTTCATGAGTTGTGACCACTTGACCCATTGGGTGAAGTGATATCTTCTCCATTTGATGTATTGCAACCATTTTTCTTCTTCCATGTCTTGTTCATCTCATTCTTGATGTGTTCAACATCTACCGTTCATTTGCCTTTATCAAATTCACAAATTGGTACCTTTGACCTAGTTGGACAATGCTTACTAATGTGACCAGTCTTCAAATAGTTAAAGCATGTGGTTTGAATCAAGCACCTTTTGTAGTTACCATTGAAGTGTGTCATAATACAATTCTCAGGAACATGTTCATACTCTTTACAATAGTGGTAGCTATATCTTGTATTGTAATCCCAATTATAAGAGTTTTCATAGCTTCTTACCTTTTTAAACTTGTTTAAGGTCCACATGGATTTGGATCTTCAATCAAAAACTCTATGTCCAAACTTTTGACAGTTGTAGCAATATCCTTCAAATTTTTGTTTATGCATGGTCCTAGTTCTGCATTCATGTGCCTAATGACCTTGTTTATTGAACTTATGAAAACAAACAATTTTCTTAGGCTTGAAATTCTAATTTGTATTATTGCTCCTACACACATTAACAATATTTCCTTTCTTTCCACAACTATGACAAGTCTATTTGGAATTCTTACCCCTGTTGTTCCTTTCTTTAGCAACTTTGGATGATTCTCCTTCTTCAGTGCTTATGTATCCCAATCTTGATGTATCTTTGTTAGATCTATGGGATCTCAATAATTGCTCAAAGTATTTGATGCTTCATTTGGCTTGTTGAAACTTTCAGCAAATTCCTTTTTCTCTTTTTAGGTCATTCTACAGTTGTTCATTCTACACATTCAATGTGGTTATCTCAATGTCCTTTACATTTAGTTTATAGTTGGCATTCATCATTTGACTTAAGAGTGTCCAATTGCATGTTGGAGATCTTGGTTATCTATGTTGACTTTTCTTCCAATCTGTTTGCCATAATTCTTTTATCTTCTTCAATCATAGCTTTGTCTTGCATGGCTTTCTTCTTTTGTGCAGTCACCTCATAGAGCAATATAGCTTGTGATATTTTCTCCAACTTGAGATTTATAATTTCTTCAGCTTGGATTTTGTTCTTCTCCATTAGATCTACAACTACTGCATCAAATTTGCTAGAGTTTCCATCTACAAATAGCTTGGTGGTGTCTATCTCCTTGTATTGTGTCTCATTTTTTGCTATAGCAATCTCTTTCCTTCTCTTCATTGAACTCTTTAAAGCATCTTTGGCTTCATTCAATTGATGTAGTATAATATGTATTTCAATCTCCTAGTTCTCAATAGTCTTTCCCAATTTGTAGACTTCCATTTCAAGATCTTTCCTCTAAGTTTCAAATCTTTTCTTTTTAAGAACAAAGCTCTAATACCAATTGTTGGAATTACAAGTGCAAAAGGAGTAAACTTCTAAGAGGGGGGTTAAATTAGAAGTTTAAACTTGGACTGATAAACTTTCACCTTTCATACATCACATGCATAATAAATTGAAATAACATATAAAGCATATGCATCAATCATGTAAACATGTAATCAAACACACACTTAACACCATATATGATTACCTAAAAACCCTCCAAATGAGAAGGTAAAATTGGGATGGGGATGATACCCAAAAATCTTCACTACTACAATAGTAAAGTATACACAATTAAGGTTACAGTGATTTGACCATGAATCATGATTTTCCCTATAAAAGGCCTACCATATTAAGGCCTTAAAAAAACTATCAAGTCCCACCTTGTTAGAGGATTTTGACACCCTATTAAAAGTGTGCCTTGTTAGAGGACTTCAACTTACAATTAAGTAAGCACCCTATTAAAGGATTTCATATAGCCTATTAAGACTACTTCGTTAAGTGATTTAATTGAAATCAACTATCAAAATGTCTTACGATAGATCTTGTGATTGGTACTAGCTTGCCTAATAACACATCACCTCTATCCAATCTCTAATCGATCCTTCATGATCTAATGTATCAATGTTGTACCCTTTATCCTGTATTCTTCACTTAATTGATTTTGTAATTCACTCTTACTACTAAGTCATTTTGAATGCTTTACAAACTATCTTATTTTCTCCTCCAATTTGATCATTCACACATTTTTAATGATCTCAACTTTGTTAAGAACTTAGGGATTCATTCTCCTTAAGAAAACTGAGGTGGCTTAGGGTTAGGTATGAATCTACAACTAAGGTTCATTCATTTTGCCACTTAAAACTTCCCATTTTTTGGTTAATTGCATGTAATTGCATAGGACATCTGCATATAGATTCATCCTTATCTCTAAAAGATCAAAATCTATCCTTAGGTTGGCTGAAAAATGATTTACACAATTTTTTGTGCCATAACAAATAAATATGTCCAATCTATGTTACTCAGCATATGTAGTCTGGAGGAGACATTGATGACTAAATAGTTGTAAGCAAGTTACTCAAAACCCTTCTATTGGAATATTCAAATATGGAAAGAATCTAATTGACCACTCAAGCATCTTATTGTGCTTACCACTTCCTTTATTCTTGCACCATATTGAGCAGCATTCTCATTTTCCTGTATTTTCATATCATCAAACTTTCCTCTGAGACTTTCTCTTTTTGCTCTTTGTACATTCTGATCTCCTCCATAGATGTCTGATAGGGCTTTCCAAATTTTGAATGCAGCATCACATCCTTTGATATCATCAAATTCAGCATAGTTGAGTGCAGAAGCAATCTCCAACATTGTCTAATTGTGTTCCTATTTGTTTTTCATATCTTCTGCAGTAAGAGTACCTATTGGATCAGCATGTTTAGTAATAATTGAATTTGGGGCATAATCTCCTATGGATCCAAGATGTAGTTTCATCAAAATTTTCCATGCAAAAAAGTTTTCTTTGTTGAGCTTGGGAACTTCTCTCTTAGGTATTTTGATATTTTCTGCTTATAGTCCCTTTAAACTGAATCAATAGTTTAGCTCTGATACCAATTGTTAGAATTCTTTTAGAATAACTGAGAGGGGGGCTGAATCAGTTATCCAAGGTCCAAATTCCCTAATAACACTTTTTCACTACTTTTAATGAATCCATACACTTTTCATTCATCCAAACTTAAATCAACCATATTAGCAAGTTATAGTAAATCAACATGCAGAAATAAAACATGCAAGATCAACACATGACACAATGATTTACATGGAAACCCAATTTGGGAAAAACCACCAGTAACATGCTACTTGATTTTCACTCTTCTAAAGTGATGCCCTGTTAAAGGCTTAGAACACACTGTTAAATGTGACCTTGTTAGAGGATTTCACCAAACTATTAGGAATGGGCCTGGTTAAAGGACTTCTAAACATTCACTTGGAATGTCACCCTGTTAAAGGATTTACCTCATGGCTATTAAACCAACCTATGTCCATAGGGTTTAAACTATCTATTACAATTGCTAGAGAGTAACAATAATGGCTTTTTGATCTGATACAACTTACAACATACTTTGCAGATTTCAGATCACTTCTTCAGTTCAGTCCTATTGCTTGGCTTTAATCATTTCAGCTCTGACAGCTTGTCTTCCTCTTAAGCTTTGACTCCTTGAGTCTTCTTACTCATCATGCCAATGCAATCATCCTTGTGGTCGTCTATCCAAACAGTATTTATGTGCTTTCTTCACCTTAACACCTTCTTCAACAATTATGCTTTCATGCTTGACCACCTCTCTCTCTTTTCTTCATGACCATATGACTCCTTAAATAGAAATCTAATTTTCCTTTTCTACTCAATTCTGCCTCTCCAATTTGTAGGGTTTCAAATGGATTAGGGAGGATACAATGTATCTACCTCATATCTTGTTCTTATCTAGAGACTTCATCTAGGTTCCAGTTGTAACCTCAAAAATGTTCTACATGGTGTTCTGTGCCACCAGCTCATCATTCTTATCTTCTATTTAATTCATAGACATTATTAATGCTTGACATCTCTGTGTTACTTAGCACTACTGGTTTTCTGATGCTCAACATCTGTTTCCTAGATAGCTCGGCACCTTAATAAAACTGTGTCACTCAACACCTGATTACTCTGGATCACTCAGCACTTGATATCACTCGGTACTTGATAAACTCTGTATCACTCGGCATCTGAAGTTCACTCAGCACTTAAAGTTGAACTTGCTCAGCTTCAACTAGGAATCTGTTCGACACCTACTAGCTTGCTCGGCTCCTTCTCTCTAATGAACTTTAGTTAGGCTTTACAGATGTCTTAGCTAAAACCTTATATCTTTGTTATGTTTTAGTGTGCCCATTCTCTATGTCTTAGAGTATGTCATCAGTACATTATTTCATCAATGGCTTGACTGATCCTTCTACTTCATTCCAACATCATAACTTCAACCTTTCTCTAGGTGTTCTAGTTACATCTTATTGATTTCCTCCTCCTTGTTAATCAACTAATTGATAGTATTTTGATCACTAAAGCAATTGTCATTCCTGCAAGTAGCAATTTTGACATCAATGACAAAATAATGATTGAGAACATTCTTCACCAGTTCCATATGATCATTCCAACAATCTTCCTTATGATCTTTTCAATCATTTCCAACAGTCTCTGATGCTTGACATACACTATTCTGACTTGGCACCTGGACTATTTAGAATCTACTATTTACTCTTCACTTGAATCACTTAGCATGGTCTATCTACTTGGCACTTGAGTGACTTGAAACATGAGGGGCTCGAGACTCATTACAAATCGACATGGTCTAATATTTGCATGTTGTGCTTGGCATGCAATACTAGTTTGATATGAAATAAGTAAATGTCTTAAGTATGTTGACACTCACTTCTCAAAACCAATCTGAGATCAACATGATGATTGTTAAAATATAATTTAAATATGTTAAGATATATTATTATTAACTTTAAAGTTAATAAGCATATCAATTTTCAGAAGGGAAAAAATAAGAAATCAAAGAGACAAGAGTTAGTTATAGAACTCAAAAGTCACCAAAAGAAACCAAATGGTTGCTAGAGAATGTATTTATTGTAAAACCCTTTTGTTAAAGAAATGATTTTTTCCTCTATAAATAGTCAGAGAGCTGGACTAGAGGGGATATACCATTTTATTTGGAATTTCACTTTATGTATTTGAGTTTTCTATTTTGATCTTTGTAATAGATTTGGCATAAGTTGTAGGTGAATAAAATTAGAGCATTGTATTTGTGTGTTGAAAACAAAGAAGGGTTTCATTTTTTAATTTAATTATTTGAGTGTTATCTTTTTTATTATAATCAACTAGAGAATTGATGTATTCACGTTTTGAGCACTTTCTTATAACTTGAGTCAAAAGTTTAATATGTTGTGAATTAGAGAATTTGCATTGATTTCTATCATAGAAATTATATTAGATTTCTCTTCTTTTTGCATTACATTTGCATAAGTAGTATTCATATTGTATCACTAATGCCAAAGAATCATAGGTATTATGAATTCTTGGAGTTGGTTAGGTTTGAAATTGTACTTCACTATTTGAGTTAGTTCTATTTGGGGCTAGATTGGTTTTACTCTTTCATTCTTGGGTTTGGAATGTACCCAGTTAGTTTAGGAATTAAAAAAATTCATTGCATATCATTCATAAGGGAGTTTTATCTTTCAATTCAGAGGGAATCTATCAACTTAGTGATAGATTATCTAACTGGTAGTAGATGATCATTTCTTTCAGATTTGGGCATTTGGGAGTTTATTAAAAAAGAACAATATGTTTACCAATATATTTTTGGTGACTCTATTGGGGAGGTGGAAAAGAAGATTAGTGTTGAAGATTGTTTCCTCAGTTTTGTTATTATCTTTGCTATCTAGAGATTCACGACTCTATTATTGATTCTCATGATTTTTGGTTGAGAAGTCCAGTGTTTTCATTTTTAGAATTTTTATTATCTCTACTTGTAGGAGATTGGAAACTATGTTATTAAAGGAACATGCCTATTAAAGTTGTGAAAGGAAGAAGGCCAAATCCTTCTTGATTGGAACCTCATCAAATGCATGATTCAAGTTTGCATGATATGGTTGATGCTCTTAAAGAAAGAATCACTTGTAGGAGAAAAATGAACTCGAGCATTGAAAAAGACCATGTACCAATTCTATTATGGAGAAGTATTTGTGCTAGATATCCCAAGATGAAAGAGATGGAAGTGAAGTCAAAGTTATTGCAACATTGTAAGAAAAGGGTGTTGTAGCTAAGCAAAGAATTGAAGGTAGATGATGATCAAGATCTAAAAGTTCCACCTAATAATTTTTCTTATAATTTTTTTGTCTTGAGTGAACATGACATTCAACTAAAGAAAAAAATTAGAAGTAAACCAACAATTGCAAAATTAAATGTTGAAAGTGATCCCAACTTACAATTCCTTTGAATGACATTTAAATAAAGTATTTCGAAAGAAAAAAGAAAGGGACTAATTTCTTCCAAAGATCATCAATCTACTCTGTTGTTAAGGTGTGTGCAACAAAGATATTCTAATGTCCAAGACTAGAGAAGAAAGAAACTTGTTTTAGCAAAGATGCCTAAAGGAAAATTAGTAAGTGAAGGACCTATACAAGTTAATTGCTTGGTTCTTGGAGAGCAAGAAATACCCCAACTTCTGGAGACACAATTTTGAGTGAACAAAGGTATTTTTAGCAGCAACAATGAAATGGTAAGAAAAGTAACAAAAGAAAATTTTCCCATGCTTTTGTTTGCTCTTGATATTGAAAGTTTCAAATTTGATGAAGATAGTGATGTTTATTTACATAAAGTTTCCTATGAAAATCACCCTTTAATTTATGCACAAGTGAAATATGATACTTTTAAGTTTGAACAAGATGATAATTTAGATGATTTTCAAATTGTAAAAGTTGGCTATTATCTAGTATTAGAATCATTTTCTTTTGATGAGAATGCAAAGTTGAGTGTTTTTGACAAACTGTGTTGATGAAGAGGTTCAACACTGTGTTGATAATCACTCTTCTAAGTCTGAAATTTTAGTTGGAGAAGAAGGTGTAAGAACAGATTTTGAGAAGGGACTTTTAGTAACTAGTGAAGTGTCATAACATCATGGAGAGGATAAAGAGTAGGATTACATTTTTCTTTGTCACAAAATGGAAGTTAATCAATTTTTGGTGCCAGCTAAATGCAAGTCTTCTTCTACAACTAATTCAAGTATTGTAGTTCTAAATATGGATAAGGATTTTTTAGATTTGATAGCTGGAAAGAGTGATGAAGATGTTTCAGTTTGGTTTGATCCTATGGGTGAAGGAGATTCATATTATTTCAGTCCTGATTTATATTCTAAATTTTTCAATGAAGATAACTCTAATAAATGTGAGTATGTTCTAGTATCATTTTAAGAATCTTTGTATTTTTCTCCTTCATCAAGAATGGTCAAATGTTTGAAAAGTGATATGAAAGAAACTGTAGAAGAATCAAAGATTTATGATGAAGTTTATGATGAAATGTGGTAGTTCAAAAAAAAAAAAAACATTTGGGTTACTAATATTCAGGATACTTCTAGATTCATCTTCAGTTATGATAAAGTCGTAAAAAGGCCATGGTTTTGTTGGACCTTGTTGAATCACAAGCTTCTTTTCTAGAAAGGTTCATACTTCTCCTTGCCTGTTAATTGTCATGAAGAAAAGCAACATATGCAGGAAGATCTGCTAGTAAGTAATGATGAATGTTTGCATAATTTACATTTTCAGCTTGATTATTCAAATGATGAAGATTTCAGCTACATTGAAAATAAGAAAAGTTTCAGTTTAAATTTGACATAATGGTGGTAGAAAGTAGTATTTAGGAAATATCAATTTTAGCAATGCATCATGAGAAAACTCTACCACATGAAGAATTTGTTAGTTCTAATTTTTCTTTTGAGTTTGAAAATGAAAATATGGTTGAAGTTGGAGAAGTTAAAAGGCAACAATTGGTACCATTAATGATTTCAGCAAGCACATTGTTGTGTGAGGAGGAAGTCACATCTCATCCCTTACTAGTTGTTGGAGAAAAGAATGCCTTTGTAAATATTTTAGGTAGTGATTCACCTTATATCCTTGTTTTGAAGGAACAATTTCTAGATTTAATGTGTGAGCATAATGATGAATTTTTTTTGGTTAAAGTTGACACATTTAAAAAATCATGTGTTTATTTTGGAGACATGTTGAGTGCTGGAACTTGTTTTATTTATGATACTCCCAAGAGTTTAAATGACAAAGATGATGCAATGTTTTCTTTGTAGTTATGGGTGAATCATTTAAGTCAATTTGAAGTTGGAAATGTCCTCCAATCTTCCATGCAAAAAGATAAAAAAATGCTAGAAGTCTATAATGAAACATGGCTCTTTGAGTATAATATTTTGCTTGCAAGATTTCTTCATTATATTGAGTTCATTTCCAAAATTGAAGGGGTCACCAAACTATAGCTGAGATGGATTACTTCATTGGGATATCATGCATTATTCCAGAATGGCTCCTTCTCACAACTAGTTAATGATCATGTATGAGTTTCTTCCAACTTTCTTTCCTTTTGGTGAGGGCTCCTCACCCATGTTTGTAAATATGTTTGTTTTTTCTATTTTTGGTGTGCCTAGTTTAGCCTTTCTCTTTGTGTTGTTGTTTGTTGTTCGATTTTGGTTTTGGAACTCTTCCCCTCTACCCTCCTAGCAAGTAGCTATTTTTTGACCTCATTTTTCCTAGCCTCTATAGCCTAATGGATAAGGAACTTTCTTTTACCAGAGATGTTGGATTCTCTATGCACTCTATAATACATATTCCCCAATCATAGCCAACTATAGGTGTACTTTAGGTGTAGACTATATTCAAACTTTTAAAGTCAACCTCATAAAGAGTTTCCCCAAATGTTTATGGTTTTCTCTAACCAAATTTCTATTAAGTTTCAATGTTCTAAGGTATTTGATATAGAGGTTCCATGGATTCAAGTTTTGACTATTAGAAAATTTAGTTTGTTGTAAACAAAGGTTATGTGAAGATCTACTATCTATGAAGATTGAATAAAGGCTGAGAACCATAATAGATGAAAGTCCAGAATGCTGATCTAAAATTGGAAGGAAAGAATGTGAAGAGATTAATAGAAGAACAAATATATGCCAAGAAAAGAGAGAAATGTTTACTAAAATGGAGAAGTCATTTTCAAATTTACCATTGGAGAAGAAAATTTTTCATTTTTTGCCAAAGGGAAAAGCATAGCGAAAAACTCATTTTCTGCTACACCTTTCATAGTGAAAGTTAAGTTTTTCACATGAGGAGAGAAAAGGAAAATATCAATCCATGATGAAGATATATGGGGTCTATATCAAGATCACTCCAGAAAAGTAATTTATGAATCAATCTACATCAAAATTGTGCCCACTACATGGAACTAGAAAATTTAAGACTGGGTGCATTTTTTGCACTCAAAAATAGAATTTCCACCAAGCATCAAATCCACAATAGAGAGATGGAAAATACATCTTTATTGATTAAAAAAAGAAAGATAATCTCATAATTATTTATCATTTGAAGATTTGGACATCAACATGACATTAAATATGAAGTGGAAAATTCATTTTCCACTAAGCCTTTTGCAATCATGTTGGAGTTTTTTGCAAAAGGGAGAAGACATAAGTCAAATTTCTGCCTAGAATGAATTGGAGTGTTCTATAACCATTGACCTAATAGCAAGAAAGAATTATTACACATGAAGTACTTTAAAAGTGTAGTTGTTAATAGAATGTGAAAACTTCATCTACAACAAAGAAGCAAAAAATTGAGAACTTGACACACTTTTTGACCTCCATTTAGAATTTTTCGACATAAGAATTCCAAAGACTCACTCCCAAAATTTAGTAGAGAATCAACATGGTAAGCATGGAAGATAAGATTACATGAAAATTGAAGACATCTAGGTTACAGAGCATATGAAAGAAGAGTGGCTGGAAACTTTATTTTATCAATTTTGATTTTGTAATAGTCATATAGACAAGCATTGAGTAGCTCATATCTTTTGACTTAGTGATTATATTTTTTATCACTTTAGTTAGAATGCAAAAAATTAGGTTTGTAACAACATATCCAAAAATGAGCTTGATCCAATGGTGGAAGAAAAAGATACGCCCCTTGAAACATGACTCCAATTGTATTTATTTTCTATCTACCTAGCAAAGGAAATATTTTGATCTTGATTTAACATATTTAAATTTTGATTGTTACAAAAAAATTTAAATATGTTATGATATATCATTATTAACTTCAAATTTAATAAGCATATCAATTTTCAAAAGGAAAAAATATTAGAAATCAAAGAGACATGAGTTAGTTACAAAACTAAAAAATCACCGAAAGAAACCAAACAGTTGCTAGAGAATGCATTTATTGGAAAACCTTTTTGTTAAAGAAAGGATGTTTTCCTCTGAAAATTTTTAGAGAGCTTGAGTAGAGGAGATATACCATTTTATTTTTGGATTTCACTTTATTTATTTGAGTTTTCTATTTTGATCTTTGTAATAGATTTGGCATAAGTTGCAGGCAAATAAAATTGATGCATTGTATTTGTGTGTTGAAAACAAATAAGGGTTTCATTTTTAATTATGAGTATTTGAGTGTTATCTTTTTTATTATAAGCAATTGGAGAATTGGTGTATTCAAGTTTTGAGCACTTTCTTGTATCTTGAGTGAAAAGTTTAATCTATTGTGAATTAGAGAATTTACATTGATTCCTATCACATAAATTAGATCAAATTTCTCTTCTTTCTACATTGCATTTGCAAAAGAAGTATTGATATTGCATCACCACTACTAGAGAATCATAGGTATTGTGAATTCTTAGAGTTGGTTAGGTTTGGAATTATACTTCACTGCATGAGTTAGTTCTTTCTTGGACTGGCTTGGTTTTCATCTTCATTCTCAGGTTAAGAACATACCTAGTTAGTTTAGGAGCTAAACAAATTCATTACATATCATTGATAAGGGAGTTGTATCTTTAAATATAGAGGAAATCTATTAGCTCAATTATAGATTATCCAACTATTGGTAGATGGTTATTTCTTTCAAATTTTGGCATTTGGGATTTTATTGAAAAATAACAATTTTTTTACCAACACATGCTGAACAATATGAGGGAGTAAATGGTAGATTTTAAGGAAGAGAGCCTTGGCAATTATCCTATAGGAAAGATTCAAAAAAGCAATGGGTTTCCAATTACATATGTCTTCAGGAGCACCCACTTTAGGTATGAATTTGATTTTACCTTTATTGATTATGTTGCCTAAGGAATGAGTAGTATAAGCTTCTTGATAGACCTAATGTAGATTAGGGCCAATATCCTCCTAGAGCACTTTGTAAATTTAACAAGGGAGGGTTTCACATCCAAGGGCTTTGTCATCAACCATGGAGAAGATAGCCTCCTTGAGATCAGCAAGCATAATCTTCTACTCATAGAAGGCATATTTCTCTTGAGAAAGCCTATTAGGAGTGATGGCAATCTTGGCTTGTTGCACATGGTCACACACAATAGAGTTTCCCTACATAGTGAACACCTTCTCATAATGACACACAGAATCCTAAAGTATACTAGGAAGGTCATAAAGGACCCATTGGTCTTCCATAATATACTTGATACCCATTGTTGAATGATGGGCTTAGACAACATTGAAAATTTACTTAGAAGATTGATTGCCAACCTCCAATTAGTGGAGACAGGCTTTGATTTGAGCTACCCTACCAGCATAACTATCTGCAACATTTTTATGGTGTCAAAGGTTGGCAAGCCAAACTTGTAAATCTATGTCAAATGGATTCATGGTGAGAGCCTCTGAGGTCATAAAAAGATCTTTGGTGGTAGCTTCATAAGATCTTAAGTAGTTCATGGCCAACCATCTCCCTTAGATGTGAACAAATCATGTAGTACAGAGGATGACATTATTCCACCATTAAATTGCCCTAATAGAGGTGTGGGGTCTAGGCTCAAGGTTATAGACATGAAGAATGTGGGCAATAGTTGGTGGATAGGACATCAAGGAAGTATTGAGAAAGAACTGGGTTTTGTAAGGATGATGCTAAGTTGTGTGCCAGGTGATGGAAAATAGGATGGGGTAATGATATGGCAAGGTCACATCTAGAAAAGGGGTGATGGCAAGAGAACGCTTGTGTGAAAACAAAAAAAATACTAAGCCAAAATCATGGTGCTCTCTAGTCTATTTAAGACTCTATCAAACCCAACTTGAAAATTGGACCAAGTATGCCAAACCCCACTAGATTGGTGACAGTTAGCATTGGGATAAAAATGACCTAGCTTGTTCTGCATGTAAAACAAGACTTCTCTTTCGCTAGCTATCAATAAAAAAGGAAAAATTCCTTCCTTATTAAAAAAAAACTCAACCATATTGAATTCCCCACAAAAGACACAAGGTTTGAATGGAAAATAATCCACTAAGTAGTGCTATAGGTGTGAGTTCTCAAAAACATCGTTTGGGGCATAAATATTGGCAATACTAAAAGAATGATTCTCGAAAGACAACAAAATCCAAAAACTCTTTAGATGGGGTCAAAACCATGTGAAATAATTGAATAAAGTAAATGAAAAGAGAGATGAATGACTACAACACCTCATTCAACCTCATGCTAGGAAGAAAATAAGGCACTATCTAACCAAATAACATGATGGGTTGAGTTGAGAAGGAACCCAAAAACTTTAACTTCTTGGAGACATTGAACATCAAGATTACCATGACGGCATCTGGTATAACAAATAGAATACTTTCTAGGGAGATCTATTAGCCATTGCACACTACATGAGAGACAATTTATGGTAACATAGCTTGCATGTATTCCTCATCCCCAAGAGAGAAGAAGTTGTTGTGCAGAAATGTAGAGGCATCAAAGGAGGGGCCACCAAGAGAAGTTACCTCCCATATCTTCTCCCCATTATTAGATACCTTATCATAGCTCTCTAGGCTACAAGAATGGTGAAGGGGTTGAGAAAAAATTATCAAAGCCACTTGCAATGCTTGAACCCATGCAAAGTGAGCCTCAGGGGTATGAATGCCTATTGTCCCCTAAGCACCACAATTTGAACCATGAAGAGGCATGAGAAAAGAAACTAAGGGTTTTGGTGGCACTAGACTTGAACTAAAATGACCATTATATTGGAAATATGGTTAGTAAGATGTCTCGAGTATTTTCATTTATGGAAACATATATTCAAAATTTCATTTATGAATTTAGAGTTAGAAAATTGTCTAAGTGTTAGATAGTTTTCAGGAGCACAAAGAAAAATATGATGTGTACAAACAACACACTTCAGATTAGCTTATGTGTAGTTGAGGATAGCTTTATGATAGTTTCATGATGACATATGCTAGTTTTTAGATGTGTATGGATAGTATGACACAAGTTAAAATTGAAATACTAGTGCGAGTATTTGACAAAATAGAACATAACATAGCAAAGAATTGAGTTGTATGACTTAAGGAATTATTTTGGTAACACAACATTTACTAAGTCATCATAAGACAAATTTTTGGATATTGATCGATAAGTTATTTTACATTATGTCAAGCATGTGAAGACATGAAAGCCGACCAAGAAGAGAATTACTAATTAGTGAAGTAAAAGTAAAAATCTTATCTTATATAGATAAATGTGCTAGATATGGAAGTTATATGATATACAAAATATTTTATGGATATCTTGAAATATATTTGAACATTATGTGATGTTAAATTTGATGTATTGTCAGAGCAAGTGCAAATTAAAGAAATGAGAAAGTATTGTACCTATATCTAGTCTTGTGAACAACTTTATTGTGTAATTGCATGTTAGGGTAGTGGGCTCTTGTTGCAAACATTATATTTTATCTACCAACTTCTAATAGGGTTGAGGCTTCTAACAAGGCCTAGCACTCTAACAAGGACTCAAGACACTATTTGTATTTCATAGACTCTTTATAAGGTCAATATCCTTAACAAGATCCTTTTTTTTAGTGAATCATCTTGTGGGTATCATCCCCACTATAGTTTTCCCTTGGCTAGGATTTTCTTAGTTAAAAAATAATCATGTTATGAGCTCTCTATGTGTATGGTTATATTTACTATTCAACATTATTGGTTTACTTTCATATGCAAGTTATAAAGTAATTAAGAAGATTTAGTTCCAAGCAAAAGCTTGTACAATATTGATTCACCCTCCCCCCACCCCCCTAGTATTAACTATTTCTAACAATTGGTATCAGAGCCAAGTTACTCTAAAGAAGATTAATAGCTTGAGTAAGATCACTATGGATATGGATTAGTTAAAGAGATACCTTGAAGAAGCTCTTGAATGGATTGGCCTTCTTACAAAAGAAACAGATAACATGAAAGATAGGTATGAAGATGTAAAAGTCTACATTAGCAAACTGAAAGACAAGATTGATGATCTAAAATCTAGTAAGGAATCAAAGATGTAGACTAGTGAAAATGATGAAGTAGGAAATCTCAAGAAATAAAATGAGATCTTGAATCGGGAGTTGAAAATTATGGAACTTGAGTCTTAAGAAAGATGGCAGTAAGAGTGAAGCTAATCTAAAATCTAAGAATACATACCTTAGATCCCAGTTGAGTTTGTTAGAAATAGGGATTGCTAGGGGGTGAATCAGTAACCTACGAAATTTAGTCACCAACTAGATATTATTTCTTACTTTAAACCATGTATAACAAAGAAGTAAAAAAATGCTAAATAGTAACAGCAACAATGCACAAAGATAACTCATCACACCCTATTTTGTTAACTAGGAAAACCCTAGCCAAGGGTAAACCCTGGTGGGGATGATACCCACTAGATAATATAATGAGATATAAGTTCCTTGTTAGAGTATGGACCCTATTGGGAGTCAATGAGAAAATTCAATATAAGGAATCCTTGTTAGGAGACTTTGAATCCCTATTAGGAGATTCCAACCCTATTAGGAGTTGTGGTATAGTAGATGCAAGATAAGCCCACTACCCAAACATACACTTTCAATTACAAGAACAGATCACTGCTCAAACAAGTAATAAGACTTCTAGAATAGGTATTGTATATTCTTCCTTGACTGATCTCTAATCTTTAGCTCAATCTTGGGTCACAAAATAGCTCATATAAAACTTTTCATATATTGCTTTCACAAAAGTTCACATATAGTAGTTGTAATCACAATTGCTCACTTCATAATTCTACCTCACATTCTTACCACAAAATTTCATTTTCATAAATATCATGCCTTTACAAAAATTTCTAATGGGTCAGCTAAGATGACAATCCACTTTTCCAACTTAGAGTAAACATCTTAGATGTTGGCCCTAATTGGACAAGTAATTATCTTGTAAACAAAATAATTTTTTTCTCTTGTTTCACTTCAAACATGATTATCTATGTTTTGTATAGTCCAAACTAACTTTTGAGTTTATACACATCATCATCAAAATTTATGCTATCACCATCTAACTTTGCTAGTCATAATATGATATCAACAACAAGTTATAAACAAAACAATACATTGATGTGAACCAATTCGATACTTTGACAATTTTTTGATTACCAAACACTAAGTATCTTTATTTTTTAGGATTCCTTTGATCATGTACATCATGTGTTGGCATAAATGACAATAGTTACATATCACTATTAGCCAATTGTCAACAAACTACCGCTTTGGCATTAATGGCAACACAATAGGGAAATCTGGCTAAGTGACAAAAACATTAATTAATCTATTATAATCTATTGTTGTGTTAAGTTTTTACATATGCCCCCCATTACAATATAATTAAAAATATTCTTCAACTACTCTTTACCTAATTTACAATTTTTTCATTTTATCTCTCCCCTTTTTCATCAATGACAAAGGGAAAAATGTCAGAAATTTGTCCAAAAAAACTATCAAAAAATGTTGTCCTTCCTTATGCTAATATGATCTTTATGTAATCATAAAATTTTTCCTTCAAATAATTCATACCCTTAGTCCATGTTTCTTTGGTAGATTCGCCTGAGGTGAGAATTTCACATAAAGCATATGATGCAATCTTAACTACATTAAGATCTGAATAAAAAAAGTTAGAATATGTGTCCTTGGCCTTGACACATTCCTCCAACTATTTCTCAACAAAAGATAATTTTAAAGAAATAGATTTTCTAAAATCTAATATCTTATTCAAAATATGGTCCTTCTAAAATTCTAATTTCCTAATATCACTATGAATATTGGCCACTTTCCCTTCAAAATCATCTACTTTGCAAGATGGATGTTGGATCTAGATAGATAAAGCCTCTAGCTCACTCATCTTTACTTCTATCTAACTATTAATGTCTTTGGTCAATTTCTATGATAAGGTATAATTGACAACAAAGTTTTCCCATCCTATTCACATTTCCAAAGTTCCTTTATACAAGTCTCAATATTAACCAAATTATTCTTGATGTTTTGATAGATGGTGCTAAACAAGCTAGCACCATGGGAAGTCTATGCCTTTGCATCTACAACATTCAATATATTAGTAAACTCTTCATCAAAATTATTTTAGCATTACTTGTGCCCTCTATTCAAGATCTAATTCTATGTGTTGCACTACCAAGGTGCTACGCATTCTATTAATAACTTCCATTAAAGTTGTTTGTAAGCTTTTCACTTTCTTGTTCTTCTCAATAAGCTTTGTCAGAGATAAGATTAGATATATTTGATCATCGTCTTTAGTAGCTAAAGTAGAAAGAGAGAGAAAAGTGGATGAACTAGGTGGTTTAGTATCATCCTCTTTGTTTCGTCACCACTCCTTTTGTTCTTCTCTCTTCTTATTCTTTCTTTTCTCTTTCCTCTCTTTCCTTTTCTCTCTTCTCTTCCAATCTTTTCTTCTCATCTTCCTCAGTTTTCTTCCTCATCTCTTCTTCTAAAATTTTTCTCTTTTCCTCCTCTTCCTTTCTTTTATTTTCTTCCTCAAGAAATTTATGCTTGGCCTCCTCTATTTTCTTATTCTTTTCTTTAGGTAGCCTCTTCTCCTATTCAATCTACCTCAACTTGTCCTCAATATCCTCAATGCCTAGTTGATTAGGTTTAGAACCACCAAATGGATTAACATTGGTTTGATCAATTTGCATAATGTCATTGTTCACTAACACTTTCGAGGTTCTAGGTGCTAAAGGAGATGCTTCCTTTAACTCTAACAACATTTGACTGATAGTTCCTAGAATCTCATTTTTTAGTTTGTCCTTTTCACCAACCATAAATAGAAATGATCTTAATTTATTCCTTAAATATGGTGTGATGATATTCAAAAATATTTTTATTTCTTCTTCATTATCAATCTCGTAAATAGTTCTAAGCATAGACTTCTGAAGTTCAAGATCTTCTTTTTTTGCAAGAGCCTTCTTCTGAATAAGAATCTCATAGACTTTTTGGTTAATTATGCTCTCAAAATCCTTCAATTTCATATTGTTTTATATGATATATCTCATAGTAGATAGATCAATGTGATCATTCTCAAAACTATTATACAAATCATAAAACTTCTTGATATGAACAAAGTTACCTTCATTAGCAATAGTTGTGTTGATCTTCTCTATCTTCGGCTTCCAAGGTTATCAAGCTTTGCCTACTAAATTGCTTTGATGGAGTCACTTGCTCTGCTTTCTTTATCTCTTTTTCCTCTTCTTCTTCATCACTTGACTCAAAAATTGTCAACAATGTTTTCCATCTTTTTCCTAGTCTAGTGGCTTTCTATTTTGCCCTCTTGATTTTAGTAGTTATTACTTCAACAATTCTTTCAAATTTTCTATTAGATTCACTAGGCTAAACATCTAACACTACTACATATAGAATGCTCTATTTTGAAGATGTTTCTACAATAGATACTGACAAAGGTTAAATGTTTAGTATTCCTTGCTTCATCATTTTCCCTACAAACTTAGATTCACTATCTGTCATTCTAGCCTCTGATAGTGCCTTCTTCATTATAGACTCAATCTTCTTGTGTGATTCCTTCCCTAAGGTTTCTTGATGAGCTGACTATGTGATCTCATCATATGCCCCAAATCTATATTCTTCTTTTTCTCTATCTGAATTCAACAACAAATCAATATAAACAACTACTATGTCATCATTTAATGCATAACTCAAGGGATCAAGAAATGTTTCCCGAGGTTCCATTGCTTGAATATAGGTATAATATATATCAACCAAAATAAAAATGTCTTCTTTAAATCTTTCAATAATTGCTAGTACAATTCTAAATCTCCATTTCATTTCATTTTGAAATGTTCTCATTATCAGGTTGCCACTGTCCAAAATCTGATCTATAGGATGCCTTCTACATACTTCTATAATCTTCTCCATTGTGCATCTATCACTACTCATTATGTCTATGACTAATAAGTAAGGAAATATTTTAAGTACATGAAAGAATATGTGATTGATCAATGATTGGAATCTAAACACACCATTCTTTGTTCTCTTGATCTTTTCTAGATTCTCTAGGAGTTGCATTCTTATAATCTCACTAAGATTCACTTGTTCCTTTTCCACACATATCTTATATGCTGCATAGATGAATCTTTCTAAAATTTCATTAATCTTTGAGCTTGCACAAAAAAAATAGGCAATAATTCTACTCAAAAATCTTAGATCATCTTGCTTGATGGTGTTGATCACAATAGCCTTTCCATTGTACGCTACTTTAGTGCAGCTTTAAACTTTCTTACTGACCAATTTCTCACCTATAGGTACACTTCCTTGTTTACTAGACTAGTTACCTCATGAATAAGATAAGTAGAAATATCAATTACATTATCTTGCATCCCTAGTTTACCATCATTTATCCCACTCAATATAATTTGTGTCCACTCATCTATGTCTAACTCATGCTAGAAGTGATATTTAAACAAGTTTAATTCCTTTAGATGTTCAAATCTTGGTTTTACAGTCATGTTGTAATTGAAAACAATTTCCATATCTTTTTTCATTAATTCACTACTAGTAGACTCGAACTTACTATTCAGATAATTTCCTACATCTTCGAGATATACTATGTTGTTTGTAGTGGTAGATAGAGCTGAGTTAGGGTTTACTTCAATATATTTTATGAAAAAAAATTTAAACTTAGGTCTATCCTTGTTCTCAACATTGTGCACTACTGACATATCCATGATCTTATCAATTCTAAACTTTTACCAAACAAATTTGTGGGAAAAATGATAAAATACCTCTTTCTGAAAATAGGGTTTTCTTCAAAATCATTCTAACAAGTTTCTTCTAAGTTCTGTTGACTTTGGATGTGTTTGCAATGAAGTGAAAATTAATTATGTACTCCATTTATCCCCTCAACTTGAACTTGCATTAATTGTGTACTTTTCAAACATGAAAAAAGTTGTCAATTACATTCTATAATCAAATAACTGCTCAAGATCATCTATCCAATCTTCGAATGTCACCTGATTATTTCCATAGCTATTTTCCATCATGAAAAAACTCTACTGAACTTCATATCATGAAATTTTCTAAAAAAATATACTTTTCATCTTTTCTAACAAAATTAGCCTTTACTATAATACCAATAAATCTAAATTTCTTCATAACTTGCTTAGATGAGCTCTAAATTACAAGTGAGCTATAAGGCCTCACCCGGACTCATCATAGCATAGATACGGTATTTCCATATTGTTATTTAGGATTGGATATCTTGACATATATTATGATACTTCATGGACAATTACCTTGTCATTTTCCATTATGATATGTAGTAGGACTTAATTTGGCATAATAGATGAATTAATGGATATTTATTATATCACTACTATGATAGAAAATGGAATTATGTTGTGATTCAAAATATTTAAATTGATCTTGTTAGGAAAGTTAGAAATATTCTAATTTTGAGGTTTAATGATTAAATGTATGTAAGAAAATGATGGAGAATAGGAAGTTAATTATGAAATGAGTTATATGTGAATTTTAGAATAATGAAATTATCATGTATGTTTACTTTCACATGCATTTTATATGAGAATTTTTATTGGATTATTGATGCTCAAGTCTAGTATACTGCAAAGAAACCATGGAAACACAATAAGGAAACAAGGTATAAACACATGTTAATATGGCACTGCCAAGGTGAATCTTTGGAAGATTCATAAACCTCACTATGATGTGTTATTTTGTAAACATGAGATGTATGTGTGTAGTATGTATTTCATGAGTAGATTCAAAACATGTCATGAGTGATGTATAGTGAAATTTTATGTGTGTCTCTTAACACTTGTACTTGTTGTGTGGAAATGACATGTTCTCTGAAGATGGATCATCTAGCCACCTTATCTCAAGTTAAATTCTTTCATTAAGAATTAAATTTAATTTCCTTGATTTAGTAAGGGAAACAAGGGTTGCGCCATAAGAATTTGGAATTGGACTTTACCTATCATTGTGAGGGTCACAAGTAGCTCTAAGGTGAATTTGTGATGAAAATAAAACCTACCCATGATAATACCTTAAGTTAGGGGGCTAATAGTGACCACTAGGGTGCCTAGAAGACCTAGGAGACCCCAAAAAGAATACATTCTATATTGAATCCAAGAACGGGAGTCATATATAGGGGCATGGCCAAACTAGAAACCCACTTGCCCACTCTCTAACTTTAGAGGCATTTAGGGTTTGGAGGAAGAGGATAAGGAGCTCTACTACAACTTTCATTTTCCATTGCTTCAAGTGAGGTTGGTATCCATGATCCATAGTGTATCTTCATTGCATTGTAGATTTGGTATGGTGTTTTGTCATTGCATTGTGGATTTGATATGGAGTAGATCTAGTTTGTGAAGTATCTTGTGGTATGTGTGTTGAATGTGAGAAGTTTTATTGAGATTTCTTTCTTGAATCTTGTTTTGTTCATTGATTTTTTGTGTAAAATGGGTGTGAACCATCACTCACCCTTGGGAGGGAAGAGATGCTTAGGTGAAGGGGTTGGTTGGGTTCATCCATGTAGTTAAAAGACTCTCCCATGTGAGGAGATGATTTTGATGTGTTTCAATGGTGTATGAACTTCAAGATTACTTGCATTCTTGGGAGGTATAAGGAGGTGTATGAAGAGAAGAGATATTGCTAAGCCTTGAAGGAGCATATTACTTATGGGATTATGTGAATATATGAGATTCTTGGATTTCAATTCTCCTCATGGTGAGAGCCCACTTTCACCCTATATCTTGATTCTATGGTAGAATCTATGTGCAATCCATATGATGGGCTGTATTGTGTTGTGTTGAATTGGGTTGTTATAGTTTGTATGGTATGTGAATGTGAAGGTGTGCAACTATTTGTTCCTTGTTCCCCAAGCTCAGTGGGTGGCCTCCTTGAGGCTAGGATGAGAGGTGAGCCTCCATGGTTCCTCATTTTTGTCTCTATTTTGTAGGTTTTACTTGATGATTCTTATAAACTTGGAGTTCATGTAGTCCTTCTATTGCATATGAGAAGATGACAGTATTGTATTTGTGAAGGAAATGGTGAACCAAACTCCATCTTGATATAAGATTCTATTTTTCCTTGTAAGAGTGTTTTTATTGTTCTCATTCATTGTACATAGAGAGACTCTTGAATAATCTATGTATTAAAAGGGGTTCTTTTAGTGTGTATGGCTTGATATGGTCATTTTACCACCCTTTGCTCATGCTTGATAAGTGTGTTAGAAGGAAGATTTGAGAGGATCATGAAGGAGAAGTTTTATTGCATTGATGTTGTTGTTTCATAACCTTGGATATGAATGTATTAAAGAGAAGAGTTAAGCATCATTGTAGGCAATAGTAAGATGAAAATAAAACTATCTATTGCTATTCTATGGTACTCCATTTTCATAGAAATAACTGGATGCATTATGTGATCAAACTAGATTATGTATGCAATAGTTAATGTATTCATATTTAGTTATAATCAAGAATTGGATGTCAATAAGGTAAGTGGAATAATTGATGTTCTTGGAATCAGAAGCAAGAAGATTTCATTGATGATCATATTAGAGTATCTTGTAATTAGACTTTGATAGTAATATGATAGTTTTTATGTGTAATATATTAGAATGGATAAGTAGAATATGTATTGGAATGCATTTTACAATGTTAGAATACCATCAACTCAATTATAAGAAACCATAGAAAATATAGGAAGCAAACTAGGCATACAAGTTTAACTCTAAAAAATGAGCAATGTAGATGCATATTCACTTGCTAGAAAATGTATGGCAATTCAAAACAATACTCTCTTCAAAACACAGTCAATAAAATAATATAACTAGAATATAATAAATATTTCCTATTAAAACTAATATTAAACAAAACAAAAGTCACCATCATAATATTATTGCCTTTACAAGGAGTCAAAAAAAAGAAGAAGAGCCAAGTACATTTTAAGCCCATAAAATAAAAAAGAAATACATATCTAATTAAAGATATTCAACCCTTGGTAGGAGGTGACAACACCTTTATTTCAACAACATTTTTTTTAATATAACACAGCCCAAAATGGGCAACCATGCATTTAGGGAGGAGTTAGGAAGTTTTCAAAAAAAAAAACCATAAAAACTTGGGTGAAATCCCACCTAACCAGCCATATGTATCCCACATTCCATTTTTCATTAAGGGATAAAAAGAAAAGTTTGGTCCTCCCCTCACCCTTCCACCCATCTTCCAAGTCTTCTCCCATGTGAGGAATGGATAGGAGGGAGGCTAGGTCAGCTAGGAAGGAGTAGGATAGGATGGGAGTTAGGGAAAAATAAATTGTTGGGGAATGGGGGTTAGATTAGGAAATTTATTGTGGGGGGTGCTAAAAACAAAAAAAAAACTATTATAAGTTTTAAATTTCATAAATTGAAAGATGTTAAATTAGGTTTAAGAGGATTTTCTTGGAAATGTAAGGTATATTACTTTAGATTAATATTTGTTGGGGTAGATAGTGTTGGCATTAAGTTATTATTTCCATTAGTGACAACACTTATCTGTATCAGTATAGTCACCAAGTGATGAAAGCGTAGTGCCTACCAAGTGATGAAAGCGCAGTGCCTATCAAGTGATGAAAGTGCGGTGCCTATTGAGTGGTGAAAGCACAGTGCCTACCAAGTGATGAAAGCACAGTGCCTACTGAGTGATGAAAGCACAGTGCCTATTGAGTGATGAAAGCACAGTGCCTACCGAGTCATGAAAGCATAGTGCCTACTGAGTGATGAAAGTGCAGTACTTACTGAGTAACAAAAGTATAATGTTTACTGAGTGAAAGCAAGGTAAATGAAGGATTCACTTTTTACTGAGTGATACTATATCTACTAAGTCTCCAATGGTTACCAAGTTTAGAACTACATCAGGTGATTAGTATGGACTGATTCTTCACTTCTACCAAGTGCATGACGATGCCAAGTAATGCAGTGAGCACCGAGTATCAAAAGGTCACTGAGTTAGTTCAGTGAACTTAAGTTATTTACTATTTGGCTGACTTAGTAATACTTTGTTCACTTTTTTTTTAGCCAACCTTGCAATTATAAATATTGGAATGGTGTATATGTAATGTATTATATCATTTGCAATGTGAATATAGATAGTATGGATTAGAGTATCAAAAGAGACATGCAATGTTTGAGAAATGTAAATGCGAATCAACAGAAGAGCAGAGTAAGCAGCAAGGTCAACAAGGAGCAATAAAGATCTATCAGTCACAAGAAGTGATATATACATCAAGGATCTAATCAGCAAATCAAGTTTGTAAGTAGATCCACTATTTCATCCTAACAGTTGAATCAACTTTGTAAATCCTTTAACAGGATCGACTTAATAGTCTTTGTATAAATCTCCTAATAGAGTGCATACTTTAGTGTATGTTTGTAAATCCTCTAACAAGGTGGACCTAGTAGTCCTTTTTTGCTCCTAATAGGGTAGATCACCAAAAGTGGTCAATGTAAGCCTTAATAGGCCAACTTCATACTACAGTAATGAAGTTTTGTGGGTATTATCCCCACCCCAATTTTACTTTCTATTTGGAAGGTTTCTGGGTCACCAAATCATTGTGTACATGTGTTATGGATGTTTTATTTCTTATACATGCAGTAGATTAGATAAGTAAATGATGAATGGTTAAGGTGTTGAATTATTTAAAAACTTTGAAGTTATTGATTCACCCCTCCCCTCTTAGTAACCTATCATATCTTGGATATTTTCAACAGATAGGTTATTTAATTTTTTAAACATGTTTATATTAGTTAGCTATTATTTTCTTGTTATTATTTTGCAATGGTTAGATAGAGATTAAGCTAGGATGCAGAAATGTTGATATTATAAATTGGAAGTATTATTAAGAATTAAATTAATTAATAAAGTATTAATTGGAATAAAATCAAATAAATAGTTCTATAACTGAAATCAGATAAATAAAAAAATAAAAAAATAACAATTTAATAGATAAGTTATCGAAGTGATCAAGGTTGGAAGAAGGTTAAGATGCAAGAAATGTAAATAAATGGGGATGGAAGATAAATCATATATATATATATATATATATATATATATATATATATATATATATATATATATGTATGTATATGTATGTATATATATATGTATATGTATGCATATATGTATATGTATATATATGTATATATGTATATATATACATACATATATATAGATACATATATATATACATATATATACACACACACATATATATATGCATATATATATATATATATACATACATATGCATGCATACATACATACATATGTATATATATGTATGTATATCTATATATATATATGTATATGTATGTATATATATATGTATATGTATATATATGTATATATGTATATATATACATACATATATATAGATACATATATATACATATATATACACACACATATATATATGCATATATATATATATATATATACATACATACATACATACATACATACATACATACATACATATATATATATATAGTAGAACAACTTGCAGTCGAAGCACTTGGGACAATTATGAAACCATCTCCCTGCTCACCAAACTTAGAACCTTTGCAACTACATTGACACAAATAATGCTTTTTACTTGCATAAGAAGAGTGTCAAAATTGGTTGTAGAAGGTGAAGGGTTATATCCATAACACCTTCAGACTTAGTTTTGCACTCCATATTGAGCAACCAAATGACATCTCATAGGGAAAATGAAATCCAGTTTCTGAGTGGAGCAATCTTTGTCTCATTAGCTAACTTTAATATTCCCAAGTTAAAGTATAGATTATGTATCTACTTATCTAATCAAAAATTCAAAACAGTAATCAATGTCTTAATATTTTTTGTAACCCATAACCTTAGAATGAAACTTATACACATTTAGTTATAATAGTGTACCATTCAAGAATAAGTAAAACCTAATATGAGTATAAAGTCTTTCAAATTGAACATCAAGGTATTTGATTAAATTATAAACATTAGCGTATCCTTCAAAAAAAAAATCAGTTGCTTTTTTCTTGCCTTGTTGGATTTTGGGCATGACATTCTAGTACCAGAGCATTTGGTTACAAATCTAGGAGCCTAACCCATTATGTCTAACCTATGAACTACAACTTTGTTTAAGATTTTTGCAGTCACCCGCAATGGTTGTTGGAGGGCCAAAGTTCCTAAAGAAAACTCAACAAGCCAAGAGGGGTAGGATAGGATATGGGAGGACCCCCACCAGGGACATCTCCAAATCTTGATTAGGTTTTGAATGCTATCAAAAATTGTATTGGTTTAGTGCAACAGAGATTACCACCTGTCATTCCATAGTTAGGATAGTAGGGTGTAGAGGGGATGGGGCCGATATCAAGGAGAGAAGTAGGAGTCCCCCACCCAAACTTACAAAGGATCAAGAGGAAGTATCAGTACATCAGATAGAGCCACCCCCTACATTTGAGTGACCACCAACGAGAGCACCCTGAGATATCAGGGATGAGATTAGTGAGTTACTATGACTCAAACCACCCATATTCACTGATACCATAGATGGCACACACGAGGAGGCATGGCTATAGAATTTTTAGAGGTGCTTTGGATTGTGTACCCATAGGAGCAATCTGAAGGCATGATTGGCCATACACCTATTATGAGAGGATGCCTCCAACTAGTGGCAATAGGAGGAGATTGTAGGGAGAGTAGACATAGAGACACCCACATGGGAGCCCTTTGCGGACTATTTTAGAGATAGATATTTGTTGGAACACTTTAGATAGAGGCAAGTTGAGGAGTTCATTGATCTTCAATAGAGGGGTCTTAGGGTGGCTTAGTATGAAATTAAGTTTTTTGAGCTACTTCCTTATGTGGAGTACATAAGAGATGAGAAGCTATGCATCCATTGATTCATTAAGGGCCTTAACTTATCTCTTCAGGGATTAGTGTGGCTGGCATTTCCTACCACCTTTAGAAAGGTAGTTGAGATGGCATTGATTGCCAAAGACATTCATACTAGACAAGAATCTCAGGATAGGTCCCATAACTATAGCTCCTCCCAATAGCCAGCATAGTAGAAACACTCTTGGAAGTGTAATCAAAGTCATGCAGTGAGGTCCTTAAAAGCCCCATAGACATAGAAGAGAGGTCAGTACGACACTAGATAGAGGTCATCTTAGGGATATTAGGGCTCTAAGCACAAACAATGGTAGACATAGGGCCCCAGATGTGATCAAAGGCCACAGACCTAGTATACTCAGCCAGCCAAGACTTAGCAGTCCTCTAGGGGAGGCTTTAGTGGATCTAGTAGGACTAGGGGTTAGTAATAGTCTAGGCCATAGAGAGAATAGATTCAGGACTATGGGCCATCTTATTCCTATGGTGGTATGGGTCATATTGTGAGAGAGTGTCCATAGGGTCCCATAGCTAGTAGTCAACATGGATCCACCTTAAAGCCTATAGTAGGTGATATCGGAAGATCCCATAGGGTGTTTTTAGTGGTTGATAACTTCTAGGCTAAGCACCAGGCCATAGTGATTGAGGCTAGAGGTATGATTAGAGGATATGAGGTTACTATACTATTTGACTCTAAGGATACAAACTCTTTTATATCCCCTTTTTTAGTGGAGCACTGTAGGTTAGGGGCAACTAGACAAAAGGTTGACTAGGAGGTGGAATTAGCTTCAGGGGGGCTAGGGTGTTAGTTGATTCCTTGATCCATGAGTATCTAATTTAGATTGGAGACATGTTCATCACACTATACTTTCTTATTACTCCCTTGGGTTCTTACGATGTAGTCCTTGGCATGGATTGGCTTTTTGGCCATAGTGCCAAGATTGATTGTAAATAGAAGAAGGTTGAGTATGTAGATGATCATGGTACACCTAGGGTGATTTCAGGGGTTCACAGGATAGTATCCCTTCATATGAGTTCTGCCATGTAGCTCAAGAAGAGCATGTGAAAGGGATGTTAGTTATTTTCCATCACCATCAGTGATAGAGAGGAGGATGTAGGGGAGGAACCTTCCCTCAATGACTATTTGACATTACAAGAGTTTGTAGATGTGTGTCCATTAGAACTTCTTGGTATGCCACCACTGAGGGTAGTTGATTTCCATATTGATCTTGTGTTAGGAGCTGAACTCATATCTAGGGCACCCTAAAAGATGACCACTCATGAGCTCAATGAGCTTAAGATTTAGCTAGAGGAACTTTTGGAGAATGGACATATCTGACCCAGTGTGTCATCTTGGGAAGCACTAGTGATATTTGTTAAGAAGAAGCATGGATCACTCAGATTGTGCATTTATTATTGGTAGTTGAATAAGGTAACTATCAAGAACTGATACCTACTACCTAGGATTGATGACCTATTTGATTAGTTGCAAGGTGCTTGAGTATTCTCCAAAATAGATTTGAAGATAGGGTACCATCAGTTTGCATCATGGAAAGTGACATCCACAAGACTGCATTTTGTACAAGATATGGTCACTACAAGCTCATAGTGGTACCTTTTGGTCTTAAAAATACCCTAGTTGTATTTATGAGCCTTGTGAATGGGATATTCCACACATTCCTAGACAAGTTTTTTGTAGTGTTCCTAGATGATATATTGGTCTATTCTTATGATGAGAAAGAACATCAAGAGCACCTACAATAGGCATTGCAGTGGTTAAGGGAGAATCAACTTTATGGTAGCTTGTCGAAGTGTACCTTTTTTAGATGGGAAGTGCATTATTTGGATCGTGTGATATTAGGGGATGGGATCTTAGTGGACCCATCCAAGATCTGAGCCATCATGGATTGGCCAACACCTACCAATGTCACAGAGGTCAGAAGTTTTATGGGATTGGTAGGATGCTATATGTTATTTGTGGTAGGTTTCTTTAGGGTAGCTCACCCTATTACCTCTCTTTAGAGAAAGGGAAAGAAGTTTGAGTGGATAGAAAAGTGTGAGGAGGCCTTTTAGAAGCTCAAGAGGGCACTCACTAGTGTACCCATTTTAGAAGTACTCAACCCCTCATTGGAGTTTGTAGCATGCATAGATGCCTCCTTGGATGGAATTGGAGCTATCCTTATGCAAGATAATCAAGGCATGGCTTACAAGTCTAGGAAACTCAAGGTTCATGAGCTCCATTACCCTACTCATGATATCAAGCTCATAACTATGGTCCACGCATTGGCACGATGGCATCATTTCCTTCTAGGGTGACAATTTGAACTTCATTAAGACCACCAAAGCTTCTAGTATGTTTTCACATAGCCAAATCTCAATGCTAGGAAAATGAGATGGATGGAGTTCCTATGTGAGTATGATTTTGATGTGCATTACATTAAGGGTACGAAGAACGTAGTGGCAGGTGCCTTGAGTAGATGATGTCATGAGCTCACTTCCATGGTTACAAGCACAAATTTAAGAGAGTGTATTATGCACCACCTACTAGAGGATGAATTCTATGTGGAATTTTGTTAGATAGTCCACTCCCAAAGACTTCTTGAGGGTAAATTTGCTAATTATTCATTGGATTCTAGGGGGTTATTATGACATAAAGGGTGCATCTATGTACCCTCCATAGGTGACTTGCATGAGTTCATTATTCTAGAGGCTCATCAAGCACCATATGCAATTTATCCTAGAGTCAAGAAACTCCATGTTGACTTAAGACAACTATATCATTGGTTGGGTATGAGGATGTAGATTGCTAATATTGTAGGTAGATGTCTGGATTGTCAGTGGGTTAAGGTAGAACATGGACATCTTGGTGGACTCTTGTAGCCCCATGAGATACCAGAGTGGAAGTGGGATACTATTTCTATGGATTTCATTGTTGGTCTTCTGATGTCTTCTTATTTCTATGATGCCATCATGGTGATGGTTGACACCTTGACCAAGGTTACCCATTTTTCACCAGTTCAAACTAGCTTCACTGTCCCTACAGTTGCATAGGTGTTCTTGCAAGACATTGTTAGACTTCATGGAATTCCTTGTAAGATCATCTCAAATAGGGATTCCTTGTTTACATCATCCTTTTGGAGGAAATTATAGGTAGCATTGGGCACTAGGCTCAACTTTAGCACTGCTTATCATCCTTAGACAGATGGATAGAGAGAGATGGTGAATCAAATTTTAAAGTATATGTTATGGATGTATGTGATGGATAACCAGGTTAAGTGAGAGGAATATTTGCATCTTGTCAAGTTTTCCTACAATAATGGACATCATTCCTCCATTGGTATGTCACCCTACCAAGCCTTGTATTTTAGACCTTGCAGGACACCTTTGAGTTGGGATAGGATCAAGGAAAGAGAATCCATTGGACCACAGTTGGTCAAGGATATGGAACAATAGGTGACATAGATTAGGCAATGACTCAAAGAGGCCCAGGATAGGCATAAGAAGTATGCAGATGCCAAGAGGATAGATAGGGAGCACATGGTGGGTGATAGAGTTTTCCTGAGAGTGGGACCTCATAAGAGTCCAATCTATTATGGAAAGGGCTCTAAGTTAGTACCTTGTTTTATTGGACCCTTTCAAATTTTGGAGCAGATAGGACTAGTTTCCTATTGTGTAACCCTACCACCTAGCCTGTTGCATATCCATGATGTATTTCATGTTTATGTATTGCAAAATTATATTTATGATGATTCTCACCTCATAGATTGGGATGCCTTGTAGGTGGACTCAGATAGACAGGTAGCGTTGGAGCCCATTTGTTAGAATCTAAAAAGATTGATAACCTAGAAAACTAGTGCAAAGAATAAATATCTAAACTATGAATGAAAATGATACCAAATAAAAATAGAAAGATAGAGTTAGTCTCCAAGAGAGTAATGCAAATGCTGGAAGAAAAATAGTATTAAGAAGATGTAAAAACTAGAGATGCAAATACAAGCCAGGTAGCATGCTTATATAGGCTAAGAAGAGGGAGGAGGTGGCAACACCAACCAATGAGGAGAAACCATCTATTGGACTAAAGATATAAAAGTATCTTCCCAAGATAGCTAATGGATGCTCACATGTAGGAAGGTGACACCTCACAACCATTCACGTAATAAGACATGCTTTATTAACCTAAGCGAGATTATTAAAAGTATAATAAAAACTTAGCAAAATAGGAAAAATAAAAAACTACACTAACACCCCCCCATAATCGAAGCTTAGGTGGATGTAGAAATGGGTCCCAACAAGTCAAGCCTGATGAGGTACCCATGTACATAAAATTCCCCCAAAAGAGAGAGAAAAGAGACTCCCCAAAGAAAATTAGGACTCCAAGTGAGAGGAAGAGGCCCCCCCAAAAGATGAAGCATCCCGCACCCCCAGCAAAGCTTGCAAATTTTGTCCGATAGATCCACTTACATCGAACAAGTTTTCTTCCCTTAGGAAAAGAGACAAGATCCCATGCGTGGTTCCTCATCAAGGAACTATACTCTTCCTGCATAGTTGTATCCCACTCAAAAATACTAGAAGCCTCATGAAAGGACTATGAATTTGAGATAGTAGTAATGAAGATATGCAAAGAATCTTGGAATTGTGAATGAGTCTGCTTGGTGTCTGATGGATCCCCAACCTAATCATCTACAAACTACAAGGTCTTTCTAGCGCAACGTGGACCAAAAGATGGAGAATCTAGAGGAGAACCATCAATCTGTGAATGATAACTAGTAGAGGAAGGAGGTGAGTCCTCTGAATTACTCTCTGCATCAGAAGTGGAGGTAGAAGACTGCTCAAGTGAATATGACTCATTAGAAGATCTATCATGTATTCCGAGTGACTTCAATGTCAAAGTAGAAGGCAACCCTATGACCATGCTCTACTAGTTAAGTTGATGCAAGTAGTGGAAATTAAGATGGCCAAATCGCTCATGCCATAATATACTCACATCATTAGAGTGAGTGAGCAAAACACTCAAAGGAGGATTAGGAACAAAGTGAGAAAACATATAGAGTCATGACTAATGATATTCTCTCCCAACTACAACTGTAGAATCATTTTGCAACTCATGTATCTCCATTGAGTTAGGAGTGAACTCAACCTGCTTGCCTACACTTATATGAGTGATCTAGTATATTGATAGGAGATTAGTTGACAATGAGGGTACACAAGGAACCTAATGGAATGTGTCATCCCCCACATCAACAGATCCTCTCCCAGACACCTCAACAAGAGTGTTACCACCCATCAAAATAGAAGGCATAGTACATGGCTCCAAGGATGCAAGTTCTTCCTTAGATGAAGCCATGTGGTGTGAAGCACCCGAATCAAGAACCCAAGCAGTTGGTGAGGAAACAACTACAAAAAGGGCCTTGCCCTTTCCTTTCCCCTTGCTATTTTCTCTTTCCTTGTTAGACCCTTCATTAGAACTTTGTTTGATAGACTTAGGAACATTGATATTATTCTTCTCAAGAATGTATGTCAAGTGATCAAGTTGTTTTTGCAAACATTTATGTTCATCATGACCAGGTCTTTTACAATAGGCACATTTGACCTTTTCTTTCTAAGGCTTATCACTCTTGGAAGATGGTGTATCAATAGTTTCTTTTGAAGGAACTTGTATTTGATCCATCTTCTCCTTGCTATTCTTTTGTTTCTTGTCCTTACTATTGTTGTTACTACTTTGTCCTTGTTTTTCTTTTGTGCCTTGATTGGTAGCTAAGGCATGTGACTTAGAGGACATAAGAGTGCCCATCTAGATTAGCTTGTCCTGTTCTTGAGTGAGATTGACAGCAAAATCATCTAAACATGGCATGGTGAATTAATTACAAAGTGCACCCTTAGTAGCATAGAAGGTAGAGACAAACACAGAATATTCTGAACTTAGCTTAGAGAGAATACTAAGAATTAGTTGTTCATCTTTCTTTTCAATTCCACATTGTTTTAATTACAGCCTTATTGATTTTAATTTGGTGAAAAAATTTTGGATTGTGTTGAAATTTCCTGGACTTAAACTAATTAAATCATTTTCCAACATATGACCCCTCATTGAATCTTGTGTGCCAAATAGTGTTTCTAGCTTTGTCCATACTTTATTTGGTATATCCAAAGACTCAATGTGAAATAGCAAGTTAGGAGAAATAGAAAAACACAATGTTCCATATGTCTCATCACATTTGTTAAACCACTTAGGCTTATCTTCATCTTTAGTAGGTTCAGTTTCAAGTCCCATAGTTATCCTATTTAATCCAGCTTTTCTTAAGTGAATTGTCATGTGAGATTTTCACTCAAAGTAATTGTATGGAGTTAGGATGGGCATATTTGTTTCATCCATGATGAAGAAATGCAGAGAAGAAATTCTAAAAAGAAGAGAACCTAGCCATGACAAAGCCCCCACCCCCCCCCCTCCCCCTTTTTACTCAATCAAAGAACCCCCCCAAAGAAATATGATTTGGCACTTTATTTTAGTGCAGTTACAACTACCACTAGAAAAAAATACTCAGTGGTCTTGATTTGAATGCATTACAAACCCTCATGAAGAGCATATGCTAAAAGTGAAATTTGGGCATAATAATCAAGGAAATAAATAGCACCATTGCGATCTACTCAAAAAATATGCACTTTCAAAAAAAGAATCACCCTGATACGAGATTGTATGAGAAAGTTATGATCCTCTAAAGTTTCCAAAATGAGAACTGTATACAATCATGGCTAAGAATCTACAATTTTTGAAGAATTCATGCACGAGAATCAAAAAACAACTCCACTAGTGGATAGAGCACAAAAAAAAGTCAAGTTCATAACAAGAACCATCAAAATTGGAGTCCATATGTGCAAGAAAAAAACATTTGAAAACTATGTTCAAATCTACGACTACTAATGGAGAGGGGTATGGCTGTAGCATTTCATGCTCAATTCTGGAAAATATATAGCTTGCATGCAAAAACTAAAATATACCTAGATGGTTTTTTGGTCCTACGAACAAAACCCAGAAAGTATTTTTCTTTCTGATGTACAGAAGATGTTGGTGTAGTGTAAATTAGATGCCTTTAATAGTAAAAGACGGCTCCAAAAATCAAAAAATGACCCCAGAAACCAAAATATGACATACAAATGATGGATTGGCTTCCTAATTCCATCAATGGCATGCAAGAACTTGCAATACTGATTGAAAACTCCAAATATGTAAGTTGGTTGTTAGATTTGAGATTGAAACCCCAGAGAAAAATCATTTTTTGTCAAAACTTTTCTAATTCTCAAGATCATCCAAAGATGCAAGAGAAGAGCATACTTCATTTTTCAAAAAACTACAATAAAGTTTATTAGCCCCCCCTCCCCCCTGAATCTCTCAAATAAGGAAACTAAAATCTACTCTTGCACATAGAAAAGCTCTGATACCATGTTAGAATCTAAAAAGATTGATAACTCAGAAAACTAGTGCAAAGAATAAATATTTAAATTATGAATGCAAATGATACAAAATCAAAATAGCAACATAGAGTTAGTCTCCAAGAGAGTAATGCAAATTCTGGAAGCAAAATAGCATTAAGAGGATGTAAAAACTAGAGATGCAAATACAAGCTAGGTAGCATGCTTATATAGGCTAGGAAGAGGGAGGAGGTGGCAACACCAACCAATGAGGAGCAACTATCTATTGGAATAAAGATAGTAAAGTATCTTTCCAAGATAGCTAATGGATGCTCACATGTAGGAAGGTGACACCTCACAACCATTCACCTAATAAGACATGCTTTATTAACCTAAGCGAGATTATTAAAAGTGTAGGAAAAACCTAGCAAAATAGGAAAAATAAAAACTACACTAACACCATTCACATATTGTCTCAGTGAACCCTCTCACTTTGAGGGAGAAAGCTAGACTAGGTTAGAGTCCAATAGGACTATTATGATGAGGTCATAGTGTCATGGGAGGATGCAATATAGATGAGAGCATAGTATCCCTATCTTTTTTATGAACTCTAGGAGAAAGTTCATGCCTAGGGGGAGAGGATGTGAGGCCTCACCCTGACCCATCATAGCATAGATACTGTATTTCTATTTTTTAAATTAGGATTAGATATCTCAACATATATTTTGAGACTTGATGGCTAGTAAATTTTGCTACTTATCCAATGATATTTACCTTGTGATTTTCCATTATGATCTGTATTAGGACTTAATTTGGCATAATCGATGAACTAATGGATATTTATTTAGTACTTCACTATTGTGATAGAAAATGGAAGTATGTTGTGATTCAAAATGCTTAAATTGATCTTGTTAGGAAAGTCAGAAATATTCAAATTTTGAGGTTTAATGATTAAATGTATGTAAGCAAATGATGGAGATTAGGAAGTTAATTATGAAATGTGTTATATGTGAATTTTAGAATAAAAAAATTATCATGTATCTTTACTTTTATATGCATTTTATATGAGACTTTTCATTGGATTACTAATTGCTCGAGTTTAGTGTACAGGAAAGGAACCATAGAAACATAATGGGGAAACAAAGTAATATGACACTACCAACGTGAATCTTTGAAATATTTGTAAACTTCAATGTGATGTGTTATTTTGTAAATGTGAGATGTATGTGTGTAGTATGTATTTCATGAGTATATTCAATACATCTCATGTGTGATGTATAGTGAAATTTTGTGTGTGTCACTTGACACTTGTACTCGTTATGTGGAAATGACATGTTCTCTAAAGATGGATCATGTAGCCACCTTATCTTAAGTTCAATTCATTCATTATGAATTAGATTTAATTTCATTGATTTGGTAAGGGAAACAAGGATTACCCCATAAGAATTTGGAATTGGACTTTACCTAGCATTAATAGGGGCACAAGTAGCTCTAAGGTGAATTTGTGATGAAAATAAACCCTACAGATGATAATTGAAATGTCCCCTTTTCTGATTTGATATGGTATTTCACACCTCTAATTAGATCTTTAAAATCAAACAACTAATATCCCAAAGATCCACTAAATTTCTCAAGAAACCCCAAATCGGGTATGCCAGAAATTGTGCCAAAAGCTTCACAGCTTCACCTATTACTAATAAATCTGAAAGTGGAAATTTTTACAGAAATTTCAGCAGCATAACAGCCCACAAAATGACATTTCCAGATCTATATAGCCTTTACACAATAGTTCTCAAATGTAGGACAAAAACTATGCTCATCGGGCTCCCGAAATTAACACAAAAATGCCCAAAAACACCACAAAACACTAATAATCTATCTTAGAAGTTTAATCATGTCCCAATACATATATTCAGCTCTATTTTAATAGCTTAAAGTTTGAAATATAACAGAAACCAAAACTGATATGAAATGCTCAACTGAAAACACCAAACTCATGCAAAAAACACACCCAAAAACCCACAAATCTACACTGTTCAGCACAAAGGCAAACTCTGTATGAGCATGCACATGGAATGGCTTCAAACTCCCATCCTTAGCCTTCCTGGAAACCTGCAAACTCCCGTTATTGGGTCTCCCTGGAAACCTGTAAACTCCCGTTCTTTGGTCTCCTTCTCCACAGGTTTAGCAGCCTCTGAAGAATAACAAAGAATGAGCAAAAATCAAGTTCTGTATTCAGCCCAAAATACCTCCAAACCCCTTAAAAGAGGGCATAACCATAAATCACATCCAAGAGAGGTTAATGAAACATATTTTAATAATAATTTTCATTTATTAGTCCAACGGTTTCCAAAGATTAACCCCCTTTTTCCGAAACTTCACTTTCTTGGGCCTGCCTGCCTTAGCAAAGATTATTATTTTTTAATTATTTGAAAAGGGGACATGACAAGTCCTCCCCTCCCAAACATTGCTTGTCCTCAAGCAATGGCTGAACAATAAACCAATCAATCCACCTGGATCCCAAATGTAGTCATGAACTATACTACTACCAATTAACACAGGCTCTTGCAATATCCTCTGCAATATGACCAAGAGGAATCCATAATCAAACTGACAATTATAGCTCAACCAAACTCCGAAATCACCACTACCACAATTAAAAACCCATTAGGAAAAAACTCTTAGAACATCAGAACCCAAGCAAAGTGGACAAATCAAACTGCCAACACAGTAAATACCATCAACGCATCCCACTGGCCTATACAGAATGTACAATCCAACTCTGCAACAATGGTGAATGCTCTCGAATGAAACTGTACCAAGTATGGAGAAACCACACACTATACAACTCCTGCAGTCAACACAACTTTGCAAATCACCGGCCACTATCTCATAACCATAACTCCCATGCACTACTGATGGTGAAAAGACATTACAAGATAAAGAGTAAGAAATGGAATCCAAACCAAATTTTTCTGCCATCAACTCCTCAGCACAAGGATCAAATGCTAACTAATGTACATACCCTGCAATATAATGTTGATAAAAAAAACCAACCTCAGTCAACAGCTCACCATGAAGAAGTGATACAACCCACAGTGACTGATCACCAGCTAAGTCAAGAGATGTCATAGCCAAAGGAGTATAATCAATAACAACACCTGCTGAAGCATCACTCCAAAACTCCTGCTCTAAGTCATGTATTATCAACCTGTCAACTACAGGACCTATCACCATGTCATGCCCATCACAACTTTCATCTCGAGGCATCAAACTATCCCATAAATGATGATAAGCACTAGGAACCAAAGTACATCTATGTATCATCATCTCATCAACATGGTCATCAAAGGTAGATTGATGAGCATACCTCACAGTGTAATGCCGATAGAATGCACCAATCTCAGTCAGTTGCTCAGACTGTAATCCAGATGTAACTAACTGCAAACAATCATTAACCAAGTTGGAACTGACTACTACCTCTGAAGACATTGTGAAGGGAGTAGTATTACTAGCAGGAACCATGCCAACTATCAGCTCACCAACATCACACATGGTCTTTGATACAACATCTCTAGTCTTTGTGCCATTAGTACTAGAGGTCACCACCATGTCAGGCACACCACAAAAATCATCTATAGTACCCAACTCAATTGAACCTGACTCTAGTGAGAATGAACCTGATATGCCAATGTTAGTATCAAGGATGGATGCATCCCCATCTCCACTGTCTCTAACAATCTCGGCCATGGACATCCTCGGATCACCAAACACCATAGCTTGTGACTGTATAGAATCAGGTAAAGACTATAGTCACTCTAACTCCATGGTCACCTTAGCCAAATGAAACTATGACTCCTTGAAAGCCAACTATGTACTCTCAAGAATCTCAGAAGTCACCTCAAGCTGCTCAGTAAGCCCACTCACCTCATCTTCCTTGGCCAACAATGCATCATATGCTGTACTACCCCACTCCATAAGATAATCTCTGTCAGCTACCAACTACATATAATTCTGTCTCAAAATCTGAATAGCCTCCCATAAAGAGTGGAACTCTGTCAAGGAAAGATAACTGCCTCCCTGCTCATCACTAGTAGGAGAACCCCATCCATAAACTGCTAACAACTGACGAGCAGCATCGAAATGCTGGCAAGTGATAGCAATATCTTGGTCACTAACTCTCAACTGATTAGACACATGATGGCACTGGCTTGATTGTCTCCTACAAACCTCCTCTGATGCACTATCTAAAGGAGTATCCTCAAAGTTACTAGTCTCTAGAGTATTACCATCCATATCTTGTGAATCAAATCTAAAGCTCATATCAATATACAAAGTATCAAAAACTATAGCAAGGCTGTCCAACTCCTCTGTACCCAAAGAAACTAAGTCTTCAAAACTGCCCACTGCATCCTCCTGGATGTCATCAATGCCAATATGATCCTAGGACTCATCTGTACACACTGCCAAATATGAAAGATGATCAACACATTCCAACAAGTATGGTCGACTGAATATATAAACAAAGCCCAACACCAGTGTATAAAAACTAATACCAACATCAGACAATATACTGGCACAAGAAAAGACAACACCATGTAATCTGCTAATCAAATCCATGATAGCACCCAAACAAACACTGCTACCAAAAAGTGTTAAAGATCTCCAGATAACTGAATCCCAAACGCCAATATAACAATCCCGAGTCCATATCCGTAAACTAGAATCAACTGGTAACTCAAGCAAACTCCTCACCTGAGTAATATGACCAATACCAACTAACTCCACATACCTGTCATGATGAGATAATGAAGTCACAATACTATCTTTGTTCACCTTCAGCTGGCTGGACAAATCATGTGAAGTACTACCAGCCTCAACCTCATGTGATGAAGCATCTAACTGTGCCTGGTACTCTTTCTCAGAAAATTCATGAATGCTCAATGTCTGCTCATCTCTACCAGGTATCTCACCATCCTGCACAACAACATCGTCATAATCATCATCTGAACCCACTACACTATAGTCACTGCCTGTTGTAACTATACCATCCTGAATACCTGTGGCATCACCCTTTGACGACCTGTAAACAATTGTCTCAATTCGAGTATCAAGTTGACCGTTACTATCAATCAGTGTAATATCCTTTCCCACCACCTCCTGTGGCAGAGTAGAATCTGAGACCTCTACCTGGCTATTAGCTAGTTTCTCAAACTCCTCATGCAAATTCTTGGTAATTGTGTCATCTACCCTGTGAGAAAATCTACCAAATAGAAATCCAGTCAACTTATCCACCTTAGCTGGGTCGGACAACATGTCATTCATTATACGGTGGTGCAACTGTTCAGACATGTCATGGCTTATTTTCATAAGTTTATCTCGAATGTCTAAATAACCATCCTTTCTACTGTTTTGACTCTGGATATCAATTGTCCAAGATCGTGTCCTCTGAGACTCTGTACTATACCTGTCCATTTTGGATAAAGTAGAGTGTAACCCCAATAGGATATAACTTCTTCAAACACCAAGAACTAACATGCAAATGATTATAAGTAGCATGCAACCATAGATTTTGACATGCAACTGATTAGAAGCAACATGCAACCACCAAATTCACCAAGAACTAACATGAAAATGATTAGAAGTAGCATGCAACCATAAATTTTGACATGCAGCTGATTAGAAGCAACATGCAATCATAAATTATGACATGCAAGATCTGGGTAGTTGTCAAAATTGACATGCAAACTTCTACAACCACCAAATTCACTAAGAACTAACATGAAAATGATTAGAAGTAGCATGCAACCATAAATTTTGACATGTAGCTGATTAGAAGCAACATGCAACCATAAATTATGACATGCAAGATTTGGGTAGTTCTCAAAACTGAAATGCAAGATCTGAGTAGTTGTCAAAACTGACCTGCAAACTTCTACAAACCCTCAGGCTAGCAAGATCATGGCTCTGATACCACTAAAATGTCCCCTTTTCTGATTTGATATGGTATTTCACACCTCTAATCAGATCTTTAATATCAAACAACTAATATCCCAAAGATCCACCAAATTTCTCAAGAAACCCCAAATCGGGTATGCTAGAAATTGTGCCAAAAGCTTCACAGCTTCACCTATTATTAATAAATCTGAAAGTGGAAATTTTTACAAAAATTTCAGCAGCATAAAATCCCACAAAATGAAATTTCCAGATCCATATAGCCTTTACACAACAGTTCTTAAATGTAGGAAAAAAACTATGCTCATCGGGCTCCCGAAATTAACACAAAAATGCCCGAAAACACCACAAAACACTAATAATCTATCTCAGAAGTTTAATCATGTCCCAATACATATATTCAGCTCTATTTTAACATCTTAAAGTATGAAATACAGCAGCAACCAAAACTGATATGAAATGCTCAACTAAAAACACCAAACTCATGCAAAAAACACACCCAAAAACCCACAAATCTACACTGTTCAGCAAAAACGCAAACTCTGTATGAGCATGCACATGGAATGGCTTCAAACTCCCATCCTTAGCCTTCCTAAAAACCTGCAAAAAACCATTCTTGGGTCTCCCTGGAAACCTGTAAACTCTCGTTCTTGGGTCTCCTTCTCTAGAGGTTTGGCAGCCTCTAAAGAATAACAAAGAATGAGCAAAAATCAAGTTCTGTAATCAGCCCAAAATGCCTCCAAACCCCTTAAAAGAGGGCATAACCATAACTAACGTCCAAGAGAGGTTAATGAAACATATTTTAATAATAATTTTCATTTATTAGTCCAACGGTTTCCAAAGATTAACCCCCTTTTTCCAAAACTTCACTTTCTTGGGCCTGCCTGCCTTAGCAAAGATTATTATTTTTTAATTATTTGAAAAGGGGACATGACAATAGTACTTTAAGTTAGGAGGCTAATAGTGACCACTAGGGTGCCTAGAAGATCTAGGAGACCCAAAAAAGAATGCATTTTATATTCAATTCAAAAATGGGAATGATATATAGGAGCATGGCCAAACTAGAAACCCACTTGCCCACTCTCTAACTTTAGAGACATTTAGGTTTGGAGGAAGAGGATAAGGAGCACTACTAAAAATTTCATTTTCCATTTCTTGAAGTGAGGTTGGTATCCATGGTCCATAGTTTTTCTTCATTACATTGTAGATTTGATATGGTTTTTCTTAATTGCATTTCTGGATTTGATATAGATTTGATGTGGTTTGTGAAGTATCTTGTGGCATGTGTGTTGAATGTGAGAAGTTTTATTGAGATTTCTTTCTTGAATCTTGTTTTGTTCATGTTGATTGTTTATCTAAAATTGGTCTCAAGCATCACTCACCCTAGGGAGGGAAGAGATACTTGGGTGAATCAGTTAGTTGGGCTCACCCATGTAGTTGGGAGACTCTCCCATGTGAGGAGATAATTTTGATGTGTTTCAATGGTGTATGAAGTTCATGATTACTTGCATTCTTGGGAGGTATAAGGAGGTGTATGAAGAGGGAAGATATTGCTAATCCTTCAAGGGGCATATTACTTATGGGATTATATGAATATATGTGATTCTTGCATTTGAATTTTCCTCATGGTGAGAGCCCACCTTCACCCTATATCTTGATTCTATGGTAGAATCTATGTGCAAGCCTTGGGATGGGTTGTATTGTGTTGTGTTGAATTGGGTTGTTATAGTTTGCATGGTATGTGAATGTGAATGTGTGCAAAAATTTGTGCCTTGTTTCCCCAAGCTCAGTGGGTGGCCTCCTTAAAGCCTAGGATGGGAGGTGAGCCTCCATAGTTCCCCACTTTTTTCTCTATTTTTCAGGTTTTACTTGATGATTCTTAGAAACATGGAGTTCATGTAGTCCTTCTATTGCATAGGAGAAGATGACACTATTTTATTTGTGAATGAAATGGTGAACCAAACTTCATCTTGATATGTGATTCTATTTTTCCTTGTAAGAGTGTTGTTATTGTTCTCATTCATTGTCCATAGAGAGAGTCTTGAATAATCTATGTATTAAAAAGGGTTCTTTCATTGTATATAGCTTGATATGGTCATTTCACCACCCTTTTCTCATGCTTAATAAGTGTGTTAGAAGGAAGATTTGAGAGGATCATGAAGGAGAAGTTTTATTGCATTGATGTTGTTGTTTCATAACCTTGGATATGAATGTATTGAAGAGACTAGTTAAGCATCATTGTAGGCAATAGTAAGATGAAAATAAAACTATCTATTGCTATTCTATGGTACTCCATTTTCATAGAAATAACTAAATGTAGTATGTGATCAAACTGGATCCATGCATAATTGTAGAATATGTATGCCATAGTTAATGTATTCATATTTAGTTATAGTCAAGAATTGGATGTCAATAATGTAAGTTGAATACTTGATGTTCTTGGAATCAGAAGCAAGAAGATTTCATTAATGATCATATTAGAGTATCTTGTAATTAGACTTTGGTAGTAATATGATAGTTGTTATGTGTAATACATTAGAATAGTTAAGTAGAATATGTATTGGAATGTATTTTACAATGTTAGAATACCATCAACTCAATTAAAAGCAACCATAGAGAATATAGGAAGAAAACTATGCATGTAGATGCATATTCACTTGCTAGAAAATGTATGGCAATTCAAAAAAACTCTACTGTTCAAAAGACAGTCAATAAAATTTTATAACAAGAATATAATAAGCAATTCCTATTAAAACTAATATTAAACAAAAAAAAAGTCACCATCATAATATTATTGCCTTTACAAGGAGTCAAAAAAAAATGGTCTAGGTACAATGGCAGCCCATATATATATATATATATATATATATATATATATATATATATATATATATATATATATATATATATATATATATATATATATATATATATATATATATATATATATATATATATATATATATATATATATATATATATATATATATATATATATATATATATATATATATATATATATATATAATTAAAAATATTCAGCACTTGGTAGGAGGTGACAACACCTTTATTGTGGGAAGATTTTTTCTAATATAAAACAGCCCAAAATGGGCAACCATGCATTTAGGGAGGAGTTAGGAAGTTTTCAAAAATAAAAAAAAATCATAAAAGCTTGGGATAAATCCCACCTAACCAGCCATATGAATCCCATATTCCATTTTTCATTAAGGGGTGAAAAGACAAGGTGGGTCCTCCCCTCACCCTTCCAACCATCTCCCAAGTCTTCTCCCATGTGAGGAAGGGATAGGAGGGAGGTTAGGTTGGCTAGGAAGGAGTAGGATAGGATGGGAGTTAGGAAAAAATAAAGTGGGGGGAGGGGGTAGCTTAGGAAACCATCTCCCCATGCGTAAAACTTAGAACCTTTGCAACTGCATTTACATGAACAATTCTTTTTACTTGCATATGCAGAGTGTTGAAATTGAGTGTAGAAAGCGAAGGGTTATATCCATGACACCTTTAGACTCAATTTCACACTCCATATTGAGCAACTAGGTGACCATCTCATAGGGAACTTGAAATCCAATTTCCAAGTGGAGCAATCTTCATCCCATTAGCTAACTTTAATATTCACAAGTTAAAGTATAGGTTATGTATCTACTTATCTAATAAAAAATTCAAAATAGTCGACAATGTTTGAATATTTGTTGTAACTCGTAAGCTTAGAATGCAACTTATACACATTCAGCTATAACAGTGTACCATTCAAGAATAACTACAACCTGATATGAGGATAAACTCTAATTGTATTTCTATACACCTTTTCCCAACTTCATTACTATTATTTCAGCTTCTGGATGAATTTTTCAAGTTCTAATGAAATGAACAAGCTTAATTCAACTTAATTGAATCAAACTCAACAGTTGACTTTGATATTCCTATCTCATCGTCATCTAGGTTTTCTTTTGAGACATCTACTCCTTTTACAAATGCCTCATTACATTCTTCTTAAAGTTCACTAACAATGTTTCTCTGTTCCTCATTGTCTCTATTGGTTCTATAGGTCCTTTCATGGTTCCTTTTATTATTTCTAATGTTCTTTCCATCATTCTTTCTATTCTCAAAGTTTCTTCCATTATTTCTTCTATCTCTAAAGTTTCTGTCCATTCTGTAGTACTTCACTATGTGTCTGAAGTTGTTGCATAACTAACATATTGGTGCTCTACTTCTAGGATTCTATTGATCATCAAGTGCATGACAATTTTGAGGAATGTTTCCTAAGTTGTTACAATGATAACACATGATTTTTCTTCTATCTTCATAAGATCTTCCATCTCTTGATGTCCTTTCATTAGATCTTCTATCTGTAGGGTTAGTATTTCTAGAAATTCTACTATTTCTTCTATCATTCTCATACTTAGGTTTCCTATAATCGATTTCATTATGACTCATAGCATGACAATTATGACAATACAAGTCTTTAACATGATTTAATGACTTATTAATACAATCTCTTTTTATATGACCTATTTCATTACATAAAAAACACTTACATCTAAATTCATACTTGGTTTCCTTAGAAGATTCCACTTGCTTTGGTTTATCCAAAATTTCAACTTCCTTTTCTTGTATAACTTCTTTAGTTTTATCAAAAGATTGAATGGATTCAATCTTATCATCAAATTTTTCTTTTTCTTTCAGATTTGATCTAATCTTAGGTTTCTTTGCAAACATGTTAATTAGATAACCAAGACCAGTCTTATCACAAGTAGGTCTCTATATTGACATTGAATCATTAATATTTTCTCTACTAGAATAAAGCTTCTGAAGTTTCTTCTTGCACTAAGTTAATTCACCTTTCACAATAGTATTGTACTTATGGAGTTCTTCATGATCTTCTTTCAAAGTTTTAAACTCAAATGTTTTCTTTGCTAGACTTGCTCTTAGATTTACATTTTCAGTGCTCAAATTAGATTCAACATTGTTAGGATCATTTTTCAATGTCAACTTCAAATTAGTAATCTTCAATTCATGGTTCAAGATCTTTTACATTGTCTTCAATTTTGAATAATCATCATCACTAATTCTAGATTTGGTAGAGTCAAGCTTGGATTTGAGATGTTCATTCTTTTCCTTCAATTAACCAATGTAAAATTTGGAGCCTTCATATCTATCCTTTAGTTTATCTCTTTCTTCAATAATAAGATCAATTTTTTCAAGAGCTTCTTCAAGATTCTCCATCAATTGTTCCATATCCACAGGGATCTTACTCAAGCTATTAAGCCTTTTCAAAATATCTGTGCTCTGATACCAATTGTTAGAAATAGGGATTACTGAGAGGTGAAGTGAATCAATAATCTAAAAACTTTAGTCATCAACCAAATATTATTTATTACTTTAGACCATGTATAACAAAGCAATAAATTAATGTTGAATAGTAACAATAACAATGCACAAAGATAACTAATAACACCATATTCTGTTAACTAAGGAAACCCTAGCCAAGGGAAAACCCTAGTGGGGATGATATTCACTAGATAATATATAGATATATAAGTTCCTTGTTAGAAGATGGACCCTATTAGGATTTAATGAGAAAATTCACTATAAGGAGTCCCTATTAGGAGATTCCAACCCTATTAGGACTTGTGGTACAATAGATGCAAGATGAGCCCACTATCCAAACATGCACTTCCAATTACAAGAAGATCACTACTCAAACAAGTAATCATCCTTTTGGAATAGGTACTATATATTCTTCCTTGACTAATCTCTTATCTTTAGCTTCATCTTAGATCACAAAGTAGCTCATATAAAACTTCACATATATCACGTTCACAAAAGTTTGCATATATCACTTGTAATCACAATCGTTTACTTCACAATCTTACCACAAAATTTCCTTTGCTCAAATACCATGCCTTTGCACAAATTTTTTTTTAGTTAGCTAAGACCACAATCCAATTTTCCAATATATATTAAATATCTCAGATGTTGGCCCTAATTGGACAAGTAATTATCTTGTAAACAAAACAATTCTTTCCTTCAATTTTGCTGTCTTGTTTCACTTCAAACATGATTATCTCTATTCCATACAATTTGTACTGACTTTCAAGGTTATACATGTCATCACCAACATGTATAATATCTCCATCTAACTTTGTCAGTCATAATATGACATTAGCAACAAGTTATAAACATAACAATAAACTACTGTAAACCAAATTCTATACTTTGACAATTTTATGATTACCAAACACTAAGTATCTTTATTTCTAAGGTTTCCTATGATCATGTACATCATGCATTACCATAAATAAAAACAATTACATATCACTATTATCCAATTGTCAAAAAAGTCAAGTAACATCTAAATTAGATTATATTAAGATTGAATATGCAAAATTAGAAAAGTACATTATCATTGTGAAAGGAGAATTAACACAAGCTAAGCAACAATTAGAGAAACTTTATTCCAATAGTAAGAAGATTGATGAAAAAATATTTCACTAGATACCTTCTTATGATAAGATAGGACTCTGATATCTTATTGGTGATGTATTAGCCAATAAATTTGAAATTAGTAGAGAACTAGGTCTAGTTGTTGAATCCCATAAAGAATCTGATATGAGTAAGCTAGAATCAAGCACAACTATTGAAGTATCAAAAGAGATTGATATAGTTAATTTGTTAGTGAAATATGATGAACCTAAGGAAATAGAGAAATTTGATAAACCTAAGCAAGATGAACCACCCAAGGAAGTGAGACATGAATTCAAAGGTAGATGTTTCATATGCAATTAAGTTGGTCATATGTAAAGAGATTGCACAAATAAGTCTTTCAAACCTATTACTAACTTCTATTGTTATAATTTTCATGTTTATGGACATAAAGAAAAAAATTGTAAGAAACCTAAGTTTTATTATAATAATGAAAATAGTAGAATTTTTAGCAACACTAACCCGATAGGCAATGAAAGAGCAAGATCACAAAGAAGATATAGTTATGGAGGAAGATATGATGGAGAAAAAAAACAATTTGTGTGTTACAAGTGTAACAATCCTAGGCACATTTCAAGGAACTGTAGAGCACTTGATAGTCAAAATGGAACCAATATGTCAGTTATGTAATAACTATGGTTGTAGTGAGAAATTGTAGAATGGACAAAAGAAACTTCAAGAGGAATCCCAATCACAAAAGAAAAAACAACAAAAATGACAGGAAGAATGAAAACAACAATGATAACAGTTACAAGGAAGAAATCAAGGAACATGTTGATGAATTCAAGGAAGCATTCGTGAAAGGTAAGAATCCAAAAAGTTCTTATATAGTTTTGGAGGTACAGTATTTGTTGGAATTTACAAGTGGGAAGATTTACTTTTGAGAGGGGGGGTGAATAAGAAGTAATAGTTTTAACCTCTAAAATTTTTTAGGTATAATCATCCACATGCATCTAATTCATATAATAAACATGAAAGTAAAGACATGCATGCAAATAGATAGCACAAGATTTTGGTAACCTAGAAACCCTCCAAAAATGAGAAGCTAAAACTAGGGTGGGGATGATACCCACAAAGTATCATTGCAACAATATGTAACTATTTAAGCTTACAAAGTTTGACCACTTCCAATGGTCTATCTTGTGAAAGGCATGTCTTGTTAAAGACTTTACATCCTATTAAAAATGACCTGGTTAAAGGATTTACAAACACTCACTTGGAATGTTATGCTATTAAGGATTTAGCACCTTGTTTAAAGGCTTACAACATGGCTATTAAACTAACCTATCATCATAGGATTTTCATTCCTAATATAATGGCTAGAGAGTATTAGAAAGTCTTGACCTGATGACTTGCAATCTTTAATTATTGATTCCAGATCCTTGTTCTTCTCTATCTATTTTGATCCTTGCTTGATATGATATGTCTATCCTCAAAATTTTGATACTTTGTTTTTGATTATCTGAATTCTACAATGTTGTTCTGTTATTTCTAGGTCTTTACACCTCTCTACACTTTGCTATCATTCTCCCATAAACTCTTACTCATACACACAACACAATGGGGTTTTTCCCTCCTTTTAAAGGCTTCAAAGACTTAGGGTTAGGTATGAATCTACAATCAATATTCATTCTTCTTTTCTTGCTCAATTCTTTCACTTTTCCTATTGGTTGCATGTATTCTCCATTTTTCTGATTGGTTGCATCTTGATTACATCGGTAATTCAAAAGATTTGATCTTATCTTTAAGATCCTTCAAGATTCATCCTAATTTGGCTTTAAAATGGTTTACATTAGAGTTTGTGAAGGTACAAACTCGTACGCCTATTCTATGTTACTTGGCACATACTAGTGGCTAATGCTCAGCACATATAGGAATTATCTCTCACTCAACATCTATAGTAATTCTTTTTCACTCGGCATCTATACTTTTCTTGAAACCTATAGTAACTTAGCATCACTTATCACTCAGAACTTGATACTTGTTCGACACTTGAAGTTCACTCGGCGCCTCTTGAATTCCTAGCTCAACACACACTATAGCTCGGCATCTATATTATTCTCAGCATCAACTTGAGAAATGGTTGAGTGTGTTGACACTCAATTGTCAAAACTAATCTGAGACCAACAATCTCCCCCTTTGAGATGAGTGGCAAAAACACTTAACTAACCATTATGAATCTAATATCTATGAGTATAATACACACTCTATTCGGAATATGTACAAAACTTCAAAAACTTGTTCAAAATTTTGTAGAAGATTATATACCTCAAAATCTTGTAACTCCCCCTAAGTTGATGTGCCTTTTTTGTAACCAAAACTCCCTTAAGCTAAAGTTGTCTCATGCTGATGTGTCTTATACTCTTTGTCTTATTTGTACTCTATATCTTATTTATTTGTAATCCCCCTTCTTTTTTTCTCTATGTCTACTCCCTCTTTCACACATCTTCTTGCAATTTTTCCATCTCTTTTGTTGTATCTCCTTATTACTTCTCAAAATTTTGTTTATCTTCCCCTTTAGGTATTTTTCCCTTTATTTACACATCCATTATTATTATCTCCTATCTTTATTATGTCTCCCTCTTTACATCATGAATATCTCCTCCTTTGGATATTATTTATTACCTCCATCAAAGAATGTATTATCTCCCCTATTCTTATTATATGCATAATGTTTATATCTCCCCCTTTTTGATACTTGTGTCAAAGGGTCCTAATAATGAATAGAATATTTAGCGAAAAATAATTTATTTACCTCCATTATCATCTTCAGAGAAGCATCCCAATTGTCTAAGTAAATTTCTAGTGCTTTGAGCTTGATAGCTATCTCTATTGCAAGATGTACAATACCTTCTAAGGTAGAAAGATTTGGATCTTTCTTCAAAACATTTTTTGTATAGGCCACTTCTTTATGTAGTACTTCTAGATGTGGGGTGATAGTAGACTATATTTGTATCAATTTGGCCTTGACACTAGCCTCTTTTTCTGTTAATACAACTAACTCTTTCTAAGTGTGAAGCATTGTTGCAAAATGCTTCTCACTTTGAGCTGGATCTTCAGGTAGCTATGTGCTAGATATCTTAAGATTCCTTTCTAAGCTTAGTATTATCTAGCTAGTTTCTTGTGTGAAATATAATGAATCACATAATTTGGAGTACAATGAGAATATATTCTCAAGTACTATTTTAACTTTCTCAACCTTTTAAGCTACTTTAACCTATGATAGTGTTATCTCACTAGATATCTTCTCACTAACTTTGATTTCAAATTTCTTTTCAAACCATTCTAATAATTTGACATTAGTATCAAGGTCTTCATTCTGTACCTACTCCACTATGTTGGAAAATTGCTCCATAATGGGCTTTATTTCATTAGATACAAGCAAGCTAAATGCATCAAGGAATATGTCTTTGATTTCTACTATGCTACTTTTGTCTACACTCATTTCTATCTCTTGCTTCTTCCTTCTTTCAAGTGCCTCTTGCACTTCATTTATCTATGATAGGTTCATTGTTTGAAAGTCCTAACTTGGAATGACTATTTCTTCATTAAGTGTAGGGTCTCCATAGTGAAGTACCCTCGCTACCTTGGTGGATCTCGAGCTTGGTGCTAAGATTTGCAGTGGTACTAGATCAGTGCCCGGCTGCTTGGTAGGAGTCCCTGAGTTTGGAAAATTTACCAGTGTCTATATTGCCTCCTGCTCTTTTTCCTTAGGGTTTTTTTCCTCTTCCTTATCTTCTCTTCTACCTTGATCAATGACAATGATTTGAGGAGGTGCACCTTCACTTTGTGCTATAGGAACATTTTGTTTTTTCTTCTCCTTTGCTAACTCCTCAGTAGTTGTTCTCGCTATTACTATGGGATCAACCTTAGCAATTGTATCTTGTGATGCTTTCCCTTTTGGTTGATCATATGTAGCTATGGGAGGTTGTGATGGTTGTTCTTGTGTGTTCACCTTCTCCTTGGTAATTTTTGCTACAACTTTTTGCAACACTTCTACACTCACCAAAATAGGATTTGTCCACAATTGTGATTGCAATTTTGTTTGGTGAAGGATCTTTTTGAGATCCTCTACCATTAGTGGATTGATGTTCTAACCTTAGGTGTCAAGAAAATCCTTCACAATTATAGTTTCTGTAGCTGTTGTATGTGGAGGACTTAGTGGTGGCAAGTGGGTGTCTTGGATACTCTATTTTGGCTGCTGCTCCTCAGTTGTTGCCTCATTACCTTGCTATTGTTACCTCTTCTTTCCCTTTCTCTCCTTCCTCCTCTTTTTCATTTTCCTCTTCCTCTTCATCATTTCTTCCCTCAAAGGGATCTTCTTGGCCTTCTTTGATAGTATTAAATCCATAAATCAATTTCCACATTTGTGTGGATTTTTTTACAACATCCTCTATTTTATTCTATAAAATATTGAAGGCTTTGTATTTAGGTGCAAATTTTCTCCCATGTTTCTTACTAGCCATACTTATTTGACCTTTTGTAAATTCTAGCATCACAAAAGCCAATGTTGACTCCCTTATTTCCTTTCCCATATTTAGGCAGTAATGCCATTTATTTTCAACAATGGAGCTTAGCTCCTTAGGCATAGAATTGTCAAGTTCAAGTGGGGTAGTCTTGAACTTGGCCATCATAGTGTAGATAGACTCTTCCACTATGTTTTGTTCTTCTCTTGACAATTTATGAAAATCAATTCCTTTTAATCTAGTCAAATCTGCATTGTATCTAATTTTATCACAAATATTTTTCAAATTAGATTTGGTGGAATGTCTTACCAATTGTAATTGATCATTGTCAGTTTCTATCTTTTCTTCATCTGACTCTGGGGGTGCAACATATTTTCTTCTTTTCTTTTATTCTGCAGGCCCTCCTTACTCTGTGGCATTTTTCTTCCCCTATTCCTTTACCACTTGTGTGTTTTCCCTTGTGTCTACCCTTATAGTTGGCTTGGTTGGGCTCAGCTTGGCTGCTTTCTTCTTTCCTTTGGGTTGTGCAACTAGTTGTTTTTGTGCCTTTCTCTTCTTAGGCTTTGGCTTTGCTACTTCCTACTCAACACCTTCTTCTTCTTCTACATCCTCATGCATGCCTTGGATAAATGAAAGTGTCTCCTATCCTTGGTATTCTTCATCATCTTTAGCTTCTTCATCTTCTTCATCTTCTTCTGTAGTGCCCTCACCAAATTTAGGTTTGAGTTTCTTTACAATTTTATTCTTTTTCTTTAGTGTAGAGATAGTCTTCAACTCCATATCCACCTTTGACCTTACAACATCATATGTACCAAAATGTGGTGCACTCTTTTCCACTTCCTCAACTAATAATGCAGTTATAGCTGTAGATGCCTCATCTATGTTGATCTCATAGCCAAGAGGTCTTAACCATCTAACCCTTGGTATGGCTTCTTGTATGTAAGTATAATAAATATCTACAAGAAAACATACATAATTTACATGCTTTTCTACCAATGAAACTAGTATTCTTAGCCTTTGTTTCATGGTCTTCTTGAAATCTTCAAAGGAATGTGCCATAAGAGTTTCAAAATTAGCTCCCATTTGTTCTATATATTCATTTACTTGAGCTCCTATAGACCTATTTTCTTTCTATAAAACTTTACCAAAAGATGGAAATTCATTCTATATATAGAAAAATATGTAAATAAAAATTGTACCAAACTTACACTATGCTCCCTTGGTTCTTATTCCTGCTAAGTTCTCAATGATTTGTTACAATTGCAGTTCTACAAGATCATAAGTGTGATCCTTTTTCACTAATTTGTAACCTACATCAACTGAAATGCATGGTATATTAATAAGTCTACTAGATTGGTAAAATTTGTGTGCAATGACCCTACCAAAAAAGTCAACAAGAGGGTCTTGGATAGTGTCTATTGTCATTCCTCTTGTGTTCGATTTGGCACCAGTGTTCTTTTCAATTGCTTCCTTGGAATCACTTCTAAGGGTCTTTGGCTGATCTAGGGTTGGATACCCTATTACTCCATGTAAAATCCTTTTTGTTATTTTTATTAGACCATCCTCCAACCATAAACTTCCATCATGAATCTTGCTAAGTACTATCCCAATCCATTCAGTTTTGAAAACTATGGGGAATTCTAGGGCACCTGTCAAACCCTTTTTCTCAACAATTTGGTACTCTTCTTTCAATACTCTATTTTCACACAATTTTTCATAGGCTTCCCTCATCCCCACATCTCCTATGGCTCTAATTTTTTAGTTGTAGTATCTCCTAACATCTTGGACCATAACTACTTTAGGAGGTATAATAGATAGGGCTCTAGCTAGGCCATTTTTATATGCCACTTCTAGGATTGGCCAAAAATCTAGTTGTTTCACTTTGTTTGAAACTAGTTGAACTTAAATGGATCTTTCTCCTATGGTTTCCTAGAACTAGAGGCCTTTTTTGCTAGCTAGGGTTTTACCATGAAGAAATTTAAAATTGTGTAGCTCAGCACAAATGTAAATACCTTGAATTCGATGAAATTGTGTTGAATCACTATTGAAATTAGCTCAAATACTGGATTCTCTACTTGGAAATCATTCTACACTTTTCTCCATCTTTACTCTTTGTTCATGATGAAGAAAGATGATTCAAAACATGATAATATACCCCATTTTCATAGCATTTAATGCTTAGTGCATTTACAGCTATCCACTTGACTTCTAAAGCATTTCTACATCACTCAACTTCCATTGTCTTTCCACCACTCAACATCCATAGAAGTACCCCTCACTTGGCTTCAACTAAATTTTCTTCTTTACTCAGATTCCACTACCAACTTGGCTACAACTAATCATTTAGCTTCTACTAATTTTTGGAAAACAACTCAACTTGTACTGGAATTTTACTTGGCATTTGAGGGCAACTCAGAAACACTTATGAAATCTTGAAATTTTAACTTTTGCATCTTTATTCATGCTGATCTCTTCTTTTTAGTACTTTTTTGTTTAGGAACTAATGTATGATAAAGCTTTGTATATCAATTCCATATGCCTTCTTGTGCTTAGTTTGATGAAGTGTGACCACTTGACCTTTTAGGTGAAGTGATCCCTTCATTTGATGTGCTCCTCCCATCTTTTTTCTTCCATGTCTTATTCATTTCTCCTCTGATGTGCTCAACATACAATTTTCCTTTTCCTTTGTTGATCTCTAAGTTGGGTACCTTTGACCTTGTTGGGCAATTCATGCTGATATGACGAGTGTTCAAACAACTGAAGCATGTAGTTTAGCTGTGCCATCTGTTGTAGTTTCCATTGAAATATGTTCTTATGCAATTTTTAGGAATGTGTCTATATTCTTGACAATAATGGAAGCTATACCTAGTCTTGTAGTCCCAATTGTAGTGATGTCCATGATTATTTCCCCTTGCTAGTTAATTAGGTGTCCACATAGGCTTTGATTTGCACTCAAAAGCTCTATGTCCATACTTCTTGCAATTGTAGTAGTGACCTTCAAATCTTGGTGTTCTACTAGTCCTAGTCCTAGTCCTACAGTCATGTGCTTGATGTCCCTAATTGTTGTACTTATGATAGTGACCCACATTCTTAGGTTTTTCATGCTAATGGTCATTCTTGCTCCTACATACATTAGAGTTGTGTCCTTTTTTACCACATAAATGACAAGTAGGTTTAGTGTTCTTACCTTTGTTACTTCTCTCTTCTACAGTCTTAGATGACTCTTCGTGTTCAGTGCTAGTGTAACCTAGTCTTGAAGTATCATTGCTAGCCCTTGGTGATTTTTGTAGCTACTCAAAGTACTTGATGGCCTCATTTGGTTTGTTGAAGTTCTCTGTAATTTCCTTCTCTCTTTTCAAGTCATTTTGCAATTGTTCATTTTTCATTTTAAGTTTGGAGATCTCAATATCTTTGATATTCAATTCATGATGTGCATTCATCATCTTTCTTAGGATGTCTAGCTGCATGTTTGAAATTCTTGCAAGCTCAATTGACTTTTCTTCCAGTCTATTGGCAAGATTTCTCTTGTCTTCTTCTAGCATAGCCTTATCTTCAATGGCTCTTTTTTTCTATTTAGTCACCTCACAAAGCATCATGGCTTGTGATTCTTGTTCAATCTTGACAGCTCTAATTTCTTCCACTTGAGCTCTATTCTTCTCCATTAGGTCCACTATTACTACATCAAACTCTTTGGAATCTCCATTTGTAAACAATTTTGAGGTGTCAATCTCCTTGTATTGTGTATCATTCTTAGCTATGGTAATCTCTCTTCTTCTATTTAAGGATTTTTTCAGTTCTTCTCTTACTTCTTCCAAGGTGTGTAAGGCAAGTTGTACATAAATTGCTTGATTCTCTATGATCTTCACAAGTTTGTAGACTTCTGTTTCTAGATATTTTATACAAGCTATAAGGCTCCTCCTTATGAGAACTCTATGCTAATATCAATTGTTGGAATTTACAAGTGGAAAGATTTACCTCTAAGAGCGGGGGGTGAATCAGAAGTAACAGTTCTGATCTCTAAAAACTTTTAGGTGTAATCATTCACATGCATCTAATTCATCTAATAAATATAAAAGTAAAGACATGCATGAAAATAGTTAACACAAGATTTTGGTAACCCAAAAACCCTCAAAAAATGAGAAGGTAAAATTGGGGTGTGGATGACACCCACAAAGTATCACTGCAACAATATGTAACTATTTAAGGTTACAAAGTTTGACCACTTCCAATGGTCTGCCCTGTAAAAGGCCTATCTTGTTAAAGACTTTACAACCTATTAAAATTGACCTGGTTAAACGATTTACAAACAATAACTTGGAATATTATCCTGTTAAAGGATTTAGCACCTTTTTTAAAAGCTTAGAACTTGGCTATTAAACCAACCTATCATCATAGGATTTTCATTTCTAATACAATGGCTAGAGAGTATTAGAAAGTCTTGACCTGATGACTTGCAATGTTCAATTGCTAATTCCATATCCTTGTTCCCTATTTCTATTCTAATCCTTGGGTAAAAGCTAAAACTTGTGTCACCTTTTATAAAGAAACAGGATATTAGAATGCAATAGTTCAACATTAATGACAAAAAAAATGGTATTTGTGTTTAGAATATGAAGATAATGTAAACTGATGAAAAGTGTAGAATTGGATGAATTTTATGCCTATAATTTTTATAATTTTTTTGAGTAAGAATTTATTCATTTTATTTTATTTTGAATTCCCTTTTTTAACTATAAAAAAATATAGCGTGTAGTTCTCGTCAAACAAGTATATGAAAGTCATCTATTTTTTTCCTAATTTGAAAATATCTTATAGATGGCATGTATTGTTGGATACAATTTTTAATTGAATGTTGTGTTTGATGTTACACAAATGTCATATCAGTCATCAGTTAGCTTCTACCGAGCTCAAAAGGATAGAAAAGGAAAGTTAGCTTCTACCGAGCTCACTCGATCAACAAAGGAAAGTTAGCTTCTACTGAGCTCACTCGGTCAGCAAAGGAAAGTTAGCTTCTATCAAGTTCACTTAGTTAGCAAAGGAAAGTTAGTGTCTACCAAGCTCACTCGATCATCGTAGGAAATATGGCAGGAAGTTAACCTCCACCGAGCTCACTAGGATAGCAAAGGAAAGTCAGTGCTCACTGAGTTCACTCGATCTCCAAAGGACTTTAGCAGTGTTTATCGGGCTTCACCTAGTTAATGCTAGAAAACCATTCTGAAACAGTGGTTACCAAACTGAGTCAGCCAGTGAAGGATTTTACTATTTTGATTGTTTTAGCCGAATGATGTTTTTCAATTGTTGTAATTTATATTTGAGCTAACTTGATAAATCTGAAAGGTATATATATAGATGTTCTAGTTGTGAAATAGTGTGAGTGTGTGCGTGTCAAAAAGTGAATGGAAGAGAAAATTATAATGAAGGATTAGATATCTTGGAGGTGTTGCAAAGTCATATTTGATCAATAAGGATTCAGAAAAGCAGAACATGGATCTATAATCAACAAAAGATAAGTTTCATGTCATTCAGGTCATTTCATTGTTGCTTTCTTATCATTCTAACAATGAATTCAAAATCTCTTTATAGAGTTGGTTTAATAGCCATTTTGTAAATCCTCTAACAAGGTGATAGTTCAATTGAATTTTTCTAAAGACCTCTAACCAGGCCACTCCTAACAGGGTGATTAAATCCTCTAACAAGGTCACACCTAACAATGTGTATTGTAACCTTTAACAAGGTTGGCTCCTAACAGGGCTCACTTCAGAAGAGTGAAAATTGGTAACTAGTTACTTGGTGGTTTTTCCCATATTGGGTTTCCACATTAAATCTGGTATCCCTTGTGTTCATTTAGTTAATCTTTGCATGCATATTAATAACTTTGAATGCTAGATGAACAGTAACTAGTTAACTTACCCAGTTAAGGTATTTCTGCACTATTTATCGAGTATCAATAGTAAATAAGCATTTTAGACATCGAAGGGATTTTTGGACTTGTTTTTGTGGTAACTGATTCACCCCTCCCCTCTCAGTTACTTCATCTATATTTCCAACAATTGGTATCAAAGCTCTTTGGTGCTTTCAGGAAAAGATTTCAAGGATCTAAGCTAAATATTAGGATGTCTTACAAAAGAAAAATTCCTAGACTTAACAGGAACAACTTCTTTGCATGGCAAGGACTGATGAGACTTCACTTAGCATCCATTGGTGATACAGGACTGAAATACCTTGATGAAAAATATGAAGAACTTGCTGGTACACTGTCTGTCAATGATATTGCTAAAAAGAAGACTCACAACATTATGATGATAGATATAGCATCTATTCTAAGTTATGAAGAATTTGATGACATCAAGGATTTCACAACTACCTTTGAAATGTGGGATAAGCTGAAATAAATCTATGGAGGAGATGATAATGTTAGAAGAGCCAAAGCAGAAAGTCTGAGAGGACAATTTGACCAAATGAAAATGAGAGAGGATGAAAACATTTCCAAATATGTTGAAAGAGTTAAAGCATGTGTCAGTGCAATCAAAGCTTCTGGAGGAGATATTAGTGAAGAAATAGTTATAAGGAAAGTTCTCAGAACATTACTACCAATCTATGCAATTAGAGTCTCTGCAATTCAAGAAAGAAGCTGTGAAGCAAATCATAAGATAAATATAGAGGCCATAGTTGGAAAATTAACTGCATTTGAACTAGACAACTTTGACAACTGTGTTCTAGTTTTCAAAAACATTGAATCTGCATTTGAAGCCAACCTTTCACTCGAGGAGAAAAGCAAAAAGAAAAAGGAATCCTAGTCAGAAAGTGAAGATGAACCAGAACAAAGTTTAGATAGTGATCTTGAAGTAATTGAAGCTCTACTAGCAAGGAAATATTCTAGAGGTAGAGGAAAATATAAAGGTAAAGTTCCTCTAATTTTTTTTTCATGTGAAGAAATTGGTCATATTGCTACCAGGTGCCCAAACAAATAGAACAAAGATGAGAAGAAAAATTACAAGCACAATAGCAAGAAAGACTTCAAATCCTTCAGAGACAAAGTTAAGAAAACATGTTTTATGGCTAAAGATTCTAATGATTCTAATGATGAAGAAGAAGATGAAATTGTCTACATTGCTGTGAATGATGAGTCTAATAATGATGAGGAAATAGCACTCATTTCTCATATGAGAAAAAATGATACATGGATCATAGATAGTGGTTGTTCTCATCACATGACTGGTGATAAAACTAAGTTTGAATATTTTGAAGAATATAATGGTGGTAGTGTAAGATTTGGTAACAATGAACCTTGTTGTATAAAAGAAAGAAGAAGAATCTCTTTACCCAAAGAACTCATATGTGATAATGCCTATTGGGTAAAAGGACTAAAGGATAATTTGTTGAGTGTGGCACAGCTACTCAATAATGGACTCAAAGTAGAATTCATGCATGGAAAAGCAAGACTGTTGGATGACAAAGGAAAATTGATTGGATCAGGCACTCAAACAAAAGGTAACTTATTTTATCTTGAACTTGGTGAAGGTTCATGTTTTATTGCTCAAGTTGAAGAAAGTTGGTTATGGCATAAAAGGTTGTGTCATGTCAATTTTGATAATTTGGTAAAGATAAGAAAATTCAAGAAAGTAAGAGTCATTCCTAACATAAAGAAACCCGAGGTTGGTCTATGCAAGAATTGTCAGATTGGTAAAATGGAAAAGACTAGCTTTAAAAGTAAAAACTACCAGTCTGAAGATATATTAGAAATTGTGCATACTGATTTATGTGGACCCATTGGAATTGAAAGCTATATTGGAGAAAAGTTCTGCATTCTTTTTGTTGATGACTACCCAAGAATGATGACTATCATGTACCTAAGGAACAAATCAAAAGAATTTGAGAAATTCAAATGGAATTTGACCAGAGTAGAAAAGGAAACAGGGAAAAGATTGAAATGCTTGAGGTCAGACAGAGGTGCAAAATTCATTTCACATGAGTTTAATAACTTTTGTATTGAAAGAGGAATCAAAAGATAGGTGTCAGTTCCTGGAACTCCTGAGCAAAATGGAATAGATGAAAGGAGGAATAGATCTATCATGGATTGTACAAGAACCTTAATGATTGAAAAAGGCATTGCTATCAAATGCTGGAAGGAAGCTATCAGCACTGCAATTCATACCCTAAACTGAGTACAGCTAAGAAGGGACTTATTCAAAACTCCCTATGAGCTATGGTATGGCTATAAACCTAATGTAAGTTATCTAAAAGTGTTTGGAAGTAAATGCTACATTTTGAAAGAATCTATAAAAGGCAAATTTGATGTGAAAAGTGATGAAGGAATATTTTTCGAATATTCTTGCAAAAGTAAAGCATATAGATGTTTGAACTTGTCTACTAACAAAGTCATAGAAATTGCACATGTGAAAGTTGATGAGTTTGTAGAAAGTATTGAAGAAGAAAGAAAAAGGGAACTAGAAGATTATAGAAGGTTTGTTTTCATTGAACCTTATATAGTACCAATCAATTAGGAATCTTCTACTCCCAAGTCATCAGTAACCAAGTTACGAGAAGTTCAAACTGAGCTACAACAACATGAGTTACACTCAGATGCTACCGAGAAAGTGTCTACCAAGTCTGAAGGACCCGAGCCAATATCTACCGAGCCAAAACAGCCAGAACCTGAAGTTGAAATGCAAAAGGATAATAATGAAATTCATTTAAAAGGCAAAGAACCTGTTTTAGCAAAATAGACATCATTCAGTAGATTAGATCATTGGAGACAAATATAAAGGAACCATGACAAGAAATAAGTTGAAAGGTACTTGTTTACTTGCTGATTTTGAACCTAGAAATATCAAAGATGCTTTAAAAATTGATAGTTCAATTGAGGCTATGAATGAAGAAATAGAGAAAATAGAGAAAAACAAGACATGGACTCTTGTACCCAGGCCTAAAGATAAAAATGTGATTGGAAGTAAATGGGTATTTAGAAACAAGTTGACTGAAGATGGTAAGGTATCAAGAAACAAAGCTAAATTAGTATGCAAAGGATATGCTCAAGAAGAAGGAATAGACTATGGAGAAACTTTTGCTCCTATTACAAGACTGGAAGGGGTCGGAACCTTACTTGCATATGCTACTCACAAAGGATTCAAAGTTTATAAGATGGATGTCAAGTCAACATTCCTCAATGGTATACTGGAAGAAGAGGTTTACATTGAACAACTTGAAGGTTTTGTTGATCTAGATAAAAGAAACATGGTCTGCAAATTACACAAGGAACTATATGGTCTGAAACAAGCCCCTAGAGCATGGTACAAAAGATTACATAACTATATTATTCAAATTGGTTTTCAAAGAACTAATGATAATAGTAGCTTGTATATAAAGGATGGACCAGATGATAAAATTGTTTTGGCAGAAATATTTGTAGATGATACTATTTTCACAGGAAATGATGATCTTTGCAAAGAATTTTCAGAACAAATGAACAAGAAATTTGAAATGTCTATGTTTGGTGAGATAAAATTCTTTGTTGGTCTTCAAATTCATAGAATAAAAATGGTATCTACATCACTCAATCAAAATACATCAAGTAGATATTGAAAAAGTTTGGTATGGAAGATTGTAAACTAGTTGGAACTCCTATGTGTACTAGATTAAAACTTACCAAGGAAGATGAATGAAAAGAAGTAGATCAAACATTGTATACATCTATGATTGGAAAGTTGCAGTATGTAGTTCATACTAGGCCAGATATTACCCTTGCAATTGGGATTGTAGCGAGATTTTCAGTAAAACCAAGAGAAAATCACATGATGGCAATTAAAAGAATAATGAGATATTTGAAAGGAACTGAAGATTATGGTTTATGGTGCAAATTTGGAGGTAATCTAGATTTAAAAGTGTTTACTAATGCTGATTGGGCAGGAAACCTTGATGATAGAAAAAGTACAAGTGGAGGAGCATTCTTTCTAAGAAAGAGATTAGTTTCTTGGACAAGCAAAAAGCAAAATTGTACATCCCAATCTACAGCAGAGGCAGAGTATGTTGCAGCAGTAAACTATTCTAATATTGTTTGGTTTAAACAGTTGTTGGAAGGCATGAAGGTGGAAATCAAAGAACCAGTTGTTATATTCTGTGATAACACAAGTGCAATCAACATATCTAAGAATCTAGTAATGCATTCCAAAACCAAGCACATTGCAATAAAATATCATTTTGTTAGAGAATTGGTGCAAGATAAGGAGATCAGATTATGTCCATACAAAGGACCAAATTGCTGACATATTCACAAAGCCATTACCTAAGGATGCATTCTTGTATCTAAGATGTAAGTTAGGGGTCACTCCCCTATCTGAAGTTCACTAAAATGAAGTTTTAGTGATGCATCAATGCATACCAAGTTGAAGATCTATCAGTTGATGCAGCATAGACAAGAAACATTGCATATGAATCAGTACTAAAGGTACAATAGAATTCATTTGAGTTATGTTGTCTTTGGCATGTGTTGTCAAAGAGGGAGAATTTTACTATCACGTCTTTTTGAAATTTGTTTGAAAGAAGGGTTTGGTAAGTAATTCCTTCACAGAGGGAGATTACTAAAAGAGGGAGTTTTCTAAAGAAAAGACTTGCTGGACTTGTTTTCAAATTTCATTCTGCTATGACATGTTGTGTTGCCATTAATTCCAAAGAGGGAGATTGTTGGATACAATTTTTAATTGAATGTTTTCTTTGATGTTACACAAATGTCATATTAGTCATCAGTTAGCTTCTACCAAGCTCAAAAGGCTAGCAAAGGAAAGTTATCTTCTACCGAACCCACCCGGTTAGCAAAGGAAAGTTAACTTCTACCGAGGTCACTCGGTCAACAAAGGAAAGTTAGCTTCTACTGAGTTCACTCGGTCAACAAAGGAAAGTTAGTGTCTACCAAGCTCACTCGGTCATCGAAGGAAATATGGTGAGAAGTTAACTTCCATTGAGTTCACTAGGACAGCAAAGGAAAGTCAGTGCTCACTGAGTTTACTCGATCTCCAAAGGACTTTAGCAGTGTTTACCAGGCTTCACCTAGTTAACGCTAGAAAACCATTTTGGAATAGTGGTTACCGAACTGAGTCGGCCAGTGAAGGATTTTACTATTTTGATTTTTTTAGCCAACTGATGTTTTTCAGTTATTGTAACTTATATTTGATCCGACTTGATAAATCTGAAAGGTATATATATAGATGTTCAAGTAGTGAAATAGTGTGAGTGTGTGCATGTGAAAAAGTGAATGGAAGAGCAAATTTTGATGAAGGATTAGATATCTTGGAGGTGCTGTAAAGTCGTATTTCATCAATAAGGATTCAAAAAATTAGAACATGGATCTGTAATCAGCAAAAGATAAGTTGCATATCATTCAGGTCATTTCATTGTTGCTTTCTTATCATTATAATAGTGAATTCAAAATCTCTTTACAAATTTGGTTTAATAGCCATTTTGTAAATCCTCTAACAAGGTGACAGTTTAGTTGAATTGTTCTAAAGACCTCTAACCAAGCCACTCCTAACAGGGTGATTAAATCCTCTAACAAGGTCACACCTAATAGTGTGTATTGTAACCTTGAACAGGGTTGGCTCCTAACAGGGCTCACTTCATAAGAGTGAAAATTGGTAATTAGTTACTTGGTAATTTTTCCCATATTGGGTTTCCATGTTAAATCTGGTGTCTCTTGTGTTCATTTAGTTAATCTTTGCATGCATATTAATAACTTTGAATGCTAGATGAATAGTAACTATTTAACTTACTGAGTTAAAGTATTTTTGCACTATTTATTGATTATCAGCAGTAAATAAGCATTTTAGACATCTAAGGGATTTTTGGACTTGTTTTTGTGGTAACTGATTCACCCCTCCCCTCTCAGTTACTTCATCTATATTTCCAACATGTATAGCTAGGGAACTAAAAAAGAAATAATTATTTTTTATGTATATTTTCTTTGTTATAAGTACTCAAGTTCAACCTTATCAGAATCCAATAGTTTTTCCACTTGTCAAAACTTTCGTATCAAATCTATAGCTTCTTGAAAAAAAATTACATATTCATGAAGAGGATTCTCTCTAGAGATAAATATGATTTTTTTATATTTTTTATACGATTTACTGTTATTTTCCTTTTTTGAGGGAGCATCTTTTGAAATGTTGAAATATCGACTTACAATATTTTGAGATTATAACATATTATAACTAATCAAAATGCTCAAAAATTTATATAGTGATGATATTGTATCTGGGATCTATAAAAAAGCATTTTTAGTTTTTGAAAAAGAAAAGTTTTGATAGAGAAATGAGATTTGACCAAAATAAGTTTTGGTATCCTAAATGGTGACATAGATATGTACTTTTACCCACTTTCTTGATCTAATATGTCTCTCCTCCAAATTTTGATACTGTGTTCTTGATCAACTGAATTCTACAATGTTGTTCTGCTCTTTCTAAGTCTTTACACCTCTTTGCACTTCGCTAGCATTCTCCCATAAACTCTTACTCATATGCACATACAAAATGGGGTTTCATCCTCCTTTTAAAGGCTTTAAGGACTTAGGGTTAGGTATGAATCTATGATCAATATTCATTCTTCTTTTTCCACTCAATTCTTTCACTTTTCCTATTGGTTGCATTTCTTCTCCATTTTTTTGATTGGCTACATGCTGATTACATAGGTAATGCAAAAGATTTGATCTTATCTTTAAGATCCTTCAAGATTCATCCTGAGTCAGCTTAAAAATGGTTTACATCTGAGTATGTGAAGGTACAAACTCATATGCTAATTTTTTGTTACTCGACACTTACTAGTTGTTGATGCTACACACATATAGAAATTATATCTCACATAGCATCTATAGTAATTATGTTTTGCTCAGCATCAATACTTTTCTTAGCACCTATAGTGACTCGACATCACTCATCACTTGGAACTTGATACTTTCTTGACACCTATTGAATTCTTAGCTTGGCACACACTATAGCTTGGCATCTATATTATACTCGGCATCAACTTGAGAAATGGTTGAGTGTGTTGACACTCAATTGTCAAAACCAATATGAGACCAATAGTATTTTGATGCACCTAATGAGAAATTGAAGTCAACAATTTTTTGTGACTCATCCTATCTCAATTGAGTATTTGTAATAGAAAAAAAGCATCAATTTGTCAGAATTGATGGTAGAGAAAGGGTTAGAAGTTGCATAGTTAATAGAAGGTAGAATTCATAGAAAGGAAGCTATGGTCAAGTGTACAAGAAAATATATGATCTTAGGAAGATATGAGAAAGAAAATAAAGTTACTAGTAAATGGAAAGAGTTTCCAAATTTTTGGTAGATATATATTTAATGCAAAGTGCAATTTGAAATGATTTAAGGATGAAAAACAAGATTGTGAGTATAATTTGATCATGTAAAGTGTCTAGAGTGAATTGAAGAGCAATTTGACAAAAAAATGGAGTGCAATTTTTTTTTCTTGAAGTGCAAAGTTGCAAAAGCCCTAAACGTGACTTTTAAAATATTTTATAGAGCTCGAATTAAGCTTTTAGTGCATATAGTTAGAGATACAATGGATAGTTAGTTGGTTTATGATGTTAGTTAAATGCCAAGATATGTATTCAAGAAACATCAATTTGTTTCTCTTGTGGATGATTTGTTAGGCATATTTTTGTAAGTCCTATAGAATGTGCTTCACATAGAAGATTGAGGGTATAGGAGATGAGGATATACACAAGGACTTAGGAGTCATTTGTAACAATGAACTAACTTTTAAGTCTAAGTATACAAAACTTGAATGAGTTGAACCTAGTGAAGTATATGTTTTATATTAAGTTTGACAACCATTATTAGACCCAAAACATTCTTAGTGGGTTATATGATTAAATATTTTGGTTAGGAGATATGCACATCACAATTGATAATGGTCTAATTCAGAAGGTCATAGGACAAAGTAATGAAGAATGTAACCCTGTAAATGAAAACAATATAAGGAAGATGGTTGAATCAAACCTAAATACTAGATTTGATGGAAGAAACATGAAGGTTGATATAATTTAGGACAAAGGAGTAAAGTTATATAGTAATATTATAGGATAAAATTTTAACCATGGTTCAAGGGTTAACTTGGTGCTAGATGGATTCTTACATGCAACTCATGTAATGATAGTTCAAGGAAGGAAAGTGAATCTTTGTGAGATAATTAGATTACAATTATTGGACAACATTACAAAGCTAAAGAAGGAGAAGAATAGAGTCTTTATATTTGAGTCTTTATTAACTCATTTGGTTTTCTATGCATCAAGGAAGTTTCTAGGGATGAAAAATTGGGAAAGTAATGAGTGCACAATGAAGATGCTAACTCTATGCTACATGGCTAAATTGGAAAATGTCAGAGATAGTGGCATCGATAGGATGATAAAGAATTTATAGACTAAAATGAAATAGAGGTTCAAAATACCTCCTTCCATGGTAGAGAATTATAAATATGATTTATGTTTCATGGTGGAAATAGATAAAACATGCACGAAGGTAGTTGAACTAGGGGTAAAGTTTATTGAATCGATGGATTATGAAATGAGTGTAGAATTCATTGAACGGTATGTGCTAATCATAATCCAATTAGAAAGGGATATTGAGTGGCCTAAATGGGGTGTCTATGATTAGAAAGTGAGAGAAGTTCATTCTGAACTTGATAGAAAATAAAGTAAGAAGAAAGTAGTGAAAGTGATAGACTCAATCCTTAAGGAGTCAAGAATGACTCGAGAAGAACTCAATGAAGCCAAAGAAATTGCACTTGAAATGAATGCAAGTGGGGAATTTGATGTAATGGAAACAAAACCTTTTTTTTTGCAATACCTTCAATAGGTGTAACTATTGCTAAAACAAGTGTGTAGGCACCACATGCAGTAGTTGCACGAGTGCAACCAGTGAAAGATTGGACAACCAAAGGTAGAGATACCTATTGTGTAGAGAAAGTTAGAAATATTGGTGAAGGTAAAGAAATAACCTACATCATCCACTAAGAAAAGGGCTAAGAAGACCACATGTGGACCTTGTAAAAGAAGGAAGACTCTACATGTCAATGATTTTGAGGATGAAATCAAAGATTGACCAATGGAGAAAGCAATGCAAGAAGGTAGGACACCAACAAGAAAGAAAGCATGGAAGCCAAAGGAAGAAAACCTTAACATTAAAATCATTAACGATGACAATTTTGTATAGTTGAATAAGTATTATAATTTTTATAATAACATGAATAGTAAGCAACTAGAAAATGCCATACTAAGGAATACGATTTTGCAGAATAAGAGTTTTGACAAAATTTAGAATAAGATTCCAAAGGAACTATATAATAGGTTATTCAATAGAAAGAAAAGAGAGAAAAAGGAAGACACCAAGTTGAGGGAAACAATGATCATTAAACTATGTGGAGTGAACTTTAAGAAGGAATTGGACAAAATTTTGGAGGGTATTGAACCCTTGCTGAGGAACAAAAGAAGATAAATGCCACTAATGGGAGGAAACTATGAAGATACAAGGAAGGAAATAGAGGAGGCCATTGTGAAATACATGACCTCAGTACCTATAGTAGAAAAGGAGAGTGCACAAACTAAACTTGAGAGCCTAGTGTATGTACAAGAAAGTACACCTTCTAGTGATGAGGAAGAAATTAGGGAGGTACAATAGGTATCCTCACCACTGGACATAGTTATGGGTACTAAATCCATGCAAGTGGACAATTTACATATAACACTAGATACAAAGGATAACCCTTTTTTAGGGTATGGAACATCCATTGCTAACAATGTCACAACTTATTCAAGCTCTAATGATGAAGAAGAAGAAAAGGAAAATAATAAATAAGAAAGAAAGATGAGGCAAGAGGAAAAGGAAAGGAAGGAGATAACAAAAAAATTCTCTTAACTTAAGCAGAAGTGCAAGATTGTAATGCAAGAATCAACATTCTTGCCTAATCTAAAAAATGTGGAGTCATGCCTTGGGAAGGTAGTGTTTCAACATGAGGCTAACATATCTTATATATCCCCAACAATTATACTCGTTGTAACACCATCAACTAGCACATCATCAACAATTAAAGTATTATCAACATTATCTAATGATGATGATCAAAAGGGACTAATTTGCTCATTGAGAAAATTGTTTGAGAAGAATAAATATGTGAAGTCTTTGGAGAATATTTTAACTCAAGTCTTGGAGAATATGCAAAATATAGTTACTATAACTATAGTTAGTCTATACTTGTAGTCAAAGGCCAAGGAATTGGTGAAGACCTTTGATGAGGAATTCACAATATTATCTAAGGTAGCTTTAGCACAAGCCCAAGAAAAGAATAATGCATCACATTTTGATACAATGTGCATAAATGTAAGGAATTATCTAAAGGAACTTGATGTATGCATCAAGGAGTTGACCAAAAACATTGATAGGGTAAGAAGTGTTATGGACAATGTGCATTGTCATACAACTACCTAACAGATTTTGAGAATCAAATAAAGAGTCAATTGAGTGATTTTGACACACTCACTATAAAGATATAGCTCCTTGAGGCCAAAATTGAATATTATGGAACAAAAGTGGAGAAGATTCATAATTTTATTATAGGTTTGGAGTCTAATAAAGAAAAGGTTGTAAGGAGGTTTTCTACTCTTAGAGAAATCTTGTCACCTAAGATCAACATGTTGTAGAAGCAACTAGAGGAATGTCTTGCAGCAAAGACTTCCTATAATAAGTTTTCTTATTTTGACTTGAGTGTAGTTGTAGTATCATCCTATGAAATATGTTCTCTAATTAGTATTTTTGATACAGTGAAGGAAAATTAGAAGAAGGAAGTGGAAAGACTAAAACTTGTATATGCAGCTTGCTTTCCCAAAATATTAAGTTTATCAACAACAAGACACCCAAATTTTGTATACATTTTTGACACCTTTTTCATTGACGTAAAAGGGGGAGTATTTGTTAGAGTGGAGTTGCTTTTGCACCAAAAGATTGATTTGTCAATGCCTGATGTAAGGTCACTCAACTTATGGTACATAGGAGGCAGTTAAGCCCTTATCAAAAATCCCAAGGGGAGCAATAAAAAAATTTCCAACAATCTCACCCTTAGTGTTACCCAAGGGTCTAAGGATTAAAACCTGTGACCAAGCTCTAAAGCACTTGTTATAGTGGGGTTTCTATTGCACCAAAAGACCAATTTTTTAATGATCAATACAACCACTCAACTTATAGTACACATGAGGTGGTTAAGTGCTTGTCAGAAATTCCAAGGGAGCATTGAACAAATTTCCAATAGTATTGATATGTAAGGGATAGTATACTTATGTATCAATGTAAGGAGTGATAAGAAATGTAATGATCCATCAACATAGAACTAAAATTGTTATGTTTTAAAGGCAATTTTTGTGTAGTTACTATTATTTGTTTTGTTATGTATGACATCATTTTGAAAATTAGCCAATTTTCCCAAGTATTTCCATCAATGCTAAAGGGGGAGATTATTAGCAATATGAATAGTAAGATGTCTTGAGTGTTCTCATTTATGGAAACATATATTCAACATTTCATTTTTGCATTTAGACTTAGAAAATTATCTTAGACAATTTGCAGCATCACAAAGACAGATATGATGTGTACAAAAAAAACACTTCAAATTAGCTTATATGAAGTCGAAAATAACTTTATAAAAATTTCATGATGGCATATACTAGTGTAGAGATTTGTATGGATAGCATGACACACATTATAGTTGAAATACTAGTGTAGGTATTTGACATAATATAACAAAGCATAATAGAGAACTGAGCTGGATGACTTAAGGAATTATTTTGGTAACAAAATAATTACTAGTTCATGATGAACCAACTTTGTGGATATTAATCCATAAGTTATTTTATATAATATCAAGTGTGTGAAGATATGAAGGTCGACTAAGTAGAGAATTACTAATTTGTGAAGTATAATTAAAGATCTTATCTTGTGCAGATAAGTGTGTTAGACGTGCAAGTTGTATGATATGTGAAATATTGTATGGATAGATTAAAAGATATTTAAGCCTTATGTGATGTGAGATCTGATGTATGGTCAAATAAAGTGCAAATTACAACAGTGAGAAAGTATTGTATGTATATTTATTCTTGTGAAGAACTTTATTATATAATTGTATGTTAGGGTAGTGGGATCTTCTTGCATACATTGTATTTGATCTACCAACTCCTAGCATGGTTGAAGAAACTCCTAAAAGTTTTGAGTCTTCTAACAAGGACTTGAGACACTATATGTACTTCATAGACTCCTAACAGGGTCAATATCCTTAACATGATACTTTTTTTAAGTGAATCATCTTGTGGGTATCATCCTCACCAAGGTTTTCCCTTGGCTAGGGTTTTTGTAGCTAAAAAATAATCATTTTATGATTTCTCTATTTGTATGGTTATTTTTATTGTTCAATATTATTGGTTTACTTTCATATGCAAGTTATAAAGTAAATAAAAATATTCAATTGTGGGCAAAAGTTTGTAGAATACTAATTCACCCCCTTCTCTCAGTATTATTTATTTCTAACACATTATATATAGCCAAAGAGCCTACCTTAGATGCAATGGATCCTTTTTTTGTTTTTAATAATATTAATCCATTCATTTTTTTTAGTGGCCAAAGTTGGTTTGGCTTCCTAGACTAGTGAATGATTGCATTCTAGCAAAGGACAATCCTTAATCTTGTGTTATATAGACTGACACCTATAATAGGTATTTGAAAGATTTAGGTAAAGAACCTTTTGAGTGAAGGTGGTACAACCTATTTGGATTTCCACTAATTCATTGAGGTCCCTAGAAAGGTTGACCTCAACACAAACCCTATGCTAGGGCCAAGCATTAAAAAATTTGTCTGGCTCAAGGAAAATTACCTTGTTGATAGTTTGCACAATGACTTGTAGGAAGAACTAGCATGGAATAAGAAGCCTAGGGAAATCCACCCATATGAGGATCTTATCTTGCAGTCATCAGAGACAAAAAAACCATGGGAAGAATGATAAAAAAATCAAAAGAGAGGACTTGATAGACTAGGGACCTCTAACAAACACATGCTCAGCTTGGCTAGGGTTACCAAAGAGAAAAATAAAGAAGCCTTTAGTAAGGCTTTGAACACCTTGAACGCAGACACCCTAAGGTGCCTAGACCTTGGAAACCCATTCTTGTAGCATGCTTTCAAATAGAATGCATCGTACAAAGTAATGAATCTGGGTTTGTCATTCTAGCCAAGTGCATGCACTATTATTTCCTTGACATTCAAACCAATATCAAGGGAGGAGTTACCACATGGAACACCTTTGGAATAAACTTGCATGGGCATTTTTTTGGCAAAACCATTCTTGCCAACAAAAATAGCTCCAACACTAGCACCAACTATTGATCTAGAAAAGGACAAGACCATTATAACCAAAATGAAATCCTCTAATAAATGTAGTATGATAGGTGGTGAATAAATAAGGATTCAAACATTTGTACAAACCCTAGTAGTGTACATTTCCCTAGATAAAATCTTTGACAAGATTTAACAAAGAAAATAATGTCATTTGATTAAGCACAATAATAATATAAATTGATTTACACTGTACAATTGATATTCAACTATTGAAAGATGATTGTGCATTCATATCAGATAATATGGAACCAATTTGTAGAGCACAACAACAAAAAGGCTGAAGAGGATGGTGGTAATAACAACTAAGTTATATTGGCTAATCAAAATATCAAGGGTACTTCACTTCCTCTTCCATGGTGGAAACAACATCATAACTGATGTAGCTAAAGTAATTAATTTCCATCCCATTTAACACATGGGTTACTCCATATGTCATGAATCTAATTGGGCTTGTCTAGTTCACCAACTCAAAAAAATTGTATTCTCACCACATTTGTCTTTTTTGATTTTTTAACAACCCTCATTATAGCTTCTTTTCTTGGTTCAAAAAATTGTAAACTTTAAAGTGTTCTCAAATAGTTATGAGAATTGTCATATTCACATTGTGTACTAACACCAATATTTCTCAGTGAGAGGATGATAGACAATATGGGAGACTTCTTGGCTAACACAACATAGCATATAAATGTATTGTGCACAAGGTGGAATAGTGAGTTTAAAATAAATATGAAAGGGATAGGTGCTTGATTTTTTATTGTGTCAGAAAGGAGAATCAATAGAGGGTACATTTCATGTTGTTCCGAATAGAGGTTTCCACAAAGATGAAAGAACCACCATAAGAACTGTAGATTTGGGGAGCACCCAGGAACAATTTATGTTTTTTCAGCTTGAGATTTAGTCCTACTACTATGTATTTGGAGCCACTAACCATGGTAGCTCCATTTAAAAAATGAAAATGTAATATTTTAAAATAGATCAATGTTATAAGATATAGTAATGTTATATATTTTGTGAAATAAATATTTATAGAAAGACTAAGAGGATGGAGCATAAAATAATTTTGAGATAAATTTATAGAATGAAAAATTAAAATTATAGGTTGTACAACAACTTATAACTATAGCCTGAAGGTGTAACAAATTATAGCATTACATGAAAATAATTATTTAATCTTTCTATTTAGCACTCTTGTAACTCTAATACCATTTTTAAATTTGTACATACATTAATTGCACTATATATTATAATTTTAATTGGAAAATTATAATGAATTAAATAAATTGTATGATATTTCTTAATGGGACTACTTCTATCTCTACCATTACCACACACTAAAGATGGCCATTTTCCAAGCTATTTTGAGGTTCCTCCTTTATTTCTAATTATATCATTGATTATATGATCACACGTAATAGTGGAGGATGGAAACTATATATAATGTTAAGAGACATCTAATTAAGGATTGAATTTATAAATGGGTACACAAATTTTGAAAATGGAAATGAGAAATTTGCAAGTGCATGTTATGACCTAGCACTTTTATTGTCACTGGCAATTATGGTGGTGAAACACATATTTTGAGATTTTACTATAGTAAGGTCATTTATGGTCATGGTGATAATTTTTCTTAGAATATGGGAGAAGAATTGAATAGTGTTGGACAATGTAAGGGCTCCATTAGAGTCCAACGCACTATTGTCAAGAAGATTGTAATAGATGAGAGAAAAGGTGTTTCTGAGGACACAAGTGAGAGTGTAGAATATGTTGATGAGGAGTTGAAGGAAAAAGAGTTGATGTCCTTTAATTTTTTGTCTTTTTTAAATTTATTTTAACCATAATTGCAATTTTTTTCCTCTCCCCTCATAGCTTCCAACTTGCACATTAACCTTTCTTCCAACACCCTAATAGCACAATGAAATCTTGGCCAAAAAAATCAAAGTGGTAAATAAGGAAAGGAAAATGGTAATTTTTCAAATACTCCTATACCACAATCTATTGGCAGTCACCCTTGTAAACTTCCCACCCATGTTTGGACTCAATTTTCCAAATAAATAAAAGATTTTATGATCAAATATTAAATGGCTTCTCAATGTAATAGAATGACTCATTTTTTATATGATAGGAATTCCTTTTTGTATCTGAACAAAATTCCTTATTATTTTTCAAATCATTGATGCTCTTTTTTACTAAAATTTATACAAATGGGTTGGTTATTATAGATTCATGAAAGTTACAAACAAATCATATCTAATTTTATACTAATATTTTTGTGATAACCACATTTCTTATCATTTTTCCTTGTCATTTTAAATCTTGATTATTAAAAAATAGATATTATTATAATCATAAATTTTACTCCCTATTTGAAAGAGAAGAGATACACTAGTAGAATTAGCATCTATTTTCAATGAAAATTGGTTGAACTTTCTACCTAAATTAGTCAAATGATCCACAAATGTCCTTGTCAATATTTTTCCCATCCAAATTTTAATGAATCCTTGTTCAAGTCAAACTTTCCACACAAGTCTTGGTCAAAATCAACATCTACAATTGGCCATTGTGGTCATAAAAAATTTGACCATTTTTGGTCAAAAAGTGTGTCCCAAGCAACCAACCTTGGTTAATGTTTACAAATTGACATTTACATTCGTTCATTATGGTCATCGAAACTTTGACCAAGGTTGGTCGAAAAGCCTTGCCCGTCCAACTAGGATGCCAAACAAATGATATAATCCTGGTCAATTCTTTAACCAAACTGCAATTTCTTCTTTTTTTGAGTTAGCTCAATTTGTTCTTGGTTAGTTCTTTAACCAAGGTGCAATTTCTTCTTTTCCCAAGTTAGCTCAGTTTGTTCTTCATTAGGTGACTCTAGCTACGAGATCTAGTGACTCATATTTTTGTGATACCTCTTCCCATGCTCATGAAAGTGCAAGATGCTTCTATGCATTTTCATTCCAATGTTTCCTCATATTATAATTCTTTCTCAACGCTCCAAAATCTAGAATTGTGCCACATGTTGGAGGTTCGCATCTCTGATGCTTAAGTCAACCCAATATGCACATGCATAGATCAATGAAAGAGATTCAACAAAAGATTAAAAGATCACTGCATGTTCTATCAAATAAAAAATCATGTGATACTTCCATGCATCACTATTCTGGTGTTTCCTCACATTGCATTGTTTTTTCAATACTCCAAAGCCCAAACTTGTGTCTCATTGCCACATGTCACCATTCTAACATTTATTAATATGCTAGTGTCTCTATGAGACTCTAAAGCCCAAAATTATGTGAGACACTACCATCCATCTCCATTCTAGTGCTTCCTCATATTTTGATGCTTTCTCAAGGCTCTAAGACTCAAAATTGCACCATGTGGTAGGGGTCCCCACCTTTTGTGCTATCTGCTTCCTTTGTTGGGAGGAGTCTCATCATGATATCTCAGTTATCCACTAGAAATAGAGCTCATCTACATTGACGAATATGTCTTAACCTTTTGTTGGGAAGATTCCCATGACATTTAGGCCATCCATTTTAATGGGAAGATCTATCTCAATGGCCAACAATTCTTTTCAGGGAAATCCATTTTCCCCCACTATTAACCTTGAATTTTGTGGGTAGATAACATGTCTTAACATCCTTCCCTATAGTTTTTTTTTGTCCGTGGCACATGATTAGGGCCAACTCTTATGGTTGAGTGACTTATTTGACCTTGTTTCCATGGTGCCAATGAACACCATGCCTTTCTAAGGCATGTAATGATTAGATCTTTGGGTATTCAATCTCTTATAGTTGGATGCATTGTTTTTCCCCTGCCTATAACTTCCAACAGTGACTCCATCTACATCACATCTATTATTGCTTATGGAATGAGGTACTCATTTACCTTTATTATGTTGATTAGATTGACCTTTATGAAAGATGTCATTGTTACTTATGAAATATGGCATTCATTTACCTTTACTATGTTCATTAAATTATTCTCTTTATTGAGATAACTATAGATGAAGTTTTTTTCTTCAAAAATAGCTCCTTTCCACTTGCTCAACTCTATCATGTCATTTAACAAACAAGGATGCATCTTAAATTATTTTAAAATATTTCCTTCAGTCCATACTATAATTGGTTGAATGGAAGGCCTATTCTTTTAAGATGCAAATAAAATTATTGGATGATAATATGCTTATCGTTCCCTACATAACTAACTTAATCTATTTGTGGAACTGCAATGATTTAAATTTCTCTATCATAAATGAGAGCCCTATAATAATCTTCAAGCATTTTTTTGTTGTTCTTTGGCATTTACTATCATTGGAAAAAATATCAACATGCCAAAAAATAGATTATTCTTTGAGATAAACTTGAGAATTATATTTAATCAAGATTTAGATACAAGTTAAGACCAATCCATATAACACAAAAATGATGATAGGAACTAATTTATTGACTTATAAACATTAAATAGATTTAATGACCGAAATCACAAGAAACACTCTAATAAAAATAAAAATCCATCAAAAACTTTGTAAAGGAGTAGAAATTGAAGCAAAGAGAAACCCCCATGTTTTTATTAAAAAAAAACATAAAAACCTTGATAATGGAATACTAAGGAATAAATAGAATGAAACTAGAGTCATGTGACCCCCACAAAAAGAAAGGAATAACATAATAACTTACAAAGGGCAATTCATGTTGTAATTCTTTAGTGTAAGTGAGAGGGGGCATGAATAAGTTATCCAAGGTCTACATGTACAAATAACAATTTTCACAGCTTAGTGAACCCATATCCATAAAATATATTCATGAATGCATCCATTAGATCATAAAATAACTTAAACTTTGTAGGTTACTATCAAATAAACTTTGTAGAAATGTAAGCATGAAACATAACAAATTAAATAACATATTTAACACAATGATGTTATGTGGAATCCCAATTTGGCAAAAACCACTAGTAACATGCTACTCATTCTCACTCTTCTGAAGTGATGCCTTGTGAAAGTCCAAACCTATTAAAGGTTACAATACACAATATTAAATGTGACCTGGTTAGAGGATTTCAATCACCTTGTTAGGAGTGAGCCTTGTTAGATGACTATAGATCATTCACTTAGAATGTCACTTAGTTAAAGGATTTACAAATGACTGTGAGGTCAACATTTATCCAAAAGGTTTACCCTAGATTGGTGTAATGATTAGAAAGTAATAGTCTTGTAATTAGATCAACAATGCCAAAGACTTGCCATCTTAATATTCAAATATGAACATTTCCAATTTCTCCCTTGATCACCTAGCTTTTGATTGATCTATAGCTCCAACTCTTTGATTACTTTAGGAAGCCTCTAAATTAAGATCCACTACATCAATGTGTAACATATGCCAATCATCTCAGTTGATGTAGGGAACTTCTCATGCTTCTTAAACAGCCTTGGATAGGGGTATCACCCCTAATTTAACTCTTTGATACTCATGATCATCATTAGGCAATTCTTTTGTGAAGATATCAATTATTGTCTCTTTTGTATTCACATATTCCATCTTCACCTATTTGTCTTGAACTAACTCTCTCAAGTAATGATACTTGATTACAATGTGCTTAGTCTTTGTATGCATCATAGGATTGTTTGATATATTTATATCACTTTTGTTAAAACAATAAAGTATCATAGGTTTTGTGATTTCCTCCTTCATACATTTGAATAGTTGTTTGATCCATTCAATGTTTGTACAATTTATTGTAGTAGCAACATATTCAACTTTAGTAGTAAATTGTGATATGCAGTTTTGTTTCTTACTAGTCCATATAACCAACCTTTTTCCTAAGGAAAATGGTCCTCCACTAGTGCTCTTTCTATCATCAATATTTTTAGCCCAATCAACTTCACTATAGGCTCTCAACTCAAGCTTTTGATTTTTCTTTTAGTATAGACAATAGTCTTGTGTACCTTTCAGATATCTCATTATTCTTTTAATAGTCATCAAATGATTATCCCTAGGATTAGTAGAGAATCTTGCAACTATCTTAGTAGATAATGCAATACTAGGTTTGCTATGCACTACATATTGCAATTTTCCAATCATAGACCTTTACAATATTTGATTCACCTTAGCTGAATCATCATTCTTTGACAATTTGTGTCCTATCACCATATTTGTGCTTACTAGCTTGGAATATTTCAATCCAAAAGTATTGAGTATCTCATTTACATATTTAGACTAAGTGATGCATATGCCATATTTCATCTGATGTGCTTCCAAACCCACAAAGAACTTATTCTCTCAAATCATAAATGTCTCAATTTCATTTGAAAAAGATTTGCATAAAGTATCTTGACCTCCAAATATGATATCACCAACAAAAATTTTAGATAGTAGAATACCTTTTCCTTTTTCTGTCTTCAAGTATAGATTGTTATTATCATCCATCCTCTCAAATTGAATCTTTACAAGATAATTGTCAAGCCTTTCATACCATGCTCTTGGTGCTTACTTCCAACCACATAAAGCTTTATATAGTCTACATACCATGTCTTTGTTGTTAGCATCAAAATATCCTTCTGGCTGTTCTATATAGACCTCTTCTTCCAAAATATGATTTAGAAATGCAAATTTAACAACCATTTGATGAAATTTGAAATCTTTGTATGCAGAGTAAGCAAATAGAGTTCTTACTCCTTCCAATCTTGCAACAAGAGTGAATATTTCTACATACTCTATCCCTTCTTCTTGTGCATAGCCCTTGCAAACTAATTTTTCCTTATTCCTTGTGACTTCACCATTTTTATCTAACTTGTTTTTGTACACACACTTGGTGCCAAACACATTTTTATCTTTATGTTTAGGAACTAGAGTCCATATCTTGTTCTTCTCAATCTGTTCAATCTCTTCTTTCATGGCTTTTCCCTAATCAACATCTTTTAAGGCATCTTTCACTATCTTAGGTTCATGCATGCTAAGAAAATATGTATCATTTATCAACCTATTCCTTGTCATTGGTCTTGCATGTTTATCTCCAATAATTTGTGTAGCAAGGTGATTTATTTTGACATACTTATAATCTTGGTTCTTCTCTATTTTCCTCATTTGGTCTACCAACTTCTGAATCACTATATACTTCTCTATAAGGTAATTCACCATCTATTCCATGTACATTAATCTTAGAAACAAGATGTACCTCAAATTCATTCTGTAACTTGGTACTTGACTGATAGTAGGAAGTCCTTAGTGAGGAAGCTCTCTTATATTATAAGAGTTTGGAGTTTTTTTCATTTGGATAATATTGTAATGAATTTCAAGTATTAATGGATGCTTTATGAAGAATTTTTGTCATCTCTCTATCTCCATCTTGTTGTGATTTTGGTTGTGCATTTCTAAGGGTGGTGTGATCCTTCATCAGTGGTATTAGAACTTACCTTTGTCAGTGGTATCAGAGTGTGTCTACATCAGTGGCATCAAAGTGGGAGTTCCTGAGCATGCAGACACATCGTCGAATGTGAGGTAGTTTTCCCTAGGACCCTGAGTTAGGTGAAGTTTGTCAAGAAGTCCATGATTTTGTAGAGAGATCATCGATTGTGAGGCAGTTTGCATGAGGTGTTTGTGTTGCACAAGATTTTTCTTATATAGACTTGATTATGGAGAAGAGAAAGAAGAAGATGACTTTTGTGATTGGATGGATTTTGAGGATACCTCAACTTGAGAAAATTAGAGCAAGAAATTAAGGGGCATTGCTAGTTGTTTTGTAGAAGCAAGTGAATGAATTAGAAGCTGAGTTGCGGAAACGAAGAGTGCATTACTAGAAAAGAGACATTGATAAGAAAGATGATCTAGTGGAAGAGCAAGTGGATGAAGAGGAATTTATTTGTGAACCTAAAGTTGAAGAAGATGAACGAGAAAAGGAAGAGCATGAAAATGACAAGATTTACAAACTTGAAGTAGATCAAGATGATTTGAAGATTGTAGCAATGGAGGAAAATTATAGTGCCTTCATTGGAGATCAAGCAAGTGGAGTAGTTACATGCATTGTTGAAAACATGAAAGAGGAAAGAAAAGATTAATATGTCAAATAGGTAAATTCTTATGAATCATGGGGATGTTGTCTTTGAGATGAGTTTGAAAGATATTGATAATGGTTTGCATGAGGATCTTGTTAGTCATGTGTGGTATGCAAAAGAAGATTTGTATGGTGTTTCTGGGTTGATTACATGTGTGATTAATTCAACAAGGTTGGATGAGGATGAGAGTTATACTTGGGTAGAGTTCATTGCAAAGGAGTATTTTCAGCAGCAAACACTTGTTCCAGCTAGGTGGCTAAAAAGAAGAAAGAAGGAAATATATTGGCACCGGATACTTGTTCCAGCTATGTGTTAGAGGAAGAAAAAAAAAATGTCAATAGTGGCTACTTCATTTTGTGAATCCATACTCGTAAAATTTTTCCTACCATGGGAGTCGGATGTAGGAGCATCATGCATCAAAGAAAAAAAATGTTGAAGCCTTTAGTGAAGATGAAGATGGTTGTATATCTTTCTTTTGGCATCAAAGTGTGGAACACACTTTTCTATCTACCAGGGGAGTCTGATGCAGGAGCATCTTGCATGGGAAAATTAAATTATTAGCAAAAAAAAAAAAATTGTGGAGGAGAGAGAAAGTGACAAAAATAGAAAGAAAATAATAAAAAATTGAAAAATAGCAAAAAAAATGAGAAAAGAGGAATTTCTATTTTCAAGGTGCATAGGTGGCATAAATAGAAAAATAATAAAAATAGTTGTTATTCCATTAATCAAGGTGTGTAGGTGGCATCTTTGAAGTTTATGGAAAGTTCCTTAAATCATGCATTTAATATTTGTTGTGATCCATAAAGGAAATTTAATTTTCTAATTGGGCCACATGGTGGTGCTTAGTTGTATTTAGGTGGAACTTCTAGAAACTTGTAGATATTGTAGAAGGTTGTGAATATTCTAGAATGTTTTGGATAAATCATGCAAGTGCCTATTTAAGGAAGCTCTTAAAATAGAAGCTCTTCAAGTGTAAGCTCTTCAAGTAGAAGCTCTTGTAGTGAAGCTCTTCGAATGTAATCTCTTGTAAGAAAGCTTGAGAAGTAGAAGCTTGGGAAGTAGAAGTCTTAAGAAGAAGCTCTTTTGTTGTAAGCTCTTCTAGTTGGAAGTCCTTAGTGAGGAATCTCTCTTATATTATAAGAGTTTGGAGTTTTTTTCATTTGGAAAATATTGTAATGAATTTCAAGTATTAATGGATGCTTTATGAAGCATTTTTGTCATCTCTCTATCTCCATCTTGTTGTGATTTTGGTTGTGCATTTGTAAGGGTGGTGTGACCCTTCATTAGTGGTATCAAAGCATACCTTTGTCAGTGGTAGCAGAGTGTGTCTACATCATTGACTGTACTTCAATTCTTGAATGCAACTCAACATTCATTGTATGTGACTCAATAGTCATAGAAACTTTCTATTGATTTGCAACTTTATTTACAACATCTTCATTAGTAGGCATACCTTCATAAAAGTATAAAAATTATTTATATTCCTTTGGTTCCTTCATAGGTTCAACCTCATGTACTTCTATATATTCATCAAATTTCACATTTGCACTTTCCATAACTTTGTTAGTGTTAGTATTTAAATTCTTTTAATCTTTACTTCTTGTGGAATAGTCAAGGAATATACCTTCTACATATTTTTCATCTAATTTACCATTCTTAAAATCTTTGAGAATATAACACTTGCTTCCAAATACCTTAAAATATTTTACATTGGGTGATTATCCATATCATAGTTCAAAAGGTGTTGAATAAGTACCTTTTGTGACTTGCACATGGTTCAAGGTATAGATAGTTGTACTTGCAACCTCTCTCCATTATTTCAAAGCAACATTTTTCTCCAGGAGTGTCCTAGCACATTCCATTACAGATTTGTTCCTCCTTTTAGTAAATCCAATTTGTTGAGGGGTTTTAGGGGAAGATGTATATCTTTTGATTCCTATGTCATTACAAAACATTTCAAACTCATTTGATGTAAATTATCCTCCTCTATAAGATGTCAAACATTTCAGACTTATACTATTTTCCTTCTCAACTATTGCTAAGTACCATTTAAATATTTGGAAAGCATCATATTTCTATTTTAGAAACATAATTGTCATCATCCTAGAAGAATCATCAAAAAATAGCATAATGTACTTATCACCTTTATAGCTTTTCACATAAATTGGTCCACACAAGTTAGTATGAACAATTTCCAAAAAATTCTTTAGAGGTGTGAGTCTTACTCTTAAAACTAGACTTTCTCATTTTGCCTAGCTAACATTCTTTGCAAATTATATTGTTAGGTTTCTTCAACTTAGGAAAACCTCTAACTCTTCTCATTTTATTGATACTAACAAAGCTATCAAAATTAACATGACATAACCTCTTGTTCCATAGCCACACATCATCAAATTTTAGAACTAGAGAAGTAGCTTCATCCATATCAAGATAGAATATATTACCTCTAGTTTGATAACCTTTTCCCATTAGTTTTCCAGCAATATCATATATCTTAGCAATGTTGTTCTCAAACTCAATCTTGCAACCTAAATTATTTAGTTGTGACAAACTCAAAAAATTACAATTAAACCCTTCAACATAATGAGAATTGTCACATAAAATCTTTTCTGTGATTTTGATAGAACCTTTTCCTTTTATCAGACTAGGTGCATCATTACCAAATCTTACACTATTTCTATCATGATAATTCAAGGTAATGAACTTACTTATATCTCTAGTCATGTGATATGAAAACCCACTATCAATGATCCATGTGACATTCTTATTCACACAAGACTCTAATGTAGCTACCTCATCGTCATTAGAATCATCATTCATTGCAACAAACACCACTTCACCACCATCATCATCAGATCCATCTTCGGTTTCCTCTTTTGCAATGTATCAAGACTTCTTTCCTTTATCTTGGTAATCTTTGTTATCCTCATCTCTTTTTCTTTTTTACTTGTCTACACCTCTATATTTCTTATTCTGTGGAACTCTAGCAGCAATATGACCAACCTCATTGCAATTAAAACACATAATAGTAATTTACCTTTGAATTTTCCTTTACCTCTATGAAATCTCCTTGCTAGTAGTGTTTAAAGTTGTTCTACATCCTCCTCATCTCTATCACTATCACTAGAAACATATTTTACCTTTTTCTTCTTCTTCTCATTAGGTTCCTTCAATGACAACTTAGCTTTGATAGAAGATCCAACATTGTCATATTTGAAGTTTTCAAAATTAGATAGCTCAAAAGTAGTGAGCCTACCTACCAGACCTTCAATAGTTAGATTAGAACCTAGTATACATCTTAGTTCTTGTATTGCAAAAACTCTAATAGGATACATGGGAAGCAATGTTCTCAAAACTTTTCTTAATATAGTCTCATCATCTCATCATCTATCTTACCAATAGATCCTCTTATAGCATTAACAACATCTTTTATCCTAGAGAAATATTAAGCAACATTTTCACCTTCTTGCATCCTCATATCATCAAATTTACCTCTAAGACTCTCAAATTTGGTTCTTAAAAAATTTGCATCACCTCCAAAGATGGTGTGAAGAGAATTCAACATCTTCTTTGCACTATCACAACCCTTCATGTCATCAAACTTAGCATAACTTAGGGTAGAGACAATCTGAATCTCTAACATTTCTTGGTTGTTTTTTTTCTTCTTTTTTAGATCTTTAGTAGTTAGGGCTCTAATAGGATGAACATGCTCATTGGTGATGGTAGATTTTGCATGGTCTCTAAGACCTCCTAGATGTAATTTCATAAGAATTTTCCATGCAAGAAAGTTTTCCCTGTTAAGCTTGGGTAGCTCACTTTTTGAGATCCTGATCTTTTTCTTCTAGTACCTTCAAACTAGTACTCTTAAGTACATGGCTCTTATACCAATTATTTTAATTCTTTAGAATAAATGAGGTGGAGGGGGGGCGGCAGGGTGAATCAATTATCCAAGGTCCAAATGTACATCTTAGTGAACCCATATCTATAAACCATATTAATGCATACATCCATTAGACCATACAATCACTTAAAACTTTGTAGGCTACTGTCAAATCAACTTTGCAAAAATGTAAGCATGAAACATAAAAAATTCAATAACATATTTGACACAATGATTTTATGTGGAAACCCAATTTGTGAAAAACCACGAGTAACATGCTACTCATTCTCACTCTTCTAAAGTGAGGCCCTATAAAAGGTCAACCATATTAAAGGTTACAACACACATTGTTACATGTGACCTGGTTATTAGATTTCAATCACCCTGTTAGGAGTGAGCCTTGTTAGAGTACTTTAGATCATTCACTTGGAATGTCACCTGATTAAAGGATTTACAAATGACAATTAGGTTAATCTTAATTTAAAGGATTTACCCTAGATAATCAAATACTATTAGTGTTTTTTTTATCTCATTTGATCAAATCCTCCTCATTAATCAAACATATGATAGTACTCAAATCAACTAAGTAGTTATCTTACCAGCAAGTGGCATGTTTGACATCAATGAAAAAATAAGGAATTAAACACATTCTCATAATTGTATTAATCTATTTTCAACAATTGGATGGTGCAACATTAAAGATGCATTGAATGATGTTTTTCAATCAAATGATAATCTTTGCACCCTCAAAGGAAGTCCCTACAACAAACTCAAGGGACTTGAAATTTTTCAACAAAGGGTGCAAGAGCACCCTAACCATGTCCAATGAATTTTGGGTCATGTTAGTATGTTTTGAGTTGTGATAGGATTAGTAAAATAGATATTATTTCAATTATGTTCAAAAGTGTGTTCAAATAAGGTCATGTAGAATACAAATGTCAGATATTGCAAAAGCTTACATTTTAAGAAGGTTGGGTTACTTGAAGAAGGTTACATTTTCACATTTTTGCACTTTAAAAAATTACAAATTTGGTTTTCCTACCTCCAAGCTCATTACCACTCTTTTTTGGCATTTTTTCAACATAATAAAAATAAATAATGTAAAAACCTGAACTCATCTAATAAATTGCAAAATGAAATGATTCATTTTAATGAGCTTAATAAAGAGTTCTTACAAACTACATTGGTTATAGAAATACAAACCTTGTAGCAGCACTAATACCCAATATTATTTGCATTTCCTAGTTCAAGTGAGTCATGTTGCACACACCAACAAGTACAATTGAGTTAATCATGGTATGAGAGAATACTTACAAAAAATGAAGCCAAAACATGGTAGACAAGTTGAGTATTGGCCCTTCCAATTTTTTATTTGATAGTTCCTTGATAATGATACATTCAAAATTCACTTGTGAGTAAAGACCTAGATGTTGAAATTAAGGTTAAATCATTTTTCAATTAGTGACTTAACACTTGGTTATTCATAGTTGCTACCAAGCTCCATATGCAGAAAGAAGAATCCCTCAAGCTTAGTAGAGTCTACCAAACTCCAGAAGTAGATATGAGTTGCTACTAAGCTCATTAGTATAATCAAGCTCTATAGTGTCTACCAAGTTTATGAATGACTACCAAGACATAGTGTGTTAATGAAGCAGAATGAAAGTAGTGTTGATCAAGCTTCAGTGTCAAATGAGTCTATCGAGTTCTTTACTGTTCACAGAGTCATCCAATGCTAACCAAGTTCTTGCTACTCTAGAGTGATCAATGTGGACTGAGCACTAGTGTCAAATGAATTCTAGAGTTTACTAAGTTGAAATTGTTGTCAAGTGTCAAAATATCACTCAAGTGGTCCTTAGAACTTGAGTTATAGCAGTAAGCTAACTTAGTAAAAATTGTTTCAATTAAGTGTTGTAGCCAACTCTAGAAGGTAATTTATGGAATTGTTATATATGTAATACATTTTATCATATCCAAAATATAGATGTGAATCAAGAAAGAATAAATATAGGTCTAAATTAAGAAGGCTACAAGAACTATAAGGAAGAGTAGAGTCTTCTCTATCACAATCACGTGATCATTATATTACACAGGAATCTCATTCAGCAAATCAAGATAAAAACTAGAAATCAACCATTAATTCATCCTAACAAGTGCATTTTTCAAATTCTCTGACAAGGTGGACTTAACAGTCTTTTCTAAATATCCTAATAGAGTGTACACTTCATTGTATATTGTAAATCCTTTCACAAGGTGGACCTAATAGTCATTATTTCTCTTAATAGGGTAGATCAGAAAAAGTGATCAATTGTAAGCTTTAACAGGATAACTTCATACTATAGTAATAATGCTTGTGTGTGTCATCCTCAGCCCAATTTTACTTTTCATTTGGAAGGTTTTTGGGTTACCAAATATCGTGTCAAGTGTTATGAATGTTTTATTGCTTTCAATATTTCATGCATGAAATTATATCATAATATATTGTGAAGGTTTAATTGGTAAATTACAAATTTTATTGGTTTCAAATACACCCCCTCCCCAGATCTATCACCTAGTCTATACTACATTTCAAACAACTAGTATCAGAGCCTTGGTTCTCACAATATTAGTTTAGTAGCTTGAGGAAAGATCAAAGGAAATGAAAGTATATAGACTTTTGTCAAGATAGAAGTTTAGATGAAGCTGATTTAGTATTCAAAGATCTACTTGAAAAGAATCTTAGTCTTCATAAAGAAGTCAGAAAGATAAAAAGAGAACAATAAATTCAATCAATCAGAATATGTGAAGTCATGGAACAAAAGGACAAAGCCAAAGAATAAATAGAATAAAAGGACAATGAAATTCGTCAACTATCTCTTTAGAAAACACATGTGATTAATCAATTCAATGATGAAAATCAAGAGCTTATCAACTTGACAATAGAGAATGAAAGATTATAGAATGACCTCAGCATAGAGAAACAAACTAATGAGAGGATGATGAAATCTTAAGAAACCATGAATCAATTGAATAAGAAAACTCAATTTGGAGAAAAAGGAAAAACTAGATTAAGATACATAGAAGAAGGTGAATCATCTCAACAAGGAGCTTAAATGAATAAAAATCCTACATGTATTCATTTTGGAAAGATGGGGAATACATCAAACAAATGTTGGAGCAATGAAAAACCGAAGCTCAGTGGAAAGTGCTACAGTTGCAAAAAACTATGACATAGAGAAAATGAATGCACAAAGAAATCTAAGTTTGAAGGAAAGTGTTTTAATTGCAACAAACAAGTGTGAAAATCCTTATAATACAAGACCAAGAAAAGGAACCCAACAAAAAAAAATTTCAAAGCTATGTTTGGTTGGGATTACAACAAATAGTGCAGATGTCACTATTTTGGTGAGTATGGGTACACTAGAGAAAATTGCATAAAACACCACATAAGGAAGAGAAACATTACAAAGAGATATTTTGTATGTACATAACTTAAACATCTTACCAAGAAATGTATGAACTTAAGAAGAGTCGAAGATGGAAAGAAAGCTAAGTTTGACAATATCAGATATCAAATGAGCCAACAATGGGTAAAGAAATATCTAGTGAATGCAAATCATAGTCATCAAAGTGTTGATACCCAAGTCAATGAGTTTGGTAACTCAACTATTTCAAACTAGTTAGCGATGGAGATTACTGGAACTATGATTCAAAAGGAGATATCTTATATCAGTTCGAGTCATCAAGAAAAAGGTTTAAATCAAAATTTCAAATTCATTGGGATCACCAAGTTAGATGACAATTAAAGTAATGTCATAAGACCTTACCAAGAAAGGTCAGGTTGCAAGACCTAACTGAGCTTTGATTTAGAGAGTGAGATTGGAGTTATTTCCAAGTTGAGGACTCTACTGAGTTGAAGACTTTGTTGATTTCAAGACCCTATCGAGTTGGAGGCTTTACCGAGTCAAAGGTATCTTTTGAATGTTGAAGACATAGCTGACTTGGGTAGCTTGTCACTAAGCTAACTATTGTATGATGCATTAATGATGCCTGAAAGATAAAATTTTAGTAAAAAAGAGAAATTGAAGGTTATTGTTTTAGTGCAAATTTTTAAAGCTAAGAGTGAAATGTATTTCAGAGCCCCCAAGTGATTCAGAGAAATTTCATCAAATTTTATTCCTACATTTGAAATATTACCTAGTAGTATGGTATCTTCTAGTAAAAAAGTGAAGAAATGTTCAGAAATGTTGGTTAGAGGTGTCGATTGCAAAGCCTTGACATTCAAATTGAGTCTAGTGATTGTGGAAGAACTTGACCCAGTTGGAGCTCAATCATAGATTTCTCCTAAGGTACTTCTAATTCATAATATTTGGTCATATTATCACTATTATATCCAAGAGTTAAGAACCCTATAAATGAACCAGGTGTATAATAATCTATGTGTGCATTGGAATTTGAAACTTGAGCACAAGCATTTGGAAATGAAAGGTTTAATGCATATCCTACATATGATGAGAGATTTTCAAGGAATGTGGATTAGGTTTATTCTAATCTAATTTTAAAACATGTATTTATGGTTGGATTAACTAATTTAGATCACCAAGAAGATGATTCATAGAATCATAGGATTGCCTATGTTTAACAATGAAAAAACCACTAAAACCCTATGTTAAGTTGAACTTGCTAAAAGTACTTTTTTTGAGTGGGATGGTAGAGGGATGAAATTTAATGGTGTAATTGACATGGAGATCAAATTCAAAATCCATGCTATTACCCACAAGATCTATAGCTTGAGCCATCTAAACAACATTCTGTGCGAAGTTGCTGACCTAGCATACAAAGTGGCAAAGAAAACATTTTCTTTTGAACTTGCTGAGTTATTGTGAACCAACTAAAAAAAACATTGAGAGCATTTAATTTTCAAACAATAATCCATGTAATTTTGGATCACTTTTGACTTGTTTGTTTTTTTGTGTACAAAATTTTTTTCCTTCCAAAGAAAATTAGGCTCTAAAGTTTGTCGAGCATTGATAGTGTTTGTTGTGTATCAGGACATCATCGAGTTTGTCTTTAGAATAAAAGTTATAATAGTTGGGCTAACTTTGTGAATTATGATGAAATTGGTATTGTAGCCAACTCTAGAAGGTTGTGATTTGGATTGTTATATAAGTAATACATTTTATCACATCCAAATAAGAATGTGAAAAAAAAAAATGATGATCAGGAATGTGAATTGAAGAAGGCTACAAGTAGCATAAGAGACAAAAAAGATTTATCTATCATACTCCAGTGATCATTGTAATTCAAGAAATCTTATTTAGCAATTTAGAGTTGTAGATCAAATATTAGCCACTGGTTCATCCTAATATGTGCATCAGTCAAATCGTTTAATAGGGTAGACTTAATAGTCCTTTGCTAAATCTCTTAACCAAGTACATACTTTATTGTATGTTGGTAAATCCTTTAACAAAGTGGAACTCATAGTCATTATTGATCCTAATAGGGAAGATCACTAGAAGTGGTCAGTTGCAATACTTAATAGGTTAGCTTTATACTGTAGTAGTAAAGCTTGTGGGTATCATCCCCACCTAGCTTTCTATTTGAAAGGTTTATGGGTAACCATTGTTGGAAGCATGAATATTGATGTTAATTCTATGAGGGAGTATTGTAGAAACATGATTAGATCATTATCATGATGATATGTTACATTCATGGTTGTGTCCATCATTGATGTCTACATAACAATTTTCTATGATATTTGACAGAAGAACAACAATAAAGATCAAGTTGGTACAAATGGATCATTGAACATTTTCACTAAGTGAGGTTAAAGAAAGATCTTACTAAGTGTCTAGTATATGTAACTAACCTAAAAAGCATAAGATATTAAGTTTGGAAGAATTTATGCATCTTTCAGTAAAGACTATTCTAAGATAGAGTTTACAAAAGCATGTTCTGCTAAACCTATTATATCTCTTAGTAGTTTTTTTTATTTTAAGAAGAAAGGCTAAATGTTTGTAGAATACATGTTGGAGATGACATAGCTAAGCTCACTCACCATGATATTATATCTATGGAAAGTTATTCAAGTTACAAGGTGATAGATTTATGTTATCACTAAGTATAATGTGTTCTTAATGAGGTCCTATAATTATTAATTGAGAAGGTGTAATAGCCAACTCAGGGAATTGTTTTATGGATTTTGTATAAAGGAAGGAAATTTTACTTTGTTATGGATGAATGAATGAATTATTTTAAGAAACAAGAAGAGCAAAGAAAAGGAGAAACAAATTAAGAAACCATTTTCTTGAGATTGTTGAATCCATACAAACATCTAATCAAGATTGTTTGCAATATAACAATGTAGTGAATCCCACTCACGACCAATTGTAAAGAAAATAAATAGACCACTTAGAAATAACTTATATGAAATATTTATAAAAATTAATAAAATATAATAACATTTCATAATTACCTCTCACATTCCTACTAGAATTACAAAAGGAAAGGAAGACTTCTAAGAGGGGGGGTGAATCAGTACTTTAAACTTTGAGCCATAAAATATTCACCACACATCCATCTTAAATGTTCAATAAGTAAGCTAAAATACTATGTAAAGCATATACATCTAAAGAATATAAATAAGTAAACATTCACACATTCATGACATAAGATTTGGTTACCCAAAAACCCTTCAATGAGAAGGTAAAACTAGGTCAGGGATGATGCCCACTAATCTTCACTATTGTAGTAATAAAGTGTATCCAATGAAGGTTAAAATGTTTGATCATGAACCATTATCTACCCTATGAAAATCCTATCCTATTAAAGGATTACAGAGACCATTAGGTCTCACCACATTAAAGGATTTCAACACCCTGTTAGAAGTGTACCTAGTTAAAGGGCTTCAACTCACAATTAAGTACCTTGTTAGAGGATTTCTTTTTTTTTTAAAGAGGGGTAAATGCTTTGACCTAGAGCTATGAACCAGTGAGGCCACAAATAGGGGACCTCATCCCAATTAGATTTGAACCTTTATGGCAAGGATAACAACTCAACAACTTAACCATCACAACATGCCACTATTGGCACCTTGTTAGAGGATTTAAATACAGCCTATTAGGACTACTTTGCTAAGAGATTTAACTAATTCACCTGTTAAAATGTCTCAGCATTGATCTTGTAGTTAGAACTCTAATTCTTGATAATATATCACGTCTATTCTATTGTGTAATTGATCCTTCTTTATTAGATGTCTCTCTGATGTTCATTGTTTCCTTCCTCTATTCTCCTTTAACTAATTCTACAATTTAGGTCATAATTCTTTGATCACCATAAATATCCTATTTTTTGCATACAAAACTATCTTTGATCATTCATTCATTCCCTTTCACACTCATATGAAGTTTAGGGATCATCTTCGTTAAGAAGACCTAGGTGACTTAGGGTTAGGTATGAATCAACGACTATGATTCATCCATATTTCCACTTAAACCTCCCCTTTAACTAATTTGGTGCATGTGATACATAGGAATTCCAACTTAAGATTCATCCTTATTACCAAAATATCATAATTCAATCTTTTAGTCAGCTCAAAAATGGTTTTGCAACATAAATTTTACCTCAAAATCTCATAACTCCCCTTGAGTTGTTTGATTTGTTTTGTATTGTATCCTATATCAAAATCTATCTCCTATTGAGTAGATTTTCCTCAACTGATACTCTTTCCCTATTTTCTACCCTTTTTCTTACTCCCCCTTTCTTACTCCCTCATACTTGCTCCCCCTTTTTAACACTGATGTCAATGGGTTATACACTAATAGTGTATTTTTCCAAAAAGGAGTTATAGACCTCAAGAATGATCTTAAAAGTTGCATCCCAATTATCGCAAGCTACCTCTAAAGACTTAATTTGGATGGACAAATAAGTAACAAGGTGTACTAAGCCATCTAATGTAGAAAGATTGGGGTCTTTCTTCATAAATGTTTCTACATAGCCTAGCTCCTTGTGTAGAATTTCCATGTGAAGAGTCAATGTAGACTGGATGCTAATTAGTTTAGCCCTAATGTTGGCTTCATCTATGTTTAGTGTTGCTAACTAACTTTGGGTTTGTAACAGGGTCCTAAAAATTTTCTCACTTTGAGCTAGAGTCATGGGCAATTTGGCTCTAGATGACTAAATTTGACTTTTCAATCTCAGGATGTGATTCCTTATCTTCTATGTGAAGAGTGTAGGATTACATAGTTTGGTGTATAGAGAGAAAACATTTTCTAGTACCTTCTTTACATTTTCTATCTTAGGTGTCAATCCAACTTGTGTTAGTGCAATTTCACTAGATATCTTCTCATTCACTTTAGTTTGAAACTTCTTCTCAAACCATCCTAACAATTTGACATTAGTATCTAGGTCTATATTACTTACTTTATCCACTATGTTGGCCTTCAATGATTGGCTTAGTTTCATCTAGAGTAGGTAGACTAAATGCATCTAAGGAAAATTCTTTGATGTCAATTAAAGCTTACTTTTATCTTCTGTGTGAAGAGTGTAGGATTACATAGTTTGGTGTATAGAGAGAAAAAAATTATTTAGTACCTTCTTCACACTTTCTATCTTAGTTGCCAATGTAACTTGTGTTAGTGCAATTTCACTAGATATCTTCTCATTCACTTTAGTTTGAAACTTCGTCTCAAATCATCCTAAAAATTTGACATTAGTATCTAGGTCTATATTACTTACTTTCTCCACTATGTTGGTCTTCAATGATTGGCTTAGTTTCATCTAGAATAGGTAGACTAAATGTATCTAAGAAAATGTCTTTGATCTCAATCAAAGCTTGATTTTTCCTATGCTCCCTTTTGAGTAGATGTTTCTTTCTTTCTAGGGCTTCCTATAGCATTCTCATTTGATCAATTGTTATTTCAGCATAATCAAATTTATGCAATACAATTCCTTCATGTACACTAACATCTCCATAATGAATTACCTCTTATGCATTAGATGAGCTAGGACTCAGCACTGATAATTGTAGAGGTTTTGCATCTGTGTTTGGCCTCTAAAGAGTTTGACTAGAAAAAGAGTTTGACTAGAAAGAGCTCCTAATTTTGGTAATGTTACTAGTGCTTGAATTGATTCTAGATCCTTTGGCTTGGTTGTCACATTTGTCTCTTCATGCTTGTCCTTTTTAACCTTTTTCATTTCAATTGCATTTTTGAACTTGTGCTGGAGGTGCAAGTACATCTACCTAACTTATTTAACTTGATTTATCTATTGAGAATAGATTGAAGAAGCTAATTAATGTAGAGATAGACTCAACAGAAGCAACAAAAAAAGGAACTAGCACCAAAATGATGTAGAGATAGACTTAATAGAAGCAACAACAAAAGGAACTAGCCCCAATAAGAGATAGATAATAAAATTCTTCTAATTGATTAATCAAATGAACAATATACACACTTGCTCTTCTACAAATTTCTTCTCCTCATAAGTTCGTGTCCAAAAACTTTGTCCTCCAAAAACTTGCCTAACTCTAAGCCCAAAGACTCTATTTATAATTGCTAAGATGGCCTATGGAATATTCTAGATTATTACATAATAGGAAAGCCAACCAAAAGAGATCTCAAAACGTCTTATAGAATGTTCTAGATCTTGCCAAAATGGCTTATAGAATGTTCTAGATCATTATAGAATAGGAAAACTAACCTCATAATGGTTTGGGCACACCCAAGTCAACTTTCATATTTTCATAAACCTCTTCCCAATAAGAATTCAAGTAGAACTTCTACAAACCTACAATAAATGGATTATAAAAAAATAAATGGGACCTCATCATATATGAATTCATCAATTTGGTTCATCCTAGGAACCTTTGCATCCTTTTTTTTGATGTCTTTATGTTGCAATATCTCCATGCTTAGAGACAAATTCATTACAATTTGATCCTTATCTATCCTCGTAGCTTCATCACAAGTCTTCTTCCTTGATGTAACTATTATTCTTTTGATAGGCCATACCACTTTCTTTCTTAACTTCAAATTCCATCTCTTGGTTCCATCAAGAACCATCACATCCTTCTCTTTTCCATATTTATGAACCCTTTCATCACAAGGCTCATCAACCATTTCAACCTCTTTTCTATCTTCAAGAATTTTTTTATCATAAGTTTCATCAAAAACATGTTGTTGCTCACCTTGTATATCTACATCATTGTGTTCATCTGGTATGTCAGCATTGATTCATTCATCTGGTATTTTAGCATCAATGTGATCAGGTTGTTCTTTCACTGGACAACTCTTCTCTTCCAATGTCTTAGTACAGGCTTCTATAATCTAAATTAGTTGATGCTCCAGATCTATGTTTTCTTTTTCTATATTTTTTTTCAATTCCCCTTTTAGCCATTCGGAATCTTCTTCATGCTTTCTAAATTCCTGCATTAGGAATTCCATTCATTCTTTTATCTCTTGATCTATTCTAGCTTCCTCTTCTCTTTTCTTCTTTTTCTCTTCCACTTTTTTCCTTGCTTCTTCCTTTTTCTTGTTTTGAAAATCCCAATGTGAAACCAATGCATCAAATAGTATCTTCTAATCATGAGATAAATCTCCTCTTGTGACCATTGTCTCCTATCTAGGTTCTTTCCACTCAACCTAGTCTTTTTGCCACACTTATAGGTTCTTTCCTCAACTTGTTACAAAATCTAATTTTTCTTAGAAGCTGAAAGCTTTCCCCAAGCTCTAATACCAAAAATTATTTAGAGATAAACTCAATAGAATAAAAAAAAACTAAAAGGAATGAACACCAAAATGATGTAGAGATAGACTCAATGAGAGCAACAACAAAAGAAACTAGCACCAGCAAGAGATAGATAGTAAAATTCTTCTAACTAATTAATGAAATGAATAGTATACACACTTTCTCTTCTATAGATTTCTTCTCCCCATAACTTCATGTTCAAAAACATTGTTCTCCAAAAACTTGCCTAACTCTAAGCCCAAAGACTCTATTTATAATTGCTAAAATGGCCTATGGAATATTTTAGATTATTGCATAATAGGAAATCCAACCCAAAGAGATCTCAAAACACCTTATAGGATGTTCTAGATCTTGCCAAAATGGCTTACAAGATGTTCTAAATCATTACAGAATAGGAAAACTAACCTCACAATGGTCTGGGCACATCCCAAGAAAAGATTATCATAAATGACACAATCAAAATAAATCATGCAAGTCAACAATTGCTGCAACTCAGTCATGACTGAAATGTAGTAGCAACCTAAAGCATGATGGCCATACGTACATGTGGAAAATGAAATTAAAACTTAAAAACTCTTAATGTGGGTACTCCTGCACCACTAATGAAAGATGAAGATTGTAAAGGGAGATTGTTGAGAATATACAAGAATGAAAAATATGCTTCAATCATTATTTTTTCACTGATGTCAAACTTGCTTTTTGCTCGTATGATAACTGCTAATAAGATTTAAGTACTATCACTTATTTGATTGATGAAGATGATTTGATCAAAAGATGTAACAATAGCACCTAGAGGATTTGATCAGTTAAGATAGTGATAGCATGATGTATTGATAATCTACTTAAGGTTACAAAGGCTGGTCAAACTAAGAAAGTTTAGAAGAACAAGTTATACAAATTTTGTCTACCAAGCTTGACCGAGTGGATAGTAGGTGTCGAGAAAAGTTAGTACAAGCCAAGTAGAAAATTAGTTGGAGCTGAGTAAAAGTTCATTCTAGTATATGCCATGTAGAATAGTGGATGCCAACTAAAGTTTACTTGATGCCAAGCACTAGTAAACTTTAGTTTATGCCGAGTGATTTTTCAGAGGATGACGAGCAACACAATATGTACCAAGCATCAAAAGCTAGATAATGTCGAGTTGTATTATTTAATAGATCATGAATTCTATGGATCAGAGCTGAAAAGTTTGTTTTCTTGGATTATGTGAACCAAGTGGAAGATAATATTGATGAGTTGGAGGCACAAAATTCAAGGTAAACTATTTTTAGATGAATTCAAAGAGGATTGTAGGAGAAGTTTCTAGAAGAGATATGGAATGTAGGATAGATTCATTGTATCCTACCTAATCCATCAAAAAGAGAAAGAGTGGAAAAAGATATTAATTTCCTAGTTATAGGAATGGTTGGTCATGAAGAAAGATTATCATGTGTGAGAACCTAAGGAAGACAAGGAGTTAAGGGTGTTGATTCATCTAGTGACCTAAAAGAAGAGTCTGCAATGGCATTTTAAGAAAGAATGCTTAAGGATATGAATGATTGAAGGGTAAACAAGCTATTAGAGCTACAATCTATGAAGGCCAAGTAGAATGGAGGATTGAACAATAATCTGTAATCTACAAATGAAGTTGTAGGTTGTTATCAGATCAAAGCCTTACTGTTACTCTCTAACAATTGTATCAGTCTAGGGTAAATCCTTTGGATTAAGGTTGACCTAACAGTCATTTTTAAATCCTTTAACTAGGTGACATTCCAAGTGAATGGTCTAAAGTTCTCTAACAAGGCTCACTTCTAATAGGGTGATTGAAATCCTTTAATAGGGTCACATTTAACAGTGTGTATTGTAACCTTTAACAATTTTAGCCTTTCATAGGGCATCACTTCAGAAGAGTGAAAAAGATTAGCACATTACTCGTGGTTTTTCCCAGATTGGGTTCCCACATAAATCATTGTGTCAAGTGTGTTGATGATTCTATTATGTTTCATGTTTACATTTTTGTAAGTTGATTTGATAATAACCTACAAGTTTTAAGTGATTGCATAATCTTATGAATGCATGCATGATGAAGTTAACTATTTTATGGGTTCACTAAGCTATGAAAAGTTTTACTTATACATCTGGACCTTAGATAATTGATTCACCCCCCATCCCCCACTACCCCCACCCCCTGCACTCTCAATTATTCTAAAGTATTCCAACAATTGGTATTAAAGTCATCCACTTAAGAGGACTAGTTTGAAGGTACTAGAAGCACAAAGATCAAGATGTCAAAAAGAGAAGTACCCAAGCTCAATAGAGATAATTTTCTTGCATGAAAAATTTTGATGAACCTACACCTTGGAGGACTTGGAGATCATGCACAATCTACTATTACCACTAAGCATGTTAATCTTGTTGGTGTTGTAACTACTAAGGATATGAGAAAGAAGAAAGAACATAACCAGGCAATGCTAGAGATTGCGTCTGCCCTGAGCTATACTAAATTTGATGATATCAAAGCTCTTAATAGTGAAAAGAAAATGTGGGATGCCCTAACCACTATCTATGGAGGAGATGCAAATGTTATAATAGTAAAAGCTAACATTTCTAGAGGTAAGTTTGATGATATGAGAATGGAAGAAGGTGAAAACATTTCTCAATATGTCACAAGGATAAAAGAAGTTCTTAATGTAATAAGAGGAGCTACTAGTAAATTAGATGATGACACTGTGCTAAGTAGATTCTTGAGAACACTACTGCCTATATATGCTATTAAAGTTTCTACAATTCAAGAACTAAGATGTATATCAGGGAATGATCTATCACTATGTATAAGAGCGACAACTATGTTGAAAATGTTATAAGAGCCAAACCTAAAATTATTAGAGGTAAGTTTGATGATATGAGAATGGAATAAGGTGAAAATATTGTTATATATGTTGCAAGGATAAAAGAATTTCTTAATGCAATAAGAGGAGCTACTAGTAAATTAGATGATGACACTATGCTAAGTAAATTCTTGAGAACACTACTACCTATATATGCTATTAAAGTTTCTACAATTCAAGAACTGAGATGTATATCAGGAAATGATCTATCACTTGAAGGTTTGGTAGGCAGACTCACTACTTTTTGTTGGAATAATGATATATTTGTCATTAGTTACAACACTTATTTGATTCTGAATTACCGAGTTCATCACTCAGTTTACAGTTCATACCGAGCATTCGTTGGTTACCAAGTATGTTCAGTAGTGTTTACTGAGTCAAGAAGGTAAATGAAGGATTTAGTATTTACCGAGTCAGGAAGGTAAATGAAGGATTTAGTATTTACTGAGTCAGGAAGGTAAATGAAGGATTTAGTATTTACCGAGTCAGGAAGGTAAATGAAGGATTTAGTGTTTACCGAGTCAGGAAGGTAAATGAAGGTTTCAGTGATTACCAAGACAGAAAGGTAAAAGAAGTATTTGGTGCTTACCAAGTGAATCGTCAGAGTTAGTTTCTATTGAGTGACACAATGTTTACCGAGTCACCAGTGGTTACCAAGTTTTGAGCTACTCAGAATGATTAGTATGGACCGTACCCCTGCTCTTACCGAGTACATGATGATGCAGTGTATTGCAATGGATGCCGAGTGTCAGAAGGTCAACGAGTGAGTTTGAGGAACCTGAGTTTTCTACTATCTGGCCGACTCAGTAATGTTTGGTCCACTTGTGTTCAGCCGACCTTGTTGCTGTAGATATTGGAATGGTATATATATAATGTATTGTGCCATTTGCAATAGAGTGAAGTAAGAATGTAATTGAGCAAATTGAAAGAGAATCAACAGCAGAGTATTCAGCAAGGTTATCAAGGAGCAGCAAAGATATATCCATCACATCAAGTGATCAGTACATAAGATCTAATCAACAAACCAGTTGCAAGTAGATCCACTACTTCATCTTAACAAGTGAATCAGTTTGTAAATCCTTTAACAGGGTAGACTTAAAAGTCTTTTGTAAATCTCCTAACAGAGTGCATACTTCATTGTATGTTTGTAAATCCTCTAACAAGGTGGATCTAGTAGTCCTACTTGCTCCTAACAGGGAAGATCACTAGAAGTGATCATTGTAAGCCTTAATCGGCCAACTTTATACTGCAGTATTGAAGTTTCGTGGGCATCATCCCCACCCCAGTTTTACTTTCAAATTGAAAGGTTTCTGGGTCACCAAATTAGTGTGTTAATCTTTTCATGTGTACAGTAAAGAAGATGAATGAATGGTGAATTTGTTATTATGCTGAATTGGTTTAAATTTTTTAAGTTTACTGATTCACCCCTCCCCTCTCAATAACCTTGTTAGTCTAGAATATTTCCAACAATTGGTATTAGAGCAGTGTGGTTCTCAAGATAAAGTTTAAACAACTTGAGCAAAGATCAAGGACAATGGAGATATTCAGACTTGACAAAACTATTGAGAATGAGAAGCTAGATTTGGAAATGGCCATGATACAACTCAAAGAAGCAAAAGAGCATCTTTCTCTATCCCTAAAAAGAAGGAAAGATCTTGCAAAAGAAACAAATGATCATCAGTATACTGAAAAGAAAATTGAAGATCTCATCCCATCAAATAGTTCAAATGAAGCTAATGAGGCAGACAAGGCAATCAAAGAACTTCTACAAAAGAATGGATCTTTGCAAGAAGAAGTAAGGATGGTAAGATTGGAACAAGAAACTCAATCAATAAGATTTTGTGAAATTATGGAGCAAAGAAACATGATGCAAGAAGAAATAGAAAGAAGGGACAATGAAACTCAAAATCAGTCCCTTGAACATGAAGATCTAGCAGATTAACTATCCAATGCAAATGAAGAAATCAGGATTCTCAAAGCACAAAGTGAAAGAATGAAAAATGAATTGAATATTGAAAGACAAATCAATGAAATTCTAAGAAGAGACCTAAGATCTGAAAGGAAGATCAATGAAAGCTTGGAAAATGATCTAAATGTTGAAAAACAAGTCAATGAAAGGATGATGAAATCTCAAGCAAACATGAATCAATTGAATCAGTAAAATGAGAAAAAATTTTATAAGCAAAAAGATAAAGCTGGTCTTGGAGACAAGGAAGAAGGTGAATCTTCTGAACAAGGTACCCAAAGGAATCAAAGACCCACTTGTAATCATTGTGGAAAGATAGGTCATACATCTAACAAATGTTGGAGTAATGGTAAAGGTAAATTCAATGGAAAATGTTTCAATTGCAATCAGCATGGTCACAAAGCCAATGAATGCAAGGAGAAACCAAAGTTTGAAGGCGAATGTCACAAATGCAAGAAACAAGGACACAAGGCATCTGAATGTAGATCAAAATCATTCAATCCAGCAGAACAAATTGTCAAAGCAATATTTGGTTGGGATTACAATACTTCGTGCAGATGTCACTATTGTGGAGAATATGGACACATAGGAACAAACTATAGAAGGCATTACCTAAGGAAGAAAGATACAACCATAAGATGCTATACTTTTACTGAACTTGGTCATATAGCCAAGAATTGCATGAATATAGGAAAGGTTGAAGATGAAAAGAAAACTAGAGCTAATAATATTCAAAAGCAAATGAAACAACAGTGGATTCCTAAGTCTACCAAGCAAGAAAATTCAAATGATGGAAATGTCACTCTAGAAGTGGGTGACTCCACCATTCCTAATTAGACTTATCAAGAAGGATAAGGGACTACATCTTAAATCCATATCCTAAGTAGTTCCAGAAAGAAGGAGTGGAAATGATAAATCAGTATTGCAGATACAAGTCATAATTCACAGTGTTGCATCTACCGAGTAAGGTGGGTTTTAAGAATTTATCGAGCTTGGTCGGGGAAATAAGAAAGGTTTTGTGTGTTCATTGAGTTTCAAGGTTTACCGAGTAAGTTGGTGACTATTTTTAAAACCCTAATTCTCAGCTACCTTCATACCCGAGCATTAATGATAGAATTTTGATCAAAAAGGCAGAATTTGATCTCATTTTTCACCACGAATTTAGAGTTCACAGAGCAAATATATTTTCAAGTGCATCCAAGTGAGTTCAAGTGATTTGAAGTGATTTTTCAGTGAAAAATTTGTGTTATGAAATCGTTCTCTCATCGAGCAGCAATGGCATCAGCAAGCACTAGTGGCAGCAAGGTGAATAAAGGTTCTGAAATGCTTGTGAAAGGAGTCGAATGGAAGGCGCCTAGTTTCAAAATCGTTCCTACCATCGCTGAATCACTCAACCCGCATGGAGCTCAATCGCAGATCCCTCCAAAGGTACTTCTTATCAATGATATTCATACTCATTTCAAGTGTACTGTGCAAGAAATAGGGACACTAGATATGGATAGTACCCTAGCCGAGTTATGCGTGGATGGAACCCTAAAACCTGAGTTTAAACATTTGGAAACCAAAGGTTTAACCCATATCCCACATTTGCCAAGGAGTTTCCAAGTGAAATGGGTAAGGTATATCTTAAGCCGTGTGCATAATGGACAATTGTGGTTAGAGCAACCCATCCTCATAACGAAGAAGATGATCCACAAGATCATGGGTTTACCAATGTTGACCAAAGCCAAAACCACCAAAACCCTAGGTCGAGATGAACTTCAGAAATTAACCCAAGCTGTATGGGATGGCAGAGGTTTAAAGCTTAACAATGTTTCAGATATAGAACTGAAATTTGGTATTTGTGTTATTACATACAAACTGTATAGTTCTAGCAGGCTGAATAGTGTACCCTGTGAGGCTGTAGATTTGGCATATAAGATTGTGAATAAAAACATGGAGTTTGACCTAGCTGATGTGCTATTAAAACAATTGAATAAAAACATGGATAGCATAAAGACTACAAAGACAAACCCCTGTAAATTTGGTTCTTTGCTAGTTTGTTTATTTTTCTATGTACAGAAATTCTTTCCATCTAAAGGTGCAGTTGTATGGAGGAAAGATACTCCAATTTTGTATCAAATAAATGAGTTCATAGCAGAAATGGGTATCAATTTTGACAAGGTAATGGATAATTATTTTGAAGATTTCAAGGAAAGGATGAACAACAGGTTCAGGATACCTCCGAAACTTGTTGAAGATTATAAGGATGATGTCTGTTTCATGGTTGACTATGACAAAGTCTACATCCAGGCAGTCAAACCCTGAGTGGCATGGGTAAAACCATTGCCCTATGAGCTAAATATTGATGATGCTAGAGATATCATTGAGGCACTGGTAAATGAACCAGTGGATCCCAAGTTGCCTACATTTGGAACCTATGAAGAGGAAAAGGTTAGAATAGAGCTTGAAATCAAGCTTCCTCAAGCAATCTCTAAAGGCAAGAGAAAGATAGAAAAGCTGAAAACTGATACTGGACCTCTTATGCTTATCGAGGGCAATGTTGAGGATGAAGAAAAGAAAGAAGAAGAAGAGGAGCCAGAAAAGGAAGTAGAGCTAGCAAAGAAAAAGGGTAGGGTAATCATTATCAAACCTCAGGTGGTGTTCATAAGGAGAACCAGGAGAGGCAAGAAAGAAGTTGTGTTCAGAAAACCTCCTCTAACATTCGAAAAAAGGATAAAACAACTAAGGATTGGTGCAGGAATCAGCAATTTCAAGGCATTGAAATATGAAACCAGAACTCCTGCTGAGCAAAAAGAAATTGAAGATGTGATAATGGAGAAGTTGGGAACTTGGAAATTCTCCCCAAACCAATTTGTTTCCCAAATTCTTGTTGAACTATTTGATAAAATAAAGGTGAGATGGGAGAACACCGAGCAAACAGTTAAAGACATTTTTGAGCAAAGATTAAGAGAACTGGTCCCCAGCCTAACAGATGCAGAAATCAAAAGGGCATTGAAGGATCATGAAGGCAAAATGAATATGAGATTTAATACATGTATCATATTGCTAAAAAGCATTGAGCCAGTTGTTAAAAATGCAACTGATGTTTGGAGTGATGCATATAAACTACATAAGACAACTGAGGAACCCATAGAGATCAAGGATGATGATGACAATGGTGATGATGAAGAGGATATGGATTGTGGCAACACCATTTCCATGGAAGTAACTGATGAAGACCTTGAACAGGTAATGAAAAAGGAAGAAGAAGAAAAGGAGGAAGAAAATGTTAAGGAAGAGGATGATGCAATCAAAATTACAGCAGCTATGATTGCCTCCCTTCCTTACTCTCCACCAAAGAATATAAAATCTACTATGGAGATAGGATCTTCAAGCAAGATTGTGAGCACAACAGAGACATCCATTGCTCAATTTCATCTAGTCTCTTCTCAGCTCCAGGTTTCTGCAATGCAAGTGCCAAGCACTTCATCTACCGAGCTGGCAGTCACTTCTTCAGTTACTGAGCTGCAAAGTACATCATCAGCCACCAAGTCATCCACTGTAGTAGTTACTTCACTGAGTATATCTCTTCCACCTATAGCTTGTACAGTAAGTCTTCCAAGTTTCTTATCAATTTTGTCTTCCTCAGCCACATTGGCCCCAATTTTTTCTCCAGTCAGTTCTCCAACTGTAAATATACTAGTATGTACATAATTTTTGAGTAGTACATCATTTTTGGGAAGTATATCAAGTTTTGATACAGCCAACACTTCTCTTAGTTTACCTTTAGTTGGTCCCATTTCAGTCTTGACTGCTAGTTCTGCATCATCAACCATTGTATCTACTTCAAAAGGAAAAGAGGTAAGTACTACAGATAAACCAAAGACACCATTGAAACTGCTGCTTACAGGCAAAGTATTAGATGGTGATATAGATTTGGATGAAGAAATTGTCATTCCAAAGATAAATCTAGAAACTGCTACAGTTAATGAACTAAGATTGGCTAGTCAGCGTCTAGAGCAAAAGGCACAACAAATGTAGCTAAGGAATGAAAGGGACAGAGAATTCAACATAATTGAGAGTGCTAAAAATATAATAGCTAAGGCTATAAGTGTTGATGTGGATTCATCTCAAAACATTTTGTTGCAGCTAGAAGAAGCGGTGAATAAATTTATTGAGGATATCTTAGGACAAGAAAAGTTAATGGAGAAAGTAGAAAGGAAATTTGAAAATAAGGTGCTTGAGCACATTGCTCAACACTTAGCAATAAAACAGGTTAAATTAACCTCAATTTTTTCTAACATTGAAAATTATTTTAATAACGTAACCTCACTTTTTGCCAAACTTTGTGATGTTACCGAGTATACAAAGGAAATAAGAGAAAAGTTAAATAAGATAGATAAGGATCTAAAGATAAGTGCCCAATCGCTGAAGCTTGACCCCAGCTCAAGCTCATCTCATCACCTCAGGATCAAATTTTTTACAGAGAAGTAGGCAGAGCTACTCAAAGAGGAAGGAAGGATAAGGTCTACACTACTAGAAATCTAGAACATGATCCTTCCCATCATGAAAACAATGCAGAAACACATTGCATATTCAAAAACATTGATCCATGACAATAACTTCTTTGTTGCAGACCATATGATTGAACTTTCTGCAGAAGTTTAAGTAGCTCTCTCCACATGTAAAATCCTGCAAGACAATTGGGATAAAACTCTGCAACTAATTCTTCAGGTACATTTTGAGTTTATCACACATTTTGGTGTCTCCATGTAAATACATTCTTTATTCTTTGGCATTATTGTCAAAAAGGGGGAGAAAGTAATATATAGAGGAGAATCAGACACAAAAGGGGAGAAGGTAATAAAGTAATAAAGAAATAATGATAGTGGTGATAATATGAATAAAGACATATAACTCATGTAAAAACCTTGTGTATAATGTATGGGGGAGTTATATGTAAGGTAGCCCATGTATATTCAGCACAGAAGACTCAAGTCAGTTTTGTCAAATCTTGTATATAAATTTTGGCTCATAAGTGTTTTTGTCACTAATTCCAAAGGGGGAGATTGTTGGAATAATGATACATTTGTCATTAGTTACAACACTTATTTGATTCTGAATGCTTATCGAGTTCATCACTCAGTTTACAATTCATACAGAGCATTCGTTGGTTACCAAGTATGTTCAGTAGTGTTTACCGAGTCAGGAAGGTAAACAAAGGATTTAGTATTTACCGAGTCAGGAAGGTAAATAAAGGATTTAGTATTTACCGAGTCAGGAAGGTAAAAAAAGGATTTAGTATTTACCGAGTCAAGAAGGTAAACAAAGGATTTAGTGTTTATCAAGTCAGGAAGGTAAATGAAGGTTTCAGCGATTACCAAGACAGAAAGGTAAAAGAAGTATTCAGTGCTTACCAAGTGAATCGTCGGAGTTAGTTTCTACCGAGTGACACAATGTTTACTGAGTAGATCTAATTAGCAGGTGAATCAGTTTGTAAATCCTTTAATAGGGTAGACTTAAAAGTCTTTTGTAAATCTCCTAATAGAGTGCATACTTCATTGTATGTTTGTAAATCCTCTAACAAGGTGGATCTAGCAGTCCTACTTGCTCCTAACATGGCAGATCACCAGAAGTGACAATTTCTAGCCTTAACCAGCCAACTTTATACTGCAGTATTGAAGTTTCGTGGGCATCATCCCCACCCTAGTTTTACTTTCAAATTGAAAGGCTTTTGGGTCACCAAATCAGTGTGTTAATCTTTTCATGCGTACAGTAAAGAAGATGAATGAATGGTGAATTTGTTATTATGCTGAATTGGTTTAAATTTTAAAGTTTACTGATTCACCCCTCGGCTCTCAGTAACCTTGTTAGTCCTGAATATTTCCAACACTTTTGAGTTATCTAACTTTGATAATTGTAGACCTAAAAGCATTGAATCTCCTTTTAAAGCTAAGGTATCATTAAACAAACCTAAAGAGAATAAGAAGAAGAAGAAAAAGTATGTGTCTAGTGATAGTGATACAGATGAGGAGGATGTAAAATAGCTTGAAGCACTACTAGTAAGAAGATTCCACAAAGATAAAGTTAAGTTCAAAATTAAATTACCTATAATTTGTTTCAATTGCAATAAGGTTGGTCATATTGCTAGCCATATTGCTGCTAGATGTCCAAAAAAGAATCATTATAGAGCTAGTGACAAATACAAGAGTAGAAGAGATAAAGACAACAAGGACTACAAAGACAACAACAAAAAATCATGCTACATGGTTGAAAAGAAAAAAAAGGATGATTTTGATAAAAATGATAATGAAGTGGTATACTTTGCAATGAAGGACAAATCTGATGAAGATGACGCAATTGCAATTGTAACTTGTGTGAACAAGAATGATAGATGGCTCATTGAAAGTGGGTGTTTACATGAAATGACTGGAGACATGAAATGTCCCTTTTCTGATTTTATATGATATTTCAAGCCTCTAATCACATTTTTAAAATCAAACAACCAATAATACAAAGATCCACAAACTTGTCAATAAACCCCAAATTGGGTATGTCCGAAATAGTGCCAAAAACTTTACAATGTCATATATTATTAATAAATCTGAAAATGGACATTTTTACAGAAATTTCAGCAGCATAATGGCCTACAAAATTACATTTCAATATTTGTATAGCATTTACACAAAAGCTCACAAACGTAGGACAAAAACTATGCTCATCGGGCTCTCGAAAATAACACAAAATAGCCGAAAACACAACAAAAACACTAATAATCCATCACAAAAGTATAATCATAGAAAAATAAACATATTTAGATCTATTTTAACATCCTAATTTATGATATAAATCAGCAACCCAAACTGATATGAAATACTCAACCGGAAACACCAAACTCTTACAAAAAGCACACCCGAAAACCCACAAATCTGCACTGTTCAACACAAAGGCAAACTTTGCATGAGCTTGCACATGGAATGGATTCAAACTCCCATCCTTAGCCTTTCTAGAAACCTGAAAAATCCCATACATGGGTCTTTTTCTCCCAGTTTTGGCAGCCTCTGAAGAACAACAAAGCAATAAGCAAAAATCAAGTTCTGGAATGAGCCCAAAATGTCTCCAAAATCCTTAAAAGAGGGCATAACCCTAACTCACATCCAAGAATGGTTAATAAAATATAATTTAATAATAATTTTAATTTATTAGTCCATTGGTTTCCAAAGATTAGCCCCTTTTGCCGAAACTTCACCTTTTTGGATTCTACCTGCCTTAGCAAAGTTTATTATTTTTAATTATTTGAAAAGGGGACATGACAAGTCCTCCCCTCCCAAATATTGCTTGTCCTCAAGAAATGAAGGTTGGAATTCTCAAGAATATGTTCTCCTTCTCAAGTTGCATCCTCTAGTGGTAATCCTTTCCATTTGACCAAATGCTCTATGATGCTCCTGTTTCTCAATCTTTTCTCTCTTGTATCCAAAATCTCTTCTGGTATCAAAACTAATTTCCCTTCATCATCAAGAGGTGGTAATTCTGTAGATACTATGGTTTACTAGCCTAGAACCTTCTTTAGGCATGATGCATAGAAAATATTATGTATTTTGTTGTTTGGTGGGAGCTCCAATTCATAAGCTACCTCTCCTACCGTCTTGATGATCTTATAAGGCCCATAGAACCTTGGCTTGAGTTTCTTTGCCCCACTCCTCTTCAAGGTGCTTTTCTTATATGGCTGCAACCTAACAAATACCAAATCTGCCACCTCAAAATATCTTTCAATCCTTTTCCTATCAGCATATAACTTTTGTTGGTTCTGTGCATTTTGTACATTATCCTTGAGGGACCTTATTATGTCATGGCTTTGCTTAATGAAATCACTTGCTGCAGGTACTCTGCTATCGAAAAGTATTAGATCAACAAAGGAAAGGGCATCATAACCATAAAGACCATGAAAAGGAGGCATACCAATAGACATGTGATGAGATTTATTGTAACAATACTCCCCTAGGTGTAACCATTTCACCCAAGCATGTTGTTGATTTGAAACATAGTTCCTCAAATATCCCTCTATCCATTTATTAACTATCTTTGTTTTTCCATCTGTTTGAGGGTGATAGCTAGTATTGGGAGTGAGTTCAATTCCTGCCAAATGAAAGATCTCCTTCCAAAAAGCGTTGAGGAATCTACTATCCCAGTCACTAACAATGTTTCTAGTCAAGCCATGTAATCTAAAAAATTTCTTGAAGAACAATTCGGCCACTTGTGATGCCTTGAAATCAGATGTGATAGGAAAGAAATGTGCATACTTAGTTAGTCTATATACCACCACATATATGCAATCCTTACCCTGAACCTTGGGTAACCCAGTGATGATGTCCATGGAAATACTTTTTCATTTTTTTTCAGGAATAGGAAGTGGTTGCAACAACCCTGCAGGAAAATTTTTCTCACTCTTTCTTTGTTGGCATACCATACATTCTTTAATGTGTTTAAGGACATCCTCTTTCATACCCTTCCATGAAAACCACTCTCAAATTTTCCTGTATGTCTTGAAGTATCCCTGATGACTAGCCAAAGGTGTGTCATGAAAGGTCGTCAATATCATCTCCTTAGTTTTTGATCCTGGAACTAAAAAGATCATGTTCTTGTAATAAATGAATTCATCAACAACCTTGTACCTATTATCATCCACTAACTTATCCAAAATCTTGGTGGCAAGGGAATCTTTAGCATACTGTGAAATTATGAAGACTTTCCAATCAGCAGAGGAACACAAAGTGGGCTTTCTTGAGAGAGCATCAGCAACCACATTATTCTTTCCTTTCATGTATTCAATATCAAAATCATAAGCTTGCAATTTGCTTACCCATTTTTGTTGACGATCATTCAAATCCCTTTGGTTCAAGAAGAACCTGAGGCTATTATGGTATATATTTACAATGAATCTCCCACATACCAAATATTGTCTAAACTTATGAAGTGCATGCATGATTGCCAACATTTCCTTATCATAGATGGAGTAACCTTTCTCTGATTGATTTAATTTTCTACTCTCAAATGCTATTGGATGTCCCCTTTGAGTTAGAAAAACCCCTATACCTTCTCTGAAAGCATCACATTCAACAACAAAAGGTAAAGAGAAATCTAGAATTGCAAGCATAGGGCATGAACTCATTACCTCCTTAAGCTTATCAAATATTTTTTGTGCCTCTTCTGTCCAAACAAAAGCTCCTTTCTTTTTCAAATCAGTCAAGGGGCCAACAAGCTGAGAAAATCCCTTGGCAAATCTCCTATAGTAGCTACACAACCTGAAGAAACCTCTCAACTATGTAAGATTAGTGGGTGGAGGCCAATCCAAAATTGCCTAGATTTTTTGTTGATCAACCTATACTCCTTTAGAACTTATAATATGTCTCAAATATAGGATCTCTATCAAACCAAACTCACATTTAGATAGCTTAGCATAGAAGGATTGCTACTCCAAGATTCCCAAAATAGTGTCTATGTGCTTTAGATGCTCTTCCCATGTTTCATTGTAAATCAAGATATCATCAAAAAATACCAAAACAAATTTTTGAAGATGCTGGCTGAATACCTTATTCATACAAGATTGGAATGTTATAGGTGCATTAGTGAGGCCAAATGGCATAACGAGAAATTCAAAGTGCCCATAGTGACATCTGAAAGCAGTCTTTTCCACATCTTCATTCCTCATTCAGATTTGATGGTACCCTAATCTTAAGTCAATTTTTGAGAAGTATACAACACCATGTAACTCATCAATGAGTTCATCTATGCATGGTATGGGATACCTATTTTTTATGGTCTTCTTGTTTAGAGCCCTATAGTCTATACACATTCTCATTGTACCATCCTTTTTCTTGACAAGTACCATAGATGATGCAAATGGACTAGAGCTAGGCCTTATGAATCCCATGTCCAAGAGTTCTTTAATAGTTTTTTCAATTTCTTCCTTATAACCTCTTGGATGGCGGTATGGGGTTGTTATAACTAGTTTGGCACCTTGTTCTAACTCTATAAAATGCTCAAAACCTCTATCTGTTGGTAGTCCTGGAGGCAAGTCATTGAAAACTATACTATGCTTATCAAGAATATTTTGAATTTCAAAATGGAAATTACCTTGATTCTTTGGAGAGCTTGTTGGATGGATTATGGCTCCTATTGCCCATGCTACTTGTCCTCTTCGAAAAGTCCTCTCCATCCTCTTTGTAGAGACCACCTTAGATGCTTCATTCGATAAGCCTCTCAATATGACTTCTTTCCCATTGGAATGAAATTTAAACTCCATAGTTTGATGGTTCATGTAATAGCCTCCAATAGAGTGCAACCATTGAACACCCAATACAAGATCTGTCTCCCCAATACCAACCACATAGAAGTCATCACATAACTCATAATCTCCTAAGGTCATCTTGAGTTGTTTCACCACCTGTGTGCAAGGCATAGTGAATCCATCAGCTACAGTAACATTGAATCCCTCAAAATCTTCTATTTTAAGCCCTCTTTTCATGAAAAATCCCTCATTAATAAAATTGTGAGTTACTCCACTATCAAGAAGAATTGTCAATCTTTTCCCTGCTAGTACCCCTCGAATTCGAAAGGGATGATATCTTGGGACTCCTGATAATGTTGCTAAAGTGCCATCCTTGCTGATTTATTTTTCTTTCTCTTCTTATACCTCCTCCTTAGTGTCATGAAATTCCTCATGCTCATCTAAATCAGATTCTGAAGCAACTTCAATATAGTGCACTTGACCTTTCCCCAAACATTTGTGTCCTAGAACCCATGGTTCTCTACAAGTAAAACAAAGCTTTTTCCTTCGTAATTCACTCCTAGTCTCTTCATCAACCTTCTTTTTTGCCACATTTATCACATCTTTTGGTGGTAGTGTTGGAAAAGTCTTTTTCTAAAAATTTCCCTTATGTTGCCAAAGATTTGGGGGTTTTTTATTAGTGATTGGTTTCATAGGCACGCAAGTTTCAAGTTGCAAGCTTCTTTTGATAGCTTCCTATAAGGTTGAGGGTGAGAAAGCCTTAACCAAACCCTTAACAGAATCTTCTAAACTATCAAGAAAAAGATAAAAAATCCTCTTTTCACTCATATCAAGTACCATAATAGCCACTTTTTGAAACTCTTCTATATACTCATTAACTGATTTGGTTTGCTTCAACTTTGACAATTCTTTAAAGTGCTCTTCATCATCCTTGAGGTCAAATCTATCTATCACTCTTTGACTGAAATCATCAAATGTACTTACCTGATCATGACCTTGAGTAGTCATTCCATGATACCACCAATCATAGGCTGCATTTTCCAAGTGTAGACTTGCAAATTGAACAGCATCACTCTCCTTCATGGGGTTAAGTGTGAAGAAAGTCTGTAATTTTTGTAAACATGCTCTAGCTGAAATTTTATTTGTTCCATCAAAAGTAGGTGCTATAAACTTGCTTATTTTATTTTTGAGCTCTCTTCCACTTATGTCATGCTCTGTCCTATTCTCTTTCTTGGGCATCAAAGTGTTCATCATATCCACATATTCTCTAAATGGAACCGAACTGCGAAAATCATCATCTAAGCCATTGTAAGTAGCTCTTAATGCAATCAAGTTACCTGTAACCTCTTCCACGGAATTAAGGGCTGGATTCGGTACTGGTGCCTCATCTACAAGAAAGAAAATAGTTTTGGTTGATTTAGATGGTGTGGATTTCAGATTTCTTAGCTCCTCTAAAGTGCTCCCTTTCTCATTAATAGATGCAACTCCTTGCAGTTTTTTTGTCAATATTCGCAAAGCCTCTCTAGTTTTTGTCAAACTATCCACTGTTTGCTTCTGAGTATTTTGGATGTCTTGGAAGAATTTCTTTACCATCTCATCTGGATCAACCATACTTTTCCCTTCCTTGGATTTTTTACTTTTACTTTCAACTAAAGGTTTGATCAAAATTTCTTTATTCTTTTCTCGCTACAAATATCTTTTTTCTCTTTATTTTAGTTGCATGCAAACTTCTACAAACCCTCAGGTTGGCAAGATTATAGCTCCAATACCACTGAAATGTCCCTTTTCTGATTTTATATGATATTTCAAGCCTCTAATCAGATTTTTAAAATCAAACAACCAATAATACAAAGATCCACCAACTTCTTAGTAAACCCCAAATCAGGTATGTCCAAAATAGTGCCAAAAACTTCACAACTTCATATATTATTAATAAATCTGAAAATGGACATTTTTAAAGAAATTTCATCAGCATAAAATCCTAAAAAATGAAATTTCTAGATCGGTATAGCATTTACACAATAGATCATAAACGTAGGACAAAAACTACGCTCATCGGGCTCCCGAAAACAACACAAAATAGTCGAAAACACCACAAAAACACTAATAATCCATCACAAAAGTATAATCATAGCCAAATAAATATATTTAGCTCTATTTTAACATCTTAATATCTGATATGCAATAGCAACCCAAACTGATATGAAATACTCAATAGGAAACACCAAACTCTTACAAAAAACACACCTGAAAACCCACAAATCTACACTGTTCAGCACAAAGGCAAACTCTGCATGAGCTTGCACATGGAATGGTTTCAAACTCCCATCTTTAGCCTTTTTAGAAACCTAAAAACTCTCATCCTTGGGTCTCCCTCTCCATAGGTTTGGCAGCCTCTGAAGAACAACAAAGCAATAAGTGAAAATCAAGTTCTAGAATGAGCCCAAAATGTCTCCAAACCCCTTAAAAGAGGGCATAACCCTAACTCACATCCAAGAAGGGTTAATAAAATATAATTTAACAATAATTTTAATTTATTAGTCCATTGGTTTCCAAAGATTAGCCCCTTTTGCTGAAACTTCACCTTTTTGGAGCCTGCCTGCCTTAGCAAAGTTTATTATTTTTAATTATTTGAAAAGGGGACATGACAAGACAAAAGTAAGTTCATTACCCTATATTGTTGTGATGGAAATAGTGTAAGATTTGGTAATGATGCACCATTTTTGATAAAAGGAAAAGGTGCTATCAAACTCATAGATATGATTTTATGTGACAATGCTTACTATGTTGAATGACTTAACTATAATCTTTTGAGTGTGTCACAACTAATTAATTCAAGATGTAAGGTTGAGTTTGAAAACAAGATTGCTAAGACATATGATATTGATCAAAAATTGATTAGAAAGGGTGATCAAACTAGAAGTAATATATTTTATCTTGATATAGAAGATGCTACTTGTCTTGTAAAATTTGATGATGTGTTGCTATGACACAAAAGGTTATTTCATGTCAATTTTGACAACCTAGTTAGTATTAATAACATGAGAAAAGTTAGAGGTTTGCCTAATGCAATGCCTACCCCTACTTGACTTTCTTGATTTATTTTGACTACATTCTTTTAGGCCTATTCTATTATTATGTTTTATGACTAGTCGTGTTGGATTATCAGAATTGATTAGTTGTATTTCATATTCAGTTGATATATATATATATATATATATATATATATATTTGTGTGTGTGTGTCTGTGTGTTGAGGTACTTAGTGTCAGTTATTTCAATTATTGAATGATGTTAGTTAGATGAATGAGTTTTATGTGGTTTTTAGGGATACTTACCCCATACTTGCATGTGTATGGTGTGCAAGTATGTTTTCTTTATGTTTGATGTTTCGGATGTGGTTGAGGAAGGGAGTCATAGTCACTTGCTAGTCAGGATCTACATGATGAACCACTTCCTTTCATTGCCTATTTAATTCAGAATATTGTATTTGTAAATGTGTGGATTTTATAGAGATTACAGGTACCGAGTATCGACTTTCCTGAATTTCTAGGATAAGCATACTCTATCATAGTATTTCAATGGTATAAGTGGGGAGATAACTCTTGAGTCCAAATCCTAAACCCTAAGCCAATTATCCTAGAAAATAGGACAAGTATCTAAGTTAGTTTACCCATCTGAATTTGTCAAGTGATGTGAATTCATGATTTTGACCCTAGAGTTTGATTATGTTCTTTGCCTTCAATTGAGTTGTCTTTTTTGTTATAAGGGTATGTGGTGATTTTCTATTATAATTAAATCAAATTAAAACATAATTTAACAATTTAATTTAATGGAAATTTTATATTAAAAAAATTGATATTTAATTAATTGAGAAATTAATTAAATTAATAAATTAAATTTAAAGATGTTATTAAAGTTTTATTTTTGACATATTTATATTTATTTAATTTAATGATATTTATTTAAGAGATTATTTTAATAATAAACTCTAAATAATATTATTAATTAGTTCATAAGTATATTATTAAAAATGTCTCGTGAATTACTTAAATAAATGAGTAAAATTTAAAGATAAAGTTATAGCTCTAATTTTGGCATGTTTATAATTATTTAATTTAATAATAATTTATTTAGGAGTTTTATTTAAATTAATAAACTCTAAATAATATTATTAGTTAAATTAATAAATATGATATTAAAAATGTCTCATGATTATTTAAAGTGAGAAACAAAATTAATTTAATAATAATTATTTAAGAGTTTTATTTTAATAATAAATTATATATAATATTATTAGTTGAGTAATAAATATTAATTGATTAAAAAGAAAATATTAAAATATGTGAATATTTGATTAATTAAAACCTAATTAAATTTAGGATTTAAACAAAAAATCTTAATATAGGAGTCTAAACTTAGAATTCTAAAATTACAGGTCTAAATTTATAAAATTGGTTAAAGAAAGATTAGAATATGATGTTATTTAATTAATTAAACATGTAGTTCTATTTAAAAAAACTATTTTAAAAGTCTAATTTAAGAAGTTGGATAAAAATGGAATTAAAATATTAAAAGATTAAAAATTTAATATTATTTTATTATGATTATTTAATTAATAATTATAAAATTAGAGTTGCATTTAAATAACGAGCTTTAATTATTCTTAATAATTTAAATAATAAACTATGCTTTAAAAAATATGTGGAGGAAAATAAAATATAAAAGAATATTTTAATTAAAAAATTCTTTAAATGTGTATGAAAGAATTTAATTTAAAAGATTTGATTAAAGTTCTAATTAAGGAATATTTATATTTATTTAATTTAATAATAATTTATTTAGGAGTTTCCTTTTTAAAAACTCTAAATAATATTATTCGTTAAATTAATAAATATTATGAGAAATGTTGCATGATTTAATAAGGGAGGGAAAGTTTTAATTTAATAAATTTTATTTTAATTAAATTGCATAAAGTGTCTGTATGAAAATTAAAATATAGTAATTAAAGACAAAGGGTTTTCGCATGATTGCATGATCAAAGCCTTGATTTGGGGGGAAAACTCTTTATTAAGGAAATTAGAGCTCATTTCTTGATACACAACTTTGCAGGAGCCAATTTCTGAAAAGAGGGTTTTCGAAGGAAAAAATAGATTCTTGCGTGTTTGTGTGTTCATTGTTTTAACATCAAATCTAGGTAGGATCTTGTGGGTTTGTGCAGTAGTTGGTTATTCTTTGAATTTCTATCTTCTTTGTGTTTGTTGTGTTTGTATTTTCATAATTTCTTTGGGTTGAAACCCTTGCTTGAGAAAATTGATTTCCATTATAGAATTGTTTGTGATTTAATCTAAAAACTTTTAGTAAATATTGAACTTTAGAATTTTCAAAACCTAATGAATTATGGAATTCATTTTTTTATGTGCTTTATGTGATGTATGATTTACTAGTGTTGGAGTTTTTGGGTTTGACATAGCTTTAGCTAGTCAAGATGTTTACCAGAGGCTTAGGAGTTCTGTTTTGTGATGTCATGATGATGTTTTGATCTTGATCTTTTATAGTCAACCATGGTAATGTGTCTGGCATGCTCTATGAGATGTTTTGATGCATTGATTGTTATTTCTTTCCAATGTTCTTGTGTGAAACTAAGGTGAATGGTGTGACCTATCTGATATAACCTTTAAATCTTTGATTAGTTGTATTTGGATTTCTTTCTAGTGGCTTTTATAGGACTAAGGTGTTTGTACGATTTGTTCTTCATGATGTCATGTTATGACATGGATTGGTTTATGTATACTTAATTTTGTGATTAGTACTATTAGAATGATCATATTGGTGGAATTTGTGATTATGATCAATGTTTTTTAGTACTTGTGTCTTGGTACCCTTTGAGATAGTTTTCTTTTAGGTGATTCCTTGAACCTAGATGTTGGTTTTTGACTTTTGAGTTTATTATCCTATTTGAGACTTGAGCCTATCTCATCAGCATAGTGGGAGTGGGTCATTTAGGTTCCACAAGGTTGGGTGGTAGTGCTTTTTCTTATACCATTGAGATCTAATCGTCAAATGTTTTTGTTGGATGTGTTAGTGTAGATGTTCCTTTCTATCTGATCTTGTATTTTTATGATGGATGGTTATGCTCTAAGTGTATGGTATTTGATTGCATAGATCTTACTAGATGATGTCATCTATTTCATGATGTATATTATTTCAGCCTTTCATACCTTATGACCTATATAGTGGATGATTGTACATTCTAATTATTGCCAAGTGGCATTCAAGATAATTGTCTATTGTTTAAATAGAATTTTTACTTATAATTATTCTTTAATATGGATGTATTATATATTGTTGTTAGCATTAGTTAAAATTAAATGTGATTCAACATCATGTGACCCTTAAGAGTTGTAACCTATTTATGTGTTGTTGATGTATGACTGTATGTTGATTTCTTCCACTATTTTATGACTATTATTATTAAATAATTATCTTTAACTTTTAAAAAAATATTTGTCAAACTTAGGAATACTTTATGTTAAGTTCTTTAGGGTTCCCTAGTAGGGTGTTACACCTAAGTTGAAGAAGCTGAATAATATAATTTGCAAACAATGTGAGTTAGGAAAAATGACAAAGTCATGTTTTAAGAGTAAAGCTTATACCTCTAAAGCAATACTAGAGATTTTTTATACTAACTTGTGTGGTTCAATTGATGTGCAAAGCTAGAAAGGAGATAAGTACATTATGTTGCTTGTTGTTGATTATTCTAGAGTGGTGAAAATTATGTTTCTGAAACAAAAATTTGATGCTTTCCAAATTTTTAAATGTTACTTAGCAAGAGCTAAGAAGGAAATATGTAAAAGCCTAAAGTGTTTGAGATCTGATAGAGGAGGAGAATTCACATCAAATAAGTTTAAGATGTTCTATAATGACAAAGGAATCAAAAGATAGACATCTGCACCTAGAACCTCTCCACAAAATAGAATAGCTAAAAGAAGAAATAGATCTATAATGGACTGTGCTAAAACACTCATGATGGAGAAGAATGTTTCTTTGAAATGCTAGAGAGAAGTTGTAGGTACAACTATCTATACCTTAAACCATGTACAAGTCAAGAAAGGTACTCATTCAACAAATTTTGAAATGTGGTATGGATACTCACCCAATGTGAAATATTATAAGGTAACTGGAAGTAAGTATTACATTCTTAAAGACTTTAGGAATGGTAAACTAGAGGTAAGAAGTGATGAAGGTATCTTCCTAGGATACTCGATAAGAAGTAAAGCTTATAAGTGTTTAAGTACTAACACTAAAAAAGTTGTGGAAAGTGAAAATGTGAATTTTGATGAATGTAATGCCCCGCCAAGGGATCCAAAGAATTAACCTAGAATTTCACTAAGTTTAGAAGCAATTTTTTTTTTTATGATAGTAAACATCACATATAACTTATGCACAATAATGGAAGCAATAACATTGTCCATCTGAAAGTAAACATAACATACATAACAGATTACATTCTTTAAGATCCCTTAACGTTGAATTACATACATGAATCCATCTAGTACAACATCCTCATGAAATGATAATTTCGATGATTACACATTACATTTCAAATGCTCATTCATCCACTGTACATGTCACAGGGTATGACAAGCTCAAAAATATACATACATAGAATAAGGTACATCATCCTATTCTAATCCATGATACATCAAAGTAGAGATAATCACATGATACACATGATATAAATCCATCATAAATATCAAACATAATAAATTAAGTGCATGGTTCCTCCCAACCGTTAATAGCATCATTAGACCATTGTGGATCCTAGCCATCCCTCCGTGCGTAACATTCCAAATCATCGAAGAGATCATTGGTACTAACATAGTAGGAATGTCACTCCTAACATATACAACATCATATGTAGAAGGTAATCTAACATGCAAATATAAGCATAAGATAACATCATCTAACATATGCTAATCATCAATGAAAAAGGATACATATCCACAATCATGAAGGATGCATCAGCCACGATGTCTCAATGAATCTCAAAATGATAAGAGTGGAAAATACACTACCACCTGATCGCGTGGTACCAAAGTGGTCTACTCCTACCATGCTGAGGAGATAATCTCAAGTCCCAAATAGGCTATCAAAATCACATAGCAAAAATCTCCATAAGTCCAGGAATCCTAAAAGTATACTAACTCAAAGGTTCCTAACACAAAATTTGACATCTAATCTCCAGAGGCACACAATGACATGTAGCAACCTACTATGAAAACGGTAAAGTTTCATCACAATTATCACATACAAGTTACCCTGGCAGTTAGCTAAACTCCATGGGTCCATACTGATTTCATGTGGCCACTAGTATCCTCTCATACTGATGAGGCATACTACAGAATGCAAGGTTGCAACCATGCATCTCACTACTCCCATCCTAGCTTGTACAAGCGCTCAAGGCATGGGTGAGAACAAAAAACTTATCTTTTTAGGTTCATTCAGTTAGTATTAGGTGTGAATGTTATCACTTATTAATCCAACTTACAATGTGTTACCCTGGCAGCCTCTTAGGGCCCTGGCCCCCATTGCAAGCCACTTCCTATCACTACATGCAGATATCCTACCCTAATGCTCATGGAATCATAAATCTCAAAATCACAAAAGATAATCCATAATAAAATCATCAAATATGCATAAAATCATCAAATCTCCATGAGCTAACATCCATAGAAAATCATGAACACAACAACTCTCTATTGGCAACTGAAGTATCACTGATAATCAAATATCCAATGGTTCTCAACAACCAAAAAATATATATACCAATCATACTGATCAAAGACTCCAAAAATGGTTGAGTCAAACATGTCACAACATGACATCATCAAGAATAAATCCACATCTCAGTCTCATCATGGCGACTAGAAAATAATCAAGGATAACTAATCGATGACCAAAATAATGGTTAGGTCAAGAGTCTCATACACAAGAATCTCAACTATAACAATCAGTAATCACATCCAATACATAGAGCATTCCATCACAAACCATGGTTGGGTTTATAAAGATCAAGATTAAAACATCATCATGACATCACAATCACATAACCCCCAAGCCTCTAGTAGACGTCCTATACTGGTCAACACTAGTCAACCCAAAACTCAAAACAATAGCATAAAGAATACACAATGTAAACACATGTTTTGGTTTTGCTAAGTTTTCAAATTTGAATTTAAAAGCCTCAGTTTACGTTTTTTCAAATTATATTAAGTGGAGAAATTTCACGTTTTTCCTAACCCATGTATTTGTTTGATAGATAAAAGTTTCTCCCCAAAACTATTAGACTCAATTTTCTAATTGATCTAATAATATTTTGTTTATATAACATTGTTTCAAAATTGACACTCTTAATGAATCAAAACTTCGATTATATATTCTAATAACTAATCTTAATTAAACTGAGTTTAATTTAATTAATTATTAATATCTCTTCATAATTAACAAGCTCATTATCAATGTTTTAAATCATTAAAAGAGTGATCCATTAATTTAGAACTTTATAATATTCATTTATAATTAATTATATATACATATATACTTATATACATACATATATATATATAGACATACATAAATAAAATAAATAAAAATTATATATATATATATATAATAACATTTAATAATTAATGATATTGCAACAAAATTGAGATTCATATCCAAATCTCATATGAAATAATGTTGCAAATAAAATTTTATATAATTTAAAACCAAACTCAAATTGCAATGCGATTTTAAAATCGCACAGCCCAATACATCCGCACCGCAAGTACACTGCGATCTCGCAGGCCTGTAGTGGGTGGGGTATATAATACCCGCCCAACATCATATATATATATTTACGCAATTTTCAATAACAATTTTTTTATAAAAATGTTTCCATGCGATATGAAATACTATTAACATGAAACTCTATCACGATTTGACATTCGATTATTATATAAATAAATAAATATATGTATATATATATGTGTGTGTATATATACATGCAGAGTTTATCACCATCACAACACACACACACACACACACAGATATATATATATATATATATATATATATATGTATATGTGTATGCAGATTCAAGAATATACACAGTTTACTTAGAAATTCTAATTTTCAGAATTTTCCTTTAAATCTTTGATCTTCAAATTTATCCAATAAATAATCTAATGGGTTTGGCTATGAATTTAAACCCTAGCCCCGTTTTCTTTCAGATCTATGCATATAAAGATTTTCACATAAATTCAATTGCCCATATTGAGAATGCATACAATAAAAATATGAAATTCCTCATAAGACATATGGAAGAGACGAAGAAGACAGGGAATGCAAGATGCGGAAATAGCATAAGTAAAATCACAAGAATCTACTTGGATTCTAATGCTAATTCGCTCTTCCTCAAAAAACCCGTAGAGCAAGCTCTCTTCTTTAGAATTCTTGAATCCTCCAATGCTCCAATTGCACTCCAAACGCTATGTCTAAGCTTCTAGGGATGCCTGAATATAAAGATCTCTCAGGAAACCTCTAGAATGTTTCTAGAAACAGCTGAAAGGTGTCACCAACTAAGCATGGGTCTTTTCCAACCTTCAAGATGAGCCATAGGGTTGTAGACACCATGTGCTTAATTGATGCACTAACCCCCATGTTGTTGACACATGAGAAATAGAAAAGTGCGTTAATTCCCATGCAAGCTTATAACTCCAATTTACTTTTTATATAATTTCTATTTAAATTTTTTTAACTTCCATTTTAATCTTTATAACTTTTATTATTATTATTGATTTATTACTTTATTATTATTTTATAATTATTATTAATTTTAATTTCTAATTTTCTTTTATTTAATTATTTTCTCTCAATTAATTCTCATTTAATTAATTATACTCAAAATATCAAAGATCATGATATTTTATTAATTTTCTCCAAAATAATTAATTTATTAATTAAATCTATTTATTAAGACTTAATTAATAGAAAATTCACCATAGACCTCCAAGATAAAATATGAAAACCCATCATAGAACAAATCATACAAAATCAGTCTAAAGGGTTAAAAATCATGAAATATGTCATCCGACACATTCGGTGGGTACTCAACTCTGATACTTGTCCTAACTCACTAGGACAAATGGTTTAAGGGTTTGGGATTTGGACTTGAGAATTTATCTCCCTTCTCTTATCATTGAGATAGTATAATAGGGTACACTCATCCTGGCAATTCAGGAAAGTCGATTCTCGGTACCTGCAACCTACAGAAAAACCATGCATGTACATACAATATATAATGCTAAGCTAAACAGACAATGGCAAGAAGTGGTGCATCGTGTAGATCCTGACTAAGTAGGTGATGACGACTCCCTTCCTTAACCACATCAAAAATGTGATACAATAAGAAAACACGCACACCATACACATGCAAGTATGGGGTAAGTATCCATAATAAAACACACAAGATAATAAACCATCCATCTAATCATCAATAATAATTGAAAATAGTATAATGATCATCATGTATGCATGAAATGTAAAATCTAAATGATCTCATCATATATCAACTGAATCCATATCATAATATCTGATAGTGTCAAAACAATACCACTAATCCATTAACATAAAACTAGTCTATCATAGTCTGATAATAATAGCATCAATGTCTAGAAAAGATGTGAACAAGGGTAGGCACTACAATGAATATATAGAAGTGCATGAGGCTAAACCTATGAAAGAATCAAAAGAACACAAATTATTTGCATACTTTTATGAAGCTATGCCTACTGAAGAAGATACTACAAATCAAGTTACAAACCAACATCAAGCTCCAACAACTATCAAGTCACAGAATATGAATGTCGAGTTGCATTTAGGAATTGAGCTACACTGAAATGTTGAGTTACAGAATGAAGTTGATACACATTCTGATTATGAGTTCAGTATACATGAAAGAGATATTGAACTACCTGATAGAGATGTTCATAGTGACTCTGAGGCTGAGAGAAAAATTGTAGAAACTAGAGCTGAACCAAGACTATCAAAATATGTGAAGAGATATCATCCTGTTGCACAAATCATTGGGGATAAAGATGCTAAACCAATGATAAGAAACAAATTGAAAAATGATACATGTTTTCTATGCATGAAGGAACCCAAATCAGAAAGAGATGCATTAGAAGATGTAGATTGAAGTAAAGCCATGGAAGAAGAGATTGAACAAATTGAGAAAAATAAAACATGGACTCTAATTCCTGAACTAGAAGACAAAAATATGATTGACACCAAATGAGTACTTAGAAAAAAAGCTAGATGAAAATGGTGAAGTCACAAGGAACAAAGCAAGATTAGTCTACAAGGGATATGCACAAGAAGAAGGAATTGATTATGGAGAAACATGTAATCTTGTTGCTAGATTGGGAGTAAGAACTCTACTTTCTTATTCTACATACAAATGTTTCAAATTTTATTATATGGATGTTAAATTTGCATTTCTGAATGGCATATTGAAGGAAGAAGTTTACATAGAATAGCCAGAAGGTTTTTTTGATGTTAACAATAAGAGCATGGTATGTAGACTACACAAAGCTATATATGGTTTGAAACAAGCATTAAGAGCATGGTGTGAGAGATTTCATAATTATCTTGTGAAGATTAGATTTGAAAGGATTGATAATAACAACAATCTATACATGAAGATAGAGAAAGGAAAAGGTATTTTGCTATCTAAATTTTTGTTGATGATATCATATTTGGCGGTCAAGATGCTTTATGTAAGGATTTTGCAAATTAGATAAAGAAAGAATTTGAAATATCTATGTTTGGAGAGATCAAATTTTTTGTGGGTTTGCAAGTATATTAGATGAAATATTGTATATACATCCCTTAGTCAAAACATGTCAAGGAAATATTGAAAACTTTTGGATTGGAGGATTCCAAACTAGTAAGTACACCTATGGTGACAGGACACAAGTTGTCAAAGAATAATAATTTAGCTGAGGTAAATAAAAAATTATATAAGTCTATGATTGGTGAATTGCAATATTTAGTACATAGAAGAGCTAACATTGCATTATCTGCAAGGATAGTTGCAAGATTCTCTGCTAATCCGAGAGAGAATCACTTGATGGCTATAAAGAGAATAATGAGATATCTTTAAAAAATAGAAGAGTTTGGTCTATACTACGAGAAAAATGAGAAATTTGAATTAAGAACATATACTGATGTTGATTGGGCTAGAAGCATTGATGACAGAAAGAGCACTAGTGGAAGAGCTTTTTTCTTAGGAAAGAGGCTGGTTACATGGATTAGCAAGAAACAAAATTGCACTTTACAATCTACTACTAAAGTTGAATATGTTGTTGCTACTGTAAATTATACAAACATTATATGGATCAAATAGCTACTCAAAGAGATGAAGGAAGAAATCACAAAACTAGTGATAATACAAGAGCTATCAATGTACCAAAAAATTATGTGATGCACACCAAGACCAAGCACATTGAAATCAAGTATCATTACATGACAAAATTAATTCAAGATAAAGAGGTGAAGATGGAATATGGCAACACAAAAGAGAAAATTGTTGATATCTTCACAAAAGCATTACTTAAGGATGCTCATGAGTATCTAAGAGGTAAACTAGGGGTGATACCCCTATCAAAGGCTATCTATGTAACAAGAGGAGTGCCCAACATCAAACAAGCTGATGTTCATATGTTAGAAATTAATGCAGAGGATCTTACTTTAGGAGCTTCCTAAAGTAATCAAAGAGTTAAAACTTCAAATCAATCACAAGCAAGGTGGATGAGGGAGAAAATTAAAGAAATTGAAAAATCTTATATCTACATGTTAAGATGACAAACTTTTGGCATAATTATTTAGCATTATTGTCAAAGAGGGAGATAATTACTAATCAAGCCAGTATAATTGCTAAGAGATTTATTGATATTAGAGGGAGAGAATTAGTGAAGGAGATAGTTGTTGACGAGGACAAAAAAGAGGGAGAAATCCTAACATCTACCTAGTGAGAAGGAGATATAAGAAGAAACTCAAAGGAAGTTATAAGAAAGAGTTTTGTAACCCTATTCAGAAGATGGAAGTTACTGATAGGGAGAGATTTCAATACAAGGAATTGCTTTTTTTTGGTATTTTGTTGGTCTTACTATTTTAACCTAGTTAGTTTGGTTGAACAAGATGTTTTCTATTTGGTTGATCAGTTTGGTTTTCCATCAATGCCAAAGAGGGAGATTGTTGAGAATAGATTGAAGAAGCTAATCAAAGAGGGAGATTCTTGAGAACATACAATAATGACTAATATTCTTCAATCATTGTTTTCTCACTAATGTCAAACCTGCTATTTGCCAGTATGATAACTACTTATAAGATTTAAGTACTATCACTTATTTGAATGATGAAGAGGATTTGATCAAAAGATGTAACAATAGTGTTGGTGTAAATAAGTATTTACTATTTACACTTCACTTAAGTTTACTTAGGTTAATGCATTATTTTATTATTTATTTAGGTAAGACACTTAGGAGTTTTTCTACTCTTATGAGTTGTCATGTTGACAATACGGGAGTATGCAAATCTAATTAAACACATGGTATCTACAATGTTAGAGTTTGCATCATTCACTAAGTTGTCATGTAGACAAAAAAGTTATTTGCACTCTCATTTTAGCACATGTTGTCTATAACATTATTTTGTGTGCTATACTTTTGTAAGCTTATCCTCTCATCATCGCACTTACTATTGTGCTCAATGGAGGATAACCCATATCTAGTGGACATGTGCTTGGTTGTATGACTTATCATGTTGCTAACTTCTATGCATTCTAGAAGTTTCCCAAAGGCCTTTATATATAGGCACTCCTAGTGTACTGTTACATCAAATATTGAATGAATATATCATCATTCTGGTCATACTCTCTTTGGTCTAATGTTGTGATTGTATTTGAGTTCCTTGGTCTTGGGTGAATTCTACTCTAAGACAAATTCTTACATGGTATCAGAGCTTGAGGACATTCTCTTCGCATAGCCATTTGAGACCATTCATGCTTTAGCACCTAAACTTGAATCTAGAGAATATGTAAAAATTGGGAGTGTCTAGAGCTAAATCAAACCTCACCATTGATTCTGGAATGTCAATTCAAAGAAAATTAGCTATAAATTTTCTTATGCTAGGCTAAAGTCGATCATGAGGCAAATTTTTTTTCCAAATCAGCACCCAAAGGCACCGATTTGCAAATTTGAGCATGGTCATTTTAATCGATCTCTGCATTTATTTTCAAATCTAAATTTAATTAATTCTCTGCAATTTTTTTTTTGAATCTCTATTTTTAAATTGTTTTTTTTCCTAGTTGAGCTAGTAGAGAAATTTTTTTACAAAACTGGGTAGTCACACCCTGGCCCTACAATTTGGGTGAATATTCCAATTTAGCAAGCATCAATCATCCATTTTTTGGTGAATAGAGTAACCAAACAATGACCATAATCCAGTGACACTAAAATATTCAAAATTTGGCTACACAGCTCACTGGATCTTGGTGCCTAGCCCAACCTTTCCATCTCCAGTAGGCTCCTTTATGTTTTGTTTTGTGTGTTGTGTGGTTTAAACACTTTTCATAGACTTCTACTCATGAATGTGGGATTAAAAAAAACCCTGGCCACTAATCAAACCTTCCTGACCCCCATAAAAGTGAATGTCCAATGATGGAACTTCTATACAAGCACTGCTACCACAAAGACACGTGGTATCAGTCAATTGATCCACCCATCCATGCATCTTCTTTAGCTTTTGACACATGGCTAAATCACCACCACCCTCCTGTCTACCATGGTGGACACCTAATCAGCACAGGTTTTCCACGTCCTCTAACACTTGCCTACCATGCTATCATTCTAGTCACTAAGTGATTGTAAATCCACCTGCATAGATAGTTGTTCATTGACATTTTAGCATATACAATCAGTAGCTCTATACATTTGACATGTTAGCCACTATACCCATCCATACAATTTTATACATTGCTAACATCATCATTACATCATCAAATTCACTGGCCTAAATTTGATAGCCATCTGACTGTCATCCTAAGGAAAATTTGAGCTACTATGACAGTCGTATGATCATCAAATTTAAACCCATATTTTGCTAATGTAACCCCTCTCAAATTGATTTTTGATTTTGTAGTCCAACTTTGGAAGGCCATATCTTAGTCATCTAGACTCCAAATTAGGTGCAATCTTTCTTAAAATTGGGTAGAATTTCCAAAAAAATTTAGTGGTGTAACTTTATTCTAGTTTTGGTCCATAGATTTGGTAGAATTGGTCAAAAACTTTGTCTTTTGAAGATTGTTCCTATCCAATCCTTCATTTTTCAACTTCAAATGCTCTGTATACGCTCATGTGAACATGAAAAAAGGTTCTATTTTTATTGAAAGTACATTAATTTTTATCTACTTTCTAGATCTATAATGAAATTATAGGGTTATGTGGACAAAAGTGTCACTTTTAGAATTAGGTCTTTTTCTACGTTGTAATACTTTGATATATCTTCAAAATTGTTGTATATCTAAGATACATTGTAATATTCTAGTTTTGAACTCCATAAGGATGTTGTAAAAGGAAAAATCAAAAGTCCACTAAGGCCAAAATTGACAAGTGGCCATTGTAATCGTACTACACATAAAGTGCCCAAAACATCTTTTTGGGGGGGTTTCTTGTTTTAGTGAAAACGGGGGTTGTTCTTGGTGTTGTGTTCCTCTTTTTCTATTTTTTTCTTTCATTTTCTACATCATGGGAAATTTAAAGTTTCCAAAATTAACCCCACATAACTATGGTACATGGTCCATTAAAATGTGGTGTCATTTAATGTATAAAGGAGTTTCTCAATATGTAGATGGTACCCTTCCTAAACCAATAGGTGATCAAGTATCTACCAATGAAATCACTAAATGGAAAACAATGGATAGAAAAGCCCTATGTGATATTTTTTTGGGGGTTGATGACAAGATCATGTGTCAAATTCAAAAGTCTCATACATCCAAGGAAGCTTGGGATACCCTCCAAAACCTATATGGGAAAGTATCTGAAGAGGATGTTTTCAAAATTGAAGATGAGCTTGTCTCCTTAGATCCTAAGTCATTTAATTCTATATAGGATTTGATCATTAAGGTGAATGAACTAAGGACAAAGCTTGCTAATTGTGGGAGTCCTATTAAAGATGACAGATTGATCTATCTCATTCATAACAAACTACCATCTTAGTAATCCACATTTGTTTCTACTTATAACACTTCAAAGACTACATTAGGATATGCCTATCATAAAGTATCTTTTGATGATTATATTTATCTATTGGATAAAGAAGAAAAGAAGTTAAAATCAATGGGGATTCTCAACTTGCCAAAGTCTAAGGCATTGGTGGAAAAGAATGAGGATGGTCAATCTTCAAATAAAGGAAAGGGCAAGAATAAGAAATGGAAGACTATCAAATTAGAGGATGCAGAAAAGACAACACCACAATCAAATCAATAAGGAAAGTCTTCTTCAAGTTCAAATAAGAAGGGGGGGAATAACAAGGACAAGAAAAATTGTGCTTATTGCAAGAAATTGGGTTATGAAGAACATGAGTGTTATCATAAAAATATTGATGAGTTGACCTCTATCATGAAGAAACATAATGTTCCACTACATTATGCTTATAAGGAGAAAGGATCTTCTTCAAATTCAAAGGTAAAAGAGAAAGCACTCATGGATAATTCAAGTTCTTCAATAGATGGGATTCTTGACTCAGGTGCCTCATATCATATGGGTTCTTCAAAAGGGGATTTTTCTTCATTGAAGCAATCAAAGGTACTGCACATCTTTGTGGGAGATTATAAAAAAATGGAAGTTGAGGGAAAGGAAGTGTGGAGATGGAAAATGGAGAGTTTAAGGATGTTCTCCATGTTCCAAACCTATGTTCTAATCTCCTCTCAATCTACCAAATCACTCACCTTAGAGATGGTAATAAAGTTGAGTTCCTTCCTAATTCAGTATAGGTACACAGTCTAAAACATGATTTAGTGATTGTAGTGGGGAAAGTTAATCATGATAAAAGGTTGTATTCTTTCTCCCACTTTGTGCCCAAGTCTCCTTCTCAAGCCTTGTTGACACAATCAAATTCACAAATCCAATTATGGCATAAGGGGTTTGGTCATCTAGCCTTCCACTATCTTCAGTAAATTTTTTAAAATAGAATGGTCAAAGGTCTACCTACAATCAACTTTTCCAAGGTGAATGTTCAACAAGTTTGGTGGATATGCATCTAGAGGAGAAGTTAATTAAAGGGAAGTCTTCAAGAGCACCAGTTTTTCTTCAGTTGGTTCACATGGTACTAGCAAGTCCTTTTGCATTGACATTAGTCAGCCAAGGTCACTACATACTTACGTTGATTGATGAATTTTCTAGGTACACTTGGTTCTACTTTTTACATAACAAGAATGAAGTGTTCGATAAGTTTCTAGCCTTCAAGACTCATGTTGAACAGGAATTGAGGAAAGCCAACAAAGTTGTAAGGATGGGCAATGAAAGTAGATATGTGAACAAAAGACTTAAAGACTTTTTCAAACTTTAGGGAATTGATATTTAGAATCCACCAGCATTCAGTCCATAGAAGAAAAATGTTGCAACATTGAGGTTTAGGACTCTTAAAACCATGTCAAGTTACATGATTCAAGCCAAGTCTCTTGAAGTAAAATCTATAATCGGTACCACTCACATACTTAACAAATCTCCTCATAATGCCTTAGATGGAAAAAGTCCTTTTGAGGCATGTTTCAGTAGAAAACCATTTGTGAGTCACTTCAAAGTATTTAATTATCTAGCATAGGCAAACCTATCTTCTAGGGGATGAAAGGCACCAACACCTAGGCCTTTTAATTTTATTGGGTATGAAGCTAGTGTTAAGGCATATTGACTTATGGATCCTAAAACTCATGAGATTTTTGTGGAGAAGGATGTTCACTTTGAGGAAAATTCACCTAGCTTATCCTTCAATCCTCTCTACACTTCATACATTGTGGAAATTGATAATGACAATAGTGATAGTACTTCAATAGATTTAGAAATGTGGGGTTTTATTGATAGTTGCAATAAGAGGTCAAGACATTAGTATAGTCCACATGCATATATTGCCACAGTGATAGGTCCATCAAAGTAGGGTACACTCAATCTTCCAGCTCTAGCACTAGAGGATGACTACATAGTAGATATTTCAAGATTGTTTATGGAGTCACACATAGTGGATTTGGGAGACATCATTGATGATGTATATCTTCTCTTTGATGGAGAAGATCCTTCTATAGTTTTTGCAAGGGCTTACTCTGACCCTCATGTCAATTCTCCACATGATCAATCTTTACAAGTTGATGTGATTGTGGATACTTATGTACAACAGCTGCAAGAGGTCTCTTTATTAGTTGAGGAGACAATACATTCTTTGGGACAAGTTCTACATTCTTCCTTTATAGAGACAGTTGAATAGATTTTAGAGACATCATTGATTATTGGGATTCTTTCCACACACAATGGAAGCACCTCATTTCTACCTATGGTTTGGTTTCTTCCAAAGGGGAGGAACACTATTCAACATTCCTAGATCAGCTTCTACATCAAAGTAGCTATAATTGTTCATCACTCTTCATTTGGGGAGGGAGACTATCTTGTCTCTCTTCTTATTTTCTCTTGTGGGTGGGGGGACCTTTTCCTCTTTTGGGATAGTGTTCTTCTCACATTTCTCTATTGTATATACTTGATGTATGTCGTAATGAGGGAGTCTTGATCACTCCATCCATCCATGCATCTAGTTTTTTTTATCTCTCTTTCTAGGGGAGAGTTTTACCATGAAGTTCTCCCTTTTTCTCCACTTCATGAGAGATCACATTTCATTATGTACATGGGTACCTAACATGGCCTAGTAGCCAAGACCCATCCTATATTTCTAGTTCTTGTGAACTTAAGTGCATTCCCCTAAGTTGCACTTAAGGGGGGTTTTTGGTGTAAATAAGTATTTACTATTTACACTTTACTTAAGTTTATTTAGATTAATGCATTATTTTATTATATTGCATGATTTTGTTATTTATTTAGGTAAGACACTTAGGAGTTTGTGTACTCTCATGAGTTGTCATGTTGACAACATAGAAGTACACAACTCTAATTTAACACATGGTGTCTACAACACTAGAGTTTGCATCATTCACTGAGTTGTCATGTAGACATCACAATTATTTGCACTCCAATTTTAACACATGTTGTCTACAATATTATTTTGTATGCTACACCTTTGTAAGTTTATCCTCTCATCATCACACTTACTCCCATGCTTAATGGAGGATAACCCATTTTTGGTGGACATGTGCCTAGTTGTATGACTTATTATGTTGTTGAATTATAAGCATTCTAGAAGCTTTCTAAAGGCCTTTTATATATAGGCACTCCTAGTGTACTTTTACATCAAATATTGAATGAATATATCACCGTTCTAATCATACTCTCTTTGGTCTATTGTTGTGCTTTTGTTTGAGTTCCTTGGTCTTGGGTGGATTTTGTCCTAAGAAAAATTCTTACAAATAGCACTTGGAGGAAAGGTTGAGTTATGCTTATGTAGAGGGGTACAAGAATTAGTTAAGATAGTGATAACATGATGTATCGATAATCTACTTAAGGTTACAAAGGTTGGTTACACTAAGAAAGTTTAGAAGAACAAGTTATACAAAGTTTGTCTACCAAGCTTGACTGAGTGGATAGTAGGTGTCGAGAAAAGTTAGTACAAGCCAAGAAAAAAATTAGTTAGAGCCAACTAAAATTTCATTCTAGTGTATGTCGAGAAGAATAGTGGGTGCAGAGTAAAGTTTAGTTGATGTTGAGCACTAGTAAACTTTAGTTTGTGCCGAGTGATTTTTTAGAGGATGTCAAGCAATATAGTATATGTTGAGCATTAGAAGCTAGATAATGCCAAGCTATTGCATTATTTAATAGATGATAAATTTGATGGATGTGAGACAAAAAAAATTATTTTCTTGGATTATGTGAACAAGTGAAAGATAAGGTTGATGAGATGGAGGCATAGAATTCAAGGTAAACCATTTTTAGGAGAATTCAAAGAGGATCTAAGAGAAGTTTCTAGAAGATATATGGAATGTGCAATAGATTCAATGTGTCATACCTAATCCATCCAAACCTTAAATTGGATGACGAAGAATGAGAAACAATAGATCTTAATTTCTTATTTATAATATATCTTAATTTCCTATTTATAGGAATGACTGGTCATGAAGCAAGGTTGTCATGTGCAAGAACCTAAGGAAGATGACGAGTTAAGGGTTTTGCTTCATCAAGTGACCTAAGAGAAGAGTTTTTAGTGGCATGTTAAGAAAGAAGGCTTAAGGATATGAATGCTTGAAGGGTTAACAAGCGATTAAGCTGCAATGTATGAAGGCCAAGTAGAATGGAGGACTGAATAATAATCTATAATCTACAAATGAAGTTGCAAGCTATTAACAGATTAAAGCCTTATTGTTAATCTCTAACAATTGTATCAGTATAGGGTAAATATTTTGGATTAAGGTTGACCTAACAATCATTTGTAAATCTTTTAATTGGGTAACATTCCAAGTGAATGGTCTAAAGTCCTCTAATAAGGCTTACTTCTAACAAGGTGATTGAAATCCTTTAACAAGGTTACATTTAATAGTGTATATCTTAACCTTTAACAAGGCTGGCCTTTCACAAGACATCACTTCAGAACAGTGAAAAAGAGTAGCATGTTAGTGGTGGTTTTTTCCAAATTGGGTTTCCACATAAATCATTGTGTCAAGTGTGTTGATGATTCTATTATGTTTCATATTTACATTTCTGCAAGTTGATTTGATAGTAATCTACAAGTTTTAAGTGATTGCATAATCTTATGGATGCATGCATGATGAAGTTAAATATTTTATGGGCTCACTAAGCTATGAAAAATTTTAGTTATAAATCTCAACCTTGGATAACTAATATACATCCCAAACCCCCCCCCCCCCCCCTTTTACTTATTCTAAAGTATTCTAAAATTCCCTTCATTGATTGGTGTTTCCACCTTATCTACTCCAACTATCTCAATTTTGTCCATTTCAGGTTCTTGAATAGTGTTGGGCATTCATTTTGCATGAGGTCAATGCTAGGAATCCATAGTGTAATTCCTCTCTTGAAAAGAAAATCTTTTTAATGACTCACTCCAAGGTTCAATGTTTGTCTTGCAACGTACCAAAATCCACTCAATAGAAGATAAATGTGACTGTTCACAAGGAGGCCTTTGTTGGTTCCAAAAACTCTTTTACCTTGGAATCAAGTAAAACCTATTCACTATCTCAAAATATCACACCAAAAGAACAATATTTTTGTATTTTCTATTTTCAATGAATGCAACTCTAACAATGCAGCTAGTATGAGGTCCTATTCTAACAGGGGGGTTAGCAAAAAAAATAATGAAACTCAAAGCAAATAACATGAAATCAAATAACTTGAAAGTGAAATTCCTAAATAGACATAAGCTACAGAACACAACATGCTGCGAGTTAAACCTTTAAAGAAATCGGTAGGAAACCAATGAAAAATAGGAGTAGGGCTTCCTAGAATCCACTGATGCAATCGTCGGTGATAATTTGTAACAAATCGAATGATGTTTCACTCTTCATCAAATTTCAAGGCCATGGAAAGTGCGCTCATGTGAAACAAAAAGTTATGTAGACACAATCGGGTGATATCTTCTCAAGCTCGTTATGTCAACGAAATTCATATATCTATAGCAAACACCAAAACTAAAAGATTGCACAACCAGAAAAAATGCAATAAAACTTTGGCTCAATCAAAATCTCATGAATAAATCCACAAAACAATGACACATTCAGGCAAGAATAACTACACTCCAAATGCTAGCACCAAAAGCATAATTTTATTGCATAATAACGGCGGCCCTTTTTACATTTTACAATGGGGTATTTATAAAAAATCATCTCCTCAATTTGTGTTGAGAGTGAGAGATATCTTAATGCAATAAAATGCTTTTTAAAACATTAAAAAAAAAGTAAATATATACAAACTAGTAATCTAACTAGTGCTTAGAGGGACTTCATCCATATTTTATTCATTAATTGGATGCATGAGCCCTTTACATGTCAAAAACAATTAAAGCATGAGAGAGAAAGTAGGAGGAAGCCATCAGTCAAAGTAGAAGTGCATGGAGACACCCAAAATAGAAGCTAGCCCTTCACTGGATGTGTGTCGGAGTTAACTTGCCATCAAAATGCGTTTCCAATGCATGGGAAGTGCTATTTTTGAAACTGGCAGTCAACTATAGGTGCACCTCTGAATTGTGGAGCTTCATGAAAATGTGGAACTGTGGGCTTGTGGAGCTACGGAGCTACGGAGCTGCAGACTTATCTTTAACCTTTTGTCTATAGTTGTCCACCTCAATTTGAGTTTCTGCAAAATCCCCAAGTTTGGTATCCAACTCTAACAATGCTTCTTTTGTCCTAAAGGCTTGTCTGATGTCTTCATCACTGGATGCTTCCTCTAATGTCTTTCTGAAGTTTTCTACAACTACCTCAACTGATAAAAGCTTCTCTCATTCTTCATCTTCAAAAATATCCATGCATGCATCACTATATAACTTTTCTGCTTCCAAAATTCACTCTCGAACTTGGTCTTTGAGCCTATGTATCTCATCATGCAATGTTTCCATCATTTTATTTCCTTCTGCAATCTTTTCTATCTAATCATCTATCATGTCTAGCTCTTCGCCAATATGTACATCAATCAAAATGTGGTACCTTTGTCCTTTTATGGCTTGTAGAATTTGCAAATCCTTGCTCCAAACCCGTACCTCATCCATAATGCTGAAGTCCTGCCTCAAAATTGCCATGATCTTATCAACATTGTCTTGTGTAGCATGCAATAATTTCAAACTTCCTGTAATTATAGTGATACCCCTATCCTCAAGGTTGTCTCACCAATCCTAACAAGCTCTCAAAAATGGATTGAGCCGTACACCTTCCCCTTCTTTAAGAATAGTAGTCAAAGTCTCCTCGGGGCATTTAGAATCAAGAGGACCAATAACTTCAGCTAGATATCCTTTCAAGATCTCAACTTGCCTTCAAAGTGCTTTGATTTCAATCTCATCATGCTCCATGTGGTTAATAACCTCTTTGACTCCCATAGTCATCATTTGTTGAGAAGTATCCCATGTAGGTTTCCCTAACGTGATATCCTTTACTTCATAGTCTTGAAGGCTAAAAGCTTCTTCATCTATACCTTTTGGGGGATGTGCCACTTGTGCAAATAGGTCCTAATTTTGAGTAGTAGTAATAATGCAAATGGTGTTGCATCCTATAATGGAGAGCTAGGCTTGCTCACAATCTCTGCAATGTCACAGATATCATCCTCTGAAGCAAGGAACTGATGCTTAGCACTTCTCATTATTTCCTTTCGAAACCATCTTGAGATATATCTTTCTTCAACCTTAACTCTAGATGATGAAGGGATGTGTTTAGCTACCTCCTTCCCTTTGTCATTTTTGCTTGGAGTTTCCTGTTGTGAGGGTTCTTCTTCTATAGTCTCAATTTTCATAGATCTTGTAGTTTGATCCTCAATTTCTTGGGAAGGTTGTTGTATACATTCTGTTACCTGTGCCTCTTTTGATAGCTCATCACTAACCCTTGGTTCTGGTTCTTCTCGTAATGATGACTCCTTTTGAACATGTTCCTCTAAACTCAGAGGTGGAGGTGTCACTGATACCTTATCTACCATCATAGACTAAGGTGAAGATGGGGGTGTTAGATGAGGACCTTGTGTCTCAGGTGGCATCTGCGTCCAATCTTGCTGTTGAAATTCACCTGTAGGAGTATCTCTAATCTTATCCTTAACCAATTCTATACCTACTGGCATGAAATCAAAATTTGGAATGGAGAGAATATCATCACCTAGCTCTCTTTGCTCATTCACCCATCATTGTACTTCGTCTTTTGATGAAGAGAGCTCTATTGTTTCAACTTGGGTGGGTGGTGGGGTATTTGTGACATTCTTCTTTCTTTCCAATTTTGTAGCTTTAGCAAGTCGGGTTCTCCCTTGTAGAGGCACTTTCTCTTCCTCCCCATCTGACTCTATTTCATCCTCATCTGATTCTTCCTTGGGAATAGTTTCAAGAACAGATGGATTAGGCACTAATCTTTTTTGAACTCTCTTGCCTCTTGTTCATTCTAACCTTGACCCTTCTTTGCTTCTATGGAACCATAGGAGAAGTGAGCTCTTGATGCATCAGAGGAATGGATGTCTCTAAAACCTCTCCCTCCTCTTGATAGCTTGAAAAAATAGGAGGTAATGGAACATCAACCTGGATATGAGAAATCCTAGAGTCATGGGGGTCCTGGGGAGTAGATTCACATTGCTGCAAAGGGGCCTATTCTTCAACATGCTCTATCTGGATCCTCTGAGGAGAGGCTCTCTTCCTCTTTTCTTTCTTCTTCTCTGGTGGATGGTAATATCCCACTGGACGATCAAGTTGGTAGACCATTTCTAGCTTGATAGGAGACTAGAGCACAAAGATAGGAAATATGACTTTCCTCCCCTTTACCTTTTCTGGGCGAGCATGTATATGGAATATCACTGTATCCAAAATTGGATCAAGTGGAAAGCGTTTCTTGATCCAACTCTTTGTCATTTTGATGACATGTCTTGCTTGATGATTAATATCATCTCCTTCCTCTCTATCAATTTTTGCATTTAGAATGGACCTCTTGCCAACTTTATCTGTATTGAATAAGGGATCTAGTAGCTCCTACGAATCTTGGAGCCTTATCTCATCTAGGATGGTCAAATGTAGAGCCTTCTCTGCTAAATACAAAGTCATTCTAAAATAGTCCTTGATACATACATCATAGTCATTTGTGGCATTCATCCAATGATCTTCAATGGCATCCTAGTGGCAGAACTCTTTTCCTGCCAAATTTTCCAGTTTACCAACACTATCAAAGAACGGCCAGGGAGAGTTATATTCCTCAAGAGGATAGTTCTCCCACTCCCACTCAAAAGTTGAGATATCCTACTTTCTCTTTACTTGGTATGCCCCTATTACAAAAGGCCAATCCGAACAAGGCCTTCATTGTTTTTTGATCCTCTCATAGGCTGACTCAATTTGTCGAGAAATTTCCATCAGAACCAACTTGTCACTTAGGTACTTTGGGAGCTTCTTTGGATGGATAGATGCACCACCAACCCGAATGTAGGTGAATGTCCAGAACTAGATAAAATATGCACCAAGAGCTGTGATCTATGCCTTGGCTTCATTAGACAATCTGTTTCCATAGTCACCTTCGATGAATCGAATGATGGCAAAGATAAAGGCATCATTCACAATCTTGTACTATTTTCTTTGCGGTGAGAGCTTTTTCTTAACTAGCTAAGGATAAACTATATATGGCCATGCTTTAGGATCCTACATACTGCCCTTTTTGTACAACCTAGGATAGTTGGTGGCTCTTGCTGCAAGTAGATATATCACATAAGAAGTCATATAGAACTACTTCTTGTCCTTTACTATCTACAACTAATCACACAAGTTCTCACTAAGTGTAGTAGCCCAATCCAGTGGCATCTTTGCATGTCTGATGGTTTCAATGAAGTTAACCATGAATGGATCGAGATGACTTGCTATAGGCAATCTCATAACTCTGCTCAGGAGAATGATTGAATATCCAATGTCATCCCTCATATATCCTCGATCCATATCTACTTTTTTGATTGTCTTTCCTCGAGATGGATTTTCAATGAAGTATGAGGAATATATGATGTCCATGGCCTCCTGGTGTGATCCTTATACCACCTCTTAGCTGCTTCATATGAAAGCCTGATAAACTAATCAGCTCTAGGTAAGTGAAAGACTCTCTCGATATTATCAAGTCGTAGATCCAGGACTACTTCCCCAGTGACACTCTTTACCACCCTTTCCTTGGGAACAAAATGTCAGGATAAGGTCATAATCAATTCAGCTGACTGAACAATCCCAAGATGTGATACTGCATTTACCAATCCAGACCGTATTAAGGAAAATCTTAAAGAAGATCTTTCAGTTGGGTTGTTACAAACCCTCAAAAATTCTCCCAAGTTCGTGTGTCCAAGTTCTATGTCTTTGATCTTGGAGTGTTCATTGTGCAATCGTGACTTTGGGGTTATGCCTTGGAACTTGTATATGACTGGCTTTGCTATTGATCCGGATGTGGACGCCATTTGATTGTATTACTTGCACGTCACAAAAAAAAAAAAAAAAAGTTTAATTACTGGATACATAAAACACATTAAAAAAAATGATACTCAAAAAACCAATTTTATTTTACTTATAATTTTTTGAATCTCTTCTTTTTTTTTCTTTTTTTATAAAATATGAAATAAAAATAAATTAAATAAAATGAGGGCGATGGCTGCGGCCACACGTTGAAAAGGGCACCGCGCATGCACAGCCTTAAAGGCTTGTGTAACATCATGCGCGCATAGCCTCAAAGGCTTGTGCGATGCCGCACGCGCTGCTTTAAAGGCACGTGCAGTGCCACGCGCTTGCCATGTGCTCAAAAGGGTGCTGCAGCAGTTCCATGTCCCCAAAAATGCATCATGGTGGCGCTGCGCATGTGCAGCTTTAAAGGCGTACGCGTGCACCGCGCAGCTTTAAAGGCACACGCACACGCTACGCACCCAAAATGGTGTTGTGGCAATGTGGCGCATGTGCAGCCTTAAAGGCATGTGCAGCATCGCATGCACAAAAGAGCAGAGCGATGGCATAGCGCGTAGTACCGCACGCATCACGCATCCAAAAGGGCGGCGTAGTGGTGCGATGCACATGCAACCCTAAAGGGCACGTGCAATGTGAATGGAGAGAGAGAGGGGGGGGAAGAGTTTTCCTCACCTTCCTCCCTTAGCCAAAAAACAAGGTAGTGGAAAAATGAAATGAGTAGGAGGAAGGAGGGGATTTTATAACCCCCTCTCCTTGTTTGTTCTTACAAAGCGCGCACACAAATTTTTATTATTATTATAATTTTAATTGATTGAAACGAGACTTTTTCCTTCTTTTGATTTCTGGACTATGAGCTTGAGAGTCAGAAGAAAGTAGGGGGTCCCCATTCCTAGTGAGGAATGGGGCGTTTGTTGTGGATACCACAACAAATAGCCCCAAAAAATGAAAAAAATGACCAAAGCATTTCTTCATCAGCAAAAATTCTTCCACTGTGTGTCAACCACCAATCGAGTTTTGAACATCCCAAGCGTCTTTTGGATGACAAGTTCTTAGTCCAAATCTCAAAACTTGAAACCTTCTAGCTCAGTGTGTCCATTGTGTATTCATTCCTTTTGATGTGTCAGGCTGCAGTCAATCAGAGTTTTTTAACAATTTGAATCAATCTTCCACTCCTCCTAGCTCATTCATTTGTAATCTCCACGAAGAATCTTTATCAATCAATTGCTTGACCAGATGAGAGAATTAGTTCAAGGGCTCTTGGCAGGATGTCATGTTCTTTTAATTTATGGCCTTTTGCATAATTTCTCCATGTCATTCAACATGTTACTTTTGATTAAATAGTACTTTTGAATACGAGACACTTTGTTTTGCAACGTATCTTTAGCCATTTCAGATCTTTAGAATCCTTCAGTCTTAACACTATCTTTTCTTTCTTTCTTTCTTTCTTTTTTTTCTAAATTTTTTGAATTCTATATCTTGACTACGCTTAAACTATGTAGCCAGAACATCAGTGTCATTTCTTGGATTCGATCTCTTATGAACATCCCTTGCGTTCCTCTTTTAGAACTTTTTAGGAAACTCTCACGCCAAACAATGATCTTAGTAACCTTTCGAGGAGACCCCTCTTACTTGAACTAGTTAGAGTTTGGATCATTTCTCGTCATCTTCAACTTGAAATTGAACAACATCTAACACACTCAAATGTTTAAATTTGCAAAGTGTTGAGAATTTGTTGGTCCAAACTTCTGATTTCCAGATTGAAAGTCCCCTATTTCCACAAGAAATGTCGGTTGCTCAGTTGGTATAAGACACATAATCATCCAAATGTATTGACAAAGAAATACCTCTTCCTAAAATTAGAACCAAAGAGTGGTTAGTAAAGTCTTGAGAAAAATCCCAAGTACACCTTACCCCCTAGGGCAGACCTAACTTTTTTAAGAAAACACATGACTGAAAGAAAAAACACAACTTGAAAAAATGAAACACACTTGTAGAATTAAACACTCTTGTCAAAATGAAAATTTAATCTACATGCAAAAATGAAACTTAACTATTTTTTTTTTTGTTTTTTTTTAAGGCCTCAAAATAATGTTTCAAAAATTGCCCATTTATGAGCAAAGGTAGAAACTCCCCCTGTCAGGAACTTAGCCTAAATGTGTTTTATCTGAGAATTTTTGCAATTTGATATGGGCCTATCCACAAGCATTTAAACTTGGTATGGCTTCTCAGCTTTTCTTTTGCCTTATCCCAAAGTAGGACTAGGTCAAAAATCCTGAAAGATTTTATAGTGGCCCTCTTGTTGAACCATCTCTTGACTATTGCTTGATGTTTAGCCATGTGTTCTAATGCAGTTGTTCATTTCTCCTCCATTTCCAGAAGATTCATCAATCAGATTTGTACTCTATCAGTGTCATCTGCATAGCCACTCATGAATTTTAAAATAGGAATCTTAAGATTGAACGGGAATACTGGTTCTTGTCTGTAAACAAGTAGATAAGGAGAAGTACCCAAGGCCTTTTTTACTCTGACCCAATCTATCCATAAGGCATATTTCAATTATGTATGCCAATCCCTAGGGTTCTCCTTCAACAATCGTTTTATCACAGTGATCAAATTTTTGTTTGTAGACTCTGCTACCCCATTTCCTTACAGGTAGTAATTTGAAGAGAATATGATGACGACTTTGTTTTCAAATGCCCATTGTGTCAAAAATGTAGATGCAAATGCAGATCCATTGTCACATACAAGAGAAAATAGCATTCCAAATCTGGCAACAATATGTTCTTCCAAAAAGTCTGTCACCACATTAGCAGTGCAATTTCTGAAAGTCTCTGCCTCTGTCCATCGTGTGCAGTAATCGATAGCTATAAGGATGAATGTGTGTCCAGTTGATGATGGTGGGTTTACTGGACTAATGAAATCCAGTCCCCACTTTGCAAAAGGGTGCACCTTGTATACCAGTTGGATTGGCATTGCTGGGTGCCTCTCTTTGTTAGCACTAGTCTAGCATGTATGACAAGAATGCACATGTTTGAATGTATCCTTGAATATCGAGGACCAAAAATAACCCAATCTTAAAATCATGTGTGTTGTGGCTTCTGTTGAACCATGTCCCGTACCATACTTATCATGAAATTGTTCCTAGACATCCTTAGCTTCTTGACGTCCTAAGTATTTCAAATAAATCCCCTCATAGTTCCTTTTATACAACTTGTTACCAAGTAACTTGTAAGACTCACATTTCATCTTAAGTCCCCTACGTTGCGAACTGTTCATCCACTTGGGACATTGGTCTTGTAGGAGATAATAGACAATATCTTGGTACCACACATCTATCACCACACCTTGATTGATATCAACTTGTGATACAACCATCTTCTTTTGATCATCTTAATCAGTTTCATAATCAAATTTGAATTCCTTTTGACTTCCTTCTTGGTTGTTAGCAATCATTTTGGATAATCCTTGGCCTTTGACTAATTGCATAGGTTGAATCTCTAGATAAAATTCTTGAAGTATTTCCATCCACTTTCCTCTTCTTTTGCCAAGTTCATTCTACATCAAAAGCATTTTTACTGTTGGGTCAGGTACAATTGCATACACCTTACTTCTTAGTATGTAGTGACGGAACTTCTTTACTGCCTTGATTAATGCACAAGACTATTTATCAAGATTTAAATATTTTAACTCAGCGTTCTTTAGAGGAGAACTCATGAAAGTAATGGGTCGTTCATCCTTCTTTTCTCTTTTTTGTGACAAGCTCCCTGTGCAAGAATGTTTGGAAGCAAAGGAATAGATCTTGAAGGGTAACCCATAATTTGGACTTACCAAAATCGAGGCTATGGAGATGGAAACCTTAATATCTTGGAAGGATTTCTTTATCTCTGGTACCCATTCTGTTTTAACCCCTTTTTTGAGTAAATCATTGAGGGGGCGCACTATCTCTGCAAAACCACTTATGAATTTGATTACAAATTTTATCTTTCCAAAAAAGATTTTAATTCCTTCCGACTATGAGGAGGTGCTAACTTCAAAATAGACTCAACTCTATTTGGATCAATGGAAATTCAAACTTCAAAAATGACATGGCCCAGGAGCTTTCCTTTAGTAAAACCGAACGAACATTTCTTGGGATTGAGTGATATGTCGTACCTATGACATCTATTGAATACCTGCCTTAGATCACCAATATGAGTACTTTGATCCTTCAAAAAGATAGTCAAGTCATCCATGTAGATGACTATACACCTTTTTATCAATCCTTTGAAGGCTTCATCCATTGCTCATTGAAATGTAGCTCCCGCATTAATCAACCCAAAAGGCATCCTTCTGTAGGCAAAGGTTCCCCACTTGGTCATGAAAGCAGTCTTTAACCTATCTTTTTCATCAACCATCACTTGGTTATATCCTAAGTAACAATCCAAAAATGACATCATCTTTGAACCATTAATGATTTATAACACTTCATCTAATGAGGGTAGAGGGTAGTTATCCTTCTGAGATGCCAAGTTCAAGTTACGAAAGTCAACACAAAGGAGAATCTCTCCAGTCTTTTTCCATACAGGGACCAAATTTGCTACCTAGGTGGAATGAAAAATAGGGAATATGATCTTAGCATCTAGTAGTTTTTTGACTTCTTTCATAATTAATGGTTTGATTATTAGATTTACCAGTCGTTGTCTTTGCCAAAAAGGTTTAGCATCTGGTTTCAACGGGATGTCGTGTGTGATAATCTCAAGATCATAAGTTTTTAATTCTTCATAGCTCCAAGAAATGACATCTTTATACTCAATGAGAAACTTGAGCATGTCTTCCCATTCCTTTTGGTTGCATTCTTTTCCTATTTGCACCATTTTTTGTTCTTCATCAGTGCCTAAATTGTACAAGTCACATTCTTCGATTCCTTTCTCTTGAGTTTCCCTTCTATGGAGTGTTGATTCGTCACGGTTGAAGATTCTTTCAAGTTCAACCATCCCTTTTAGAATGTTGTTGGTTTTCATATTAAGGATTTCATCACCATCCTCAAGCTCATCATCTTCGAGCTTGTCTTCAGGTGTATCATCAATCTCTTGTCCTTTGAAATGGCAACTGCACATAATAAACTCGAGTATATGTTAATCATCTTGAAAGACTTGAAAGTTCGTGATATTATCAGGAATGGCAAGAATGGCAACTAATTCAACTGAGAATCTTTTCAACTTTGTTCTTTCTACTAGTTATAAAGCACTAGCTAAAATTGCAAGGGTGTCTACTACCACATTCTTTCTTCTTGGAATGGATTTGATGTTCAGAGCTTCAAAGTCATCCATTATATCCCATACCCTTTTCCTGTAAGTGATTAATCTTTTTTCGTTGCATGAGTATATGGATTTTACTTGTCTTATCACTAGTTGAGAATCCCCTTTGATTATAAGAGCAATAAATCCTTTTTCCAATGCAAAGAGAAGTCCTTGAATCAAGGCTTCATATTTTGTGCCATTATTAGTACATCTAAACTACAATCGATATGTGGCATAGAAAGACCTACCTTTTGGGTTGATTAGTTCAATACCTACACCAACTCTTGATTTGCATCTAGACCCATCGAAGCAGAGTGTCCAAACTATATTTTCCTTGGATTTTTTGACTTTGTGCTTGTTTGTCCTTAACTTTTCTTTTACTTGAGCTTTGAATGACTATTTCTTGGGCACCCATTATAACTTTTCTCGTGTAGGGCTTGATGAATCTCCTTCATATCCTATGGATAGAGGAAGAGTGTGTTTTTCTTGCTTCTCCTAAATTTTCCCTATTAGCTCATTGATTTGTTCAACTTTAGGTTTAGGATGAATGATTACTGAAGTCCATCCTTTACCTTTGACATATCGTCTTCTTCTCTGAACTTTAATTATCTCGGGAGGAGGAGAAGATAAACCTCCACCATCTGAAGAGGTATCACTGTATGATACATTTAAGTCTTCACTTTCCTCCTCAGTTTGTTCAATAAGGTTGGATGAATTGGCTAAATCTTGACTTTCAATAATTTCATCACTTGAGGTCTTTGTATCCTTGTTTTCCATTATTTGTGTCAAAACCTTTGCTACTGCTTCTTGGCATGCTGAACATTCAAAGTCTGAATGACTAACTTTGTGTAACCAAAAAAATCCTGGAAGGAGGAGGATACCAGGGTCAGCTTCCTCCCCTAAACATTGTAGATTAGTCACCAAACTTTCTATGAATTGTGTCACAGTCTCACTTTTGGGTACCGACACCTTAGGTTCTTCATTTTGATCTTGAGATGTCTTGTTTGGGACCATATTCAATAGCATCACTTTGTATGACCCCAAGTCAAATTGTAAGAATGCTACCTCATTCAGGGCATTGTAATCCGTGATCATTATTTTTAGTTTGGGCTTAGCATCTATCTTGATTTGATTGTTCAAACCTTTCCATGGTAACCATAATTGAGTGAAATCTGTAGAGAACCATCCTCTAAGACATTTTGTCCATTCTCTACTGAGGATTAATCTATATTTCTCTAGGATGTCAACCACATGTATGTCAACAATATCTTGGATCCGAGGATCAACTGTTAGCTGTATCCACACATCTTTCAATACTCCAATGACTTTTACCTCTGTTTTATCCAACTGTATTACCATTCGGTTAGAGGGTTGAGGATTAATTCCTAGCCTTTGAGCTATTGATAATGGCCTCATATTACAAGAGGCTCTTGAATCAATAAGACAATTGTGTAGATTCTTTCCATATATGCTTATGCTCAGCAAAAATGGGGGTACCTCGACTTTGTCCTTGAACATAGTAGGCATTGCTTCTGTAGTATTTACTTGTTGTGGCACCGTCTTTTGGGGAACATTATTCATATTATGGGAAATCTTTGTATTATCCAATGTCTTCATGAGTGCTTCTCTTTGTTGTGGACAATTCTGCAACATGTCAAACATGGACATATTGGCTTTTTTTTTCTTTAGGTCTTCAACCACATTATATTTTTTAGTAGACCAAGCAGGGTTCCTCAGTATTGTTGGTATATTTACTTGATTTTGATACTGTGGTCCTCCTTGGGCTGGCCTTACCGGTGGTGGATTGTTGCTTACTCTAGGATCAAGCGGGGTTGGTTGCAAACTAGGAGGAATTCCATCAATCAAGGGATCCTTTTTGCTTCTGAGATTATATGTGTTTCGATTATCATTTCGAAAGGCAAACATCTCATCATGTTGAAGATCAGGTTCTTGACTAAAAGGGAATGAGAATTCTTCATTTCCTTGTTGTTCGACTTGTACATTCTAGGTAGAATCGTAAGATTCTAATAGCATTGTGTTGAATTAAATAGGAGGTGGATTATCATTCATTGGCAGGTTTTGATTCACATCCTAATTATCATTGTAGTATGCACCATCGTTGCTAGGCATATTTTGCCTATCATCATACTAATTAATGTCAACATATTGAATGTTGTTGTTATCGACAGGAATGCTTCCATTATTTGGTCTAGTGTTCCATTGTCGGTTTTGTCTTTGGAAGCCATTGTTGTGATCAGGAGGATTGAAATTGTTTCCTGCCCCGTTGTTTCTTGCATTTTTGTTGCCATTATTGTTGAAGTTCTTGTTGTAATTTTGACCAAAATTGTTGTTGTAGGGGCCAACATTGTTTCTCTGGAAGTTGTTACTTTTTCCTTGAGACAATCTAAGATGCGTCAATTCATTGTTCATTTGCAACATGGTTTTCTTCATCTGACCAACTTTTGACAGGAGATTTTTATCTGCTTCCACAGGAACCGTCGCCTTTTGTTCAAAGAAACCTATTTTCAGGGGCTCATACCCTGGATATGTTATCGCTTGAGTTTGTAGAGCTGGTACCTATTGTAATGGAACTGGGTTCATAGGTATGAACTGACTAGGTATGGTGGGTGCTCCCACAGGAATCGTTGGCATTGTAGGGACTGCCTGCGTAGAAAGCACCATTCCTCCTCCATTAGGATTACCTTGCTTTGTGAATGTAATTGCTTCTGCAAAGACTTTGTCTAATGTGTCAATATTTGTTGTAGGGAGTCTCCTTAGAAAAATCGTAGTAAAAGGATCCATTGAATTGAAATAAACTTGGATGGTAGCTTCAATCGGAATGGTGTATGGTGTCTCCAACTTGTGGTAGGCCATATGAAAACGATGATTGAAGCATGAAACCATTTCAGATGGGTCCCTTTTTATTGATATGAATTGTTGATGTATCACTGCTAGATTGATGAATGTTTTGAATTGTTCCAAAAATGATTTTTCAAAAGTTTCCCAGTCTCCAATACATCCTAGTGGTATGTTTACGTACCAATTGAAGGAAATTTCCCCCAGAGAGTAGGGAAATAAATGAACAACCACATCTTCATTAGCAATTTGCTTCCGATTGCAAATTTCCTTAAAAATCTTGACATGATCTTCGACAGTTCTTGTTTCTCTCTAAATAAACCTTGGACAAAATTTCTCGAGATTCTTAGGGAGGTCATGGAGGGCACCTCTCAAGCTAAGGGGTGAATCAACTGCATTTGTGAAAAAGGCCATTGGAGGATTTTGTGACCCTAAAGGTGGGTGGAAAGGTGATGGGAGTGTTGGAATATGTAGAGGTCCACTTGGTGGTTGAATGGGTGGTGGAGTAGAAGAAGATGATGAAATGTCAAATGGAAGTGGTTGAATTCGGGGTATTCCTCTGTCACTACATGGCTTACGAAAATGAATAAGCTCTACAAATTCTTGGGCACTTGGTGAAGATCTTAATGCTCGCTGCAATAGGGATCTAGGATCAATATCTTCCAGCTTGTATCAATTCTAGGAAAAGCACACCTCTAAAAAAGCACACTTCCTCACTTCTAAATTTTTCAGATCTGTGGAGCTGCAGACCTGTAGAGCTGCGGACCTATGGACCTGAATTTCTAAAAATTTTAGAAGTGATTTTTGAACTTTTTATGTAGTGTAGGATTATTGCTAGGGTGTAAAATTTTTGAAACTTGATCAAATCTTTCTTGTTTTCAATAGTATGTTCTTTGTAGGGCCCTCCTTCTAGCGCCACTTCTATTGGGCATTCATTTTGCATGAGGTCAATGGCAAGAATCCATAGTGTAATTCCTCTCTTGAAAAGCAAATCTTTTTAAGAACTCACTCCAAGGTTCAGTGTTTGTCTTGTGACATACCAAAATTCACTCAGTAGAAGATAAATGTGAATGTTCATGAGGAGGCCTTTGCTGGTTCCAAAAACTCTTTTACCTTGGAATCAAGTAAAACCTGTTCGCTGTCTCAAAATATCACACCAAAAGAACAATATTTTTGTAATTTCTATTTTCAATGAATGCAACTCTAACAATGTAGCTAGTATGAGGTCCTATTCTAATAGGGGGATTAGCAAAGAAAATAATGAAACTCAAAGCAAATAACATGAAATCAAATAACTTGAAAGTCAAATTCCTAAACAAACATAAGCTACACAACACAACATGCTGCGAGTTAAACCTTTGAAGAAATCGGTAGGAAACCAATGAAAAATAGGAGTAGCACTTCCTAGAATCCACTGATGCAATCGTCGGTGAGAATTTGTAACAAATCGAATGATGTTTCACTCTTCATCAAATTTCAAGGCCTCAGAAAGTGCGCTCATGTGAAAAAAAAGTTATGTAGACACAATCAGGTGATCTCTTCTCAAGCTCGTTATGTCAACAAAATTCATATATCTGTAGCAAACAATAGAACTAAAAGATCGCACAACCAGAAACAATGTAATAAACCTTTGGTTCAATCAAAATCTCATGAATAAATCCACAAAACAATGACACATTCAGGAAAGAATAACTACACTCCAAATGCTAGCACCACAAGCATAATTTTATTGCATAATAACAGCGGCCCTTTTTACATTTTACAATGGGGTATTTATAAGAAATCATCTCCTCAATTTGTGTTGAGAGTGAGAGATATCTTAATGCAATAAAATTCTTTTTAAAACATTAAAACAAACTAAATATATACAAACTGGTAGTCTAACTGGTCCTTAGAGGGACTCCATCCATATTTTATTCATTAATTGGATGCATGAGCCCTTTACATGTCAAAAACAATGAAAGGATGAGAGAGAAAGTAGGAGGAAGCCATCACTCAAAGTAGAAGTGCATGGAGACACCCAAAATAGAAGCTAGCCCTTTACTGGATGTTTGTCAAAGTTAACTTGCCATCAAAATGCATTTCCAATGCATGGAAAGTGCTATTTTTGAAACTGGCAGGCAACTGTAGGTGCACATCTAAATTATAGAGCTTCATGAAAATGCTAAGCTGCAGAGCTGCGGACTTAACTTTAATCTTCTATCTGTAGTTGTCCACCTCAATTTGAGTTTTTGCAAAACCCCAAGTTTGGTATCCAACTCTAACAATGCTTCTTCTGTCCTGAAGGCTTGTCTAATGTCTTCATCACTGGATGCTTCCTCTAATGTCTTTCTAAAGTTTTCTACAACTACCTCAACTGATAAAGTCTTCTCTTGTTCTTCATCTTCAAAAATATCCAAGCATGCATCACTATATAACTATTTTGCTTCCAAAATGCTAAAGTCCTCATCCATAATGCTGAAGTCCTACGTCAAAATTGTCATGATCTTATCAACATTGTCTTGTGTAGCATGCAATAATTTCAGACTTCCTATAATTATAGTGATACCCCTATCCTCAAGGTCGTCTCACCAATCCTGACAAGCTCTCAAAAATGGATTGAGTTGTACACCTTCCCCTTCTTTAAGAATGGTAGTCAAAGTCTCCTCAGGGAGTTCAAAATCAAGAGGACCAATAACTTCAGCTAGATATCCTTTCAAGATCTCAACTTGCCTTTGAAGTTCTTTGATTTCAATCTCATCACGCTCCATGTGTTTAAGAACCTCTTTGACTCCCATCATCATTTATCGAGAAGTATCTCGTGCAGGTTTCCCTAACGTGATATCCTTTACTTCATAGTCCTGAAGGCTAACAGCTTCTTCATGTGTACCTTTCAGGGGATGAGCCACTTGTGCAAATAGGTCCTGATTCTGAGTAGTATTAATGAATGCAAATGGTCTTGCATCTTGTAATGGAGATTCAGGGTTGCTCAAAATCTCTGCAATGTCATAGATATCATCCTCTGAAGCAAGTAATTGATGCTTAGCACTTCTCATTATTTCCTTCCAGAACCATCTTAGGATATGTCTTTCTTCAACCTTAGCTCTAGATGATGAAGGGATGTGTTCAGCTACCTCCTTCCCTTTGTCATTTTTTCTTGGAGTTTCTTGTTGTGAGGGTTCTTCTTCTATAGTCTCAATTTCCATAGATCCTGTAGTTTGATCCTCAATTTCCTTGGAAGGCTGTTGTATACATTCTATTACCTGTGCGTCTTTTGATAGCTCATCAGTAACCCTTGGTTCTAGTTCTTCTTGTAATGATGACTCCTTCTGAACATGTTCCTCTAAAATCGGAGGTGGAGGTGTCACTGAAACCTTATCTACCATCATAGACTAAGGTGAAGATGGGGGCATTAGAAGAGGACCCTGTGTCTTAGGTGGCATCTACGTCCAATCTTTCTATTGAAATTCACCTGTAGGAGTATCTCTAATCTTATCTCCAACCAATTCTATACCTACTGGCATGAAATCAAAATTTGGAATGGAGAGAATATCATCACCTATCTCTCTTTTCTCACTCACCCATCGTTGTACTTCATCTTTTGATGAAGAGAGCTCTACTGTTTCAGCTTGGGTGGGTGGTGGGGTATCTGTGACATTCTTCTTTCTTTCCAATTCTGTAGCTTTGGCAAGTCGAGTTTTCCCTTGTAGAGGCACTTGCTCTTCCTCCCCATCTAACTCTATTTCATCCTCATGTGATTCTTCCTCGGGAATGGTTTCAGGAATAGATGGATTAGGCACTAATCTTTTATGAACTCTCTTCCTCTTGTTCATTCTAACCTTTACCCCCCTTTGCTTTTGTGGAACCATAGGAGAAGCGAGATCTTGATGCATCAGAGGAATGGATGTCTCTGGAATCTCTCCCTCCTCTTGCTGGCTTCATAAAATAGGAGGTAATGGAACATCAACCTGAATATGAGAAATCCTAGAGTCATGGGGGTCCTGGGGAGTAGATTCACGTTGCTGCAAAGGGGCCTGTTCTTCAACATGCTTTGTCTGGATCCTCTGAGGAGAGGCTCTCTTCCTCTTTTCTTTCTTCTTCTCTGGTCGATGGTAATATCCCACTGGACGATCAAGTTGGTAGACCATTTTTGGCCTAATAGGAGATTGGAGTGCAAAGATAGGAGCTGTGACTTTCCTCCCCTTTACCTTTTCTGGGCAAGCATGTATATGGAATATCACTGTATCCGGAATTGGATCAAGTGGAAAGGGTTTCTTGATCCAACTCTTTGTCATTCTGATGACATGCCTTGCTCAATGATTAATATCATCTCCTTCCTCTCTATAAATTTTTTCATTCAGAATGGGCCTCTCGCCAACTTTATCTATATTGAATAAGGGATTTGGTAGCTCCTGCAAATCTTGTAGCCTTATCTCATTTGGGATGGTCAAATGGAGAGCCTTCTCTACTAAATACAAAGTTGTTCTACAATAGTCCCTGATACAGACATCATAGTCATTTGTGGCATTCATCCAATGATCTTCAATGGCTTCCTAGTGGTAGATCTCTTTTCCTACCAAATTTTCCACTTTACCAACACTGTCAAAGAATGGCCGGGGAGAGTTATATTACTCAAGAGGATAGTTCTCCCACTTCCACTCGAAAGTCAAGATATCCTGCTTTCTCTTTACTTGGTATGCCCCTATTAAAAAAGGCCAATCCCAACAAGGCCTTCGTTGTTTTTTTGATCCTCTCATAGGCTGACTCAATCTGTCGAGAAATTTCCATCAAAACCAAGTTGTCACTTGGGTACCTTGGGAGCTTCTTTGGATGGATAGATGCACCACCAACCTGAGTGTATGTGAATGTCTGGAATTGGATAAAATATGCTTCAAGAGCTATGATCTATGCCTTGGCCTCATCAAACAATCTCTTTCCATAGTCACCTTCAATGAATCGAATGATGGCAAAGATAAAGGCATCATTCACAATCTTGTACTCTTTTCTTTGCGGTGAGAGCTTTTTCTTAACTAGTTGAGGATAAACTATATATGGCCATGCATTAGGATTCTACATACTGCCCTTTTTGTACAACCCAAGATAGTCGGTGGCTCTTGCTACAAGTAGATATATCACATAAGAAGTCATATAGAACTTCTTCTTGCCCTTTACTGTCCGCAACTGATCACACAAGTTCTCACTAAGTGTAGTAGCCCAATCTAGTGGCATCTTTGCATATCTGATGGTTTCAATGAAGTTAACCATGAATGGAGCGAGATGACCTGTTGTAGGAAATTCCATAACTCTACTTAGGAGAATAATTGAATATCCAATGTCATCCCTCATATATCCTCGAGCCATATCTACTTTGCTGATTGTCTTTCCTTGAGATGGCTTTTCAATGAAGTATGAGGAATATATGATGTCCATGGCCTCTTGGTGATGATTCTTATGCCACCTCTCAGCTGCTTCATATTAAAGCCTAATAAACTGATCAGCTCTAGGTAAGTGAAAAACTCTCTCAATATTATCAGGTAATAGATCCAGGACTACTTCCCCAGTGACACTCTTTACCACCCTTTCCTCGGGAACAAAATGTCAGGATAAGGTCATAATCAATTCAGTTGACTGAACAATCTCAGGATGCGATGGTGCATTTACCAATCCAAACCATATTAAGGTGGATCTCAAAGAAGATCTTTCAATTGGGTTGTTACAAACCCTCAAAAATTCTCCCAAGTCTATCTGTCCAAGTTTTGTGTCTGTGATCTCAGAGTGTTCATTGTGCAATTGTGACTTCAAGGTTATGCCTTGGAACTTGTATACGACTAACTTTGCTATTAATCTAGATGTGGATGCCATTTGATTGTATTACCTGCATGTCACAAAAAAAAAAAAGGATTAATTACTGGATACATAAAACACATTTTAAAAACGATGCTCAAAAAACCAATTTTATTTTACTTATCATTTTTTTCATCTTTTTTTTTTTTTTTTTAATTTTAATTTTTTTTATCAAATATAAAATTAAAAAATAAAAGAAAATAAGGGCGATGGCCATGGCCACACGTGTCGCTCACCAAAAAGGGTGTCGTGCATGCGCAGCCTCAAAAGAGCACGACGTAGCATCATGCGCCCAAAAGAGCGGCGCGGTGGTGTGGCACTCGTGCAGCCTGAAAGGTGTGCGCAGTGGCATGCATCCAAAAGGGTGGCACAGCGGCGTAGCGCATGCGCAACCCTAAAAGGCACGTGCATCATGAATGGAGAGAGATAGGGGGGGATGAAGAGTTTTCCTCACCTTCCTCCCTTAGCCAAAAAACAAGGTAGTGGAAAAATGAAATGAGTAGGAGGAGGGAGGGGGTTTTATAACCCCCTCTCCATGTTTATTCTTACAAAGCGAGCGTGCCTCGGAAGCGCGTGCATAATTTTTTATTTATTTTTAATTTTAACTTATTTAAATGAGACTTTCTCCTTCTTTCAATTTTTGGACTATGAGCCCGGGAGTCAGAAGAAAGTAGGGGGTCCCCATTCCTAGTGAGGAATGGGGTGTGTGTTGTGGATACCACAACAAATAGTTTGTTGGATTAGAGTGCTTTCCATGAGTTTTCTAATAGTACATCATGTCAGTCTCCTTTGTTTGATAAAAAAGTAAGTGGAAAAGGTTGTACACTTGTGATTTGAGAAGTGATTCTAGGTGTGTCTTGTGTTTTCAATTCATCCCCTACAGACATAGATTGTGACTTTTGAATTTCATGAAAACTTAAAAATACAGGGTTGTCACATAATTTGAATTGTAGTGTGGATTGATCAAGTATTCTTTTCAAATATTCCTCTGTTAGGGGATTGATGTTTTGATTAGTAGGATTAGAAACTTCATTTACTATGAAAATTTTAGTAATTTCACTTATTACCTATGGAGGGTTGGCACTCAACATTTGTGTATCTTGTAGACTCTATTCTTCTTGCTACTCTTCCTCATCTATTATCCGATCATCAATATTCATATCAGTGTCTCCCTTAATTGTTTCTTCTTCATTATCATCATCTTCATCATCTTTTACCTCAATAGGTTCTTGTTCACCTTATTTGACTATGTCTAGTCTATATGTAATCTTCCACATTTGTTTGGACTTCTTGACAACATCCTCTATGTTGTTCTATAGTATGCTAAATGCCATATACTTAGACACAAATCTTATGACATATGTCCCTTGCTAAGCTCTAGCATAACTTGAGTGAGAGCTATTTCTCTAATCTACTTCTCTATGTCTAGAAAATTGTGCCATTTATGTTCAACTCTATCATATAAAATCTTAGGTATGGAGTTGGCAATTTTTAGAGGTGCCTTCTTGAAAGTAGCCATCATGGCATATATTGTCTCCTCTACTTTATTTTTCTCAATCTTTCCAAGGTTATAAATTTCAATGTGAGAGAAACCTAAAAAATTAGCACTATTTCTAATGTTCTCACATAAATTATCTAGGTCAGAGGAGGGACAATGACCCACCACTTGGAATTAGCTATTGTCATCAAATTCAGTCTTCTTCTCATTAGATTCAGCTTGAGCATCATATTTTATTCTTTGTCTTTTATTTTCTCTACCTTCCTTCTCTTTAGGCTTGGCTATCTCTTTTGTCTTCTATGTAGTGACTCTTGTACTAGCCCTTGTCGTAGGTGTTGTTGGTTTGGGCTAACTAGGTTTGGAAATATTCTTTGGATTTTTCACTATAGGTGTCTTTTCCTTCCTTTTCTTTTTGTCACTAGTAGAAGGTGCTTCCTTGACTTCTTCTCCCTTAGCACCTTCTAAAATATCTATCTCCTCTTCCTACTAATCCTCTACTTGGCCTTGTGTTAGAGCTAGTGGTGCTTGAGCCTATATGTCTTCTTCTTCTTCTTCATCTTCTTCTTCCTCTTGCTAAGCTCCTTCACCAAATTTTTCTTTAAGTTTCTTTATCAATTTATTCTCCTTCTTGATTATAGAGGGAGTCTTCAACTCCATAGTGATTTTAGATTTGGCCAGTTCATAGTTACCAAATTCTTTGGCTTCTTTGTCTACTTCTTCTGCAAGTAATGTTGTGATTGCTACAAAAGCCTCATCAATATTTATCTCATATCCTAATTGCCTTAGCTATCTCACTCTAGGAATTGCTGCCTGTACATATGTGTGATCAGTGTTAATTAGGAAGCAAACACAATCATAATGTTCCTCCACTAGTGAGACTAGTATCCTTAATCTCTTCTTCATGGATTGTTTTAAATCTTCAAAATAACTAGTCATTATTGACTCAAATTTATTGCCTAATTGTTCAATGAATTCTCCTATCTATACTACAATTGATCTATTTGTCTTCCATGCAACCTTGTCAAAAGTAGGAAATGTGTTCTACACATAGAAGAAAATACATATTAAAATAGATAAAAATTTAATTAAGTACTCTTTTTTTTCCTTATTACTCCTAGGTTTTCAATCAATTGTTGCAATTGCAACTTGGCGAGATCATAAGTATGATCTTTCTTCACAATTTTGTAGCCCATATCCACTACAATGAAAGTTGCATTGTTTAATCTACTTGACTGATAAAACTTATGTTTTAGTACCCTCACTATAAAAGCTATTAGGGGATCTATGATTGTGTCAATTGTCATTCCTCTTTATTTCCATATGGATCCTATATTCTTTTCAATGACTTCCTTTGAATCACTTCCCATAGTCTTTGGAAATTCTAGGGTTGGAGACCCTATTACCCTATGAACAATTTTCTTTTTAATTTTAACCATCCCATTCTCCAACCATATTGAGCTATTATGTACTCTACTCAAGACATCTTTATCCACTCAGTTTACAAGACATTCAAAAGTCTAGGGCATGAGTTAACTCTATCTTCTCAACAATGTTGTATTCTACCTTCAATGCTTAATTTTCACATAATCTTCCATACTCTTCTCTAATTTCCATGTCAGCTATGCTAATAATCTTGTAGGTATATATTTTTTTGACATCTTGTATCATTAAGACTTGTAGTGGTATCATAGACAACACACTAAAGGGAACTTGCTTATATGCTATGTCTAGAATAGCCTTGAAAATAGGTTGTTTAATCTTGTTATTAATTAACTAAACATTTAAAACTTATTTTCCCTCTACACCCTTTACTTTTGAATAACTAGGCATCATCACATAAATCTAGGGTTTATGAAATTTGAAACTGCATAACTCAACATATGGTAGACACCTTACAAATCCTAATGAAACGATGTCAAATAGATATTCAAATCTCCTATAAACACTTCAGATGGTATTCTCTAGATCACCTTTAGCTTTTTTCTTTCTTTTTCAATTTCAAATGATGTTGAATGAGTAGAAGTTGATCAAATAGCCCTTAGAATACTGCAATTAATGCAAAATGCTTACATAGCTAGAAGCTCGGCATCAACTAATTTCTAGCTCACTTAGCATCCATATGTCTTCCTATTCATTTTGAAATCATTATGAGCTTGGCCTCAACTAATTTATTTCATTAGCTTGGCACCCACTAAAATTTTATTCAACAACCATAAGAAACTTTTAATGCTCAAAAGTAACATGAAAAAGCTGACAAAAATTTAAAGTATTTCCTTGATTTCTAATAACACTTTTCATCTTTATTCATTCATATGTAATCTTTACAAAACTAAATCCTTGGAACTAATGTATTTTATAAACTTTTAAATATCAATCCCACATACCTCTTGATTTTTTAGTTTGATGAGATGTTATTACCTGACCTATTGGGTGAAGTGATCCCATCTACACTTGATGTGTTGCAATCCTCCTTTTTCTTCCATGTCTTTTTCATCTCATTTCTAATATTTTCAATATTTTCCTTGCCTTTGCCTCCATTGAACTCACAACCTGGTGCCCTTGACCTTGTTTGACAATGTTAGTTGATCTGACCAGTCTTCAAATAGCTAAAACATGTGGTTTGACTCAACCACCTTTTGTAGTCACTCCTAAAGTGTGTTCTAATATAGTTCTCAAGAATATGTCCATATTCTTTATAGTAGTGACAATTATACCTTGTATTATAATCTCATTTATAAGATTTTTCATTGTTCTTTACTATTTTTTTCTTGTTTGATGACCAAATGGGTCTGGATCTACACTCAAAAGCTCTATAACCATATTTTTGACAATATTCTTCAAATCTTTTAGTGTGCATGGTCTTGGTTCTACATTCATGTGCCTAATGACCTTGTTTATTGCACTTATGGTAGTGGCCCATTCTCTTTTGATTTATATTCTTACTCCTAGAAAAATTAGTAGTATATCCTTTCTTACCACAATTATGACAAGTAGGTTTTGAGTTCTTACTTTTGTTACCCCTTTCTTCAACACCTATATATTGTAGTCTAGATGTATCATTGTTAGATCTAGGAGACCTCATTAACTATTCAAAATATTTGATAGCTTTATTTGGTTTATTGAAACTTTCAACAAACTCCTTTTCCCTTTTTAGATCATTGCTCAACTATTCATTTTGCAACTTCAATGTTGTTATTTCAATGTCCTTGGCATTTAGTTCATGGTTGGAATTTATCATTTGACCCAAAGTTTCTAATTGCATGTTAGCAATCCTAGTTACCTCTGATGATTTCTCCTCCAATTTTTGGTCAAAATTCTTTTGTCATCTTCAATCATGGTTTTTTCTTCTATAGCTTTCTTTTTCTGTTCGGTCACCTCACATTGTAGTATGGTTTGTAATTCTTGCTCTATCTTAAGATTATTGATCTCTTTAGCTAGAGTTCTATTCTTTTCCATTAGATCTACAATTGCTGCATCAAATTCAATGGAGTCTCCATTTGTAAATAGCTTGGTAGTATCCATCTCTCTATATTTTGTGTCATTCTCCTCAATAGCAATTATTTTCCTTCTCTTCAATGATTTCTTTAGATCATCTCTTGCTTCATTCAACTGATGTAGAATGAGTTGTATTTCAAATCCTTGATTCTCAATGATCTTTCCTAAATTTTAGACTTCCATTTCCAAGATCTTTCCTCAAAGCTAATGGGATTCACTTTTAAAGAACTTAGATCTAATACCAATTGTTGGAATTAAAATTGGAAAGGTAGACTTCTAGGGGGGGTGGGTGAATCAGTACTTTAAACTTTGACCCATAAAATATTCACCACACATCTATCTCATATATTTAATAAGTAAACTAACATACCATGAAAAGCATGTAAACAAGTAAGCATTCACACATTCATGACATGAGATATGATTACCGAGAAACCCTCCAATGAGAAGGTGAAATTGGGGTGGGGATGATGCCCACAAATTTTCACTATTGTAGTAATAAAGTGTATCCAATGAAGATTACAATATTTTTTATCATGAACCATGATCTACCCTATGAAAGGTTTGCCCTGTTAAAGGATTACAAAGACTATTAGGTCTCACCCTGCTAAAGGATTTCAACACCCTATTAGAAGTGTGCTTGGTTAGAGGACTTCAACTCACAATTAAGCAAGAACCTTATTAGACGATTTCAATATAGCTTTTCAGGACTACTCTATTAAGAGATTTAACTAATTCACCTATTAAAATGTCTCAGCATTGATCCTATGGTTAGCACTCTAATGTTTGATAATAGATCACCTCTATTTTGTTGTGTACTTGATCCTTCTTGATTAAATGTCTCTCTATTGTTCAATGTTTCCTTCCTCTTTTCTCCTTTATCTAATTCTACAATTCAAATCATAATGCCTTGATCACCATGAATTTCTTGGTTTGTAAATACAAAAATCTCCTTGATCATTCATTCCTTCCCTTTCACACTCATATGAAGTTTAGGATTCATCCTCCTTATGAAGACTTGGGTGACTTAGGGTTAGGTATGAATCAATGACTATGATTCATCCATATTACCATTTAAAACTTCCTTTTACCTAATTTGGTGCATGTAATACATAGGGATTCCAACTTAAGATTCATCCTTATCACCAAAATATCATAATTTAATCTTTAAATTGCTAAAAAATGGTATACATAGTAGTTTTTGCCAATATAAAAAACTATGAAAAATTGTATTACTCGGCATATGAAGTCCCTGGTACTCAACACATATTGTGACTTCAATGCTGTCACTCAGCATCTAAATGACTTGGCATATATTGTCTACTCAACTCCTAAATCAGTCGACATATACTATCTTCTCAACTTCCTGAGTGACTTAGCATATGAGTGACTTGACACTCACTATTTACTCAATATGCACTAAATTTACATATTATGCTTAGCATGTGTTATTGGTTCAATATGAACTAAATAAATGACTTTAGTTTATAAACACTCACTAGTCAAAACCAACCTAAGATTAAAAATTCTTTAATCTACTTTTACACATCAAGTACTCCCCTTTGAATTTTTTAATAGAGTTGGGATCCCAAATGCAATCTACATAGACATTTGTTGCAAACTTAGGAAGATGTTCACTACTATATACTGTGGTCTCGTATACCATATATCCCTCCACTATAGAACCCTCAAGATGTGCCCTTTGTCAAACCAAACCCTTCATAACTTTTAAATGCCTCTCAACTGTCCACATTGACCTAGCTAGTATAGGTTGACACAATTTAAACTCCTAAACTTTATGTATAAGGCAGTGTTCTTGAGCATTGAAAAAAGTTGAAGGTAGACACTTTAGCTTTTCACACATAAGCTAGGTAATTTTTCTTATCCAATATTTTGTATATTTTGTATCAATTTATTTATATGGTGGCCACCTAAAAGAGATTCAACATGAAAGACCATATAAGTGAGATTTTAGAAAAAATATATAAAATAAATTACATAAAAAAGTAAAACAAGTTATAGATATAATATCTATACAAAAAATATAAGAAATAACACTTCTAACCTCATGCATTTTCTAAGATCATATATAACTTGTTTAACATTGTTGTTAAACTGGTGTGGGAGGGATAGAAGTAGGATGTATTGCAATAATTTAAAAATGATCTTTTAAATATATTATAAACTATTACAATAAAATGCACATACAATTTTACAAATATATTATAAATAAAGACCTAACTTACCTTGAGGAAGGTATGTCAATCTTGTGTTTCAACCTTGGCTCAAAACCACATTTCTTTGGTACAAGATAGCTTATATTTGTAAAAAATTCTATGAAATATTTTGTTATTTTTATGTCTTCTTTTAATGCATCACTTTGTTGGTTCATTAATAACCAAGGAAGTGCACCCATATTTATGCGGTCTCCATTGCTATTTGATTCAATGAAACTTTTTAGTGCATGATTGGATTCATGAATGTCATTACAAATTTTGGCAATTTTTTTATTTGTCACACCTTCCATCCAATATTTTCCATACTAGTCTTTGTTACATTCTTTTCAATATGCATAACATCAAAAAAATACATGATTTGGTCATTAATTCCTTGATGACCTACATAACATTACTTTGATGATTTAGTCTATTGTATTCCAACTTCCACAGATGATGTGTCATTCTTTGTAGCTTTGATGTTATCTTTTCTTTCCCATTAAAATATGCTTTTCATTAATTTTATACTTATGTTTATTGTGGAGAAAGTGCCTAAACTCATCGAACACTTGTTTTCTTAAACTTTCTTGAATGACAAGATTTTATCTTCAAACAAAAAATTGGACATGCAAATTTTCCCTTTATCTAAAGACCTAAAAGATTATGTTGGAATTAAAATTGTCTTTGTCCCATTGGTCTAGAGATGTCATACATAGTGACCCCATTCTATAACTTCAAAAAAATTTCAGTAAGGGACTCAGTATACACATTCATATCTTTAACTTGGTACTTACCTATTTGAATGAATATAAACATTACTTAGTTATTATGACCATTTTGATGCAGTGTTTATAAAATAATTTAGATAACTTTGAAATGAAAAAATACCTAGTACAATCATTGACAACATTATTTCCTCCCTATTTATGGACATCCAAGAAGGAATGTTATTGTTAATAAAAAAAATAGGCCATAATGAGTAAACATAACTCATATCTCCAAATGGATTAACACTATATGTTGCCAATGAAAAAATCATATTATGAGGTTATTTTTTAAATATTGGCAACCTATCTTCTATGTCCTTAAATGTAGAACCATCCATAGGCATTCACAAAATAACATATTGACTTCTATTACGTGCATGGTAATCCATAAATTGTGATAAGCTAGTGCACCTAAGTAATTCTTCAAGACATGGAATAATGGGAATGTACCAAAGAACCTTGTGAGGCACCTTTTTTATTATTTTATCTTACCAATATCTACTAATATGGAAATCATGGTATTCTATTAAAAATTCATATTTTTTATGATATAGAATGCAATCATTGGGACATGTTTGTATTGGTTGATACTTCATTCGAATTTGATTCATAATAATAGATAATTCTTAGTACGAACAAGGTAGAATGTTTGATGGTGGTAACAAAAAGTCACCTATTAATATATTAAAAAAAATATGATTTGTTAATATAATGAATAGTAATGGTATGCTAACATTGAAGATGAAAAAAATGGCATACCATAGCATATAATACATTGCTACATTGGATAAATCATTGATAACCTTCAAGTTCACCAACAACACTATAGTAGAGAGAAGAGTTATTTGGGAGCCTTGGTATAGGGGCTCATATACCTTCTCAAGTATAGGTATATCAAGATGATCTTCATCATTATTATTAGATGTGCGAGTACCATCATCATGGTCAACTTGTTCATCTCTACCAATACCATCTTCTTCAATCATGTCTAGCACATTATCAACTATGCCAATATCATCATCTTCAATTATGTTCTCAATTATAGGATCATCTTCTTCCATGGGAGTGCTATCCTCAGCTTGGATATTCACACCTCCATGTCCCTCCAATTGAAAATCCACGTTCACCAATCAACAAAAATTGTGCCCCTTTCAACATGACCATGTTGCTATTGTAATTAGAATTATTCAATTCTTTAAGCCCTTGCACTTTTTTCAAGGACAATTACATTTATCAAATTTTTTTCAAAATTGACACCAAAATCTAGCCATTGTCTCATTATTTTATTATATGTTCATATTGTCAAGCATGGTATTTCTTCATAGGAAAATATTTAGGCTACAAATATACAAAATGTAAACATACAAGAATTAGTAGTATCTCGTATATAATGAAAAATAATAAAATATTACAAGATTATACAAGATTTACAATTACACACACAAATCATGCTCACAAGATTTGGTTAACCAATTTTCACATTCCTTCCCAAATCATCTTTATTTCCCCTTTATTTCTAAAAATCCCTTTTTCACAATTTCCAAAGCTTATGTAACACCCCGCCAAGGGATCCAAAAGAATTAACCTAAAATTTTATTAAGTTTGCCAAACAATTTTTATTTTTTTTAATCATGAAAGATAAACCATTCACATCAAACACATAGTAGCAGAAACAATAACATACAATCAACTCTAAGCATACATAACAGGTTACATTCCTTAAGGATCCCAAGACATTGAGTCACATTTGATTTAATTAATACTAAGTCTAACCACTACCACATCCACATGAAAGAATAAATAGAAAGTCCAATGTCCATATTACACATTTATTCTAAATGCCTCTTGGAAATTAAATTTGGAATACTCAATCATCTACTGTACATGACACAAGATACGAAAGGCTTAAAAGATGCACATAACATCCCAAGTCACCGAAGAGATCATCGGTATTATCATCGTAGGAATGCCACTCCTAAAGCATACTACAACATATGTAGTTCAAGAAATCTAGCATGCAAATTAAAAACATAAGATAAGTAAATAAAAACATCTATCATATACTAATCATCAATATAAGGATACATGTCCACCATCATGATCCAGGAACAAAACAAATATAGATGCCAACAAGGAATGCATCAGCCATGGTATCTAAGACGGATCTCAAATGGTAAGAGTGAAAAAGCACTACCACCCAACCGCGTGAAACATAAATAGTCAACTCCCACCGTGCTGAGGAGATAATCTCAAGTCCCAAATAGGTTATCAAATCACATAACACAAAAACTCTCTAAGTCTAGGAATCCTAAAAGTATACTACCTCAAAGGTTCCAATCACAAACTGACATTTAATCCCAGAGGCACAACAAAGACATGTAGAAAACCTACTATGTAGGTAGGAAAGTGTCATCACACGGATCACGCTAGAGTTACCCTGGTAGTCTCTCAATAGACCCTAGCCCCCTAGTGATCCCTATGTAGCCACTAGTACCCTCTCATACTGACAAGGCATACTATGAAATGCAAGGTCGCAACCAAGCGTTCTCTCTACTCCCATCCTAGTCTGTACTAGCACTCAAGGCATGGGTGAGAGCATACAATTATCTTATTAGGTTCATTTAATCCCCATTTAGTGCAAATGTTTTCACTTATTAAAATAACTTATAATGAGTTACTTTGGTAGCCACTTAGGGCCCCAACCCCCATTGCAAGCCACTTTCTGACACTACAAGTAGATAACCTACCCTAAGTTCATGGAATCATAAATCTCAAAATCACCATAGTCCTATACAAGCGACTAGAAAAATACCAAAAGATAATCCACAATAAAAGCATCAAATATCCATGAGCAACTAAAAAGCATCCATTAATAATCATAACCACAATAGTTCTCTATTGGCAGCTGAAGGTATCATTGATAATCACAATATCCATTGGTTCTCAACAAGAAACCAAAAAGTATCTCAAAGTAATACTAATCAAAGACTCCAAAAATGATTGAGTCAAAACATGGCAACATCTAGAATAAATCAACACTTCAGTCCCATCATGGTGACTGGAAAGTAATCCAAGTATAATTGATCGATGACTCAGAAATGGTTAAGTCTAGTATCTCAAATACATACACCTTAGCTTCACACAAGAAGACTAGAAAGCAATAAAAAATAGTAAATACAAACATCTCATAGAGCATGTCATCGCATTACCATGGTTGGGTTTTAAAAAGATCAAGATCAAATAACATCAACATGCCACTAAATTCACATAACTCCCAAGCCTCTGGTAGATGTCCTAACTGGTCAACACTCTAGGACCACCCAAACCCCAAAATTCCAAAACACAAACAATATACATACAACAATGCAAGTTCCATGTTTAGGTTTAGCTCTGAACACACAATGTCAGTTCACCACAAAGTTCCAATTTCCATTTTAGTGTGAGTTTTCAAATTTAAAGAGGCACATCTTATTTGATATAGTTTAACCCTTTCATTTCAAAAAGTAGAATACAAAATTAACCCAATCAAATTCCCAAAATAATAAAGATGCAAATACATGTTTCAATTTGCTCTTGAAGTCACATGGTTATGCCAAGTATGAGGTTTTCAGTTTTTGTTTCAAGTATATTTCAAATGTACAAGATTCTTCGTTTAACCTCCAAGTCAAGATAAAATTATCCCTCTATTATTTAAAAACAATTTTCTAAAATAGTCACAAGATAACTATTTATTTATTTAAATCATTGAACTAGTTCCCATTGACTTTCAAATAAAATCAGTCATATTATTTCGCTAAAATTCAATGTTACTAATTGAATAAAATTCTTTTAATATTTAATTTCAACAGAAACAATTAAAGGATAAGTAACCATCTATTATTTAAATTATAAAAATATAGCTCTTTGATTTTCAAGAGATTCATCTTGACTCTATTAAACCAATATTACAATAACAGCTTCCCTTAATTCTAAGAGCATCTCCCATTAGAATAATACTTATCAACTTCCAAATAATTAACTTACAATTTCCTTAAAACACTTCAAGGGCAATCATTTATTTAAAATAATCTCCATTGATTTTAAGTAAAATCAATCTCATTAATAATTCAATTATTTAATTCCAATAAACACCTATTAATATCTCTTTTCTTTTAATTTTCCCTCATTTAAAAAATCTATTTACTAAAATTGACTAATAATTAATTAGACTCCTTCTACTATTAACTAATCTTAATTAAATTTAATTTAATTAGATTAGTTAATAAATTAGATAAAACTAATGCATAATAATAAGATTCTATTTTAATTCGAACCCAAACCCGAAACAATTTTCAAATCTTGATTCTACTAAGGGAAGATTGCTACAATATTTTTAATTCCCATAACTGGATGAAACAATATGCATGCCCAAATTCCAATTTACAAAATTAAAGATTCATTCATAGAGAATTATTCAGACACACATAATAGACATGATGAAGATAGGAAAAGCAAGAGCATGATAAAATATGTGAAATAATCACAAGTGCCTACCTGGACACTAATGCTAATTTGCTACACCTCAGAAAATTGTAGAGAAGCTCCTCCTCTTAGAACCTTCTCCTTTCTAAAAATTCCTTCCTTCTCCAACATTAACAATTCCTCCAAGAACTAAACCCCCTCGAGTGACTAGGAGTGCTTGTAGAAGCATATGAGTATGTCCATACACACTAGGAGAGCCTCTATATAAGGCCTTTAAGATGCATCTAGAATGTGTCCAGAAAGAACTAGGAGATAAGCATGACAACTAAGCACATAACTTCCATGATAAGAAGATAAACATGATGAGGTACCTAGAATGTTGTAAACACCATGTGCTCAAATAATATGCTAACTCCTAAGTGTAGACAACACGTGCATATTTAGAGTGCAAAACCCTATGTTGTCAACATGACAAATCCCAAGAGCTCGCATACTCCTATGTGAATGCACATTAATTTATTTAATATTTGCTTTATTTATTTTTATTAATTTATTAATTTTAAATCTCATGCATCACTTTATTAAATCCACTTGTTTTATCTTAATATATTTTAATCACATGCATGCATCATGCGATCTAGAATCTTTTAATAATTTTAATATCTTTTCCACTTTTAAATTTATTTTTGAAACTTAATTGATAAAATAAAAATGAGCTCTAAATATATTATTATTAAATTAATAAATATTATCAATTTTTAAATTTAAACTTAGAACTTTTATCTTCAAATTTAATTATTTTATTTAATTAATTTTCCAATTAATTAAATAAAATAAATATTAAAATGTTATATTAATTTTCCATTAAATTAAACTATTAATTAAATCTTTTAATTAGTCTTAATTAATAGAAAATACACTAAAGACTCATAAAGTAAAATACAAAAATATATCATAGCAAAACACATACAAAATCAAACCAAAAGGGTTAATATCACGAATTACATCATCCAATGTATTTGAAGGGTACCCAACTCAGATACTTGTCCTAATTTTCAATTAGGACAAATGGCTTAAAGGGTTGGGATTTGGACTTGAGAATTTTATCTCCCCTCTCTTACCATTGAGATAATGCGATAGGGTACGCTCATCCTAGAAATTCAGGGAAGTCAATACTCGGTACCTGCAACCCACATAAAACTCACACATGTACAAGCACTATATATATACATATACTAAGCTAAACAGGAAATGACAAGAAGTGGTGTATCATGTAGATCTCGACTAGAAAGTGAATACAACTCCCTTCCTTAACCACATCAGACATGCCATATATAAAGAAAACAAATATGCACACCATACACATACAAGTATGGGGTAAGTATCCATAAGAAAACACATGTGATAGTAAACTATCTCACTAATCTTCATCAATAATTGCAAACATTGTAATAATCATCATGAAATATAAAGTACCAAATAATCTCATCATATAATAAGCTGAATCTAAAACAATATCTAATAATCCCAAAATAATGTCACTAATCATCAACCATAAAACTGTCCTAAAAGAGTTCGACAATGATAGCAAAATGCAACATAGGGGTAGGCACTACATCCACCCCCCCTAGAATTAGGCTTACTCCTAGAAGCCTACAAGAATGGTAATACTGAAGAACTCACTGTGCGGGTCCCATTGAACCCTTTCCCCCTATAGGAGGATATGATTCCACTGAGGACACTACGATACATTTAGAGCAATATGATTCTAGTTTAATAGTAAACCAAAAACCACATTGATCCATCATTCATTCATTTAACTAATGCTGAAATAGATTCCCTAAACACTCTAAACAAGAGCAACATAATGCTCGCAAAGATAATCAAAGGCATACTACCTTAAAACATAGATAAAAGATACATGTTTTGAAAATAGAATAAGTTTCAATTTTCAGTTTTGCCCATGTTTAGGTTTTCAGTATAACTTCAATTTTGAAACCTAAGTGCTGAAATATGAAAAATATGCAAGTAATAGTTTAAGTCATCTTTTAACTCACCTAGTTTCATGTTTTAGTTTGAAAGAGATACACATGATAGTTCAAAGTTTTTGTTCTGTTCCAAAATACCAGAGCTCCCAATGTAGAAACTCGGGCTCTAATAGCTTACACACTTGTACATCTAGTTTCAAAAAAAATCTTATAATGATTTGATATAGTGTTTATGTAGTCTCTTGAGCTCTCCTCTTTTAGGCCTCATTGATCAACCATGTGACTACATGTATCTCTTAGAGTGACTGCTAGATATTTTTGTTAGAAAAATTATTATTATTGAAATTATGATGCTAGTGTTTTCATCCAGTGGATAGATTTTATCTTCTAAACACATGGAACCCTCCAGACTCATTTACTCTAACACATTAACCTAGGGCTTGCTCTAGCAATGACTTCTTGGAATAGTTTGCTAACATTGTCCATTATGATTAATGTCTACCATCTTGGCCCACACATATTTTTTCCACTTTCAATCTATTGGCCTATTCATGCATGATTACCAGTTACTGATAGTTGCACCTAAAATAGTGTACCTACCTTCAACTAATCTTGGTCTTGTCCACATCAACATGACATATGCACTAAAATAATTTCATCAAGACACGTTGATAGCACTTCTATCTATTATTTTTTTGTCCCATTATAAGGGTTTCCTTAGTAAAATGATTACAAAAATGAATATGTAAGTGGGAAAAGAAAGAGGAATGAAATGGTAAGGGTGATGCAACTAGTAAAGGGTTATTTTGGGAATGTCTTTAGATATATTCGCAAGGTGTAGGATTCATATGGTGTAGCAGTAGCTTGATCATCTTCATTGAATTTTGAGTCATTTTAGTATGTTTTAAATCATGATAAAATTAGTGAAATAATTATTTCAATTTCATGTAATTGTGTGTTCAATGAAGGCCATGTAGACCAAGGTTATGTTTCAGTCAATGCTGGTCAAAGTGAGTCAAAGACCCTAACGATACAAAATGCCATGCAAGACCATAGATGGATTAAAATATAATGTTAAATACTCATTGTAAGCCTTTGGACCTATTTGAGGTGTCGAGTAGGCATGTGGGAGCATAAAATGTCAAAAATGCAAAAAATTGTAAAATATTGCAAAATTTTCAAAAATGTTGCTAGCAACATTTTCTTGCAAAACAAAAATTTTGGAATGTGAAGGGTCATTGAGCTTGTACACTTGGATAGGAGTCTTTAGGAAGGTTAAAATTCATTTTCTATGGCATTTTTTATGCAATACATTGTAATGAAGAGGGGTAGAAGGGTATGGTGTGGTTTTTGAATAAGTTAATCAGTCTCTAATTATGGTGAAATCAAACTGGTTACTTATATTTGACTGGAATTGCAATACTTGGTAATTTGAGGTGATTATCTTTAAGAATACAATATCTTATTTCATTAAAATGTTTTAATCTATAATAGGAGAAATATTATTATTTACTGTTTGGCATAATTTTTTCTTATAATGATGATTGTTAAAAATGGGGTGGTTGTATGTTATTGTATGTTATCCATGTGGTCATGTAGCTTCATGATCCTATCAGTGCAAATCTTCATATGAGTTTGAGTAACCATTTCATTTGGACAACATTTAAAGTTTGAAATATCCTTGTTGATATATAAGAATAGAATGAGGTGTTGTATTAAGAAATTATTATCTACCCTTTAATGATATACTTCTTGAAGCTTACAATTGAATAGAACCAACATTTTAATACAAATTTAGAAAGCATAAATTCTAGATACTGAGTAGAGTGAGGGTTTGACACCATGTCCACTTAATCTAGAAAATGGGTATAATATAACTTGAAAACCTTAAAAAATGGAATTAGTTTCAATTACATTATCAAAGATAAGAAACTATAATCAAAACTTTTGATCATTCAACCAAACATTAAAGCATCTAGAAAACTCACATAAACTTGCAAAGAAATGGCACATGCAATTTCCAAAACCCAATAACTAGTTTTTCAAACTTAACTAGAGAATACAAATGCCTAACTTTTAACTCAATCAAAAACACCAGCTAGGGCAGATTTGAACAACTATTGCAAGAAACCTCATTGAGAAGTGATTTCTCTTGGGAACAATCAAATGCTTATCAATCATTGCAAGAAACCTCTTGAAATGAATCACCCAAGATCATATTAGTGTCTATGGGGTTTTTAAAAAAAAGAGAAATACAAGGAAAGGGATGTTATTACCACTACATATTATCAAATTGACAACATTCTTACATCAAATACCATATCAAGTGCACACTTGTTTAGGGCTACCAAAATGCAATGGTTGAATCTCATTCCTCAAAATGTCACTAGTTGAAAAACCTATAGGAAAATGTCAAGGTAAAAGGTAAATGTGCACCAAATGTGTCCCATAGGCACCTTAAAAAACACACTCACCTCAACTGGCCAACTCCCATGTGCACAGACCTCCAAACCTCCCAAATAATTAAAATATATCATGCCCTTTTCTTTTCTTTTGATTATGAAATTATGAGCCTGATTTGGTCAAAAAAATTACCAAATTGGGCTCTTCTCTATTTATGAGCGCAATTTGGCCAAATTTTTCACCAAGTAAGCTCATAAACAAAAGAAAAAGAATTTTAGAAGCAGGGAAAGGCCTTGGTAAAAAATAAAGGTCAAAAATTGACCTCAAATGCATTAGTCCTAAAATTTTGATCTTAGGGTGAGAAATCATGGAGACAAAATGATGGCCATTAGAACAATCTCAACCATTCCTTATAAGATGGCATAAATTCCCTATCACATTTCCCTAAAAAGTTTTTTCTACCAAAAATATTGACTTTTTTCTTTACAAAATTTAGAAGACATACGATCAATAGTTTTGGTCCATTCATCACTTCCACTGATTGATTCCAGTTGCTAAACATTAGGGAAAATTTCTAACCATTTCTTTCAATTTATTAATTAATTAAATATAAATATTAGAGAAATTTGTTTTTAATTAGATATAGTTAAATTGTAGGTGTCATTTTATAAATTTATTTGAGAATTTTGTAAATGTTTCATACAAGTTAGATTCTCACAACAATAGAAATGTGTGGATATTCACATTTCTTTCTTCATTCATCTATTCACCTTGTTATTTTTTGTCACTACTTCATTGAGATTTTCATTACACAAGTACAATCACATGATAAATGGACCAGTGTTAATTGACCTCATATACTACATAAATGTATGAGAAAAAATATTTGAAAAAGTCTAAATAAATTCTCAACATTTCTTCGATATACCCATTGCACACTAAGGTGTGATCGCTAGTATTATATATTGCTCTTTTGTCCTATAATTACCAATAAGTGGTTATTTGAAAAAAAAAATTATACTTTGGATAAAATATTTGATAAGACTTAAACAAAAAAAATAGTGTCATTTGATAGGACTCGTGTATTGTTTTGGCATATACATTCTTACCTTTGATAAAAAGCATGATAAAATCTTTCCATAAGGGTAATCTATGTGTCAAGTCATAACTCAACAAAGAATTTTTAACCACAACTTCAATGCTTCATCACTTCAAGTTACAACTATTTCCCTCTTGTACTTCAAGAAATGATTATATTAATTATTGTTTGTTCAAGAACTTCAAATGATCTTATTCATATTATGTAGAGTTGCATTCCAATGAATTTTTCAATTGGTCTTGTTCATAATTTAATTCTATAATTTATGCAAATGTCAAAATCATTACAAAATAAAATTGTACCCATATATTTGTGTTCTTCTTCACACCCAACTACTAATGAAAGTAAATTTTAATCATGGAAATAATTCACTTCTTAGTATTGTAAAAAATATCTACATATAGATGATGATTCAAATAGAGAACTATGACAACAAAGAAGAGATTTCCTATTAAATGAACTTTAAACAACATCATTTAATTTTTTTTGCCTAAGTATATTATCAAGGTTTAATTTCTCTTTAATTATTATGTTTTTTTATCACCTTCACTAGCAATATACACAAAACATGGTAATCTAACAAAGGATCAATCATAATTAGTGTTTCACCCATTCTGATAACGGTAATTATATATTCTATATTAACTAAGAAAGTTTGATCTCTCATTATCTATTTGAATTATGTTTTAGAGAAGCATTTTACTAAAATTGTAGGATTAGTACACAAATGAGAACTTTAGGTATTTCATGAGATAACATGGAGTGAATTACAAATTTGTTGACCTTTCATAAAACATAATAATAAAATTACAAAATCGTCAAATCTCTTCCACAACCTAAAATGCCTACCAAGGAAGAAGATAAACAATCACAATCAAGTGCCATGTTGGATGAAGAAGAAAGTGAGGAGAAGAGCCAATCATTGTTTGATGCTTAGATGAATGAAATGCAAATGATAATGGCCTAGATGCAACTTCATTGAAATTATTACTTTAGAGCCCTATTAGATCAAGTAGAAGATGACCAAAACCAACACTCAAAGTATTGTGGTATGGTAGTGGACTACATTATCAAGCATTGTAGAGACTTAAAAAAAATTTGCACTCAAGAGTTACATGAAAATACTTTTGATTAATACTTTAAAAAATAGTGGAATATGGAAGCTGACATAGTGCATTTCAAAATAATGTTGCATATTGTTTGTTAGAGTGCATTTTTAAATAGTGTCACATATTATGCATAATAGTCATTTTAAAATATTGTCACATATTATGTATTGCAATATATTTCAAAACCCTTCACTTTGTAGAACAAGTGTGAATAAGAAATACTATTGAAGTTTTACATCATTGGAAATCTCCAATAATTTCTTTGATATTTAAAATAAATAAATATTTATAATATTTTTGTCATTTCTTTGACTAACAAAATGATGCAAGAGTATCCTATTGAAAATAGATTTATACAACTCTAATAATGTGTTTCAATCATTATTTTGTCATTGATGTTTGACCTACTACTTGTTGGTAAGACAATTGCATAGATGATTTGAGTACTATCATCTATTGGTTGATGAAGAGGATTTGATCAAATGAGTTAACAATAGCACCTAGAGGAAAGGTTGAGTTATGATATGGAAAAGGAGTACAAAGATTAGTTAGGACAATAGAATTATAATGCATTGATTATCTACTTAAGGTTGCAAAGGTTGGATACGCTAAAAAAGTCTAGAAGAAAAAGAGAGAATAATTGAGTCTACCAAGCTTGACTGAGTGGACAATAGGTTCCAAGCAAAGTTAGTGCAAGCCAAGAAGAAAAATAGTTGGAGCTATGAAAATTCAAATTCCAATGTATGCCAAGTGATAACATGTAAGCTAAGTAAAGTTTAGTTGATTTTGAGTAGCAATAAACTTTAGTTCATGCCGAGTGATTTGAAAGTAGATATCAAGCAATACAATATGTGTTGAGCATTAGAAGCAAGTTAAAGTCGAGTATCAGCATTATGAGAAAGTTCATCAATTTGATGAATCTCAGCCAACAAGTTTAATTTCTTGGATTGTGTAAACCATGTGGAAAATAAGCTTGATGAGCTGGTGGCATAGAATTCAAGGTGAAATAATTTGAGGCAAATTCAAAGAATATTGAAGGAGAAGTCTCTAGAATGGAATAAAATGAAAATATGGCTCATAGATTCATTGAATTCTACCTAATCCTACCTAACCCTAAAATGGATGATAGAGGATAAACAAAAAATGATCTAAATTTTCTATTTATAGAGATGGATGTTCACAAGAAAAGGTTGTCATGTGCAAGAACCTAAAGAAGACAAGGAGTCTAAGGTATTGCTACATTTAGTGACCTACGATAAGATAGCAAAGCAAGAAGGCTTAAGGATATGGATGCTTGAAGGGTGAAAAAGCTATTAGAGTTGAAGTGTGTGAAAGCTAAGCAAAATGGAGGACTGAAATAGAGATTCGTAATCTGCAAAATGGAGTTGTAAGTTATTATCAAATCAACCCTTACTTGTACTTTCTAATCATTGTAGCAATCCAGGGTAAATCTTTTGGATTAAGGTTGACCTAATAGTCATTTGTAAATCCTTTAACTTGGTGACATTTTGAGTGAATGATCTAAAGTCCTCTAAAAAGGTTCACTCCTAACAAGGTCATTGAAATCCTCTAACTAGGTCATATTTATTAGTGTGCATTGTGACCTTTAATAGGGTTGGTCTTTCACGGGGCATCACTTTAGAAGAGTGAGAATTAGTAGCATGTTACTAGTGTTTTTTCCCAAATTGGGTTTCCACATAAAATCATTGTGTCAAATGTGTCATTGAATCTATTATGTTTCATGCTTACATTTCTACAAAGTTGATTTGATGTACAAGTTTAAGTGATTATACAATCTAATGGATGCATGCATGATGAATATGTTTTATGGATATGAGTTCACTAAGTTGTGAAAATATTTATTTGTACATCTAGATCTTGGATAACTTATTCACCCCCCGCCCCCCCTCCTCCCAATTATTCTAAAGAATTCAAACATATCCTTGGGTCAATGGTAATCTTGCATCACCCAAAAATATTCCCATGTTGTTTGTTAGTTTACTAGCCATTCGAGTGGCTTTTTTATTGTTTAGTGTACAATTGGTCCAATGAGTTTTCTTGTACAATATTTGTGGTGTGATATAGTCATCATGAAGATACTCTATCTAGCTTTTTAGGATGGTTTGATATGTTTAGATATTGTTATCTTAAGATTAGTCTAGTCTTACTCTCGCTTTGTTGTTCAAATAGTGAAGTTGTCAAGGTGCAACTTGATAAGGAGGTTTATGACATGGGATGGATGTTGGTGCATTGTTCTATTATGTAATACAAACTTCATTTATCTTATTGTATGTTTTTATGACATGATGTAATCATTTGAAGATTATTCTTATAATTTGAGTCTTTCCCTATTTAATGTAACATGTTTTCTTTGTTTTTGGATTTGATGTTTGGATAAGATAACTTGTGGTTGGAGATTTTATATATAAGAAAAGTAGAAATTCAATCTTTAAGAAATTCAAGGTAGAGCTAAGAAGTTCTATCTTTTTGCATGAAATGTGGAAAAAATGATAGATTTCCAATGGTGGTGTAGAAGCAATTGGAAAATTAGGTTTATAATTTTGAGGAATGATTAGCTATAAAAAATTTATAGTTGCATATGGACAATAGGGATGTAAAAAAATGATTAGCAAGCCAACTTGATAATAATACACAAAGATTTTTCTCTCTTGTGTTCATTTCATGCTAGTTTGTTGAGAATTTTTTCTATTTCTTACTCTTGTTGCAAGGTTAGACATCTCCCTTGGTGATTCTTTGATCTTTTTTGCATCAAGTGGTATTAGAGCTAATTTTACTGGTTCTACTAGTTATTTGTGACTATAAGCACTTGGAATCACATTTTTTTCTTGTGTCTCTTGTTGTTATGTAGTTATAGGAGTTGAAAACCTTGTAATCTACTTGAACTAGAGGATAGTGCAAGGTGAAAAAAGAAGGATTCACAAATGAAAGATTAAGATCACACTTGTGAACCTTGTTATGGGGTGGAAGAGGATTATATTGGACCTCCAATTGTGGTGGTTTCATAAGAAGGATTTATAGTTTGTGCATAATTTGATAAATTTCCTAGTTATTGAATAAACCTAATTTCTTAAAACACTTGCATGATTAGATTGATGTATTGCAACTCAGGAATCAAATATTTTCATATTGGTAAACATGCCTCCAAGAAGAAGGAATTATAGAAGACTACAAAAAATGATGGAGGATTTTAGAAATGAGATAAACATTAAGACTTAGAATTCTCTAGCTACAATTAGGAGAAACCATAAGACTCGAGAGGAATTTTAAGAAATATTTGAAGATATTGAGACACCTACAGTTCAGATTCCTTATAAAGAGGTAATATTGTTGAGAGCTATGACATAAATGGGTAAGATTCATAGAATTTATGTTACACATTTTTCTTGTTTGCTACATCTAGAGGAATTGATGGATTGGAGTGATGAACTAGAAGATTACTTTGAACTTGAAGATGTTAAGGAATCCTAGAGATTTAGGTTAGCATAGAGTAATTTCAATCCCACCATTGTAGTCGCCCTTGTAAACACCCCATTAGAATGGTTAGAACATGTATTGTTCTCTATCCTATATTTTATGCATTGTGACAAAACCTTCTATTTGTAGTTCTTGATCACATGCTAAATTTCACAAGGATGCATCCTTATATCCTAAGAATGTCCCATTTCAATATTCAAATAATGGATTTGAGAAAAAGAGAAACCATGTATACAAGTAGTTTTGTAGAGGGCTCTATCAAAATGTCCTACTACTTGTTCATATAGGTGATTTGATGAAACATTGGAGCCCCAATTTTGGGTATCCCATTTCATATCTTAATCAAGTTCCATATAAAACTTTTGGAGCCTACACATGTTATCAACAAGACTATCCTTTTGTTTTTCATGCATTCGATCTTTCTCACCAATACAATTTTCTTCAAAAGACTAAAATAATTTTAAGTCATTCCCATGTAGATGCTTCAAAAACTCTTTGTCCAACAACTTCAAAATTTTCTCATTGCTAAGTGAAGTTTCATCATCACAATATGACTCCTGATATGTTCATCTCTCTGGTTTTGTTGTCTATTACTGTCAAACACTCATATATAAGGAAAATTTGTTTGGCCATCACTATGACCAAGTTACTCTATAAAAGCTAAGCCATGTATTTATAGACATGTAAATAAATTTGTATATTTTGAGCTCTATAGGAGTTAAGCAAGTCTTTGGTCACTGATTACTCCTATGTAAGTCGAGTTCAGTAAATATTGATTAAATAGAGCACACGAATATTGAGTCATTTAGAAGGCGCCAAGTTAGTTGAGGTCAAGTATCAACAAGAAATAACAGTTACAATTGAGAATCATAGATATTATGTGTTGAGTAACATTTCGTGTGAACAAGAATATTTAAAATTGTACAAACTTTTAGGTAAACCATTTTGAGCCGACATGTAAATAGCTTTTAATGATCATAGAGTTTGTTACAAAGTTTGTTATGCATTTTGACATGGATTATCAATCCCTATAAAAGATGGACAACTAATCAAATGAGGAGCCTAAAAGGGAAATATCCATATTGTTGATCTAATTTTAGAAGACTCTACATATGCCTTTATAAATATAGATCCAAACTTGATTTTTTTAAGGGTGCAAAATACTATGAATGTGTATGCTAAGGAGTTAGGTTTTAGAGGTTGCAAGAAAAATTGTTAAGTGACAAAGTATAGCAAGCAAGTGTAGTGAAGAGAATTGTAATGATATATAAGATAGAAGATCATAGAGTAAGGAAAGAGAATATCCATAATCAGCATTGTAAGTGTATACCAAAGGATCAAGTATTGAATCATCTTGGTAGGGAAATCAAGGTAAATATTTTAACAGAGTGGTCCTATTAGGCATATGTAAATCTCTTAATACATTACATACTTCATTGTGAGTTTCAAATTTTTTAATCAAGGTAGACCTAACAGTCTTGTAAAGCTCCTAACAAGGTAGACCCCTCATAGGCTAGATCATTATAAGTGATCAAACTTGTAACCCAAATAGGTGAACTTTGTTACTACACTAATGAATATTTGTTGGTGTCATCCCCACCCCAATTTTACCTTTACCTTGGAGGGTTTCTGGGTAACCAAAATTTCTTGTGTTATGTGTTTACATTTTCATGTTGATGGATGTGACACATAATTAGATCTATATCAGCATTTGAAGTTTTAAGGTTTGTTATGCATAATCTAGATATGAGATGGATTTTATGGTGAATGCAGCCAAATTATTTTTGAATAGTCAAAAGTTTTAGTAATACTAATTCAATCCCCCCCTCCCCTATTAATATCTTAGTTTTCCAATCAATTTCCAACAATTGATATTGGAGATAAGTTCCCTTAGAAAAGTTCAACCACGTGATAGTTGATATCTTGGAGATGGAGACTGATGATTGAGATCCATATCATACTATAGCAACTTGAAGTGGCAAGAAAGGAACTATGGAAATCCCTAAGGAAGAGAAAGTTTTCATCCACCAAGGGTCAACAAAGGAAAAAAAATTTGATAACACAAAAATATGATGAAGAAAAGGATGTTGAGAAAATTGCATCTAATGAACCAAGTCGTTGTCGAGTCGATATGCATACAAAGCCTAAAACTATTGATGAGGGATCTGACAACATTAGAAACTTTGTAGTATTATCAAGTCTTTAATTTATTAATTATAGAATATTAAGTTTTTATTAGAAGTTAAAATTAGAGGAGGCCATGTTAGATATGATGGCTAAGTTTAAAACAACTCCTATAAAAATAGGAAATAGTATTCCAAATGAATTGTACAATAGAATTAACACCAAATGCCAACATGCAATAAAGACTAAATGGAAAATAAGGGAAGGAACATTATATAATATCATGCCTAAGCTAACAACTAAAAAAGGAATCTAAAGAATTATAGGAATATATTCATTCCTAAATATAGAGATTTTATGGTTTTAAAACAAAAAATTGAAGATGTTGTAAAACAGAGTGAATTACTATGGAAAAGAATTTTTGGATTAACTATTGCTAAAGATAATAGTAAAGATGGTAAAGGAAAGAGAATTGAGAAGGTAAAAAATTAGATGTATATAATGATCTTGACACACTAGAGGAGGCTACAAAACACAAGGTACATGAGAATGAAAAATAGGTTGTAACTATTGAAGATGTACAAAGTGATGAGGAAGACACAAGTGTGTTGAGCTCACACAAGAATTTATCTCCTATTCATTCCACCACACCTAACACTCTTGTAATTCAACCAATAAGTGATTATCCCAAACTAGGAGAGACAAGCTCTAGTTGACAATCCTCCTATTCAGTGTCTGACAGGTGTCAAGGAGTCAAAAAAGAACAAGAAATCAACTAAGCCCTCAGATGTGTAGAAAAAGAAAGAGAAATAATTAAATATAGATAAGCCTACTACAAGTTAGTAAGGACCACAAGTCTTAGGAACTCAAGTAGAGGGAAGAAAAGAGACTAAATAGAAAGAATTGGAGAAGGAAAAATGAGATAAGAATGTAGTTTCTCAAATCGAGCCAAGTGTGAAAGCTCATAGTCCAACTACAATTATGTTAGATCCCATAGCTACACAACATGTGCAAGCCCCTAAAAAAAAATTCTTGTCAAGTGCTACTTCTGTTGTTCCTAGCACTAACACAAGTTAAATTGAGTGGTGAAACACTTTCACACACTCTAGCCCTAGTTATGCTGAGCAACAACACTCCTAAAAAGGGAAAGGGGACAAAGAAGAAGATTAGCTTTCCAATAAAGATGTTACCTTGGATGAAGTTATCCACATATCTAATTGGGATTTAAAGAATCATTTGAACAAATAGTAATATTGCAAGATATTTTGGCAACAAAGAAAAGACAAGAGGAAATTAGAAGGGAGCAACAACGAAGGCATGTATTGCATGATATTAAAGAAATATTTGTTGATGTCTTTGACATTCAAAAAATTGATGAAAAGACCCTTATTATCTCTTAGTTTGTACAAATTGTTGAAAAAATCAACACTTGGGATATAGAAGAAAATGAGAATTAATGGCTAGTTTAGAGAAAAAGTTTGAGAAAAAGGTATTGGAGAAATTTTCTACTATTATTGTATTGAGCAAGGTTGAATTTTTGGCACTTGTACGGAATCTAAAAGAACTTTTGAAGAAAATACAAGATCTATACAATATTCTTTGTGATGTGCCTAGATTCACTAGTGAATTCTGAGATAGCATCCAGAAGATCAAGAAATTGATTTAGTATCATTGAGAAACTATATTTCTTAATTAATTAGTTCGATCAAGTTCAATGCATTACAATAGGTTATTGTTTGCACAAGGGAGGTTGGTCGAGCTACACACATAAAATAGTTGAATGAGGGCCAAACTTATCTCCATACAATCCATGTTAACATCTCACTTAGAGGTCAAGCAATGTGAGTTAGCTTCAGCAGAGGATCTATTAAAAACTTACAATTTTTGTATTGTCATTGATGTCAAATCTATGGATAAGACATATTGCCACCTAATCTAAATGTCATACCTATTTGATTGACGAAGAGGATTTGAGAGTTACTCATAACTATAGAACCTAGAGGAAAGGTTGAAAGATGAAAATGAAGTTACAATGGATATTTCATTAGATAGACTTTGATAAAGAAAAGTAATTATTTATGTCAAAAAAGCTAATACAAGCCAACAAAAAGAGTAAATTACTAAGGTTTATTGAGTAGTGCTAGTGTCAATCAAGCCTTAGTTAGTTTTGAGATAATCCAGTGTTGACCAAGCATTAGCATTGACCAATAAAGTTAGTTGATGCCAAGCTAGAAAGCTTAAACAACAACTAAGTATTTCAATATTGACCAAGTGTTAGAATTTAGTGATTATTGAGTGATAGTAAAAGATCAAATTCAAAAGAATCATAAGATCAAGCTGACTTAGTTTATTTCTTGGGAGATGTAAAATGTGTTGAAGATTATATTAATGAGTTGGATCATTAAATTCAACAGGTGACTAGTTAAAGACCTAATAGAAGGATTCTAGAGAAGTTTCTAGAAGATAATCAAGAAGTTGTACAGATACATTGAATCAAGTTGAAGCTGGTCATAAACCATAAGATCTATGGTGGATGTAGAAAATGGTAAATCTCAAATTTCCTATTTAAAGGTGTACTGAAATAAACTTTTAGAGTCATGTCTAGTCAAGCCTAGCTGAGCTTAGCCAATGTGTATGAGCAAGTTCATATATAGAGAAAGTTTGATCAGAAGCACACAAGAGTGTGAATGCAATGCTTAAGGAGAAAGCTTGTAGATGTCATGTTGTTATTAACAAGTGATTTTGAGTAGAAAGCTTAAGTGTTGATGAGAAGAGTAGAGTGATTTCTTGAAGGGTGTCTAAGTAGATCAAGATTGAAGATGCAAATAAAAGGCTTATTAGTGAACCAACAAAAGTGAGATGTAATCACAAAGATCAAAACCTACTATTTTCTTTCTTATCATTGTAAATAGTTTGTGTTAAAATCCTTTTTAAAAAGGTTGACCTAACAATGATTGGAAGAATTAGTATTCTATGCAAATCCTTTAACTAGGTGACATTTTGAATGGAATGATCAAAGTCCTCTTACAAGTCCACTCCTAACAAGGTGATTAAATCCTCTAGCTAGGTCACATTTAACAATGTGTATTGTAAACCTTTGATAGGGTTGGCTCCTAATAGAGCTCACTTCAAAAGAGTGAAAAGGAGTGACATGTTGTTGTTGGTTTTTCCCAAATTGGGTTTCTATGTAAAATCCTTTTATCAAACAATGATTAATCTCTTATGAATGTTTTACATGTGATGATTTCTTTCACTATGCAATGCAAGTTAAGTTTATGATATTTTTATAGTATAGACTGAGCAACAACAAGTTAAGTAGGATCAGCTAAACATTGGTGTGTTTAATGTTTAATAGTTCAAGTGGTACAGATAGAACCCCCCAACCCCCCCCCCCACACACACAAATTATTCTAAACATTTTTAAGAATTGGTATTAGAGCTAAGTGATTACAGAGAAAATTTTGATGGTACTTAAAGCTAAAGATCATGACAAACAAGAGAGATGTACCCAAGCAGAATAAGCAGAACTTTCCTACATGGAAGACCCTAATGAAGTTGCACATATCCAGTATCAATGATGCTTTTTTCAATTTTCTAAATAATTAATATGTAGAGGTAACAACTACTCATCTAACTATTGAAGAATTAGGATATAAGTTAGGTCATAATAAAGAAATGTTGGAGATTGCCTCAGCCCTAAGCTATACCAATTTTGATTACCTAAAAGATGGAAATAATACAAAGAAGATGTGGGACAGACTAAAGACCACATATGGAGGTGAGGAAAATGTAATAAGAGCCAAAGCAGAAAGATTGAGAGGTAAATTTGATGATATGAAAATGATGGAAGGTGAGAACATAGTACAACATTGTACAAGAGTTAAATAGGTTGTTAATGCTATTTGAGGAGAAAATGGAATAATTGAAGATGAAATAGTGATAAGCAAGTTATTAAGGACTGTACTCCATATCTATGCCATTAGAGTCTCTTCAATTCAAGAACTGAGATGCACACTAGGCAACAATTTGACCTTAGAAGGTGTAGTTGTAGTGTTACTAGTTTTGAGATGTCTAATTTTGATAACTACACACTTGCTACTATTGAATCATCTTTGAAGTCACAACTGATTCTTACTAAGAAGAAAGGAAAACGTGTGAAGAGTGAAAGTGATAGTTCTAATGATGAGATTGATGAACTTGAAGCCCTCATTAAAAAAAGGTTTTTAAGAGGAAGAGGTAAATACAAAGGTAAATTATCTATCATTTTTTTTCATACAATGAAGTTGGTCATAGTATCACTAGATGTCCTGATAGAGAAGATAAGGATGAAAAGAATGAAATAAAGTGCAAAGGAAGAAGAGATAACAAAGAATATAGAAGACGCAAGGATGAAAAAGGTAAGAAATCTTGTTATATTGCTAAAGAAAAGATTGATAATGAATTTGAGAGTAATGATGATGAAGTTGTCTATGTTTATATAAAAGAAGAATCTGACAAAGATGAGAAAACTGCATTAATTTCTTATGTGAACAAAAGTAATAGATGGATAATTGATAGTGGATGTTCCAATCATATGACTGGTGATAAAGAAAAATTTGAAGATATTGGTCCATATAATGGTGGATCTTTTAAATTTGGTAATGATATCCCATGTGTCATAAAGGTAAAGGCACTATTTAATTGACTAATAAGATAACATGTGAAAATGTTCACTGGGTTGAAGGACTTAACTACAATTTGTTGATTGTTTTACAGATAAAAAAATTAGGTTGTAGAGATGAATTTCACAATACGAAGGTAAAGATACATGATGGTGATGGTAAGATAATTGGAAATGGTGAGAAAATAAGAGGGAACTTATTCTATCTAGACCTATTAGAAGAGACATGTATGTTTGCACAACAAGAAGATGTTTGGTTATGGAAAAAGAGATTATTTAATGTGAATTTTGAAAATTTGGTGAATATTAGTAAGATGGAGTAAGTGAGAGGATTATCTAAACCAAAGAAGCCTAATAGTGCAATGTGTGAATAGTGTCACTTACGAAAGATGACTAAGTCTAGTTTTAACAGTAAAGCATATATTGCCAGTGATATTTTGGAATTTGTTCATACTAACCTATGTGGACCCATTGGTGTTAAAAGTTACTCTGGAGATCAATATTTCATTCTATTTGTGGATGACTACTCTAGACTGATGATTGAAATGTTTTTTAAAGTTAAATTTGATGCCATTTACTTATTCAAGTAGTATTTAGCTAGAGTTGAAAAAGAAATAGGGAAGAGTCTAAAGTGTTTGACATTTGACAGAGGTGGCAAATTCATTTCACATGGGTTCAACACATTCTGCAATGATAGGGGAATCAAAAGATAGATGTGAGCATCAAGGACCCCTCCTTAAAATAGGATAGCTAAAAGAAGGAACATATAAATTATTGGTTCTGCTAGAACACTAATGATGGAGAAAGGCATATCACATAAATATTGGAGAGAAGCAGTTAGTACTAATGATTGGACTATGGAGAAATTTTTTCTCCCATGGCCAGACTTGAAGGAGTTCGATCTCTACTTGCATATTCAGCTTACAAGAACTTCAAGGTAACATAACTATTTAGTGAACATTGCTTTTGAGAGAACTAATTACAAACAATATATACTTGAAAAATGGAAAAAATAAAGAAATATTGTTATCTAAGATTTTTTTGATGATATCATATTTAGAGGAAGAGAAGTGTTATGTAAATCATTTGTTGGTGAAATGAAAAAAGAATTTGAAATGTCTATGTTTGGTGAAATCAAATTCTTTGTTAGTTTATAAGTGTGCTAAATAAAGTTTGGTATTTTCATTGCATAAACTAAATACATCAAAGAAATATTGAAGACTTTTGCTATGGAAGATTCAAGACTAGTGAGTACACCAATGTCTATAGGACATAATCTTTCTAAAACTGATGATTCTATTGATGTGAACTAGACCCTATATAGATCCATGATAGGAAAATTGCAATATGTTGTTCACAGTAGACCAGATATTGCATTAGCATTTGGGATTGTTGCTAGATTTTCAAAAAATCCTAAAGAGAATCACATGATGGCTATAAAAAGGATAATGAGATATATGAAAGGTACAAAAGATTATGGATTATAATACAAGAGAAGTGATATATTTGAACTGAAGGTTTTCACTAACTCAAATTGGGTAGGAAATATTGATGACAGGAAAAGCACTAGTGGAGGTACTTTCTTTCTAGGAATGAGATTGGTGTCATGGAAAAATAAGAAACACAATTTTATTTCCTAATCAACAGTTGAAGACAAGTATGTGGTAGGTGCAGTGAATTGTTCAAATATAATGTGGATTAAGCAATTGTTGAAAGGCATGGCATGAAAGAAGATATTACAAATCTAGTGGTTATCTATTGTGATAACACAAGTGCTATTAACATTTCAAAGAATCCAGTGATGCACACTAAGACAAAGCATATCACTATCAAGTATTACTACTTAAGAGAAACAATTTAAGACAAAGAAGTGAAGCTAGAATATGTGAATAAAAAGGAACAAATTATTGATGTATTGACAAAATGATTACCCAAAGATGCTTATGAGTATATTAGAGGTAAATTAGGGCTCATTCCCCTAACTAAGGATACTTAAGAAGCCAAAGTGCATTACATAACATGTGCTATACAACATATTTTATACACTAGTGTAATATGAATCTACTTTGGGACATGCCTAAGGTAGATTACTTTAGTACAACACACAAAGATTAGTCATAGTTAGATGACAAGTATTAGCCAGACATGCAAAATATACATAGTTTCGATGTATGAAGAATTTGAAGCTAAGATAGCTACACATCTTTGAATTTTTTGTCAAAGAGCAGGAGATTACTAAAACTAGAAAAGATTAAGAAGTCTCAAGATTATTGAGAATAGAAAGATAAACCTTAGAGGGAAAGAATCGTAAAAGAGAGCAAAATGAAAAAGAGATTTTGACAACTTGAATGAATGAGAATGTAAATCAAACTAAGAATACTAGTCACTCTTGGAAGTGAAATCTTTTGGATTGTATGGTAACTAATTTATTATTAGGACTTTGGACATTTGAGATGTTTCCATTAATGCCAGAGAGGGAGATTATTGGAAACTTACATTTGGAATGATTGATATTTTTTCATTGATGTCAAATCTATGGATGTGACATATTTTTACCTAATATAAATTTCATATCTATTTTATTGATGAACAGGATTTGAGAGTTACTCATAACTATATAACCTAGAGGAAAGGTGGAAGTCACCAAAGGAAGCTACAATGGATATTTTATTAGATAGACTTTGAAAAATCAAAGTAATTGTTTATGTCAAGAAAGCAAAGCCAAGCCAAGAAAAAGAGTAAATTACTAAGGAGTGTCAAGTAATGCTAGTGTCAACCAAGCCACTATTTGCACCAAGAAAATCCAATGTTGAATAATAAATCTAGTTGATGTCAAACCAAAAAGCTTAAACAATGATTGAGTATTTTAGTATTGATTGAGTGTCAAAATTTAGTAATTGTTGAGTGATAGTAAAAGATCAAATTCAAAGGAATCATAAGATCAAGCCGACTTGGTTGATTTCTTAGGAGATGTAAAGAATGTTGAATATTACATTAATGAGTTGGATCATTAAATTCAAGATGGCAATTAGGTAAAGACCTAATAGAATCATTCTAGAGAAGTTTCTAGAGTATGATCAAGAAGTTTTACAGATACATTGAATTGATTTGAAATAGATCATAAACCCTAAGATCTACGGTGGATGTATAAAATGGTAAAGCACAAATTTTCTATTTAAAGGGATACAAAACTGAAATTTTTGAGTCATTTCCAATCAAGAATAGCTAAGCCTAGCCAAAATGTATGAGTGAGTTCATATACAGGGCAAGGTTAATAAGGAGGACACAAGAGTGTGAAAGAAAAATTATAGGAGATAACCTATAGATGTGATGTTATTATTGATAAGTGATTTTGAGTAAGAGGCTTAAGTGTTGATGAGAAGAGTAGACTATTTTTTCAAGGGTGTCCAAGTAGATCAAGATAAGAGATGACAATGAAAGGCTTCTTAATGAACCAACATAAGGACTGAACAAAGATCTGAACTAGAAAAATTGAATTGCAATCACATAGATCAAAACCTACTATTTTCTTTCTTATCATTGTAAATAATTTATATTGAAATAATTTTAATAGAGGTTGACCTAACGCTCATTGGAAGGCATAAAAATCTATGTATATCCTTTAACTATGTGACATTCTAAATAGAATGAATAAAGTTGTCTTACATGGCCACACCTAATAGGGTGATTAAATTCTCTAACTAGGTCACATTTTGTTAATCTCAGATTTGTTTTGACAAGTTAGTTTCTATACACTTAAGTCATTATAAGTCATTTACTACTTAATGTCAAACAAGTAATATATGTTGAGCATAACATATAAGATAGACCATGTTGAGTAAACAATGAGTGCCAAGCCACTCAAGTGCCAAGTCACTCATATTCTAAGAAGATAGTATGTGCCAAGTGATTCAAGTATCAAGCAAGCAGTGCATACTAAGTCATTCAGATGTCAAGTGACAGCATTAAAGTTATAGTTAGTTCTAAGCACTAGGGACTTTAGATGTCGAGTAATACTATTTTGACATAGTTTTTTGTATTGGCACAAAGTACTATGTAAACCAACTAAAAAGATCATTTTATGATCTTGGTTGATAAGGAATCATCTTAATTTTGAATCCCTATGCATTACATGCATCCAATCAGAAAAAGGAAATGTTTAAGTGGCAATATGGGTGAACCACTACTATTGATTCATACCTAACACTAGGTCACCTAGGTCTTCTTAAGGAAGATAAACAATAAAAATTTTAATGAATACTAAGGAGAATTGAAGAGAGTTTGCATGCAAAAATAGAGCATTCATGATGATTAAGGTGTTATGAATTGAGTTGCATTGCATAATCAGTTAAAGGAGAATAGAGTAAAGGAATTAGAGGACATCAGAGATACATCTGATCAAAAAGGATCAACTACACATCAGTATAGAGGTGATCTGACATCAAGCAATAGAGTGCTAACTGAAGGATCATTGGTGAGACATCTTAACAGTTGAATCAGTTAAATCTCTTAACATAGTAGTCTTAATAGGCTATTGTAAATACTTTAATAGGGTTCTTACTTCATTGTAAGTTAAAGACCTTTTACCAAGCACACATTTAGCAAGGTGTTTAAATCCTTTAGTAGGGTAAGATCTATCATTTTTGTAAGCCTTTAATAGGGAAAACCTTTCATAGGGTAGATCGTGTTTCATGGTCAAACATTGTAACCTTCATTAGATACACTTTATTATTGCAGTAGTGAATATTTGTGGTTCTCATCCCCACCCTAGTTTTACCTTCTCCTTGGAGGGTTTTTGGTAACCAAATATCTTGTGTCATACATGTTTTGAACATTTTACATTCATGCTATGCATGTATATGGTTAATTTTTTATTTCAGTTTATATACATACATTGTGAGATGGATGTGTGGTGAATAGTTTTAGAGGTTGAAAGATTTTAGTGACGATTCAGCCCCCGCCCTCTTAGAGTGAAATGTTAGTTGATACTGAGCTATCAAAGTTACTAATGTTGACCAAGTTTGTAGTAGTTGCCAAGTGGAAAGGAAACTTCATTGAAGCCGAGTGAGTCAAAATCATTATTGAAGTTGAGCTTATAGCTATGTAAAAACTTAGCATTAAATGTAGTGTTTTAAGGGTTATTTGATCAATTTCTCCTCATTTGACATCATTCAAATTTGAAGGAAAGCATGAAGAGCTAAAGGTGAATTGGAGAAATTTTCTTGAGCATTTTCAAATGGATTTAACAGTTATTTGACACTATCCTAGTAGGATTGAAAAGGTATGTATTGTGTGCCGAGCTGTGCAGTTTAAGTTTTTACAAAACCTAGTTTTATGGAATAACATCTAGCTCTTCAATATCTAAAGTGGTAGATGGTAAATAAATTTTGAATGTGCAATTGATAAGAAATGGGATTAAACAACTGAATTTTAGAGCTATTCCAGATATAACTTATAAACAAGATCCATCTAGTGCATTGTCAATGATACCACCATGAGTTTTAATGATTCAAGATATTAGATGCTACTATACATATAAGGTTAGAAGCATAAAAGACATGAAGATTAGGGATACATATGGGAAATTGTGTGAAAATGGAGCATTGAAGGAGGAATACAAAAATTTTGAGAAGAAAGGGTTAACCTGTGTCCTAGATTTCCCCAACATCTTCAAGATAGAATGGATAAAGATAGTTTGCAGAGTACATGACAATTTTGTATGGTTAGAGAATGGACTAGTGAAGATCACAAAGAAGATTGTGCAAAAAAGTTACAGGGTATCCAAACCTAGATCTTCCCAAGACAATGAGAATTGAAGCAAAAGAGGTAATTGAAAGGAATATAGAGGTTGTATGGAATAAATGAGGGATGACAATAGATAAAATTGTTGATCCCTTAATTTCTTGTGTGGTAAGGATTATAGCACACAAGTTCTATCAATCTAGTGGACTCAATAGTGTACCATATATTGCAACTGAGTTAGGATACAATATAGTGAAGAAAGATCATACTTTCAATCTTGCTAAGTTTTATTTGAAATAATTTTAAAAAACTTTGGGAGCTATAAGGAAGACCAAAAGTGTACAATGTAAATTTGGATCAATTCTTGTATTTATATTCTTTTATGTATAAAATACATTTCTTACTTTTGGTAAAATTGCATGGAAGGTAAACAGACCTATTTTAGTGCAAATAGGTGAATTCAATTGGAAACTAGGTGATAATTTTGAGTCAATTATGACTAGCTATTTTGAAGACATCAAGAAAATAATGAAGAAGAGACAAGGCTACCAGTTTCACTAGTGGAGAAGCATTTTGATGTTGTTTTTTTCTAGTTGATACCAACTATACATATGTCTAGGCAATAGTTCCTAGAGTTAGATGGTTAAGACCATTGGGATATGAAATCAATGTTGATGAAGCTTGTACAAAAATCAGAACATTACTTACAAGAGAAGTGGATAAGGAGGCTACAACTTTTGGGAACTATGATATGGAAAATTCAAAAATCACCATGGACTTGAAGACTACCTTGGTCATTACAAAGAACAACAAAATTATGAAGAAACTAACAGAGAAATTTGATGAAGGGATAGTAGAAGAAGAGGAAGATGATGATGAAGTAGAAGAAGTGAAAATTGAAGAAAGTATCAAGGGAGAAGAAGCCAATGAAGCACCTACAACTAGTGAAAAGAAGAAAAAAAAAGATAAAGCACCAATAGTGAGAAAACCAAAGAAGGTTGCAAAACATACTTAGCCTACAGTACCTACAACAAGAGCTAGCACAAGAGCCGCTAAAAAGAAGTCTAAGGAAGTATCCAAGCCAAAAGAAAAGAGAGCTAGTCAAGCTAGCAAGTGTGAAGAGTATCAAAAGAGATCAACAAGAAAATATGTTGCTCTAATGAAGAGAAGACTAAATCTAATGACAATAGCCAATTTCAAGTGGTAAGTCATAGCTCTTCTTCAAATTTAGATAATCTATGTGAGAATATTAGAAATAATCTTGATTTCCCTGGATTGTTTCACATTGAGTTTGAAAATCTTGGGAAGATTCAAAAGAATCAAGTTGAAGAGGTGGTATATGCCATGATGGAAATATTTAAAAAGGCTTCTCTTGATCTTGCCAACTCCATACCCAAAAGTTTGTATGATAGAGTTGAGCAGAAGTGGCATTATTGTCTAGATACTAAAAAGAAAATTAGATAGACAACACTTGCACAAGTAATGCCAAAACTAGGTAAGGTTGCAATGTTAAAATCCATTAAGAGATATACTAGAAGATTTTTTCCAAAGTATAGGGCATTCGATATATTATAGAATGACATTGAAGATGTGCAAAAGTCCAAACAAATATGGAAGCTGACATATGGACTGTCAACATCTGAGGAAGCTATGCAAACACCTATTGAAGTAGGTGAGGAAAAAAAAGAATAAGACACTAAACAACATACAGTTGAAGGAGGAATAGACATGAACATAGTCACCTAGGAACCAACTATAGAGGAGAAGAAAAAAAAATAGAGTGTACCAAATGCACAAGTGTCAAGTGTCTATCCTCAACAAGAGACAACTACAATTATTGACAATATTAAGATTAAGGATGTTTCTAAGACTATCACTCAGAACATCAATCCCCTTTCAGAGAAAGACTTGAAGAAGATTTTGATTAGATCCACTACATAGGCTATACTTTGTGAGAATCATTTCCTAGTAAGTGTTGATGAGATTTAGAAGGTAGATAAGGCATCTATAGGGGAGGAAACAAAAACATCAGAAACATCTACACCCCTTTCTCAATTTACCATCGTACAACTACCATTACCTTTTATAGTGTATCACAGAAAGGAGCAAGCAATATCCATTTATAGTACAATAGTACAAAGTGCTATACTCATTAGAGATGAACCTACAAAGACAAATGACAAAGTTGAAACATCCAATGAGTAGAAGGATGATATTATAATTGAAGAGCAAGATGGAGCTCAAGCTCAAACAGGTTAGAATGTCACTCCTGCACCTATAGCACAAAATCAAGGTGTTATTGGTAATACACAAAAAGAGAAGGACAAGTCTAAAGAGTCAATTTTGACAAAAAATCCATAGTTTCAATTAGTAATACAAGCACTAGCACTATTACTAGAAACTGCTACTTCTCCTAGTCAAGCTCTTTAGAGCCCGAGCATAGAAGCTACACCATTACAATTGTCAAGTCCAACTCCAAACACATCTAAGGAAGATGATGTGAAATCATATGGTGATGTGAGCTTAGACGAAGTAACTGTGTTGCATAAATTTGATCTTGAAACCATCACAATTGAGCAGATGGGCATTTTTCAAGAGGCTCTAGCAAAGTACAAAAATCAAGAACTACTCCAAAGGGAGCATATTAAAAGAAAAACTTTTATTGATATCAAAGAGATTTTTCTTGATGCATTCAGTCTATCAGCTCCAAAGGAAAACAAGACAATAATTGAAAAACTAACCAATATAGTGGAGAAGGTTAACGACACAGACCTAGATATAAATGAAAAATTACTTTAATGGTTTGAGAGAAAGTTTCAAAATAAAGTTAATGCAAAGATATCAAGTACTATTACACTATCACAAGTTAAATTAGCAACAAAAATAGAGAGTGTAAAGAAGGTACTAGATAATATTTTCTCTTTGTATACCAAATTGAATAATACTACACTCTTCGCAAGGGAAGTTCAAAGTCGTATTGTAAACTTGGAGAGCATTATGAAAACATGTAGCATAACCCTACCAAAGTCTCCAACCCAAATTAAGAAACACTTCAGCACCCTCCTACAATCCCAAAGTCAATTAGTAACATTACATGTAGATGAAGCCAACATCATGGCTAAACTCATATACATCTAGTCTACATTGACTTCACACATGGAGATACTGCACAAGGAACTAGCCTACACTAAAAATATCATGAAGAAAGATCCTCTTCTTTCTACTCTTGAAGGCTTAGTACACCTTTTTTCTGAGCTAGCCATCCAAATGAAGTTACTAGAGGTAGCTTATGATAATTGGGATGCAGCTCTAAAGATTATACTAGAGATCCACAAATCATTTTTGGAAAAACACTTTATTAGTGTATAACCCTTTGACATAAGTGTCAAAAAGGTGGATTAAGGAAAAGGGGGGAGTAAGAGGCAAGGGGGAGTAAGAAAACAAGAAATGAGAAAGAGTATGGGGGAGATAGAGATAGAGACAGAGCTAAATAGACAAAAATAGAGTATCAACTCAACTTATGCAAATCTACTCAACTAGAGAAAGATTTTGGATATAGAGTATAGAATAGAACATTCAACTCAAGGGGAGTTATGAAATTTTGAGGTATGACTAATAAATCATGTGTTGCAAAAAAATTATTTTTAAAATTTTGTATAGAAGTCAAATAGATATTAGATATCTAAGTTATTCTTGTAAGGATAAGATCATCAATGCATGACCAAGTGTTTTTGACAATCATGTCAAAGGGGGAGATTGTTGATCTTAGATTGGTTTTGACAAGTGAGTGTCTATACACTCAAGTAATTATAAGTCATTTACTTCGTTTAAGCCAAACAAGTAATATATGTTGAGCATAAGATATATGATAGAGCATGTTGAGTAAACAATGAGTGTCAAGCCACTCAAGTGCGGAGTCACTTAGATGTCGAGTAGATAGTATGTGTTGAGTGATTCAAGTGTCAAGAAAGTAGTGCATGTTGAGTCATTTAGATGCCGAGTAATAGCATTAAAGTTATAGTTAGTATTGAGCACCAAGGACTTTAGATGCCAAGTAATACATTTTTGACATAGTTGTTTGTATTGGCACAAACTACTATATATACCATTTTTTAGCCAACTTAAGGATTGTTTTATGATCTTTGTTAATGAGGATGAATCTTAATTGTGAATCCCTATGCATTACATGCATCCAATCAAAAAAAGGGAAGGTTTAAGTGACAATATGGGTCAATTTCTAGAATTGATTCATACCTAACCCTAAGTCACCTAGGTCTTCTTAAGGATTACAAACCCTAAAAAAATTAATGCATGCTAATGAGAATTGGAGATAGCTTGCATGTGCAAATAGAGCATTCATGGTGATTAAGGTGTTATGAATTGAGTTACATTGAAAAATTAGTTAAAGGAGAATAGAGTAAAGGAATTAGAGGATAATAGAGATACATCTGATTAGAAAGGATAAAGTATACATCAGTACATAGGTGATCTACCATCAAGCAATAGAGTGCTAACTGAAAGATCATTGTTGAGACTTTTTAATAGGTGAAACAATTAACAAAGTAGTCTTAACAAGCTATTGTAAATCCTTTAATAGGGTGCTTATTTCATTGTAAGTTAAAGTCCTTTTACTCAACACACTTTTAGTAGGGTGTTTAAATCCTTTAATAGAGTAATATGTAACAATCTTGTAATCCTTTAATAGGGTAGACCTTTCATAGGGTAGATCATGTTTCATGTTCAAACATCATAACCTTCATTGGATACACTTTATTACTATAGTAGTGAAGATTCGTGGGTGTTGTCCTCACCCCAATTTTATCTTCTCCTTGGAGGTTTTCTAGGTAACCAAATATATTTTTTCATACATGTGTTGAATATTTTACTTTCATGCTATGAATGTATATGCTTAATTTGGTATTTCAGTTTATATGCATAGATTGTGAGATGCATGTGTGGTGAATAGTTTTAGAGGTTGAAAGTTTTTAGTGCTAATTCATCCCCCCTGCCCTCTTGAAGTTTACTTTCCTATTATATTTTCAACAACATTTAATAGTGTGTATTGAAAACCTTTAACAGGGTTGGCTCCTCATAGAACTCACTTAAAAAGAGTGAAAATGAGTGACATGTTACTAGTTGTTTTCCCCAAATTGGGTTTCCATGTAAAATCCTTGTGTCAAACTGTGATGAATGTCTTATGAATGTATTACATGTGATGATGTTTTTCATTATGCATTGCAAGTTAAGTTTATGATAGTTTTACATTAAAAACTAAGAAATAACAAGTTAAGTAGGATCATCTAAACATTGATGTGTTTAATGTTTAATATTTCAAGTGGTACATATAGACCTTGAATAACTAATTTACACCCCCCACATTTGTAATAGGAACTAGTTCAAATAGATCGTAACCTTTCTATTATTGATAGCCTAATTGACTTAGTTACAATTCTGGAGATCAAGATTCAAGTTTTCGAATTAGTAAGAACCACATGGGATCATTCTCTTGCCAAGGTCATCCAAAATCATAAGCCATTCACTGAAAAATATGGCTCAATTATATCCTCCCAGCCCAAGTAGCAGACATAAGTGACAAAATCAGGCGAATAAGAAAAGAAAAAGAATGCTTAAAAGTGATCAAATTAGAGGTGTAGGGTTTAGATGAATAATAGAAATCAGAACAAAGGTATGAAAAAAAATATCAAACTATTTGAGTCATGTCACATATGTATTATATAAATGGGCCTATGATGTAAAATAAAGTTTTTGTAGTCATATATATGGACCGAGTTATAGGCATAGGGGGAGTACTATTATTTTTGCATTTTACTATAATGATGTATTCATGACAAAGTTATTTTTCCACTAATGTCAAAGGGGGAGATTATTGATCTCTTTGGTTTTTTTGTCTATTAGTACAAATGCTTAGTCATATATAAGGCAGAGTTGGTTAGTCATCATTATGAATGAGTTACAATATATAGTCTAAGTCATGCATTTGTAAAAACTTGTAAATAATAATGTATATGTCGATCTCTATAGGAGCTGAGAAATTCTTTATTTTCTTAGTCCTCCTATGCAAGATGAGCTTAGTAAATGTTGAGTAAACAGAGAATATTTATGCTAAGTATTACATAAGGTGTCAAGCTAGTTGAGGCCAAAAATGGATAGGAAAGAACAGCTATGACTGAGAATCAGAGATAATATGTGGTGAGTAACACAATGTTAACAAGAATATCTAAAATAACACAAACTTTAAGGTAAACCATTTTGAGCCGACATATGAATAACATTTAATGATCATATAATTTGTTACAAAGGTTCTTATGTATTTTTACATGGATTATCAATCCCTATGAATGAGGGGCAACTAATTACAGGAGTAGGCTAAAAGAAAAATATCTAGATCATTGATCTAATTAGATAAGACTCTATAGATGCCTTTATAAGGGAAGATCCAAACCCTATCCATTAGGATTAAACCTCAGTAGAAATAACAATTACGTCCAAATATAACCAATATAATAAAATAATAGATTCCATAGAAAAGAACACAAGACACTAAGATTTAATGTGGTTCACCAAATCCCTAGGCTACATCCACCAAATAGAAAGTCTAATATTATTATGATCTAGTGATTACAACCTGATTACAATCCGTAATCTCTTATAGCTCAATACCGCCACAAGAACCAAATTTTCCATCACTCTTTATGAAAATGCTTAACCCTAAGCCCTTTAATACATGTAATTTTATGCTTCCTTAGGGTTACAACATGTTAGCCATATGTCAGCCATACATCGGCCATAGTTCAAAAACAAAAATGGGCTGACACCCCAAACCCCAAAGAATTTATGAAGTTTGTATAGTACTTCCATGATCAATCACCACAAACTAATATTATTTTTGTAAGGATGCAAATTATTGTGAATGCTTATGCTAAGGAGTAAGGTTTTGTTGAAAAAGAAGATTTTTGAAGTATAGAAGTGAAGGAGATTGATGAAAACTATCATGAGAACAATCATTATTTTGTCACTGATGTCAAACCTACTACTTCCTAGTAAGATAATTGGTAACTTTGGTCTAAACACTATCTTTTGATTAATTGATGATGGGGATTTAAAAAGAAAGGATAACAAGAGTACCTAGAGAAAGGTTGAGTTATATTGTATATAAAAGGAGCATTATGACGAAGTAAGACTTTATTGATATAGTGTATTATTTATCTACTTAAGGCTACGATGAACGGATACTTGAGCAAAGATAAGAAGAAGACTAAGAAAAGAAATGTGTGTACCAAGCCTAACCTAGTAAATAGTGGAAGTTGAGCAATTTATCTCAGGTTGAGCAAAAATTTAGTTGTGGCTAAGGAAAGTGAAATTCAATATGTGTTGAGAAAAAAAAATTTAGAATGTGTCAAGCATTAAAGAATGGTAGTAATGACAAGTGGAGATTTAGTTCATTCTAAGAAACCTAGTGTTGATTGCGCATTAGAAGATAGTTATTGTCAAGAAAATAACATGTTATTTCCAAGTGATAGTAAAAAGAGTTTGATCAAATATTTGAGAAATTTGATCTTAAAAATTTTATTTCTTCAATTATGTCAAGCATGTTGAAGATAAATATGATGAGTTAGTGCCACTGAATTCAAGATAAACCATTTGAAGAGGATCATGAGGGAAGTTTCCAGAGGGAACAAAATGGAAAAGAGGGAGGACTCAATTAATCTAACCTAATGATAAGATAGATTATTGTGATGAAGTAGAGAAAGATCAAAATTCTCTATATAAGGAGATAATAGGCTAGAAAAAAAGTGTTAGAGTACAAACCAAAGATTGAAATGGAATTATTAAGGCGTTGCTTCATATGGTGGCTGAAGGAATGAACCTATAGTTAGCATAATAAGCATGAAGGCTTAATGATGTGAAGGTTTTAAGGGTGAAAAAGCTATAAGAGATGAAGAGGAATGAATGCCAAGTAGTACGGAGAACTAAATGAGAGATCTATAATCTATATGTGAGTTGTTTTTTAATTAGATCAAGTCCTACTATTACTTTCTAGAAATTGTATTAGTCTAGATAAATCATTTGGATTAAGGTTGACCTGATAGTCATGACTAGATCCTTCAACATGGTGATATTTTAATAGAATTTTCTAAAGTCCTCTAACAAGGCTCACTCCTATCAAGGTGATTAAAATCCTTTAATCAAGGTCACATTTAATAGTGTGTATTGTAAACTTCAATAGTGTTGGTTCCCTAAAAGGCTCACTTTAGAAGAGTGAAAATTGGTAGCATGTTACTAGTGGTTTTTCCCAAATTAGGTTTTCACGTTAAATTCGTGTATCAAATTGTGTGACTAAATTTTTTTTATTTCATGTTTACATTTCTGCAAAGTTCACTTGACGTAGGATAATAATATACCAAAATTTGATATATTAAATGATCTAGTCAATGCATGCACATGCATTTTTTAAGTACTAAAAACATTTATCTGTACATTTGGACCTTGGATAACTGATTCATGTTGCCTCTCAGTTATTCTAAATTATTCCAACAATTGGTACTAGAGCACTTGGTTGTTGCAAAGGAAAAAGTTTGAAGGTAGTTGAAGCTAAAGATTAAGATGTAATGAAAGGAGGTTCCCAAGTTAAACAAGAAAAAAATTCCCATATGGTAAAGTTTTATGAAGCTACATCTAGGAGGAGTCAAAGATCATACATAGTCAACTATCACCACTAAACATGTTGTAGTAATTGGAGCTCTAACCATTGAACAACTGAAATAGAAGAAAGAACACAATTAGGCAATGTTGGAGATTGCATCTATCCTAAGCTATTCAGATTTTAAAGACACTAAAACATGTACTACTTCTAAAGGAATGTGGGATTCCCTACAAAAGATCTATGGAGGAGAAAAGAATGCGTTGAGAGCTAAAGAAAAAAATCTAAGAGAAAAAATTGATGAAATGAGAATGCAAGAGGGTGAAATCAAAGATGTTGTAAATGCAATCAAAGGAGAAAATGAAATTATTGAAGATGAGACTATGATCGGAAAAGTGTTAAGAACCTTGCTACCTATCTATCCTATTAGATTCTTTTATATGCAAGAACTGAAGTGTAGTACTAGTAGTGATCTAACTCTTGAAGGACTGGTTGGTAGATTCACTGCTTTTGAACTTTCAATTTTTGATAATTTCAAATATGAGCATATTGATTCTATTTTTAAAGCTAAAATGACACTTAAAGAACCTTAAGGAAAGAGAAAGGTCAAGCATGTTGCTAGTAACAATGAAATAGATGATGAAGATCTAGAAGAACTGGAAGCACTTCTAGCTAGAAGATCTCATAGAGGCAAAGGAAAATACAAAGGTAAGTTACCCATCATATGTTTTAAATATCATGAAGTTGGTCATATTGCAGCAAGATGTCCTGAGAAGACAAACAATAGAAATGAAGACAAATCTAGAAGTATAAAAGATGAGAGTAAAAAAAGCTATAAAGACAAAGGAAATAAATCTTATTACATTGAAGAAGAAGAATCGGATGATGAATCAGATGATCATGATGATGAGGTTTTCTATTATGCTATGAAAGATGATTCAAATGAAGATGAGGAAATTGCATTAGTATCTTATGTAACCAAAAGTGATAGATGGATCATTGACAGTGGATGTTCTGATCACATGGCTGGTGACAAAAGTAAGTTCATTACCCTTGAGCATTTTAATGAAAATAGTGTTGGATTTGGTAATGATGCACCCTATCAAGTGAAAGGTAAAGGATGAATAAGATTGACAAACAAGATCATGTGTGACAATGCTCACTATGTGTAAGGACTTAACTATAATTTGTTGAGTGTATCACAATTTAATAGTGTAGGATGCAAAGTTGAATTTGAGCACCAAAAGGCTAAAATCTATGATGTTGATGGATCTAACTCATTAGAAGTGGAGATTAGATAAGAGTTAATATGTTTTATCTTGACATGACTGAAGCAACCTGTCTTGTTGTACAATTTGATTATGTGTGGCTATGGCACAAAATATTATGTCATGTACATTTTGACAACTTGGTTAGTAGCAATAAGATGAAAAGAGCCCAAGGATTTATAAAAGTAAAGAAATCTAATAATATAATTTTCAAACAATGTCAATAAGGTAAGATGAGAAAGTCTAGTTTTAAGAGTAAGACTCATACCCAAAAAAAAAATTTTGAATTAGTTCATACTAATCTATGTGGGTTAATTGATGTGCAAAGCTAAAAAGGTGATAAGTATTTTATTCTAACTATTGATGATTGCTCTAGAATGATGATAGTGATTTTTTTAGAGAGAAATTTGATGCTTTTCAAATGTTTAAGTGGTATTTGGAAAATTTTGAAAAGGAAACTAGTAAAATATTGAAATGTCTAAGATCTTATAGAGGTGGAGATTTTACATCAAAAGAATTCAACAATTTCTACAATGACAGAGGAACCAAAAGACAAACTTCTACACCTAGGATCCCTCCACAAAATGGGATAGCTAGAAGGAGGAAAAAATCTATGATGGACTGTGCTAGAACAGTAATGATGGAAAAGAATGTTTCTTTGAAATACTAGAGAGAAGTTGTCAATATAGATGTCAATACCTTGAACTAAGTACAAGTCAAGAAAGGTACAAATTTCACACCTTTTGAATTATGGTATGGATACTTACCTGATATCAAATATTTTAAAGTATTTGGAAGAAATTGTTACATTCTAAAGGGAAAAAAAAATGGTAAACTTGAAGAAAAAAGTCAAGAAGGTATATTCCTAGGATATCCCACAAGAGATAAAGCTTCTAAGTGTTTAAATACTAACACTAAAAAATTTGTGGAAAGTGAAAATATAAAAATATACATGAAGATGAAAAAAGAAGGAACCTAAGAATTACAAAACCTTTATGTAATACTTTGAAGGCATGTTTGCTAATGCTAATGATACTAAGAACAAAGCTACAATAATCAGTTACTATTGAGTCACATACAATGGATGTAGAGTTGTGTTCTGGAGTTGAGCTATAATTAGAGGCTAAGGTACATTTTGATGTCAAGATTAGTTTATAAGAAAGGAATGTCGAGTTACCTAACAAGGAAGTAAATAGTGAACTTGAGATTGAACTTCATGAATGACCTATTGTGAAAGAAAGAAGAATAGAGAAATGTTATCTAAATATTTCAGAAGACATTATCATGTTGAATAAATCATTGGATAAAATGAGGATGGGCCAATGAAAAGGAATAGATTAATGAATGAAACATGTTTGTTAAGCATACATGAACCTAAATCAGTGAAGGATGCATTCGAGAATGAAGAATAGATTCAAACGATGAAAGAAGAAATTGATCAGAATGAGAAGAACAAAACTTGGACACTAGTACCAAGACCAAAGGATAAGAATGTTATTGGAACAAAGTGGGTATACAAAAAATATTGGATGATAATGAAGAAGTAACATGAAATAAGGCAAGGTTAGTCTACAAAGGATATGAGCAAGAAGAGGGAATTGACTATGGAGAGACATTTGCCCCAGTTGCAACATTGGAAAGAGTAAGAATTCTACTTTCTTAGTCTACTTATAAAGGATTTGAAGCTTATCAAATGGATGTTAAGTTATAATTTTCAAATAGTATACTAGAAGGATTTATTGATCTAAACAAAAAAAAACATGGTGTGTAGATTGCACAAAGCTTTATATGGTTTAAAGCAATCTTCTAAAGAATGATATGAAAGATTGGTCTTGAGAAGACTGCTAACAACAATAATTTGTATTTGAAGATAGAAGGAGGTAAAGGAATCTTACTAGATGAAATATGTGTTGATGATATTATATTTGGAGGAAAATATGCATTGTGTTAGACATTTTCAAATGAAATGATGAAAGAATTTGAGATGTCTATGTTTGGAGAAATAAAGTTATTTGTTGGATTACAAGTTTATCAGATGAAATATAGTATTTACATTACTCAGTCCAAGTATGTGAAGGAAATCTTGAAGAATTTTGGTATGGAGGATTCAAGACTAGTTAGTACTTCCATGGTGATAGGACATAAACTATCCAAAACTGATGATTCTATTGAAGTAAATCAAACATTGTATAGGTCTGTGATTGTAAGATTGCAATAGTAGTTGATACAAAACTTGATATTGTACTAGTTGTTGAGATTGTTGCAATATTTTCTACAAATCCTAAGGAGAATCATTTAATGAATTTTAAAAGGATTATGAGATACTTAAAAGGTACATAAGACTATGGTCTATACTACAAGAAGAATGACAATTTTGAATTGAAAGCCTATATAGATGTGGATTAAGTTTGAAACATTAATGACAAGAAAAGTACAAGTTGTGGAGAATTTTTCTTAGGAAAAAGAATGGTTTCCTAGACTAATAAGAAAAATAATTGTATTCCATAATCTACTGTTGAAGCTAAATATGTGGTTGTTGCAATAAATTGCACCAATATGGTATGGATCAAACAGTTACTCAAAGGAATGTAGGAAGAAATCATTGAACCTGTGGTAATCTATTGTAGTAATACAAGTGATATAAACATATCTAAGAACCATGTGATGCATACAAAGACAAAGAACATTGCAATAGAATATCATTATTTAAGAGAATTGGTTTAGGACAAAGAAGTGAGAATGGAATATGTGAATACAAAGGAATAGATAGCTGATATATTTACAAAGATTTTACCTAAGGATGCACATGAATATCTTAGAGGTAAGATAGAGGTGATACCCCTATCAAAAGCTACTTAAGAAGAAATATTAGTGCCCTACATCAACTGAGTTGAATGGCATATTTTACAACTTGATATAGTGGATCTTTTTTTAGGAACTACCTAAAGTATGGAAGGAGGTGAAATAGAAGATTTATAGTCACATGCAAGGTGATAGAGGGGGAACCTAAGTTGTTGATATCTTCATGTAAAGATGACAAGTCTTTGGCATTGTTGTCAATGAGGGAGAAATATAGCCGTACCAAGAAAGAAGGAGATTAGAACTAGAAAAGAGAGGGATCTGAAAGAGGAAGAAAGATTGTTGTCAAGGTCAAAGAGAAAGAAGAATATTTTACTCTAATATATAAAGAAGAAGAGAGGCTTAAGATTGTATAGAAGAAAGATAAATATTGATAGAGGGAGAGATTTAAATACAAGACCTATAAAGTCTCTTTTTGGTATTATTGTTGCTATTGGTTTTCCATCAATGCCAAAGAGGGATATTGTTGAAAAAGAAGATTGTTGAAGTATAGAAATGAAGGAGATTGATGAGACCTATCATGGGAACAACCATTATTTTGTCACTATGTCAAATCTACTACTTGCTAGTAAGACATTTCCTGCCTTTGGTCTGAATGCTATCATTTGATTGATTGATGAAGATGATTTGAAAAGAAAGGATAACAAGAGTACCTAGAGAAACATTGAGTTATATGGTGCATAAAAGGAGCACTAAGACCAAGTAATACTTTGATGATATAGTGTATTGTTTATCTACTTAAGGCTACATTGAAAGGATACTTGATCAAAGAGAAGAAGAAGACTAAGCAAAGAAATGTGTCTGCAAAATCTAACTAAGTAAAAAATGGAAGCTAAGCAATTTAGTTCAAGCTAAGTAGAAAGCTAGTTGTGGCTTAGAAAAGAGAAATTCAATATCTATTGAGAAAAGAAAGCTTAGTATGTGTAGAGAAATAGTAAAACATAGTATGTTCCAAGCATCAAAGAATGATAGTAATGACTAAGTGAAGACTTAGGTCATGCTAAGCAACCTAGTATTGACCAAGCATCAAAAGATAGTTTTTGCTGAGCAAAAAACATGTTATTGCTGAGTGACAATATAAATAGTTTGATAGAATATTTGATGAATTTGAGTTGAAAAAGTTGATTTCTTTAATTATGCAAAGATTTTTGAAGATAAGTATGATGAGTTGGTGGCACAAAATTAAAGATAAAAAAATTGAAGAGGATTGTAGGAAAAGTTTTTAGAGGGAGCACAATGGAAAAGAGGGATGATTTGATGAATCTAACCTAACTCTAAGATGGACAATTGTGATGAAGTGGAAAGAGATCAAAATTCTCTAGATAAGGATATAGCATGCTAGAAGAAAAGTGTCTGATTGCAAATCGGAGATAGACAAGGAAGTCTTAAAGTGTTGCTTCATATGGTGATTGAAGTGATGAATCTATAGTTGGCATACTAAGAATGAATGCTTAAGGAGGTGAAGACTTGAAGGATAAACAATCTATTAGAAATGAAGAGGAATGAATTCCAAGCACTATGGAGAATTGAATGAGAGATCTATAATCTACAAGTGAGCTATTTTCTTATCAGATCAAGTCCTACTATTACTTTCTATCAACTATATTAGTTTGGGTAAATCCTTTAGATTAACATTGACCTTATAGTCATGAGTAAATCCTTTAACAAGTTGACATTATAATGGAATTTTCTAAAGCCCTCTAACAAGGCTTACTCCTAATAGGGTGATTGAAATCCTTTAATCAAGGTCACATTTAACAGTGTGTATTGTAACCTTTAACAGGGTGGGCTTCTCATAGGACTCACTTCAGAAGAGTGAAAATTGGTAGCATGTTACTAGTGCTTTTTCCCAAATTGGGTTTCCATGTTAAATCCTTGTGTCAACCTGTGTGATTGAATTTGTGGTATTTCATATTTACATTTTTGGAAAGTTCATTTGACCTAGGACAATAATATACTAAGAAGGTTTGAGATATTGGATGATCTAGTAAATGCATGCACATGTATTTGTTAAGTACTAAAAAGTTTTATTTATACATTTGGACCTTGGATAACTAATTCACCCCTCCTCTCAGTTATTATAAATTATTCCTATAGGTTTTTGGAGGTTGCAAGTGAAATAGTGAAGTGATAGATTGTAACGACTGAGTCAAGAGTAGTTTAAGGATATATCAAATAAAAGATCATATTAGAGTAAGGAAAGAGAAGATATATAATCATCATTGTAAGTGTAGACTAAAGGATTAGGTACTAAATCATTTTGACAAGTGAATCAGGGCCAATATCTTAATAGAGGGCTTACTTCATTATGAGTTTCAAATCCTTTAATCAAGGTAGGCCTAAAAGTATTGTAAATCTCCTAACAATGAAGACCTCTCAAAGGGTAGACCATCAAAAGTGATAAAACTTGTAGCCCTAATAGGAAAAATTTGTTACTATAGTAGTGAATTTTTGTGGGTGTCATCCATTCTCTTGTGTTATGTATTTACATTTTCACATTGATGGATCTGATACATAGTTAGATCTATTTCAACAATTCAAGTTTTAAGTTTTTTATGCATATTCTATTGGAAATAACAATGGGAAGTTAAACTCTGAGAGGGGGGTGAATCAACACTTCAAAACTTTAACCATAAAATATTCACCACACATCCATCTCATAATTTAGCACGTAAACTAAAATAGCTAACTATAGATGTTCATCCATAGTATGAAATAAATAACACATGATGCAACAAATTTGTTGTCTTGAAACCCTCCAATGAGAAGGTAAAATCAGGGTGGGGATGAAACCCACAAATCTTCACTACTGCAAGTGTAAATTATAACCAATTATGGTTAGAATGAGTTTGACCATAAACTATGATCTACCCTATGAGGGTTATACCCTATTAAAGGCTTCCAAAGAACTTTAGGTCTCACCTTGTTAGAGGATTTCAACTTAAAATAAATCAACCAATTATTTTAAGAGATTTACAAAATCCTATTAAGACTACTTTGTTAGGAGATTTTATATGTATCACTTGTTAAAATGAATTGACACCATGATCCTATGATTAGCACTATGTTGCTAGATGTCAGATCTTCTCTTTACTAATAAATCATTGATCCTCCTAATTAGATATGTCTCATCTATTCTATCTCTTCTTTCCTTTGTTCTCTCTAATTGATTCTACAATTTATATCACTATTATAACCTCCATAGCCACCATGAATGTTCTCTCTACACTTCACATTTGTCTCCTTTAGTGCATACAAAGTCTTTAGGATTCACCTTATTAAATATACATAGGTGGAATGGGTTAGGTAAGAATCAATGGTTGTGGTTGATCCATATTGCCACTGAATTCATCCCTTAATTTTATTGGTTGCATGTGCTGCATAGGGATTCACAATATACCTCTATACTTATCTTCTAAAATCATAAAATAATCATTATGTTGGCCCAAAAATGGTTTACATATAAATTTGTGCCATTGCAAACAACTATGCCAAAAAATGTTCACTTGACATCGAAAGGCATTGATGCTTGACCATCACTACATTCTCAATGTTGTAACTTGGCTTCCAAATGACTCAACATACACTATTTACTCAGCTCATAAATCACTTGGCATGTATAGACAACTTGGTGCATGAGTGGCTCGACACATACAATCTTCTTGGCACATACTAGTGCTTAGCATGTATTGTGTGGAAACTTATGCTTGGCATGCTTTGATCACTTGACACATACTAATTTCTTAGCTTACTTTGATCAGTTGACGTGCACTATAATGTAAGATTATGGTGACTGATTAAGAAATTACTATACATACTTCATAAATTCAAAAAAAATTTGGTCATGGCCGATGTTGTAGCCAACATATGGCTGACATATGGCTAACATGTTGTAACCCCAAAATAGCATAAAATACTTGTATAAAAGGACTTTGTGTTAGGTATTTTCATTATGTTGTGATACAAAATTGGTTCTTGTGGTGGTATTGAGCTGTAAGGGATTACAGATTGTAATTAGGTTGTAATCACTCAATTGTAATAATATCAGACTTGTTGTTTGGTGGACATAGCCTAGGAATTATTTGAACCATGTTAAATCTTGGTGCCTTGTGTTCTCTTCTATGTCATCTATTATTTTATTTTATTGGTTATATTTGCATGTAATTTTTATTTCTATCTTTGGTTTAATCCTAACAAGTGGTATCAAAGAGAAGTTTTTTTTAATTTATCTTCTATAGGAAAGTCTCACAGTTGAGTAGGAGTCTCATAGTTGAGTGGGAGTGATGGTAGACGAGGGTAAGCTAAGGGTTGATAGGTTTAATGGGCAAAACTTTCAATTATGGAAGATGCGATTGGAAGACTATCTTTATCAAAAGGATTTATGAAAGCCATTGAAAGGCAGAGCCAAGAATCAAGGATCTATGTCAAATGATGATTTGGATCTTTTGGATAGAAAGACACTTGGAAGAATTTGATTATGCCTGGTACCATCAATGGAATTTAATATTAAAAAATCAAAGACAATAGAAGAGTTGATGAAAACCCTAGCGACACTGTATGAAAAGCCCTCCCCTTCAAACAAGGTATTTCTCATGAATAATTTGTTTAATATGAAAATGGTGCGCAGAAGGTGGATCTATTGCAGATCATTTAAATGAGTTTAATACTATTACTAGTCAGTTATCTTCTGTAGGTATCAATTTTGATGAAAAAATTAGGGCTCTCTTGATTTTTTATTCTTTGCTTGAAAGTTGATATGGCTTGGTAATGGCTGTGAGTAATTTTGTTTCTTGATCTAGTACCCTAAAATGTGAAGATGTGATCAGTGTTGTTTTGAGTGAGGAAAATTGTAGGAAATCCTCAGGTGGATCTACGTTAGGAAGTTCTTTGAATGCACAAAGCAGGGAAGAATGACTGAGAGAGGAAACAATTCTAGAAATTGTGAGAAATCAAGAGGAAAGTCAAAGGGGAGGAGTTCTCAATTGAGAGGACCAAATGACTATTGGTACTATGGGAAACCAGGTCATAAAAAGAAAGATTTTTGGAATCGAAAGAAAAATGAAGGAGATAAATCAAATGGAGACAAGGAGGAAAATTTGGTAAGTGACAAATCCGAAGAGGGTGTTTTTCTTCTGTCTTTAGAAACTATTGATGATTCATAGGTTTTAGATTCTGGTGCTTCATTTCATGCTACACCTCATAGAGGTTATTTTATTGATTATGTCTAAGGGGATTTTGGGCTTGTTTATTTGGGGGGTGATGAACCCTATTAGATTGTTGGAAAGGGAAAAATTAAGATTAAGTTAAAGAATGGGAATCATTGGCTACTACATGAGGTAAGACATGTTCCAAGGCTGAGTAGAAATTTAATTTCAGCAGGGCAACTCGGTGATGAGGGTTGTGTAGTTACTTTTAATGATAAAAATTGGAAGGCCTCAAAAGGTTCCCTTGTAGTAGAAAAAGGTGTGAAAGTAGGCACCTTATATCTTCATACAAGTCATATTGTTCCTTCTACTTTGATTGTTTCAGAGAAAAATGAATGTTCAGGAACAATTGTTGTAGTTCAACAGGGAGAACAAATAGCTACTATGGATTTTTATACAGTGTTGTGACACAATAGACTTGGGCACATGAGTGAGAAAGATATGGAAGTACTTCATTCAAAGAATGTTTTACCAGGTCTAAAATGTGTTAATATGGATTTTTGTGAAAGTTAAATGTATGGAAAACAAAAGAGAGTGATTTTTGTGAAGACTAAGAAGGCAAACAAAAAGGAGAAATTAGAGCTTGTGCATACATATGTATGGGGACCGACTCAGGTATCTTCTCTTGGTGGTTCTCATTATTATGTTACATTTATTGATGATGCAACTAGAAGAGTATGGGTTTATTTCCTTAGATAGAAATTTGATGTATTTCAAACTTTAAAAAATGGAAATGCTTGGTTGAAAATAAGATTGGTAAGAAATTAAAATGTCTCGGATCTGACAATGGTGGTGGTATTGTAGTCATGAATTTGAAGATTATTGCTCCACTAATGGTATTCATAGATAGAAAACTATTCCAAGGACTCCACAAGAAAATGAAGTGGCTGAATGCATGAACAAGACTATAATGGAGCATGCAAGGAGCATGAGGTTGCATTCTAGGTTTCCCTTACACATATGGGCAGAGGCTATCAATATTGCTATATATTTGATTAATAGAGGTCCCTCTACTCCTTTGGATTGTGGTATTCTAGAGGAAGCATGGACTGGTAAGAAGGTGAGTTATTCTTTTCTCAAGACCTTTAGTTGTGAAGCTTTTACTCATATAGACTCTAAAAATAGAACCAAGATGGAAGCTAAGTCAAAGAAATGTGTATTTGTTAGATATGGCATTAATGAATTTGGTAATAGGCTTTGGGATTTTGAAAATCATAAAATTTTAAGAAGGAGGGATGTCATATTCAATGAAAAAGTGTTGTACAAAGATCTATTGTAGCAGCATGAGAAGAAAGAAGATGATTATGTAGTGCTGGATGATACTCCAAAAGCTGATGTTCCAACCATTCCTCATGATGTGCAACAACCGCAACAAAAAATAACACACACACTTGTGAATGTTAGATGATCAAAAAGGCAAATTAGACCTCCACAAAGATTGTCTCCCTCTTTGAATTCAATTTTACTTTCTGATGCTAGTCAACCTAAATGTTATTATGAAGCTATGCAGGTGGATACTAAGATATAGTGGGAGTCTGCAATGAAAGATGAAATGGACTCTTTGCTAAAGAATAAGACATGGGATTTGTGCAAGTTTCCTATAGGTAAAAGAGCTTTATAGAATAAGTGGGTTTACAGGTTGAAAGAAGAGGTAGGGGGTAAGAAAATATTTAAAGCCAGGTTAGTTGTAAAAGGATTTGCGCATAAAAAAGAAATTGATTTTGATGAGATCTTTTCTCCTATTGTTTAAATGACTTCTATCTATATTGTTTTAAGTCTTGTGGCTACTAAAGATTTGCATTTAGAGTAGCTTAATGTTAAAACAACCTTTCTTCATGGAGATTTGGATGAAGAGATATATATGGCTCAGCCACAGGGATTTATGGTCAAAGGTAAGGAGAACTCAGTGTGCAAATTGAAGAAAAGTTTATATGGCTTGAAGCAAGCACCTTGGAAATGGTATCTGAAATTTGATAGTTTTATGCATGAGCATGGATATAATATATGTCATTTATATTCTTGTGTTTATTTTAAGATGTTGGATGATGATAGCTACAGTATTTTATGTTTATATGTTCATGATATGCTTGTAGCTAGGTCTAACATGGATCACATTAAGGGGCTAAAAAGCCAATTAGCACATGCATTTGGTATGAAGGATTTGGGGGTAGTAAAAGAAATCCCTAGTATGAAGATTTGTAGAGATAGGAAGAATAGAAGATTGACGCTATCTCAGGCTGGTTATGTGGAGAAGGTGTTGCAACATTTCTCTATGGAGAATGCTAAAGTTGTTAGCACACCTTTACCTTCTCATTTGAAGTTGACTAAAGAGATGTGTCCCAAGACACAAGAAGAGGAGGATAATAGCTGTAGGAAGTTTGATGTATGCTATGGTATGTACTAGGCTAGATATTGCACATGTAGTCAGAGTTGTTAGTAGGTATATGATTCATCCAGGCATTGAGCATTGGAATGCAGTCAAATGGATTCTTACATATTTGAGAGGCACATCCAATAAGCATTTACACTTTGGGGACTCTACTAATGATTTACAGGGCTATGTTGACTCATATTTGGTAGGGGATATTGATACTAGGTAGAGTACTATAGGTTATGTCTTTACTATTAGGGGGATAGTTGTGAGCTGGTTTCTAGGTTACAAAAGATTAATGTTCTATCCACTACAGAGGTAGAGTATGTTGTTTTTACAAAGGTATCCAAGGAGATGATATGGCTTCAATTCTTCTTGGAAGAATTAGGACATCCTTAGAAGTATAATTATTTGTTTATAGATAGTTAGAGTGCCATTTGTCTTTCAAGGAATTCAGCTCTACATTCAAAGACCAAACACATACAATTGTGATACCATTTCATTCAGTCAGTTTTGGAGGATGAACACTTAAAGTTGGAGAAGATACATACAAATGACAATCTAGTAGATATGTTGACAAAAGTAGTAACAAGGGAGAAGCTGGACTCCTCTTCAACTTTGGTTGGTCTTCTAGACTAAGCATGAATAAAAGAACAACAAAGTCCAGGGTGGTTTGATCTAGTGGGAGCCCCATGTGGTAGTGGTATTGATACAGGATCAGTCTCCAAGTGGGAGATTGTAATTTAGTGTGGAGCCTAATTAGTCCCCAAGTGGGAGATTGTTAGATTATGGTGACTGATCAGGAAAGTACTATACATACTTCATAAATTCTTTGAGTCATGGCCGATGTTGTAGCCAACACATGGCCAACATATGGCTAACATGTTGTAACCCTAAAATAGCATAAAATGCTTGTATAAAAGGTCTTAGGGTTAGGTATTTTCATTATTTTGTGATACAAATTTGGTTCTTGCAATAGTATTGAGTTGCAAGAGATTACGGATTGTAATCAGGTTTTAATCACTAGATCATAATAATATCGAACTTGTTGTTTGGTGGACGTAGCCCAGGGATTGGGTGAGCCACGTTAAATCTTGGTGCCTTGTGCTCTTTTCTGTGTGATCTATTATTTTATGTTATTGGTTATATTTGCATTTAATTGTTATTTTTGTCTATGGTTTAATCCTAATATGTAATACTAATAAAAAATGACTAAGTGTTTTGTCACTACCTTGTCAAAACCAATCTGAGATTAACAATCTCTCACTTTGACATGGGTAAATTTCCAAAATTGTAAAACTTATGACTAACTATCATACTTATATCTCCATTACTCCCCCTAAGTAAATGTTTATTTTCTGTATCTGAATTTGATACTCCTACTGAGTAGATTTTTCATCCCCTATTTCTGTATTATTACTCCCCATTACTCAAAACTCTATTATTCCCATTTCTCATTTCCCCCATATTACTCATTTCCCCCTTTTTTTAAAACTTATGTCATGGGTGGTACACTGATAGTGTTTTTATCCAAACATGATTAATGTATCTCTATGATAATTTTCAATGTTTCATCCCAATTGTTGCATTCTACCTCTAGAGATTGATATTGAATATCTAGCTAGGTAGCAAGATCGACTAAGCCATCATGAGTGGAAACTTGATTATCTTTATTCATCAATGGCTTAGCATAGGCTAGTTCCTTATGCAACACTTCCATGTGTGGGGTAGACATGGATTAGATACTTATCAAGGTAGCTCTAATAGTAACATCTTGTTCTTGCATCTCAAAAATCCTACCATGTGTGGATAATAACCTCTAAAAATGAGACTAACTTTGACCAAGACATATTTGTAAGGTATTACCTATAATTTGTATATCTCCTTGTAGTTGGTCAATAGCCCTTTGAGCTTCTTGTGTGAATAGATTTTTATCACATAACTTGGTGTGACATTAGAATAACTTAGTCACACCAAAAATTCTAATGTCACACCAAGTTATGTGATTTTTTATCTATGATTTTTATCACATAACTTGGTGTGATTTTTATTCTCTAACCTGGTTGATAAGACTAGGGATAAAGACCTGGATTCTAAGAGTTTAACATTAGAATCCAGGTCTTTATCCCTAGTCTTATCAACCATATCAACAAGTTGCTCAATGAAAGCTTGAATGAATGAGAAATAGATAGAATAATTTGTTGTTTACTATGGTCCACTAAGAATTGATTCTGGTACATCTTGAATAACTATGTTTTATCCCCTATTCCATTAGGGTTTAGTATCTTGATCCACAACATATTTTTTGAAGAGGAATAAGTTCTTGTAGTTTTTTGACTTTTTCTTCTAGTAGAGTCCTATTCTTAAGTAATATTTAACCAGAAACTCTAGGCACACTTGAGAATATTTTTTAAATAACTCACAAATAGAATTATCGATCTATTGGTTCCCTAAACCATAGATTAGAAATCTAAGAGATCTTGCAATTTCTCTTACAAGGATCCCTCAATCATATTTGGCTAAAGAACAAGAATGGTCAATGATCAAATTCCCCTATTTTTTTGAATCTATAAAATGAAGGCTGGTAAATCTACTCCCTTACCTAAAAACTAGGTCAAAGACTTTTTATAGTAGATTTGGAAAGATATAGTCTCCAAGGATATAAAATAATCTTGAGGTAGACTTGGTTGTGTGACTTTGCAATAAAATTCTTAAGTTATATATATATATATATATATATATATATATAAAAGTATATTTGAGATCATGTTTTAGTTATTTAGAAAAACATGTTTTAAAAAAAATACACACATATACATATATACATATATATATATATATATATATATATATATATATATATATATATATATATATATATATATATATATATATATATATATATATAGGTACTTATACATGTATATACATATATATGTACATGTGTGTGTATGTGTATATGTATATGTATATATGTGTGTGTGTGTGTATGTATATGTATGTATATATGTATGTATTTATTCATTCTATCTTCCCTCTTTATATCATAGACTTGGTGTTAGGATTAGAAAGATAGAAATAAAAATTATATGCAAATATAACCATACCACAAAGGAATAAAGCACACATAAACAAATAGAAGACACAAATATCTAATAGTGTTAACTCAATCCTTGGGATATGTCCACTAAATAGAAAATCTAATATTATTATCTAGTGATTTCAATCTGATTACAATTTGCAATGCCTTGCAACCCATTATTGTTACAAGAAGCGATTAAAATTATTATACATAATAAAATCCCTAACCCTAAGACATTTTATACAATATTATAGAAGTTACAAAAATAGGGCTAGAATATGTCATCCAATACAAAAAAAGTAACTCTTAATGTCTTTTATAACAATAAATTCAATTTTGGTCTCAGTGGCACTACTCCTAGACCTTTCTCTATATCATAATAATGAGCACATCTTGGGCTCTTCCTGAAGACACTTCCTTGGGTGCTACCCTTAGATCCCACAAGGGGTGCTATCCCTTGACCCCATCATGGGGGCACTAGCCCCAAACCACCACTAAATTTTTTTAAAGGAAACCATGCTAAAGAAAGTGGAAAAAATTAACCTTTGAGTCTAATTAGGTTCCACATAAAAATAATCTCCCACTTGAAGACTAATCAGACTCCATAATAATAACCTTCCCCTTGGAGACTAGTCATATAAATGGTAAACATGTATCTCCCACTAAAATGTAAAACCACCCTAGACTTTGTTGTTCTATTTTATTATTTTCAATCTAGAAGACCAACCAAAGTTGAAATTAACCTTTGATTGGTAAAATAATGATATGTCACTATTTCATAATTCTTCCAAATTTTCATGTGGGAAATTGTGCTAACATGTTATCCTATAGATCCTGTGGTAGTTTTCAAAATACTCTACAATTATTTGGTGAAGTGGTAATACCTCCATTTTAAAACTAGCCTTTTTCAAACTTTGTAAGACTATGAGATCTTTGTCATTGTGAAAATGCTACTAACCCCTTGATATTTAATAGAAAATTAGTATCTTTCATTCCACTTAAGAAGATCTCCATAGCATACATTATTGAATAGATATGAGATATGTACAAGTCCTAAAATCTACTCCCTAATAGGTACACTGGAATTCCCTGGAAAAATATAACTCATATTCATAGATGATATTTTGAGTAAACTAAAACTAAAATATTTTAAGGTTTCAAAAATTTCGTTATCTCCACAATAGCCAAAATAATGATAGGGAATTAGAGATGATAACAAAAAAGTAATATGTAATAGCTAAATAATAAAAATGTGATCAAGATAGAATGATATGCTATCAAATGTAAGTATTTAACAAGAGAATCCCCTTCACAAGCACACAAAAATGGTTTGACAAAGTGAGAGCCAACAAGAGATTATTAGCAAGCTATGAAATGGTGATATTTATCTCAAGAATGAAATGAGCAACCTATATGTGTGTAAATTAGCTTATAAAATCCCAAAAAAGGACTTCATAAATACCAAAATGAGATTATGAAGGATGATTTTGAATACTAGCCTTAGCGGATAGTAGAATCAATCATTGCAACTGTAGCAAGGTAATTTGCATGTTGGTAGAATTGGAGATGAGAGTGTGTTGCATAGACACCTTTGGGGAACATGCACATCCTATCTCTAGTTGGTCGCATGGCCAAGGTTCTAAATGGGTGACAATAGTGATAAAATGACAATTCATAAGGGTGGAATTTATCTCTAGACTAAGCTAGGAGCCCTATACAAGGATAGATCACACTAGTGTACAAATTCACTATTCTACACTTAAGCTAAGAAATTTTAAAATACAATGAATGAGACATAAGAACATAGCAATTATCTATTTAGTTTTAACTCAATAGATAAATATGATTCCAAGAGAAGAATAAAAAGAGTCTATTCAATAAGATGGCTTGATTATTCATCAAACTTTTCACTTATCCTTGTTGGGAACTACTATTCATTATTAAAGTACAAATTTATCAAAGCAAACTTCCAATACATCATAGGTTCTTTAACATTAAAAAAACATTCGTCAAAAGGGAAGTTGAAAGTGGGATTCCTATCATTAAAATATCTCAATTTTATTGTTAGGTAAGCTTATATCTTCAAACAACTTTGTGCTTCTTATCTTATTTCTTTTTTAATAAAGTTTAAAATTTGTTTGAATTTTCTCAATTTTATAAATCAATTTTTAACTAGTGTAGCATTGCATTAGTATTATTATTTTTAACTTAAAAGTATTCACACCACTAAGTAGAGTGTCCAACCAATCCTATCTTGATCTTACATATTGCTAGTAAAAAGCAAATCTAATGAGCTAGAAACCAACTCCACTAGCATAACAAATCAAAAAATATTCAACTTCTTACTACAATAATATATATATATATATATATCCATGCCAGGTTCATATGGGTTGGTTTCATGCATCAGTTAGAGTCCCATTTCTTGCTACATTTAGAACTATGACTGATCACCCCTAGGGCCCTCTTTTATATAGTCTAGTAGGGGAGGCGCACCACCCCCCCACCACCCCCCCGCCCTCCCCTACATGTCCTAGTGTTTATGGTTGGAATCTTCCACCCATAACCAAACAAGTTCCTTTAGAACCAATTGTAGCCATCATGGACCTAGCAACCCCAAATCTGAAGGTAAGTTCTTGGGGTTTGAATGAATGTTATCTCCAACAATCATTCTTTATTAATTTCTTAAATGAAATAGAACTACTCAAAGAGTAGAGCCTACTACAAGTGAGGGTTGAACTATGCAATCAAGGTAGGTGCTATGTCTGGATAGAGGATCCTATCCATGGTTATTGGTTCTAGCCAACTTTAGGCTTTAGGAACATCACACCATCCCCTCTACAAACAAATGAGAAAAGGGTAAAGGGTAGTGTAACTAGTTCTTTCTCCTTTATCATTGATCTAATGTCACCTCAACTACAACCTCTCACATATCACATGCCTTTTATTTTTAGGGATTAACCTGTTCCCTATCGAAGTTCATTAGAACCACTTTTCTATCAAAGTTTGTATCCACTTTCCTCTCTAAAATTGGACTCACCTCCCACTACCCCACACCCCTAACTGATACGATAGATTTGGATTTAGTTAATCTCTAGTTGAAGGTAGAGAGAATTCTATTCATATTATATTATACTATATATTTTAGTTGTTCATCTTTAGTTGAGGGTACGTTCCTCGTAATTAGTTGAATAAGCTCCCACTCATATCATGTGGCAATATTCTTTAGTTAAGAAAGGAATATTGATCCAAAGAATAGAGACACTATGTAGGCTAAGATAGTTTCCCATGGGGGGGGGGATCTTAAAATAGTAAGCATTCTCCATGAACCGTGCTCCTTATGGATAGTAGGGTTCTTGAGGATGGCTATCATACTCTATAGTTATTGGGGATTTGAACAACCATAAAACTATAGGGAGAATTGACCCCTTTTGAAGGTAGGGATAGAGACACGTAAAGTTAGTGTAAGGCCATTTCCTAGAATTCTAGTGAAACTATAGCCTAACCAATCTCAACATATTAACCAAGAAAGAAAGTCCTAAGAGCCTTATAGTTAGACTAATATACTCAACTACCATTTTCACTCTTTGGGAAGAGCTATAGATAGGGCTATTCTCAAGTGTGAGGATGGGGCAGGGTCACTATATCTAGCCTTAAAATAGTAAGAGCCCTATGCCCTAAGAATAGTAGGGCTAGGAAGAAAGAAGAAAGAAGAATCTATGGGATCTTCTAAACTCATTTCATACTCGTGGGATGATAGGTATGGAAATGACACCCCCCAACTATATCAGAGCAAGAACCATAGTTTCATTGCCATAGAATAGTAGGTAGCTACCAGTCAAACTACTATAGGCACCTATCTTCCCCTATTGTTCTAATGATGCATTTGGTAATCCCTAATTCTCACCCTATAGATCTCTATTTAACCCTCAATGTGGACGGGCCACACATACCATATTTTCAAGGAGGCCCCCCTATTGCACCTTAACCTTCCACTACCAGTACTAGTAGAAGTAGAACTATTTTGCATGCATAAGAATATGAGCTAGCACTAGTAGTAGCTACAACACAAGAACCAATTACAAGGTAAGCAACAACATAAGTAGTGGCTTAAGTACCACCAATTCTAGTAGTAGCATTCAGATGACTAGTTTAGGATGGCATGACGATATCTTTGCATGCAAAAGGCCTACCATCAAATTGTAGGACCTATCTATTCCTATCTATAATTGTAATGAGTCAAGGATGGAGGAAATAGGAGAAAAATGGATATAGAAAATATATAAATCAACCACAGACAGATCCAGTCTTTGCTGATCAATATAGATCTTGAGATCTTTTCAATCTATGAGAGACATAGATCGATCAATTCAAACAAGAAAATCCAAAAATAATAGCTTAAATCTTTCTATCACATAAGAAAATTTCTCAACCATAAGCTTCAATAGTTATTAAAAATGTAGAACTCCTGCTCTTATAAACCAAACTACACTGCTACAAATTAGAGTAACTACTCATACAATAGACATAAAAATAAAAATTTAAAAAAACTAAACTATTGCTATTACAAAATAAATTAACCTAGACTTCTTATTTGAATAAGCTACTGCTCATAAGAAACAAATATACTATATTATTTTTCCATGCCTTCTATGTTACTCAAGGACCTCTATTTATAGGCAAAACACTTATCCAAACATTTAAGCCAGCTCTGCAATTTCACATGGCTGCATATAGTTGACTGGTAATATAATAAATTATTTTGTTGCACAATGAATACTAGATAAGATGAAAATTTTGAGAGAGAGACCATAAGGTATGGCAATTCAATTTTGACTATGTAGGTGCATTGGGTGTTGGGATTATATTCCCAATACTCTCCCTTAACCACAACTACAACCACTTAGGATTCCCTAACAATCTCTTACGTGCTCAAAGCTTTTTTGTCCTAGTGGCTCGGTGAAAATGTCTGCATACTAATCTTTGGATCTGCAGTAATCCAAATATAGCTCTCCATTGTTAATTAGTTCCCTAATGAAATGGTATTGGGTATCAATATGCTTACTCCTCTTGTGAAATATAGGATTCTTGGATAATGCAATCACTGAGTTATTGTCACAAAAGTTCTTTGCTGCTTCCTCCTATTAATGCCTCAAAACTGCTAACACTCTTCTCATTCAAATTGCCTGATAGGCTACTCCTATTGTTGCTACATACTCTGCCTCTGCTGATGAAAAAGTCACAACAAGATGTTTCTTGCACACCCAAGATATTGCACCTATGCCAAAAAGAAATACATAACCATATGTACTTTTTCTATCATCAATGCTACCTACACAATCACTATCAGTGTACCCTATGAGTTTGAACTCATCCAAACATGAATAATGAATTCCATAATTTCTTGTTCCATTCACATACCTCGAAAATCTCTTTCCTACTTGCTAATAAGAGTCTTTTGGAGACACCATAAACCTTGAAATGAAACTCACACCATACATTATATTTGGCTTTGTGGTAGTTAAATACATTAGACTACCAAAAATTCTATTGTACAATGTTGGATCTACATTGGATCCCTTATCATCCTTTCTTAGCTTCAAACCTATCATAATTGGTGTTGGTGCTGATTTTTTACTGATCATATTGAACCTTTTCAATATATCATTAGCATATTTTTCTTGTGATATGAATATACCATTCTCATCTTGGTTCACCTCAATGCCAAGAAAGTACTTTGTAAGACCAAGATCAGTCATTTCAAATTCCTTCTTCATAGCTTCTTTGAACATGTCAACTAATAGATCACCTATAAATATCAAATCATCAGCATACAAATATACAATTAGAATTTTACCTTATTCATTCATCTTTGTGTATAGCATAGGCTCACTATTGCACCTACTAAATCCATATTGTATGAGATAAGAATTAATTCTTCTATACCATGCTCAAGAAGCTTGTTTGAGCCCATAGAGTGCTTTCTTGAGTCTATAGACCTTACTTTCATGTCTTGGAACTTCATATCCTTGTGGTTACTTCACATATACCTCTTCTTCTAGAAAACCATTTAAAAATGTAGATTTGACATCCATTTGATATACTGACCACTTGTTTTGAGCTGCAATTGTCAATATTGTTTACACTATGTCTAGATAAGTCATTGGAGCAAATGTTTCATTGTACTCAACTCTAGGTTGTTGTGAGTATCCTTTTACTGCAAGTCTTGTCTTATGCTTTTGTATATCTCCATCTGCATTTATCTTAGTCTTATAAACCCACTTTACTCCTATTACATCCTTTCCTTATAGAATGTTTACTAAGTCCCATGTATGATTCTTTTCAATAGAATTAATTTCTTCATCCATAGGATGTGCCCATTTTTCATCATTGATTGCATCCTTAAAATAAATTGGATCATCTACTTAAGAAAATAATGAAAAAAGAGAAAGTAGATCAGCATTATTCTCACCTTCATTTTGATCATAGATGTCCCTTAAGTTTCTTGTTCTTGGTCTCCTTGAGACTAATAATGGTTTAGCAGGAGCAGATCCTAAATGATGTTGGCTTGATGGTCCTCCACCAAGAGTTCTTATTGGAGATGGCATTTCTTATGCACCACTTTGTTGAGTTTGAGTGCATATGGGAGGAGTTGCCAAGGGAGCACTTGTTGGAATTGTAACTTTGCTATCCTCTTGCAGAAAAAATACTAAAACATTAACTATTTTCCCCATGCTTCCATCCCAAGCTACTTCTTATATGAATTGTACATCCCTACTTATTATCACTCTTCTAGTTACAGGATTATAAAACTTATAAGCTTTTGTATCCTCATTGTAACCAAAAAATATGCATTTTTCTCCCTTGTTATCCAATTTCTTTTTCAACTCATTTTTGACACGATCATATGCTACACATCAAATACTTTCAAATGAGAAACATTAGAATTGTTTCCACTCCATGCTTCCTTTGAAACCTTATTCATAACACTTTTGGTTGGGAATCTATTCATTATGTAGATTTCACATGCTATAGCTTCTGCCCAATACACATTTGACATATTCTTAGTCTTCAACATACTCCTAGCCATGTCCATAATAGTTCTATTCTTTCTCTCTACAACACCATTCTATTGCAGAGTGTACCTAGTAGTAAATTACTTTTGTATTCCATGAATCTTACAAATTTTGAGAAACAGATTCAAGATGTATTCACCACCTATGTTAGTTCTTAAAACTTTGATTATAATATCCACTTTGCTTCTCAACTAGAGACTTGAATTGACAAAAGATATCAAAAACATCATACTTATGCTTTAAGAAATAAACCCATGTCTTTTTGGAATAGTCATCAATAAATGTAAAGAAATGAACACTTCCACCAATTGTATGTGTTTATGTTGGTCCACACAAATCAGATTGAACTATATCTAAGGGTGCATTTTCTCTAATTGACTTACCAATGGGATATGTCTCTCTATGTTGCTTTCCCAAAATACATCCCTCACATACTTTACCTAGTTTTTCTATCAATGGAAAACCTTTTACCATATTCTTTTTATATAACAAATTTAGGCAATTAAAATTTAAGTGTCCAAATCTTAAGTGCCAAAGCCAGTTCTCATCTTTTATTTCTGATTGAAAAGCTACTTGTGATAAATCTTGAGTGATTTCTTGTGCAAATTTAACTCATAAATCTAGTGTTATCCTTGAGGGAAATATTATGTTGTTTGTCATTTGAACTTTTTCTATTAACTAATTTCTTGGGAGTTGATCCAAGATTATACATTCATTGATTTTGAAAGAAACTCTATATCCATTTTGAACAAGTTGTCCAATCCTCATCAAAATATTTTTTAATCTTGGAACAAAGTAAACATTAGAAATAATATTTTCCTCCCCCTTTTGAGTTAGAATGTTGACATTTCCTTTTCCCAATACTCACACTTCATCATCATTTCTTAGAGTTACATCTAATTTAATAGAATTATCCAAACTTGAAATTTTTTCTAAATTCCCTATCATATGATTACTACAACCTAAATCTAGAACCAGACATCTTTTGGACTCTCTTGTTCAACATTACATGCTAGAAACATACTGCCTTGATTTTAATTTTCTCTTGAAAAATTTTCACTTTGTTTGTTGGAATCAAATTGTCTTTAGCTACATTCACTTGCATAATGACCATATCTTTTACAGTAGTGACATTGAACTTGATATTTGTCATACCTTTGACTTGGAGATTGATTTTGAGTCAAATTTTGATTGTTGCCTCTTCCACTATGAGGGTTGGGTTTTTTCTTCCACTTCTATGAAAAAACATCTTCCTCTACCTCTAGAGCTAGATCTAACTTTGGTTCTACCATGAGAAATTGTGACTTGTGACTTAAAAGCATGCTCCAAGGAAGAGTTAGAAGAACAACTAAGTCTATGCTCATGAGAAAATAGAGAGGCATGAAGCTCATCTACAAAGGATTGAGAAAGAATTTTTGTTTCTTCTATAGTCACAATAGTAGATTCAAACTTTGTAGATAGACTTCTTAAAATCTTTTCAACTATTCTTCTATCTTCAAGAGTATCACCATGAGATCTAATTTTATTGACTAGCCCAATTACTTGAGTAAAAAATGAATCTACAGATTTAGATTCTTTCATATGCATTGTTTCAAAGTCTATTCTTAACATTTCTAGTTTTGTAATTTTCACTTTATCCATACCTTGATATGCAATTTGAAGATTATCCAATGCTTGCTTTGATTTTTTTGCTGTTGCAACTCTAGGAAAAATGCTCTCATGTATTGCTTGGAAAATGTAGAAAAGAGCTTTAGAATCCTTCTTTCTATTATCTTTTAGCAAATCCTTATCTTCTTGGGAAAATACGCCTTATGTTGTTGCATCTACAAGTTCAACATATCCATTCTCTACAACACTCCAAATATATTAAAAGCTAAACAAAACTCTCATTTTAATTGAACAATATTCATTATTATTTCCATTAAACTAGGGAATTTGGGGATTTGACAAACTTGTGTTAGAAGAAGATGCCATTAACTTGGCTCTGATACCAAGTGAAGGAAATGGGAGTAGAATGGATATAGAAAATATATAAATCAGCTATAGAAAGATCCAGGCTTTGCTAATCAATATAGAGCTTGAGAACTTTTCAATCTATGAGAGACATAGATTGATCAATTCAAACAAGAAAATTCATAAATAATAGCTTAACTCTTTCTATCACATAAGAAAATTGCTCAACCATAAGCTTCAATACTTATTAAAAATGTATCTAACTCCTACTCTTACAAAAAAACTACACTTCTACAAATTAGAATTGTTACTCATACAATAGACATAAAAAGAAACTAAACAGTTGCTTTTACAAAATAAATAAACCTAAACTTCTTATTTGAATGAGTTTCTGCTCATAAGAAACAAATATATTGTATTCTTTTTCCATGCCTTGTATGTTGCTCAAGGACCTCGATTTATAGTTAATACACTTATCCAAACATTTAATTCTAGCTCTAAAATTTCACATGGTTGCATATGGATGACTGGTAATATAATAAACTATTTTGCAGCACATTGAATACTAAATAAGATGAAACTTTGGAGAGAGTGACCACAAGATAAGGCAATTCAATTCTAACTTTGTAGGTGCATTGGGTGTTGGGATTATTATTCTCAATAGCTATCACATAAAGAAGTCTCACCTTCCCACACAAAGGATAGGAGATTAGACTTACTGGTTGTATCTAGAATGCAACACCATGAACCCAAGTTAGTATGGAAGAACTATTGAAAGCATCTAAGTGAGAAATATTTCTCTATACAAGTTCTCACCCAACTACGAACATGAGCAATATAGTTGGTCATTGGTGGAATAAGTGACCAATCTCTCCCCATCCCCTCTTACTTTTCATGGCTTTCTCCTCTAGTCCAACCTACAACTTTCCCAAGAGGCCTCATTCAAGGTGGGAAAACATATAAGGTGAATGATACTTTCCTAGTTGAGTTCGGGTCTACCTTTAATTAGTTGAATCAAAACCAATATCTTTACAACCCCTACCATGGTACTAGGCTCTCACATAATTTTAGTGATGTGGCTATCATCCCTACAAACTATGTAGTTGACCAATTTTTAAAAAATCAAAAACATCATATATTTTTCCAAAAAGTTCATCATTTTATCTTCATGATCTGCATAGTTTGTAATAAAAAACAACAACAAAAATGGGAAAAAAAAATCACTACATTTTTATGAATCTGGAATAATAAAAAAGGTTTTACTTTGTTTTTCCTTTAGTGCATTTTGTCTAGAGATTAGCTTCTCCCAAATTTTAGGGCCTAGGATGCACCTGTAGATTATTAAAAACCACCTTTGAAGTTTGCATGCATTGTTATGATATTGAGCATCATTTGAAGCACCATGGGCATTCAATACCCTAGACTTTTTGGTTGAAATAGATGCAAGGTGGGGGTGGGATGGATGGACCTATAGATAGTCGGGGATCTATGCATGTAGACTAAGGAGAAAACTCAAGCCATAAGCTCTTGGCCCATGGGGGTAGTGTAAGGAGAATGATAGGGATAGGAATCCTCGATCTCTAGTTAGTGAATTGGAGGAGCTACACCCCTTCTTTTCTTTGTTGGGTAGACAAACAAAAGAAAGGAGCAAAGCTTGATGTTTTGTTTCATTAGGCTAGGATAGAAAGAAAGTTGAGGCCTCTACATGTATTCTTGTTAGTAGACTACACTATGTGGCTAGTATCATAACAAGAGAATAACATTTTCACAATCCTTTGTGTTACCACCCACAACTAGCAAGATCAAATAGACCATTCATCCATTCCATGGAACACATTATTGGATATTGCCCTAGGAAAAGTCAAAACATGGATCTTATGGGTGGTTTGAGGAAATATATGCAAATTATGAAAATCACTTTTCTTTTAGGAACACTTTCTCCTTCCCACAATGATCTTGTTGGGCCTCACCCTGCAAATGCACAACCTAGAATAACTCTAGTTTCCTTAATCTAGCTTACTCAATTTATTATTGAATTAGCTTGTGTGAGGTGTTCCTACACTACATACCTTCTTGTCCTATGTCCCAACACCATACAATTGTAGAGGCAATTAGGTAGAGAAAAGGTGGGGGTTTCATCTACCACTGTTCTAAAGCATAGATGGCTTAAGTGTGGAATGGCATCAACTGGAATGACTAGGGGAATTACAATGAATAAGAGATGGTTGTGACTATACAAACAAGTGACATATAATGGCTTAGTACATTCCATTAATTTTAGTCTAAATTTAGTTTTCCTTTAGTAAATTTATTATAGCATATAGAATATTTAAATTAATAAAAATGCTTTATTTTGTTTAGGAAAAAGTGGCAAGCCACTATATTATTTTATTATTTTATAAAATCTGATTCAACGAGGTCAACTAGGAAAGAATCAGAGAACAAAACCCAGCATTGTCACTAATATATACAAAAGTATAGATAGTTTAAACAAATAAATACAAGAGGTATTTCAACTACCACCTCATTGCAAAATAGAAATTGTTATGGCATTTTGGCAGTCTCCAAGCACTATGTTCATGACAATGACCAAGCAAAAAACACAGATCTTACAAATCTATCCAATCAGATCCAAAACCACCTCCAAGTGACCCTAACTCACCAGGAAGAGGGCCCAAGCCAGTACAAAACTCTAAGGAAGTTTGATTCGAATCCAAATCCAAGTAAACCTGATCAATTAATTCTCAAAAATTATGTTCAATCGATAGCAGTAAAGCTACATTCATACCCCTGAAAACTCAAGTAGTAGAATCCATCTATAAATCAAACAAAGCCTGACCTACTAACTTAATATGCTCCACCAAGTGAACATCCATTAAATTTGGTGCAGAGGGCAAAGCATATTTCAAATAAGTAAAGCTGCCAATGTATACAACTTTCTTAATTGCTTCAAAAATATCAAAAAACTCATGTTTATGCAGAAGCTGATAATGTGAGAACAAACCACCAACTAATGCCACTCCATTCCATAACTCATACTTTTGCATAGCCAAAATCAACTTATTATCAACCAGATAATGAAGATGGATTACCTTGTGGGCCAATGTTTGAAGCAAATCAGGTGACTGTATTAAATCCATTACATTAGAAAGGAAAATTGAAATAACCTGAGATGGATATAGAAACATTAGTATCGAAGAGCAAAAGAAATCTTCACCAATAATATGCTTAATAGCTCTTTGAACTGTGGTTGAATAAATTAGAAACAATTGATCCATTACTTTATCCATAATAATGTCTGGTAACACCTTTTCCTCCAAAGATGAAGATAAGCAAATACAAATTTTTTTTGGCATGATGGCATGGTGTTTTTTGTGACACATATCACAAGCTTGAGCGATATCCCACCCATAATTGATCTTGTAACCAGATGACAAAATTGAATTCTTGCAAAAAAATAACTGAAGGCTAAGGTAAATAAAGATTGCAATTCTTATGTAATAAATAATACAGTGCAACATGCTAAAAGCCATCTATGTTCGCACAAGAGAACATCCTTGCAAGAGCTTGAAAAAAGTACTGGCACCAGTGTATTTTAATGACTCAGATTTAGCCACATGAGAAAATCAAATCCCGTTATCAAAAAATTGAATGTCATTAGGGAATAATCAGAATTGAAGCACTTAAAATATACTGTGCAAGTCATGTCCTCATAAATGTTTCTAAGTAAATCATGCGACATTTATTAACATTTACTCTATTACAAAGGTAACTCGGCACTTATTTAGAAACTGAAAGCCTTCAACTTAGCACCAAACTCACCATGTACAAATTTTCACTTGGCAAAAAACATACAGCTCTGCATCACTTGACACCTGATACAATTCTGAACAACTTAGCACCTGAAACCAATTTGGACAACTCGACACCAAATACAAATAATGTCAAACAAGCACTTCACCAAGTAATTGACATACAGCTCTACATCACTGAGCACCTCTAACTAACTAGCTCAACACCTAATACAATTCTGAACAACTCAAACTAACACTACACCAACTAACTGACCAAATTGGCACCTGAAGCAAATCTGAACAACTCAGCTCCCGATACAATCTTGGACAACTCGTCACTTGATACTACATTGGACAACTTGGCACCTAAATGAAAATTTGGATTACTAAGCATCTTGATACAATTTTGGACAACTCGGCACTTGATACAACTCTAGACAACTCGACACTTAATGCAAATTTGAGTTACTCGGCACCTAAACAACATACTTGGCACCTGATAAAGCTTGGTCTACTCAGCACTAAGGGACATCTAATTCAAAGCTCAGTAGCCAAGGCATCTACTTAGCACCTAAAATATGAACTTCAGATGTTGAGTGGGTAGATGTAGATGCATCCAAGTCTTCTTGAAAAAGACTTTGAAGGACCTTGTATTTCTCAATAAAATTTACTTGGCACCTAATAAAGCTTGGTCAGCTTGGCACTAAGGGACATCTGATTATAGTTCACAAAACTTGGCAGCCATGTCATCTACTTGGCACCTAAAATATGAACTTCAGATGCCAAGTGGGTAGATGTAGATGCATCCAAGTCTTCTTGAATAAGATTTTGAAGGATCGTTTATTTCTCTGTAAAAGGCAAAGGGTGAAGAGTAGAAGTAGTAATCCCTGCACAACCCAAATTTGATAAAAAAATCTGCAACTTTATTCCCTTCTCGATAAATATGTGAAATGCTAATATCAAGACATTCATTGAGAAGTCTCCAAATCTGATTAAGAACAAATTTTAGTTTCCAAGAAATGATACGCCTATGGATACAACCATCAATAATAACTGATGAATCCCCTTCTATATGTAGCCTATAGAAACAACCTTGTTTAGCTAGAATAAGTCCAGCCAATAGTGCATGAGCCTCTACAATATTATTAGTATCAATATGAAAAGGAGAAACTATAATAGCCACAACCTAGCCAGAAGGATTTCTAATACATGCTCCAAAACTCGATGGGCTAGGATTTCCTTTTGAAGCTCCATCAAAGTTCAACTTCCAAAAATCATAAGCTGCAGGTCTCCAAAAATTCTTTCTAGGTAAGAGAGAAGATGAGGAATAGTTAATTTTCCAAACATATGGTATGAACAAATTTTTTCATTTTTGGATAATTTAAGAATCTCATTGGGTCACAATCAGGTTGATTTTAACCATTTTTAGACTAGAATTAGTCACTTCCGAAATTGAATTTTCAATACCATTCAAAAAAATGTCCAGAGGGAGTGATTCCTTTCTAAAAATATGCTTGTTACGTTCCCACCAAATAGCCCAAATAACCAATGTTGGTATGCATTTCTAGAGATTTGCAAACAAAGATTTTTGATAAAGAACTGGCTAGGCTTGAAAGAGATCCCAAAGATTGTTTGGCAAAGGAGTATAATAATTGAAATTACTCAAAATAAAGCACCAACATTGAGAAGCAAAGGAACATGTAACAAAAAGGTGATCCACGAATTCTTCATGCTCCTCAGAAAGAACACATTTAAAAGGAGGAGCAATATTTAATCTGGTCAATTTGTCACTACTTAAAATCCTTTCTTTAGGAGCTAACCATGCGAAACAACCTACTTTAGGAAGAACAACCAGATTCCAACAAAATGAGAAAGCTCTTGAAATAGGATTTTGCAGACCATTATATTGCAAAATTTTGTACCCTTATTTCACTGAATAATTACGATCCTTAGCTAGAGGCCAAAAAATCTGATCTTGGGTTTTAGAGAAAAAAAACTTATCTAGAAGACAAAATATGTTGAAATTGACTGATTTCCTGAGGTGGTAGAGGTAACTTCATGGGATCCTTCCAAACTATTTTCTTAGAAAATTCATAGACATGATCCACATAATGAAAAAATTGAGACCTCCAGTGAAGCTCGGGAACTTGGATAACATTCACTGAGATTCCACTCTTATAGAGTGGAATTTGACCATTCCAAGAATCATTCCAAAAGTTAATACTAAGACCATTATTTACTTCCCAAGAGATTAAGTCAACTATGATTTTGCACAAAGCTATCGTAAAGTCCCAAATAATTGAGCCTTTTGGAGGATTTGAGATAGTGAGGATTCTAGAGGGATCATTATTATCAAGATATTTTTGCTGCATAATTTTACACCACTTGGACTAAGATTTACAATACATGTGCCAAATCAATTTCCCACCAAAAGCTTCATTTCTAAAGGATAGATCATGAATACCTATCCCTCTAGCACTAGGAATTTGTGACATATCTTGCAAAGAAATAAGTGGAATCTTATGAGATTCATTCAAATTACCCGACCTTAGAAAACCCTTAATCAATTTTTGAATTGTTTGTAACACTTTGGAAGAGATCTTGAGAACAGCAATGAAGTAATTAGGAATTGCAGCTAGGACTGATTTGATCAGCAATATTTTTCCTGCCAATGACAACCATCTAACTTTCCAAGAAGCAATTCTACTTTGAATATGTTGAATAACTGAAGACCAATATGAAGATCTAGTTGAACCCATGAAAAAAGGAATACCCAAGTATACTGAGGGAAGAAAATCATTTGAGAATCCCAGGATCCATTTAACTTTATCCGAAACCAACTTGATAGTATTGAAAAAGTAAATCTTGGATTTTTGAGCATTAATAACTTGGCCAGACACAACTAAGTAGAGATCAAGGGTATCAATAATTTGGCAAGCTTCCTAGACATCTAACAATCCAAACAATAGAGTATCATCCACAAAAAGAGAATGTGTGATAGATATGTTTGTTCCAAAAATAAGAGCTCCTTTCCATTTCTGTAACACATGCTGGTGAGAGATTGCCCTACTAAAAGATTCAGCCATAATAATAAAAAGGATTGAGGATAAAGAATCCCCCTGTCTAATCCCTCATGTAGAGGGAAAAAAACCCATGGGCTTACCATTAATGATCAATGAAAACCAAGCTCCTAAAATACATGCCTTAATCCATTTACACTAGTTTTTGGAAAATCCCATTTTATCAAGTACTTGAAGTAAAAATTTCCAGCAAACTCTATCATAGGCTTTCATCATATCCAGTTTAATAATAAAATTTGAAGAATTACTTGAAGTAATAAAGTGCAAAACTTCATGAGCCACAAGAGCCCCTTCCATGGTTTCCCTTCCCAGGACAAAACCACCTTGTTTTGGAGAGATGATACATGAAATAAGATGTTGAATCCTCAAATATATAGCTTTAGTGATAATCTTATAAGATAAATTACACAAAGAGATTGGTCAAAAATATACAAAGGTTTGGAGATCCTTAATCTTTGGAATAATGGAAATATTTGTAGTGTTAAAATATTTCAGCATATTTTTAGATCATCAAGATTCTTCAACAGCTGCCAATAAATCCCACCCAATAATATTCCAACAACTCTGGTAGAATAATGCAGAAAAGCCATCTAGACCTAGGGCTTTGTCAAGCAGAAAGGAAAATACAACCTTTCAAATTTCTTGAATGGTGAAAGGAGCCATCAAAATAGCATTATCTTGATCTGAAATCAGTTTTGGAATAGATTCAAGAAGTTCTTCAACTTGTGACACAGATGGATTAGGAAAAACATCAGGCACAAGAAGGCTTTTTAAAAAATGAACACCTTCATTCCTAATAAGCTCTTCATTGGTCAAAAGATCACCAGATGAAGCATCTTTGATATGAAAGATTGTACTATTAATTCTCTTTTGCTTAGCTGAATTGTGGAAAAACTTTGTATTTCTATCCCCATCCTGGAGCCATAATTCTCAAGATTTTTTTCTCCAGTACATCTCTTCTTTAGCACACAAATCCTCCCATTGCGATTGTAGATTATTTTGAGAAGAGAACGTTTCTTCATTCATTACTTGTTGGATGATCTAATTATATACTTCTTCTAATTGTGCCTTGACTTCTGCCTTTTGATGAAACACATTTTTGAGCACCTATTGATTCTAGATTTTAATTTGAGATTTGACATATTTAAGCTTCATGGAAAACTGGTGCATTTTAAGATATTCCCTTGGAACTTCATTCCACCACTATTGGATGCTAAGGAGAAATGTGGGATTCCTAAGCCACATACTTTCAAATTTGAATGAGGAATGAAAATGTCGTTCCGAAATTTTTTTATTGCAAATGAGGCTTAAAGATATAGGAAAGTGATCAGAACCTGGTAAAGTTATAATTTCTGAAGAGATATCTAAACAGCTCAACTTCTAGTCATTAGTTAAGAGAAATCTATCTAGGCGAGTAGCAATATTAGAAAATCCAGATCTCTTATTAGTCCAAGTAAAAGAGCCATTAATTGGATGAACATCCATTAAATTGTTATTATCCACAAAGGCATTAAAATCTATTATTGTTTTATGTGGAGGGATGATGCCTCTAGTTTTCTCAGATTGAAATAATAATGCATTAAAATCAGCACCAATAACCACTTGATGTTGCTCTTGCATTTGAAGAGACCATGTGATAGAATTCCATAAACATGCCTTATCCAAAGATGAAGCAGGACCATATACATTAATCAGAATAAAAGATATGTCAAATGCCGATATGTTTAGCATCTGCCAATTATTCTCTTGTTGGATGAGCTGTGAATTAACTAAAAGAGGATTCCAAATTACTACTATACCTCCAGAAGCACCCAATCCTTGCATATGCTGAGACTTCCATTTTTTCCATGTAGCAACTATTTTATCAAAGTTATGTTGGGACATTTTAGTTTCCTACAATAAAATAATATCTAATTGCAAAGAATCAATGACTTGTTTGATTCTTTGCCTCTTGTTAGAGGCATTTAAACCTCTAACATTCCAAGAGATGATCTTCATTGGAGACAAGGAGAACACCTAGTTCTCCTTGTCAATCTTGTAATAATAGTGAAGCTATTGTCTAATGTTGTTTGGATACCAGCAACAATTTTTGATCTGATCTTGGAACCCTTCGGTCTACCTCACGCCTTGGGTGTTTTAACAATAGGAGGTTTGATAGATAGAGTTTGCAATATTGATAGAGGCTGAACTTTAAAATTATCCTGATTGTGTAGATCTAGAAATTGAGATTCTTGCAGTAACAAAACTGTAGACTTTTGCACAAGCTGATAGAGGTTAGCCTCTGATCCCAAGGAATCTTCTAGCATTAGATGTACATTGCCTGCACCAGGGTCCTGAAGAAATTGATTAAAAACTATCTGAGAGTCAATTTCCTAATCAGGAATCAATTTATTCCAAAATTGAAATTCTCGAAGCAAGGTGTTAGTTACAAGTGAAATATAATCTCCAGCTTGAAAACCTTCCTCTTTTGCAATATCAAAAATAATAGAGATGGTAATTTTAGATAAAATTTTATCACAAATAAAATTCAATATCACAGGAGAAGGATGGATAGAGAGGCTCCAGATGGGCCACCCTAGCAATGAAACTAAGACTCTTCTATTATGAAAAGTGATCAAATGGACTGACTTTGGAGATACATAATGGTGATATTCTATCTGAGGGAGTAGTTTGGAGCTCAGATCTATAAAGGAATCCCTTGGAGATGAAGGGTCAAACTCCAACAAAAAAAATTTACTAGTGAAATACGCATGCTAAAAGAGAGCCATAATCCAAAGAAATTGTTGAAGAAAAACCAAGATAGAACTAGGCATATGCCTATTCACTGCATGCAAATTATAGGAACTATGTGTTGTATCATCTTGGTCCCATGACATGGAAAGAGCTGAATTGGCCTTAGAGATATTATATTCCATGAAGGAAATTTTCCATGAGAAAATGTTGGGATCTAAACAATGATCAGGACAAACTTGTAAACCATCCTTTTGACCAGAATGACACATTGAAGTGACCAATTTTATCTTGAAATTTATGAATCACAAAGGAATTCTACACCATAACTGATTGCGTCCATTTCTCCCATTTGGATATGAGAGAAATAGTTTTAGGAAATGGTTTGTGCATGTTACTCAATAAACAAACCTTGACTTTGAATTGGGGACACTCATATGGAATCAAGTCATGTTTCAGAAAAATACCCAATTTTTTGGCTATAATTTCCAAAATCTTAGGATCACGATACTCCAAAGGCAGAGAAGGAAAATAAATCCAATGAAGAAAGAATTAGATATTAATATCTTGTGGATTAAAATTTGGGATCCATAACATGGTATATAAACCCACTCCTTGACAAAACCACCCTTTCTGCTTATTAACAGCATCTCTATCATCTTTGGAATTGAAAATAGCAATAAAGAAATTAGAGTCCAAATCATGATAAAAAACATCTTTAAGTCCAGACCAGATCTTGAAAGCCCAATTCTTGATACCCATAAAAGATAAAGAAGCCATAGAAAACTTACCTATGAGAGCTAACTATTGAAGGGTAGAGACCGAGCTTTGCAACATGTGATTAGAAAAAGTAGCATTCAGCTATTGTTAAGATGGATTCAAAGGACCTTGATCCACATGATTCTAGGATTTCGCTTGACTATTGTCCTACAGCTTTAGATCAGATGCAAGGTGCAGAAGACCTTGATCTATCTTACTAGGAACTTTTTTCCTCCATATCTTTTTTGGCATGAAGGGGGCTCTAACAGTATTGAAGTCTAGCTTCTCTTGATTCAAATTGTGATGCACAGGTAAACTGTGAGGAGCACCTTCACATATATCAAATACTGGTTATTTTTGGAAGAATCATCACTTTTGACTTCTCTGATCAAATTTATGACACCTATTTGGATCAAAAACAAAACTTCAGAACGAACAATTCATTGAAGGATTAGAATTAGAGGTATTTTCCTGCCCAAAAAAATTTGGAGGCTGAGGCTATTGTATAAGGTGGGAAGATTCACCCTTTTCAAAATAAGGTGAGATGTTAGGGTGTACTTGTTTGAAACCTTTAGATCCCTGCTACAACCTTCGATCATGAAAATGAGGATTAAGGAAAAAGGGTTTGGGATGAACAATTGCTTTCCCTTTGAAAATAGACTTATCAGTGGTATTAGAATTTATGTCTCTAAGAGGACATTTTTCAAATGAAAAAGAGTTCGACATGGAGCCGATTGGTTGTACCACTGGTGTAGAAGAAAAAATCTGTCTAAACTTATAGTCATGATCCCCAGCTAGTTAGACAATAGGGGTAGATGAAAAAATGGAAGAAAAATCATGAAAGATATTATCAGAGGTAGAATGATTACTCTGTTCTTATTGCATGTTGCCATTAGATTTTCCCTTGCACCTATGTTGAAGCTGATCTAAGCCACCCAATTTTCCCTCATGCCAAAGGTGTTGTGGTTGAACGCCATGGACATCCCCCTCATTCCTATGGAATTTTTGGTTGTGGCCCTTGTCCTTGCCGTTGAAACCCTTGCGCTTGCCCTCAATGCCCTTTCCTATGTGCTCCATTTACATATATAAGATTTAATAGTTGCAAAGCAAAAAAATAGTTATCTTAACTATGTTCACTACTTTGTGAGTTATTTTCAAATAGTCAAAAATGAAGTTTCAAAGAAACAATGAGGGTTATCAAATAGTTAATGCTACATCTCCACTATGAAGTACATTTTCTCTTAACCAGTGTGCTACTACAATAAGGCTATAAAACATGCTTTATTGTTTTGTGGACCTCCAACTATAAGATATTATTATTCTAGACAATTCACACAAATTAATAAACATATTATATAGCAGTTTTATAATATTAATATATAATATTATTTTTAAAAGGATTGTATAATATAAGTCTATATAATACATTTTTGATAGTTTTAATTCAATGAAAAAAAATTCTCAAAATATAATATTGAAAATACAATATTAAAAATCTTTAAAAGTATTCAGTTTCATGTTTTACAATCAAGAGTTAAAATGATATAAATCACATTATAAAAAATATAATACTTAAAATTTATCAATATTTACAATCCATGAAATTTGGACCATATAAGAAGTAAAATGATTCATCCAGTCAAGTTATAGAAAAGTATTTACTAGAAATTATTAAGTTAAAAAACTCGCAGAATGTATTGATTTTATGATTAAATTTAAAAATGATATATTTAAACTAGTTTGAGGGAATAAGTTTTAATAACGAGTTAACGTAAGAAATGCAACAAGTATCACAATAGTACTTAGCCTATGGCAAGTACTAATAATGGAAAGAATTCGTGCTAGTACCATATATTCCTTATGTAATATATATATATATATATATATATATAATATGAATGTATGTATACACACACACACACACACACACACACACACATATACATATATAACACAACTAATAAGGTTGTTTGAAAAAATATTTGATCAATGATATTTACATGAGATAGGGACACAAATAATAATTACTAAAAAGTATTTACAAAACTTTTAAATGGGAAAGATAATTAAATTGCTTGTTTTATTATTTTCATTATAATAAACTTAATTAATAATCTTTAGAAAATGGATCTATTGAAAAACTATTATAAAATATTATTTGTATTATAAAATACTTGATGAAACCACTAGCTAACTACAATTTGAACTTTACAATTAAAATAATAAAAATATATTCATATTTCTATATATATTAGAACCATAAAATTACTAATTATGTGATCAAGAGAGTGTTAAATAATTTCTATTCTTAAAAAGTAAATCTTAATTCAATTTCTTTAAAAAAAAAAACTTGATTCAATCAATAAAATATATTCTAATTTAATACAATCTTAATATGAATAATAGGTTGCATTACGATAAATCATAATTTAAAAAAAAAATCTTCCACTCAATTTTGGGCAATGTAAAAAGTGATAAGTTACTTGGACTTTTGATTTAGTCAAATTAAGGAAAATGTATGCTCAATGAAGTATTTTTGGTGCAAGGTGGGTGTGGTTTTGCTTACCAAAAGCATTGCTAGAAAATAAATGTTAATGAATACCGTACCTTAAATGTTGGCATGCTCTTGTTAGTTTGATAAGCTTTGGACAATTGTTCATCTATATGTAATTAATTAACAAAAAAATGTTTTACTAACTAATGGGTTGGAGTTGGGACAAATATTTGTTAATTAATTGGTCACTTTTAGAAGCAACTAGAAACCAACTTGGCTAGGGTTGTTAAGTTGTTTTTAATCTTAACAGTCAATTGAGAATCAATCTTGGTCATTAGTTTTCCAATAGAAGTAGTATAAAAAGGGGTTAGGTGGCATTTAGAGAACATAAGTTGTAGAAGCATTTGTAATGTTAGCAAATGAATTTGTGATGATAGAAAATAGTCTTGCAGTGTTAGCAAGGGTGCAATGATAGCATTGGGGAATATCAACAAGAGAAATTGGAAGGTTGTTGGAGTACTATTAGTGAGAGGCAAGGAATTTTGAATCTCTTGAATTGATGAAGCTTAATATAATTCCTCACCTATAGAACTAGTTTTCCTTTCGGGGTTTTTCCAAGGATGATTTGGCTGAAAATATTGTGTTCATTATGTTGCTTATTTCTTTCTGTATTTTATTGGTGAAGTTGTAGTTGTGTTATTTTTTTATTATAGCTATGAATTTATTTTTTGCAGTTTAATAATCCTTTAAGATAGGAGATGAATAATTAGTGATTGTCATAGGAATTTTCACATGGTATCATAGCAGCATTAAGGGTAGAAGAGTTTTTCCCTAGGAAATAAATTGAGGTTTTACTAAAATATAGTGTAATCTATTTAGATTTATTATTGCTTTAATCCCTTGAGATGGCTTTAGTTGGTTTGAGAAAAATGGATGGTGCCTCAAATTTTGGTGTCTAGAAGGCCAAACTTTCTTTATTGTTGGAAGAGAATGGTATCAAGGTTTATGTTACCAGTGTTGTAGTTGTACCTATAGATGTGACACAGCTTGTACCATACAAGAAGGATGGATCCAAGGCAAGGAGGATAATCCTTGATGGTGTCAAGGATCATATTGTTCCACATATCTTAGAGTTAGATATGGTGAAGAAGATGTGGGATGTTGATCTGAATTTGTAGCATAATGCTACCACAAAAAAGAAGTTGGTTCTTAGAGAGAAGTTGAAGAATACCTAGATGAACTAGGGAGAAGAGTCACAAGTTACCTCACTAGGCTTAGACTTATCAAGGATGAGTTACTAGCTCTTGGAGATATCCCTAGTGATGATGAGCTACTACAAATAACCCTAAGTGGGTTTACTAAATAATGGGGTATCTTTGTTCAAGTTGTAAGTGGACGAGATACCTTACTGAGTTGGAATCAACCGTGGATTGATTTCACTCAAGAGGAGTTTAGACTTAGTATTGTCAATGAGACCAACAAGAGTCAGAAAAGTGAGGTGGAACAAGAAAACATTTCCTTACTGAAGAAAGGGAAAGAAAAGAAGGGGTATAGCAAAGGATCAAATTCACAAAGTGAGAAGGAAAAGAAGAAGAAGAAGAAGAAGAAGAAGGACCTATCTAAGGTCAAGTGAATTGGTTGTCACGAGTATGGTCACTATGTCAGTAATTTCCCAAAAAAGAAGAAGGGAAAGAAGTAGGTATTAACATCAGCAAGTGCAAAAGAACTCTCTAGTAGAATGGAAGATGAGTTTGCACTCATATCTTGTATGGTTAGCTCAACCTCACATTGTGTTTGGTATATAGATATTGGGGTGTCATTTCATATAGCAGGAGTTAGAGAGTACTCCAATTATAAGAAGAACACGAATATCCAAATCTCTATGGGAAACATGTCCAAACTCAACCTGGTTAGGAAAGGGATTGTTTAGTTTTAGAGGAAAAATGGAAAATAATTCCACTTCATGATATGTTGCATGTGTTAGGCTTAGGTATGAATTTGATTTATGTTTATGTTTGTAATGTCCCCTGTTTAACCAGTTTGGATATATGTTGTCGTTAGCCTACTTCTATGTGGTCCCGGGGGCTAACAAGGACATGGACGGGATCTTGTGGTGTTTTGGCCTAGTCAATTTTGTTCTGGGGCCAACTAAGTTCGTTTGGAGGCATTTACAATGTGACTTACTATTTTTAGTAAGTCAGCCAGGCTAGCCGGATGATAATTTTGATGATGGGGTTGGATGTGTTTTTCTTAGCTCTTTCTAACGAGCTATCATTTGTGGTGTTTCGAGATCATTTGCTATGGAATTTTAATGCCGGAAGTTATTTAATAAAGTAACTTCAATTAAATTAATATTATAAGGTTACTTTATTATATTTTGTATTTTAAAGTGATAAATGGAAACAATATATTAAAATGCAAATATGAGATTTAATCCCACATTGCTTGTGGAGTGGGGGTCGACCCTCTAAGAGGACTTTATATACAGCCATGAATGGGGTGTGGAGATATGAAGAGATTGATGAATTCAAGCTTAGTTTGGTTGGTTTGGTTGCTGGCTTTTGGAGACGAAATCCTCCATTGGTGACAATCCTTTCGCTCTTGGAAGACAGAGTCAAGGGATTTAAGATCTATTAGCTTCATACTGTGTGCATTCAGCTTCAATTTTTCAGCTACAGGTAAGATTGAAATTGTTCCATTTCCAAAGGCATATCATTGCAGACATTGAACAGCATGGACAACAGATTTGGAGGTGAGATTTGGAGCAGGTTTGTGGGTAAACAGTGCTGCTACAGTGCGCGTGAATAGTGCATGTGAATAGTGCGCATGAACAATCCTCATTCTGTGTACTTGGAGGTCATATTTCATACCCTAACCGAGCAGCTATTAGATGGGTTGCTAAACTGGACATCCATCCTCAAATTTCGAACAGCAACGATCATATTATTTCCAGGTTCTTCTACACCCGATTATAATAGTTCAATGAATGTATAGGTGTCATAATTATAAAGAGTTTTGCATATTCAGTCACTGTGTAACAGTCTTTGCACTACAAACTCAGTCCCTTTTGTACACAGCTATATGAAGTTTGTATATCTTGAATAGAGGAATAAGTGTACGGAACATTTAGGATCAGTCCATAAGAACTCTTTACATTGCATATTTGTAGTAGTGTTCAAGTGCCAAGATATTTGTCCTTGCTATTCTTCAGATCATATGGTCATTGTTTGGCAGAGAAGTATTATAACATCTGAACAAGAACTCAGAAATTATAAATCAGACTTTGCACACCAACTGTTTGACAAAATGTTGTTGAATCAAAACTAAAAAATTCAAGGTAGAATTAGTAGGGTATGTTACAATGTTCTTCAAGATAAGGGGTACAATGTACTCTTTAGAAGGACACATGTGTTGATTAAGCAAAGGATTGGAAATCATCCATAACTATTGGAGTTAGGAGTGGTTGCCTTTATAGGTTGTAGCTTGATACTCCTAAGGCACTCCCAAGTAGCAATAATCCTAGAAAATTTGGAGAGCTATGGAATAGGAGGATGGGCCATATTCATCATGGAGCACTTAAATTTCTTCATGAGACGGTGACAAGTGTTCTAGAGGTGAGCACAAAGTATGATGATGTATGCAAGGGCTGTGTGCTGCAGAAGTTTGTGAAAGCATATTTTCCAAGGAGTGACACCAGATCTAAGGGTGTTCTTGATCTACTACATTAAGATGCATGTGGACAAATGTGGACGAAATCTCTTAGAGGATTCAAGTGCTATGCTGCTTTTATTGATGATTTTTTGAGCAAGGCCTGGATATACTTCTTCAAGACTGAGGATGAGGTTTTTAGTCGATTCCAAGAGTTCAAGGCTCTTGTAGAGAACTCGACAAGAAGGAAGATAAAGGTTCTTTGTTTAGATAATGAAGGTGAGTACTAAAGAAATAATTCCAAGATTTATGTACATGGGAAGGAATCAAGAGAGAGTGGATTGTTCCAAGTTACAATCCACAACAGAATGAAGTTGCTGAGAGGAAGAACCAGCCTTTATCAGAGATAGCAAGGGCTATGCTACATGACCAAGACATGGCCCATTTCTTATGGGTAGAGGCATGTAGTACATTAGTTTACATTCATAATAGAGTTCCACACAAGGTACTAGGGAAGATGACACTAGAGGAATCTTTCATAGGAAAGAAGCCAAATTTTGGTCACTTCAAAATATTTGGGAGTTTGGCATATTGTCATATTCTAGGTGATACATGTACCAAGTTAGATTAGAGTGTAGAGAGGAGATACTTTGTTGGGTATAGTGAAACCTCAAAGGCATATATAATTTTTATTCTAGGGACCAAAAGAATTATTATCAGACATGATGTCAAGTTTATGGCAGACAAGGTATTTAGAAGATCTAGAGATTTGCTAATAGATGATTAGAGTGACTGGCTAGTAGAAGCTCCAAGGCCTAGTAAAGGGTAACAAAGCTCAAGTACAATTACCAGTACAAGCATAGACTCAACTGGTGAAGATGCATAGAGTATGGAGCAATAGGTGCAATAGGAAATGCATCTAGAAGACTTAGAGGTTGATATTTCATCCTCTATAGTACACAATAAGAACTACAAGGTTCAAGAGACACAAAGGGATACTTAGGAGTTTGTGGGAGCTCCTAGAAGGAGTACTAGAGAGCAGAGACAACCAATTGATTTCAATGACTATGTGGCATTAGTTAATTAATTAGTAGATAGTGAAGCTTCTAGCTATCATGAGGCTACATGACATTAGGTATGGCGAGATACTATGGTTGAGGAACATTCCTCAATAATGTAGAATGATGTGTGCGAGATAGTGCCTAGACCAACAAATAGTATAGTAGTTGGATCACATTATATCTACAAAATAAAACATAATACAGATGGTAGCATTGAGAAATACAAGGCAAGGTTTGTCATGGTAAAGGGGTTCTTTCGTAAAGTAGGCATAGACTATGAGGAGAGATTTTCTCTAGTGATTAGGTATACTTCTATACAAGCTGTGATCTCATTTGCAACATAGATGGGATGGAAAATCCATCAAATGGATCTAAAGACAACATTCCTTAATGGTGAGTTGAAGGAGGAGGATACATAGAACAACTAGAAGGCTTTGTACCACATAGTGAAGAGACCCACATGTGTAGATTGAAGAAAGCCTTGTAGGGACTCAAACAGGCTTCCAGAGTGTGGTATGAGAACATTAATACATACTTGCAAGAAATAGCCTTTATGAAGAGTGAGGTAGATGCTAACTTTTACTACTTGATGGTTGGGGGTGAGGTTCTCAATCTTGTTCTATATGTAAATGACTTATTTCTTACACGTGTACTAGGCTCATAGAGGATTGCAAGAGAGACCTTGTAGGAGAGTTTGAGATGGAGGATTTGGGACTTATGCACTACTTTCTAAGATTTTCCTTAGTCAAGGGAAATATTGCATTGAAATCTTGAAGAGATTTAGGACGGATTATTGCAAAGTTGTGTCGACTACACCTATGATCATGAATTGGAGGAAGGTAGTTACATCAAAGGAAAAGGATGTAGATCTCACCTTATATAGGAAATTTTTTGGTTTGCTTATGTATTTGGTCAACATGAGGCCAGATATAGCATTTGTAGTAAACTCTCTTAGTCAGTTCATGGTTGAATCGAAGAGAATGCATTGGACAACAGCTAATCATGTTTTGAGTTACTTGCATGGTAGAGTTGAGTATGGGATCAAATATTTTTTAGGTGAAGGTATCAGATTGATGGGCTATACTGATGCAGATTTAGCAAGGAGTACAATGGACAAAAAGAGCACTTCAAGGTGTTGTTTTAGTTTGGGATCAAGAGTTGTATCTTGATTAGCAGGAAGTAGAATTTTGTAGCTCTAAATTCAGTAGAAGTAGAATACATAGTAGCTAGCATGGTGACATGTGAAGCTAGATGTGTTTGAAAGTTGTTAGTGGCCTTGTTTGGTCAGAAGGTTAAGACTACTGTGATACACTATGACAATTAGAGTTGCATCAAGTTGTCTGAGAATCTAGTGTTTCATGACAGGTATAAACATATAGACATTAGATATCACTTCATCAAAGATTGTATACAACGAAGAGTTGTTCGCTAAGAGGGAGTTTTAGTTTGATTAGCTTTGGACAACTATTTCTCCATATGTGATTAATTAACAAATAATTTTTTTTACTAACTAATGGTTTAGAGTTGGAACAAATATTTATTAATTAATTGGCTACTTTTAGAAGCAACTAGAAACCAACTTGGTTAGGGTCATTGAGTTGCTTTTAATCTTGACTATTGATTGAAAATCAATCTTTATCGTTGGATTTCCAACATGAGTAGTATAAAAAGGGGTCAAGAGGCATTTGGAGAATACAAGTTGTAGAAGTGTTTCCAGAGCTAGCAAATGAATCTACGGCGATAGAAAATAGTCTTGTGGCGATAGTATTGGGGATAGTAGCAGGAGAAATTGGGAGGTTGTCGAAGTTCTGCTAGTGAGAGGCAAGGAATTTGTATCTCTTGATTTGCTGAAGTTTAATATAATTTCTCATCTGTAGAACTGGTTTTCCCTTGGGAGTTTTCCCAACGATGATTTATCCAGAAATATTGTGTTCATTGTGTTGCTTATTTTTTTTTGGTGAATTCACAGTTGTGTTAGATTAATAATCATTGATTGTGATACGAATTTTCACAGCTCTCTCCCAAGAACCGTTTCAACATTTGTACACTAAAATTATGTAAATTGTATTTTTTCATATTTGAATGAATAAAAATGTGACAGTTGAACGAATTAGAAAATAGGAATATCGTCTTGCATTTTCTATGAAACACATTTAACCTAACCTCTGAAATAATTTTGAGATTACAACACTTCAGAAAAGGTTCGCTTTCAGATAGTGGCATAATAATAAACTTAAATTAAATTAACAAACATAGAGTACAAACACGAAAACCCAAAACCTTTTTCAATTAAATGAATAACAAGATTACATAGAATGTGGAACATCCAAATCCACTTATTGCTCCCCGATCCAACATATACCATTATCCATACATCAATTTAATAACAGGAAAATAAATTCTCAAAAATCAAAATCAGCGGAGGAGTATGGCAGCCAAAGAAGCAATGAAAAGGGCAGAAAGTGAAGAGACGGCAATCGCAGCAGCAGCAGCACCTGTTTGTGGATTTGGAGAGGGACTTTCTGCATCTGCAGCAGCATCCAATTCAAAGCATCTCATTACTAAAATCATCCCCATTATAATTGCCATCGTAAACTCCACTCTCATATTTCTGTAAACTGCCATTATGATCGAGTATCAGACTGTATTCTGAACACCCAAAACTTTGAAAGCTTTGAAAACGGGCTTCAAAGTGATTTGGGTGATATGGGCATCTAATGTATCCTTACTATAAATAGATTAGAATTGAAGGTAAAGAGATGTCTCCTTGCACTAAACAGAACATAATTGAAAAGCTGAGTTGTTTGCAATGTTTTTTAATGCTCGGCATGTTACTGACCTTGTGAGAGATGTGCTGGCTGCCGCCCAAGACCCCACCTCCACCTCCACCATTATTCACTTGCTTTGGTTGGAAATTCCAACAAATATAGACGGGGATGCCACCCATTGCTTATGATTTTGTTGCGGGCCAAACTAATAATACAACTTACCTATATTTTAATGTGCACCACTATTTTCGGATTGGATTAATAACCTAGTAATCTACAGACGTAGTCAATTACAGAGATCTGAACAATATGTCTATACACTCACAAGCTACAAAATCTTAAAGGTTATATACAATATCTTATATCAAATATTATTTGTTTTCTAAATCTTTAACAATAAGTCATTGTAGTATTAGTACTCACAATTTACTAAACTTTATAGATTAGAAATAATCTTGTTTTCCAAATTGATTGGATTATTTTTTATGAGTAGTAGTTTATAAGCTTTGCCAACATAAGCTTGTGTATGTTAAGATCAATTGTTGCTTATCAAATCATCCAGCGAAAATAATTGTCAAATACTTTGTAAACAAGCTAGGATTCTCATTTATAAATGCTTATAATGGGTATTGTAGATTTAGTCTTTTTTCTTCCTTTTTACACATACTATGTTTGTTAATAGTGAACAAAAGAGTATTGCTAGATGGTTTTTCAATTTGTTTTTATAAATGTATATTATAGTTTGTGCATTGTCTTTCATAACAAATTAGTTTTTATATACTTTTATGTGCTATAATTATTTTCATTATTTTAGATTAGATTAGCAAAATCATAGATTTTTTGTAGAATTCCTCTAAATATAACTTGTGAAGCTAATATCATTTCTTACAATATTTCACTTTCTAAATGTGTATTTTTACTAGAGTGAGATGGTAATAAAAACTCTTTTGTTATCTATATGACCTTGTGCTTCTAGTCAAACCTCTTGATCTACACCACACTCTAGAATGTCAATTCAACATAGGTAAGACCACTTTCAAATAAATGAATCTTAAGATGGGAATTTACTAAGGAAATATTGAGTTACAAGCCTTATATGGTTAAGCAACTAACAAATTTCAATGCATGCATCCAATATGAAATTCTTTATAAGTAAGTTCATGATATAATTAGATTATGCATTTTTCTATATATAGTTTAGGTAGTCTTAGGGGACATGCACATATGCATGCCCCTAATTCCATATTAATACACATGGTACACAAAGTAATAAATATCTATTAAGTAATATATTCTAAATTATGTTTATTTTTTATTGTTGTAGAATGCACATGATTTTTCCATATGATTAGATAGCCAAGATCCATCATAGGTCCTTAACATGGAAAAATCGAAAATCTTAGTAGTATTTACATGAGATAAGGAAATATTATATATCTTTAATATTTAAATGTTAAGACATAGATCATTTTACACATGTAGGGAATAGTTAAGATTTTCATTTCACATCTAAGACCCAATCAAATCTTATGGACTATTCATTAAAAATAATTTTGAAACTTGTGTTCATAAATACCATTGTTAGTGGGCATACAAAATTGATAAAGTGCCTACATAGATCCCCATAGGTGATTAAATTAATGAGAAAAGAAGGACGTTTCTAATCTATTGTAAGAATAGTCTAGGTTAAGTTATTTCAATACATTACTGGATTAAAATATGACTAAATGAAGGCAATACAGACCTCCAAGATTAAGTAGAGTGAACAATTAAGGAGATCGTACACCTAAAGTAATTGATGATAATTTCAACATATGTGCTAGATGCATTTATAAGGGGCACAATGAATGGCTAATTGTAGCTTACTATTTTGATGTTACAAATAATTGAAAAAACAATTAAAATTTTTCTTACAATATATATATAGAAGAATTTTCCATATTCAATATTTTTGTGGGTGAGGATGTGTCTCATAAAGGAAATTTAAAATGGACCAAGAATTAGTTTCGTACAATGAAAATAGATGCATGATAGAAGGGATGATTGGATCATATATAAAGTAAAATAGAGTAAAAATATAAAGGTATTAGTTAAGTGCAAGTTAAATGGAGCACAAAAATAATGGAAAAAAAGAAAAAAGAAAAAAAAAAGGTAATCTATTTACTTTAGAGGAGAGGTGGTCGCTTAAGGCACTTATAAGCAAGAAAAAAAAGTTGCATTAAGAAGGAAGTGTTGATAAAAGAGATTGCACATATGCATTATAGGTAGAATTTGTGAATGCATAGAAGAAAACATAAATAGAGGGTATTATGCCAAAAGGGTGAATGAAGGAGCTTAGCATTGTAGTTTGATTGTTGGACCTATCAAGCTATGTGCACCTAAGAGAGGTATGAGGTGGTCATAACATCAATACCTCAATCCAACATAGATTTTTCATCATTTACACACTTCAATGATAATTCAATTGTAGAGAACAAGAAGGCACAAAAAACATTAATAAATGTAGTAAACACATATGTGATACATACATAGTAGACACATTTGTAGTACATGTATTAGTTGATTTAGTTGAGTTTGATAGAATTTTTTTTGAATCATTACATTATACAATTAGTTCTACAATACAATATTATTAAAAAACCATGGTGTTAAATCATCAAGTTCCTAGATAAAGATATAGTATGGATAAGAATATAATTATGATGTTATTGTCAACTCCAATAATTACATCAATGTGGGAATAAGATGATGTTTCTTGTAATTGGAAGGCTTATAAGATATATTCATAAACAAAAACTCTAATTGATGTTATGTACAAGATCAACCTACTTTAGGAGGAAACATGCAAGTTGGCGAATTAAGTATGAACATTATGACACAATGATTGATCTAGAATAAATTTGATGTAAAAATACTTGTGGGGGTTTTAAGTTATCTATAGCTCAAACACACCAATGTAGTTATGCTAAAAGAGTTTATATATTAGCTAGAGAATCAATTTAAATATATGATTTACAATCCTAGGCATTCAAAGTCTAGATTACACAAAATGAATACCACTCTTTAGTAAGAGTGTCTTATTAAAGGTTTTAATGCATCTATAATATTAATTGATTATCAAGAAAAACCAATTATGTCTTCTACAATAATGTTGACTACAATTGTACAACCATATCCAACCCAACCATTTTGAATTCATCCATTGCAATAATACCACCTAGGTCTATGCATTTGAGTTTTAGGAATCATGTGGGTGTGTTGGGAACCAACATTTTATTGGTAGGTTCTTGTGTTCCACCTCACATTGTAATTGTAGGTGGTCTAGGGATTTTTGATGATCTAAAGTCTTGGAATAGATAGTTTGGGGGATTATTTATAAGGCAACTCTTATTGAGAAATATTTTAGGAGACATTTTCATAGGTCTTCTAATGTTAAGAATGTTACTCACTCTCCCCCACCATGTCTTCTTTATACTACTAATGGATGAATATTTCTTGAATTTCTAAATCTATTGGTATGCTTACTTGCAATGAAAATTTATGTCCTCTTTTTTGTTCCAACACCCCTCCTATGGTGGTTCATGACCTTGATGTGCCTGATAATATGGAATTCTAGTAACATTGTGGGTTTTCTTTCATATTTGATAGTCTTTGGCCTTCTCTATTGGATCTTCATCATTCAGTGATACGTTATTGGAGATCCTTAGATTTGGTAACATTGAGTTTTTCCCATGTGTTTCTTTGTATTGATTATTTTCTTTCCTTTGATGATCCATTACTAGTGACTGACAAATTTATGGACTTGGGGGACTCACTCTCTATTTGGCCAAACCCTAAAAAGTCTCATTTAAGCCTCTTACTAAACCACTAAATGTGCACCCATATAGGTTTTTCTTCCCAATCTTTTCATTCATTTTTGGGAGTTCTTATTGTTTTAAGGCTATCAACAAGTCTAGTTTCTATTTTCAAAAGGTGGATGATACCACGACCTCCATGGATCTATCTAAATTTTTATGCATAATGATTGACATTGATATCTTCATACCCTATTCTGGGGATGTGGTTATTATGGTTAAGAATGGGACATAGACTCAAACATTGAGTTATGAGGGTCTCTCATTTTTCACTTTGTTAGTGCTTTTCAACTAGCAACTTAGCAACATATTAATCTCTCTTATGTTGTAAAAGAACTACCAATTGGTGGAAGGATGCTAGTGGTGATCATTTTGAGTATCCTTACTTTTGATGTAGTGCCTACCCCTAGTTTGCATTTCTGTTATTATTGTTGAACTCTTTTAGGCTAGTTTTATGCTTATGATTAGAAGCATTACTTTGAGTTCATCAGTATTGTTTCAGAGTTAGTTGATTTTTTAAATGAGATTACTCGGTACTCTATATTTCATATATGGACGATGATTATACAGTGTTTTCAGTTATTGATGATGATTTATTATCACATGTGTTTTCTTATGGATAGTTACCCCATACTTGCATGTGTATGGTGTCCATGTTTGTTTTCTTTATGTATGGTATTTTTGATGTGGTTAAGGAAGGGAGTCGTAGTCACCTGCTAGTCGGGATCTACACGATGCACCACTTTCTGTCATTGCATGTTTAGCTTAGTATACATTGTGCTTGTACATGTGTGAATTTTATGCAAGTTGCAGGTACCAGGTATCAACTTCCTTGAATTGCCAAGATGAGTGTACCCTATCACATTATCTCAATGGTAAGAGAGGGGGAGATAAATTATTAAGTCCAAATCCCAAACCTTTAAGCCATTTGGCCTAATTGAAAATTAGGACAAGTATCTCAATTAGTACCCTCTGAATGCATCGAATGACGTTAATTCATTATTATAACCCTTTTGTTTGATTTAGTATGTGTTTTGCAATGATGGGTTTTCGTATGTTGCTTTATGAGTCTTTGGCTATTAATTAAGTCTAATTAAAAGATTAAATAATGATTTATTTTAATAGAAAATTATTATGACATTTTAATATTTAATTATATTTAATTAATTGAGAAATTAATTAAATAAAAAGAATTAAAACTAGAGATAAAAGTTGTAAGAATAAATTTAGAATGTGATAATATTTATTTAATCTAATAATAATATATTTAGAGTTTATTTTTAAATAAATGCTAAATATCATTGTTATTTAAGTTAATAAATATTTTATCAATTAAAGTTCTAAAAATAAATTAAAAGTGAAAAATATATTAACTTATTAAGAAGATTATGGAATGCATGATGCATGCATGAGTTGAAAGTAGAAGAAAATTAATTAAAAGATAAAATAAGTGAATATAATAATGTTATTTTAATTTCATAAAGTGTGCATGACATTAAAACAATAAATTAATTAAAAATAGAAGTCAAATGAAAATTAAATAAAGTTATTTAAGTATGCATTTAACGTGCATGGAAAGGATAAAAGAGTAAGGCAAGATAAAAGAAATATTAATAGAAGCTAATTTTTGAGTTGAGTCTTGTAAGCACAGAGTTATCCTAGGTGAATGTATAGTTAGCTCCCCGATTTAAGGAGAGAAAACCCTTTATCACAATTAGAAGGTTCATTTTTGAAAGACACGGATTTTGGAGACATGAATTTTCAGGAGATGATTATTGAACATGAATTTTAGAGATGAATTTTGGAGAGGGATTTGGAAGCGAATCTTCTCACAATGTTCGGTTGATTGCGTGGTAGCATCAGAACCAGGTAGGCTTTTGAGTTCTATGCAACCAATTAAAATTATGTTATTTAAATAATTCTATCTTCTTCGTGACTAGGAATCTGAGTGTATGTCTATCATTGCAACAAATCTTTCAATCTTGTAATTTTTGGAAAATTCTTATATGCATGTTGATTCCATCTATGTGCAAAGAGATCAAAGAAAAGTAAATCAACTAGAAGCACTCATTCTGTAGATGGAAGAAATTAGAATCCATTTGGGAAGGGTTTGAGATTTAAGAAAATAAATTTTTGATTTAGAAATTCAGATGGTTAAGGAATCTTTCCTATTAGAGTATGGTTGCAAAAATTATTTTTTAAAAAAGGGAGAGAGATTTGAATTTAATTTTATTAATTCTTTTAATAAAAATTAAATTAAAATTCATATAGTGAAAAGAGATATAGTTAATTCGTATTAAATTTTAAAACAAAATAAAATATATGACTTTATTTGAAGAAAAGATTTGCATTATAAAATTTGTATATTTATAAAATCTGATTACATAAATTTATTTAATAAAAACCAATTATTTTAAAGAAAATAAATTGATGCATGCAACGGAGGATTTGTCCTTTTAAATAATAATAATAAATACTAACATAAAATTTATTACTATTAGAGAGGAAAACTTTAATTTAAAACATATCTAATACAATGTAAATTAAACAAATATAATAATAAAGTTTTATTTAAACATAGTAATAATAAAACAAAAATAAAATAAAATACATAAAACATTACCCCGTACTTGCCTCATACAGCTAGCTCCCACGAATTCGTGCGATGTACCTGTGATTTTAATAAATTGCATTTATTTTGTAAAGTGGTCTTTTTCTTAAGGAATGTCGTAAGTTTAATAAGAACTTTATTAAGTTTTGTTTTTAATAAAAACTTTATTAGTATGTTATATAATTATTAATCATTAATATGCAAGTTTTAAATTATTAATTTTTATAAAAAGTATTAATATGTCATGACTTAATTAATTAATTAATTAAAGATTATTTAATATTAATTGTTAAGAGTTGTAATTAGTAATTATTAAAGATTAGTAAATATTATTTATTAAAAGAATTTTATTAATAGTTTATTATTAAATTAATTAATGATTAATAGATATTATTTAGTAAAGAAATTTTTATTTGATATTGAATATTAATTAATTATTAATTTAGAAAGGAAAGCAGATATTGGAATTAAATGGAACTAATAATAAAATCATGATAATTATATTGATTATTTGGAAATTCAATTATTAATGAAATTACGATTATTTTTATTTAATAATCAATTATTATCATTATGATAATTTTAATAAATGATTATAGTTACTCTTAAATCATAATATGATCTTCTAATTAAGAATGAGAATAGGCTTAATTGCAAGGGTAGAATTGAAATTCTTTTATACTCAAAAACTTGTACTAAAACAAAATTGAAATCTTACTGTAAATTGAACCTTACATTAACTCAACATTATATTATTCATATCCAACTGTGTGTTGATTCTGTTTCCTATGTGACTATTACATTGTCTATATTTTAGGGCTTTGAGGTTTGTTCTAGTGTTGACTAGTTTAGGTTGTTGCCAGAGGCTCAGGAGTTATGTGATTATGACATTATGATGATTTGTTCTCGATCTTTTAAACCTAACCAACGTAATGTGATAGTATGCTCTAAGACATGTTTGTATTTACTCATTGTTATTGCTTTATAGTTTCCTTGTGTGAAGCTGAGGTGTATGAATTTGAGATACCTGACTTAACCATTTATGAGTCTCGATCAGTTATATTTGATAACCAATTTTGAGTCATCAATCAGTTATACTTGGGTTACTTTCCAGTCGCTTTGAGAGGACTAAAATGCTTGTTTTGATCTTGATGATGTCATGTTGTAACATGTTTTGACTTGACCATTTTGGAGTCTTCAATCAATATTGTGATTTATTATTGGGATACTTTCTGGTTGTTCATTGGAGAACTATTAGATATTGTGATTTATCATTGATGCCTTCAGATGCTAATAGAGATCTGTTGTGATCATATGATTATTATTTGATGCTTATCAGTTGCTCGTGGAAAACTGATGTGATTATTATGGATTATACTTATGATGTTTTCCAATTGCTTGTATAGGGCTAAAGTGATTTTTCTATTATGATTCTTTGGTTTTTTATTTTATGAGCCTAGGGTAGGTTATCTATGTGTAGTGTCGCGAAGTGGCTTGCAATGGGGGCGAGGGCCCTAAGAGGCTGCCAGGAGTAACCCATTGTAAGTTGTTTTAACAAGTGATAACATTTACACTGAATGGGATTAAAATGAACCTAACAAGATAATTGTATGTTCTCTCCCATGCCTTGAGTGCTAGTATAGACTAGGATGGGGTAGAGAGAATTCTTGGTTGTGACCTTGCATTCCATAGCATGCCTCGTCAATATGAGAGGATACTAGTGGCCACAAGATCACTGGGGACCCGAGATTCCTAGGGGATTGCTCGGTTAACTTCCAACGCGATTTATGCGATGACACTTTGCCACTTACATAGTATATTTCCTATGTGTCTTTGTTTTCCTCTGTGTCTAGATGTTGATCTATGTGTTGGAACCTTTGAGTTAGTATACCTTTAGGATTCCTGGACTTAGAGCGTACTTGTGATTATGTGGTTTGATATCCTGTTTGGGACTTGAGACTATCTCCTTAGCACGGTGGGAGTGAACCATTTAGGTTCCACATGGTTGGGTGGTAGTGTTTTTTTCTCTTATCATTTGAGATCTGCCAATAGTCACCATGGCTGGAGCTTCTTGGTATATTTTTTTATCATGATTAGATGATGTTGTTCACTTATGTTTTATTCTAGCATGTTAGATTTCTTTATGCATATGTTGTAACATGTTTTAGGTGTGAAATCCCTATTACTATACTACCGATGATCTCTTTGGTAGCTTGGGATGTTACACATGGGGGATGGCTAGGGGCCACGATGGTTTAATGATGCTATTGATGGTTGGGAGGAACCGCGCATTTAGTTAGTTGTGTTTTATGATGTTATATTTTTATGATGGATAGATGTATCATGTATCTTATTAGTTTAATTTACTTTATTGCACTTGTATCATGGATTCGATGAGGATGATGTATCTTTATTATTTCTACATATGTATATTCTTTTAGCCTTTCATACCCTGTGACATGTACAGTGGATGATTGAGCATTCCAAATTTTATTTGCCAAGAGAATTCAAAACAAATGTATATTATGGACATTGGACTTTCTAATTATTCTTTCATGTGGATGTGGTAGTTGTTAGAGTTAGTATTAATTAAATGTAAATGTGACTCAACATCTTGGGTTTCTTAAGGATTGTAACCTGTTATGCGTGCTTATAGTTGATTGTATGTTATTGCTTCCACTACTATGTGTTTGATGTGAATGATTTATCTTTATTGTTTTAAATTTTAAAAATAAAATGTTTGACAAACTTAGTAAAACTTTAGGTTAACTCTTTTGGAGCCCTTGGTAGGGCGTTGCATTTGACTCTTCCTTTGATTAATATTTATATGTTGACAATGAATACCCCAAGATGAAGCTCCTATTATTGATTTGGCCTCCTCATATCTTTCAGATTATACTCCACCACTTTCTATTGGTGCAACCCTCTCTAGGTGTGCACACACTATACTCTATTTGTTCTATAATCAAACATTTGGCTAATGATGTGTAGCCTCATCAAAAATATTGCCTTTGTGTTAATATTCTCAAAAAATTAATTCCCCCAATTAATCCCCCTTTTCTTGGGGATCCTAATGATAATATTTCTTATATCATTCTCCTCTGGCATAGGAAATATGTTTCTTCAATTTTTCATTCTCTTCCCCATGCTGTGGGTGAGATTTCCACCCACTTTTGATGTGGGTTACTAGCTATTATTTTAAAAATGTTCTTACAATAGTTTTTTTAAAAATATTACTAGCTATTATTCTAAAAATATTCTTACAATAATTTTTTTATAAATGCTTTTTTATATGGCCTTATTGGCATGCCTTTGTAAGGACCAATTCTCTTGTTTTGCTTCTATTTAATGTTAAAAAAAAAAAACTTTAATTGATTCAAATAAATTTTATGAGGTACAAGGAAGAGGTATAGATTGTAGTAAACCTATATTCTTTTGGTAAATATAATAATAGGTGGTAGTTGGATAGCTATATAAGAAAAATTGATATAATAGCCATACACTATAAGAAATGATTCTAAAGCATGAAAAAATTATACATAATGCATATTGTCAAAAGTGTCATTTAGAGACCTGTATTTATTAAATGATTGTCTAATTGTGAGACTTGAAGTGCTTAGTACTAATCAAAACCATCTAAATATTCTAAACTATGCAACTTCATAAACATTATAGCATTTATCATTTTTGAATTAAAGAGATGTATCCAACTATGTAAATTTTTTTAATGTCCTTTTCATAATACTAATATGTAAAAGGGTTGGTACAAAATTTGTCCTAAATTTGGGGCAAGAAAGTAAAAAATAAAATATAAATAATATTATTTTGCATAACGACAATATGAACCAACATGTGCACCTCAAAAATAGTTTTAAACCTAACAAAAGTATGAACCTAAGATGCAAGGAAGAGGATTTTGGAAAGGCCATGGTGGGGACAAAAATAATAATGATGGTTAAGGATTATACTACTAAAATTGTAAAGAAAATGGCCTTATCATTGTAAAAATAAATTTTCATTTATTTTTAGGAAAATCAATCTCAATCATACATTTATATATAGTTACTATTTATAGTAATTTTTCATTTGACTACATATTTTTCCTATAAATTCCAAAAAAAATTTGGACACAATAGATAAGCTTGCATGTAATTTTTCATTGCAAGATCATGTTGTACTAACTACCAACATTCCCTTCCCCTTTGGGATTTTTGACATGAATTAACCACCACCTATGTTCTATAAGTATAGTGGTTGTATCGAGCATTGATAGGTCAATATTTTGGTGCAATAACAACCCTATCTTATAACAAGTGGTATAAGAGCTTGTTCATAGCTTTGAATCTCCTTGGGTAATATTGGTGGGCAGGATTGTTAGATTAACTTCCAACATCCCCCTTCAAGATTCCTAACATGGCTTAACTTACCTAATGTGTTTGATAAGTGTAGTGGTTGTATCAAGTAGTAACAAGTTGATCTTTTGGTGCAATAGTAACCCTAGCTTATAACTAATCACATCCAATTTTGAGGATATTAAATTTTTCATTTCTAAAGCTGGAAAATGACTCTTTAGTTGTTCAACCTAAAACTATAGAAGAAGATGACTCTTCCATATTTTTCTCTTTTATAGTGGGTTTTGTGGGAAGCCTATTAGGGCATTGGAAGTGTTGGCTTCATCACTCTATTATTGTATATGTGTTATTAAGTCATTTTTATTAAGTTTTGGTAATGTTGTAAATATTTGAGAACTTTTTACATGACCCTCCTCTCAAGGTTAGTGTAGGACTTTGGTTCACTACCTTAATTTCCTCACATATAGTACAAATTATTTCACTATTTTTTACACTCACTTTAAGTGTTCTTACTTTTTTTCAACCTATTTATATCTCATATTCAAAAAAAAATTTAATCTATCTATATATTTATTTTAGCCATCTACACACCTAGATTTTCCTTATTGAGCCTTTGTGTAACCTTGTGTATCCCATTTTCAAGTGTTGTCTCTCCCTTTTTTAAGCCTTGAGTTTATTATTTATCTCAATGCAACTAACTAGCATTAATTTTTATAACCTCTCTCATATTCTTGACCCTCCTTTTCTCATACTAGTTATAGTTCTTGCGTTTAAAGGATTCTCTATATCTTTTCCTAGATAAGTGTTTTTATACATTCTTTGGAGGGGGTAAGTTTAACACTATATAATTTAAAGGGATCCACCATCGTCCCTTTATAAATAATATTTCCTAATAGGGTTCCCAATGATATAAAACAAATATACATTTAATTTAATTTTTAGAATATAATATCAATCAAATATTGATCTAAATTCTTGATTATGATCTTTTAACATTTCATAATTTTATTAAGCATTTAAGTATACTTTTGGAAGTCATGGATAAATTTTATGAAAATATTTACCTCAATTATGTTAAAATGTATAGTTGTGTTCTTTAAACATAATGGTATTAATTTGCACATTAATCATCCCTATTCAGTGACCTTATTCTTGTTTTGTTCCTTTATATTTATTTGTTAAATGAATGAACCTCCTCATCAACAACATTTTCTAGTATTTGTTTTACAAAGGGCATTTCAAATGAGTCATTAAGGAATTTAATAAATTCATATATATCCTATCTATTTGATCTTTTAAAATGTGTACAAACATATTGTAATCACATAAAAATGGTCATCTAGACTATTAGCCTCCTTCTCAGCATTTTGGCTAATTTAATTAATCATTTACCTAGACCAAATTGCTAATAATCAATTAATTTGATTATAACCTATAGTTTGACTATGCTATCCTAAGTTCATTATTTGATTAAAAGAACATGTCCCCTTTTAATTAAATAAAAGATCCCATCCTTCTAACCCACTTAAAGTGAACACCTAAAGTCCTTTTTCTATTTTTCAATTAAAAGAAAAGGCTTTTGAGACTTTTGTCTTATATGACAAGTCAACTTATATTCTATTGGTTGACTTGTGTGTGCACATGGATCACTCCTCTTTTTGAATTCAACCATTGATCATCCACCATCTTCATCTTAATCTCTACCATCTGTACAACTTCAAAAGAGAGAGAGCTTTCCCCCTCAAAGGATCCATCCACTCTTGAGTATTGTTATGCTACAGGTTTCTAGTTTGAATATTTTAAGAAGCTTTGTGGAGAACTTCCACTTCTCATCTCATTCTCTCATCCATCTCATACTAGGCTTAGAATCGTGTTACATGTTAGTTTAGCTTCTATTTCGCAATAATCTAGTTCACATAGTAATTAGTTGGATTTGCAACACTTGCATGTTGCTTAGAGTAGCTGCATTTTGCATTCTCATCCTAGCTTAGCTTTTATCTTGCATTGCATCACTGAGGCATACTTTATAGACATATGCATTTTTACATCTTGTCTCTAAGAGAACCTCCCATTGCATGGTTTACTAGCAAGAAGAGTATTCTTAAGGCTTAGCTGAGAGCCCTTGTACTTGAAAGACAATCTCTTGCAGTCTGTGGATAGGAAGCTCTAAGCTGGCATCCAAGCATTCCAAACCCATGAAATTGTTTCGATAGAAGGGTTTAGAGTTTGACACTTTCTTAGTGTACATTTTTGGTACCCACCTTGGGGAAGAACATCAAGTTTTTTCCTCTACTTTACCATTTTCATTGCATTTTTTTGCTTACTTTCTGCACTTTCCTTTTTCTTTTAGTCATACCTTTTGGATGACATTTTTTCAATTTCGTATGATAATTCCTATAAACATTGTGCGATACATTTTGGAAATTGTATTGCACATATATACAAAAAATTGTTGCCTCGATATTATTAATTCTATCACCTAGCATAGTGAGAAATATCACATAGGAAGATTTTGTTGCTCACATATACTAAGAAGTATCGTACGATAGTCTTCCAGCATAAACTATCATCTGATCTAAATTTTCTTGTTGTTTGGGGTGTTTTGGTCAATTTTCTCAGTTGCTACTTTCTATTTACTGGTTTTGTAGGTTTTTAGATATTTTTTACAGAAGTTCATTTATAGATTTTTTTTTTCATTTTTAAAGCTAGCTCATGGTGCTAATAGTTTGATTGTAGGTTGTTATTTTGAAACCTTAACATTGCTTAAAAGAATGTATGTCAAAGCTTCAAATGCACAAGGGCTACTAACACTTGTTTGTAGGGCTGCCCAGCGCATAAAAGCCAAACTTGCTTGTATTTCTTTTATTCCATGTGTGGCATTCTACTAGTTGCTTTCATTTCTTAGGCACATTAAACTTGTAATCGGGATTCCTAGGTGATAGGAGAGTCTACTCTTCACCCTTGTGGTGAATCAGAAATCTTGACTTACACTTGGATTTTGAAACCAAGTAGATAATTGAAGCTTCTTGGCATGTTTGGGGGAAGCAATCAAGATAGGAGAGTATGCTCTTCACCCTTTTGGTGAATCAAAAATCTTGACCCTTGAGAGTGGATCCATTTTATGGTAGTTAGAATCCTTTAGTAGGCCTACTCTCAAACAAACAAAGAGGAATGACCCAAGTGGGGACAAAAAAATTACCCAGCTCTTCCAACCCACTATAAACTCAAGGCTACCAAGGACACAAAACCTTGATATATGTAGTGTTTCTTTTTGCTTAGTGTGATTTCTTGTGGGATTTCGACCATAACAAGATCACTAGGCAAGAACGCTTAAGGTGCTCTTGTGGCCGTGAGGTCTATTACCCACTGCAAGGTGGGGTGTTCCTTAATTGGGCGCAAGAGGAACATTACAAACAAAAGCCCTTTCTAAACACCTTAAGTTAGTAACTACCCTTTTTAGCCACTTTACTTCTTGGTGCAAGGATCAATCCTAGTGGACTACTCAGATCACCCCAATATTTTACACTCACCATATGTGTTCCCTCAATTGTGCTTATGGCACATCAATGAAAAATCCAATATCTCTTATGGGCAACCACTTGGTGTAAGGAAAAGGAGGATCACGCATGGGCCAAGTTGTTTGGTAATGAACTATGATTTTAAGGTAGAGTGCTTGGCTATTGTTTTCGAATATGTTGACTAGAGTTAACATTCTTGCAAATCAAACATCTTGGTAACATTAGTAGGAATGTTGTTCTAATATCCCAAATGCATATTGGCATGGTTTTTTTACCTTGTTCAATTGTTTGAGACATGTCAAAACACCTACTATTTGCAAACCTTGCTGATAATCAACACAAACTAGAAACTTACACTATTTGATCTAAAAATCACTTGATTGACCAATTGAGACATACAATTTTTTACTCAAACTTATCCTTTTTGAACAGAAACTAACACTTTATCATCTATTCACTAGAGAAATATTGCATGACATTATTTTTCAAAAATTGTGTCGTACGTCTTTACTAGGTGTATCATCCCACTATTCAAAAGTCTATCATCTTGCCTTGGATGAGCTATCATCTAGAAAAAAAGTGTTGCCTTGATGTTCTGAACTATGTCACATGACATATTATGCTATCCTAATACTACCTAGTCTCTGCAAAAGTATCACCTGGGATTATCTACAGTAAAAAAAAATTATGTGTTCTAATTTTTCTGATCTAGGGTTTGTCACTTCAGTCTTTCTTGGTCCCAGTTGCACATCTGTATGTTAGGAAACTATCCTGAGTTGAAAAGATGGGTTTAGTCTATCAGATGTAAGTCTTGAAACATCATTAATGAATCACTTGTCAAAATCCAGTTACCACTCTATTCTAGCAATTTTCTATTGAGCTTCTTTCTCACTCACTCGGTTCGAGTATAGCCTTTTCCATATTGTTTAGGGGAAATAGGAGTAGTAATAGTGACTTCTTCTTCATTTTCCTCTTCCCTATCTAGATCCACTCTTTAATTGCTTGTTCCTCTTTCTATGTTTCTGGCGGAACTAAGGATTGCACAAAAGTGCCAAAAAGAGTCATGGCAGAAGTGGAAGGCTTCTTTTTGTTAGATGGTTTTCCATAAGACCGAGGGGAAATTGGTAGAGTAGGAATAGAGTCTAGAGTGTATTCTACCATACCAAGGCTCATCATTTTCAATTTCTATTCACATTCTGTAAAGGATGGTGTCGGCTCATGAGAAGAGAGATTGTGTGGAACCAGTGTTTTAGCAGTAGACAATGTATTGATGGACATTGAGTTGTCACCGGGGACAACTATTCTAGTACCATTGAAGGGGAACTTAATGCACTGATGGTACATAGAAGGTATTGCTTGCATGTCATGAATCCATGGTCATCCCAACAAAAAATTGTATGCAAGTGGTATGTCTAGGACTTGGAAAATGACATCCTTCTCAATTGGACCAACTTTGATTGGAAGCACAATTAGACCTTTAGAAGGTCTTCCAAACTCATCATAGGCTTTTATAGTGATCTTGCACTTAGGGTCAATAGAAAATTCTAACATGCCCAATAGTTGGATTACATTAAATGAAATAATGTTCAACCCTACACCATTATCTATCATGACTTGGTAAATGTGAGTATGAAATATTTGGACTTCGACATGGAGAGAAAGGCTATGGGGATGATTGAGAGTCCGGTCATCTTCTTCAAAAAAGGTGAGATAATGAGGTGAAGAGATATGGTTCACCATAGCTTGGAATCATTCCACATCAATATCAGTGGGAATCTTGGCAGAATGTAGAGCTTTCTCAAGGATATCCTTGTGCAAGGGGGATAACTCTAATAACTCAAAAATGGAAATTTGAGCTAGTGTACATTGCAGTTGGTTGACAAGTTCATAATTGGAGATCCTTGAAGTAGTTGGTTGTTTAGATGATGAAGCATTCTTAGGATCATGAGCAAATTTTAGGAAAACCTTAGATTTCCCCCTAGTGACAGCATTAAGTGGTTCACTTTGTGAAGATGTAGCCACTCAAAGTACCACTTTAGGTCTAGTATCATTATGGTGTTGAGAAACAAGTCACATTTTTAGGATAACTTTTGGTCATTCATCCTTAGCATCATAATTGGGCCAGTTGTCATTGTTAAGAATTGCCATGCATACATATTCAATGTGCTCAAGCATGCCTATAAGTTTTTCTGTGTTAGCATAGGCATAGCTGATTTTGCATCATGATTCTTCTTAGTAGCTTTGGAGGTTTCACCCTTCTCATATTATAGCAAGGGTTGTTTAAAAGCTTTATGGTCAGCATTTTTAATGAGGCCATCTGTGACAACTTTACCAGCCTTAATGAGATCTTGAATCACATCTTTGAGTTTGAAACAATTTTTTGTGTTGTGACCCTTGCTTTGGTGATAACTGCAAGTATGGTCCTCTCTCTGCCATAGAGGTCTGACAGGTGGGTCATAGGGATGAGAGTTATCTGGTAAAGTAACCAACTTGTTTGCAATTAAGGCTTTTAAGAACACTCATAAGGGTCAACCATTGGTGTATAAACATGTCATTTTTTGGTAATTTATAGCTCTTATCAAATGTTTGTGGTTTTGAACCTTCTTGTTGTTTTGTAGTATAGATTGCATTAGAAAGGTTAAATGTAGGTTTCTTGGTCTTAAGAGTGTCCACTACCCCATCATTGACAAGATACTTTTTTTTATTCCAAGGTTTGCCTTTTTCTTTGCCATTTCCATTGTTATTCTTGTCTTGGTTTACAACAATATCACCCTTCTTGATAGCAACATCCTCAATGTGATATGCACTCTCAACCATGATGTTGAAGGATGTGAATAATTGTTTTCTTAGATAAAAGTATAACTTGGATACAAGCGTATTGACAAAAATGTCAATTTTTTTAGCCTCGGGACTTGTCGAGGGTACGGAGACTATAAGGATCTCCGTTGTTGAAGGTATATTACAAAAGGTTCTCCCAATTTTTGTTTGATGTTGCATAAGTCCAACACAATCACAATATTGAATGTTGTAAGAGTATTTTTGGATAAAGTGTTGTGCAAGCTTATCAAATATTTTAAGAGGGGGACACAATTTTGTGAACCATTCCATGGCTTTCCCTCTTAGACTTCTAGGGAACAAATGCATAAGAAAGTTGTCTTCATGCATAAAGTTCATGCTTAAGAATAGAAATGCCTCACATGATCGTGAGGGTCACTATTTCCATCATATTTGTCATACTTAGGAACCTCTATATCCTTAGGAAACAGTAGCATGTATAGACTCCTATCAAATTGAAGAGCGCATATTGATTCAACAAATAAAATTTTAGGTGGCTCTTTTTGAGCTTGCAATTATGCAAATTGTTTCCTCAACTCTTGCATTTCTTCCCTCAAGATTTCAGCCTCAGTGGGTTCCCATTTGTGAATTATGCATTTAACATTAAAACCTTGAGGGAGCTTCCATCCCCTTGCTACCATGTCTTAGAAGTATTGGTCTTTGGTTTCCTCTAAAGCTCTGAGCATTAGTTTTTGAGAAAAACCATCTTGTGAAATTTGATAACAGCTTCACTAGTTACTTCTTCATCACCTTCATGATGGAATTGTCTATGTGGTGAAGGGCATGTGCCTATGGTGACTCTAGGAGTCCTTAGAGGTGTGTTGTTGCAATCATTTCCATCAAAAATATTTTGAGAACAGGTTTCTCTGTTCCTGTCATGACGTACATGATTGTCAATTGTAGCTCATTGATTTTCTTTTTCCATAGCATATATTCCTTCCAAGGTCTTTTGATTTTCATGTTCTTGGTCTTCTAGGCAGTGTTTAATCTCATCGAGGTGCACCATATTGACTAAATTGTTTTCACCCTTGGGTGTCTCAAAGGGTGTACCAAATGGGTTCTCAAAGCTTCCACCTCGCTCTCATTAATCCACCCTAATCTCATAGATTGGTCCCTTCAAAATCAAAAACCTAAAATACAGTCTTTTGAAAATGACTATGAGATCCCTTATTACCTAAATGCCATTGAACCCATGTGATACTTCTTCCTACATACAGGGGATAAAAAATGCTAGCATGATATCGTGTGATACATTTTATGAAGCAGTGTGATACAATTTTGTCATGCGATATTTTGCACTGGTGCAAGAAACAAATGGGTATGTACCATACGACACAATTTAAAATAATTGTGCGATATACTTATGTAACAAGATGTATTGTGCAATATTTTGTACAATACCCATGCGATACTTTTTAAATATTGCACGATATTTTGTATTAAAACCCTTAAAATGAGTGAAAATGACCAAAAAATCTTGAAAAATGACAAAAAAGTGGTCACTTACTGACACTCCATAGTGCTCTGGCCGGTTGTGCAACTGGCTGCACTCAAAACAATGTCAGTGAGTCAAAATGTTTGCCAAAGCCATGGTGCTCTCCCAACCACTCACAAGCTCTCAAAAAAATCACAAAATAAAAAATGATTTGAAAATGACACTTGGGTCACTTTTATAGCCTCCGACCTCATTTTGACTTAATTTTCAAACTCCTTGAAATTCTGCAAAAATTGCACCCCTAGCTAATTTTGATGTCCTAGATCCATTTTTGATATCGAAACCAAAATTTGAGTTCATTTTGATAGTCAAAATTGCATTTTAAAATTCTACCTTCTTTTGAGTAGTTGGCTAACCTTCTAAGGTCTAAATCTCCAAATCATCACTAGGGCAGCTTCATTTCTTCATCATTTCTACACTTTGTATCACCTTTTCATGTCTAAAATCACATTTCTACTTGATTTGACCTAATTTTTATGCTATATCCTTCATGGTCAACTCTACTCAAACTGGGGCATTCTGTCACTTCCTTAATAGTCACTCTTTGGTTCTAATCACCTATCTATCATCTTAGACATTGCTATATTCTGATTTTTTCATATCTTTCTTATTTTTGCATCCCCTTACTTCATTTCAATTTTGATCCTGAGGGGGCAGCAATACTTTATCGCTGCTTGCTATAGCTATCTATTTCCCAGGAGCGTATGTTTGATCTTTTCATTTTCTCTCGATCTATCTACTTTGTTAGGTGTTATCATTCTTCTTGAATTCTAACATTGTCTTTTTTCCTAATGTTCAGTACTATCACTATCAAGCTGTACATTCAGGATTTGCTATCTCTTTCTACATTTTGTTCTTTGAAATCAAATATCTATATCTATCATTGCCTACTTGGCTTCTATTTTCTTTAACGTAATGTGTTCCTAAATTGATCATGCATTAGTCAAAGAGGATAAAATGTAATCACCTAAAAATGGTCATCTAGACTATTAGCCCCCTTCTCAGTATTTATGCTAATTTAATTAATCATTTACCTAGACCAAATTGCTAATAATCAACTAAGTTGATTATAACCTATAGTTTGACTATGCTATCCTAAGTTCATTATTTGATTAAAAGAACATGTCCTTTTTTACTTAAATAAAAGATCCCATTCTTCTGACCCACTTATTCACCTTTATTTTCATATTTAGATTTAACCAATAAAATCTTCTTCTTTTTTAATTTGGAATTTTCCTTTTACTTGAACACTCATTACTTTTGATTCCTTTTTAACTCTTCTAATCTCATGCAAATAAATCTTTATATCCTTTTATCATCCCTGCAACCTTTAGTACTTTTTTACCCTGATTATATGTGATATTCATCAATATTTGTAGCTATTTAACATTTTAGAAACTCCCAAGAAGAAAAAATCACTATAATATCTATTAGACAATTTTAAAATCCTATTTCATGTAGACATTCTCTATTTTCTCATAGTACTTTCAACAAAACATATGGAGCTTAAGAATATGTTGTCATCTACTTAGTCATATGCCAACCAACATTGTAGATGCTTGATGGTTTGTTTTACTAGTATGAGATATTTTTCAATTGATCAAAGCTATTTTGGTGTATTATATTGACATTAGTATTTGATATGTAATGAAACATCATATTAATTTGATTATAAGATCTATACTTGAAAACAAATGACTCACCTCACCTACATTTATATAAAAAACTAAACAATTTTATTATAAAATAAACATTATATATATATATATATATATATATATATATATATATATATATATATATATATATATATATATATATATATATATATATATATAGAGAGAGAGAGAGAGAGAGAGAGAGAGAGAGAGAGCGCTCCTCATGCAAGTATTTTATTAGAAAACATTTCTTATTTTGTTAAACACATCTCTAATATAAAATAGAGAAATGCAACATTAAGCTCAATTATAATTTATATAAAAAGCTTGTGAAATAAAATCAATTATATTACTATTTAAAGCTTTATATTAAATAATCACTTTTGATTTACCATCAACCTTATGTATTATAAGTTTATCATTATCTTTCTTAATATTAAATAAAGAGATCTTTTATCATCGAACCTACTTTTAGGTACCCAATGTAAAAGTTCTGATTACTCGAGCAATGATTACAATCGTCACATAGAGTTCATTGTGATGTCAAATAATATTTGAGTTAAGAGAAGTTACTGATGTCCATTCAGAGATCTTTTAAATCTCATAGTCAAAATAAAAAATATAACAAGCAGTGCAATTCATTTGCAGCCCTTTAAGCTAATTTTATGGAAAATATTAATGTAGATTTTGAAAAATTTATACAATCGAATTTAAAAATATTACATCACAACCCAGAACAAAAGATGTTAGAAATCTGATCTCTTTAATATAAAAACAATCAATTTACTATAGAAGATCTGTAGATCTCCATCATAGACAAAACAAGTTGTGAATTCTAGATCCACTTGTTGCCTTGATGGACAAACAATCAAAACAATGCAGGCCAGAAGAAAAAAAACAGATTGGTCTGCAACATATAATGACCAATTCAATCAAGATCTCTAGGAACTACAAAGAATGCAAGGAATTTACAAGTGAGACATTGGAAACAAATGGTACCCTAATAATCAAAAGAGGAAAGCAATGAGAGAAGCAATAAAAAGGGCTCCAAGAGAAGGCAGTGAAGATGACGATGAAGCAGCTCCTCCTGCTTGGGGAACCGGGGATGGGCTCTCTGCTAATGATGCTCCATTAACTCCTCCTGCTATCAGAAACATCATTATGACCATGACCACCATAAGCCGTGTTGCACAAGCTGCCATTGTTGAATTAAAATTCTGAGCTCGGATAGTTTAGACAAATGGGTATGGTGGGGATGAATCTGCGAGCAAAAGTAATAACTGCTCTGATGGTTTTCTGGCCTGTGAATGCCAATATATAGAGAGAGGGTGTCAATGCCAACGGTCATATGCTTTCCTGGCTATGAGTGTTTGCATGTGCTTTCCTATCTGTAATTTGTCCTTCCTTGGGGGGCAATCTTGCAATTATTGGCCGCCCAACAGACTGTCTGCCAGCGCCATAGGACCCACTGCTTGAGGCACATGGGACTACGCCTATGTACAATAAAGTCCTTGTTGCCAATGTTTGGATGGAAAGCATCGAATATGCTGACAGAAGGATTCCAACTCACAAACAAAGGTATTCCCTTCTTGTCAAACTTCTTTGATAAAATAGAGGGATTGGAACATTTGGTTGGAACATTCGGTTGTTCCCATGCCGTGATTTGTCCTTTTGAGACTGCCAATTTTTGCAGGGAGTTTTCATCAGCCCCCTGCCCCTTTTTAACCCTTCTTGAGAGGTCTCTATCATGAAAACTAGGTGACCTACCTACTTCACCACATTCCATTTGACATCAAGTTAAATAAATCGTAAGGTTGAGTTTGTAGAGAGGTTTGAGCTTACTTTGTTCTAAATCACATTCTAGAAAGTATATTATCAAGTGGAAGGAAAAAAATCCTATCCTAATTCACTATCAAGTGAGAAAATTTAATCTTCTATCATCTTAATAATATATTCCGAAGTATAATCTAAAGCATTGTTGAAATAAATTAAACAAAATGCCAAGTACTTGTCTTTAGTTACATAATTAGCTATAGTTTTGATTGATAAATATATTTAAAATAAATAAATAAAATAATTTTTTATTGTTGATAGGTTGAACTAGGTTAAATATATAATTTCTAATTATAAAAAAATTTTATAGTAATAATTAATTCTAATGCTAATTTATATGTAAAGTATTTTTTTGCAATTTTTAATTTTAATTAATTATAAAAATATATAATTTAAATAACAAATATCCAAAACATATATATATTTATATCATTTTCATATATTTGATATTCAAATGTAAAAATAAGAAGCACAACATATTAAATGATATTAATTATTATTTACAATAATAAAATTTATGATTAAAATATAAATTAAAATAAACTAGAGTACAATACAATATATTCTTCTATTCTTTTATTTTTAAAAATACATAAAAATAGATATTAAATTGATGTTTATGTATACTATTTGGAAAAAAAAATTGAAAATATATAAACTATTTCTAAAATAATTATCCCTTTCAATAAAGAATGTGAAAAGAATAAAATTGGTGACAAAATAATATAATATTCAATAATTCTTAAAAGTTAGCATATAACACCTCAAATGTTCTAACCAATCATACTGAAGTTAAATATTTTGAGAATTTAAAAACTTAAATAACATGCACATGACTTTAAAATAATAAAATAAATTTGAAAACTAAAAATTGAACTTACTTATAATTGGTTCAAATCATTGATTTTAATCACTTGTTAACTAGTAGAATTCAAAATTCATTGCAATAGTGTTATGCTTTAATGACAAGTACTAATGCTATGTCTTCACGGCAAGTACTAATAAGATAATCTGTTGGTATGGGAGTACAATAAAGTGTTATTGACATAACACTCAAAAATACTTTATCTCTTATAAATACTCTTAATTTCATTCAATTCTAGTGAAGTTTTTAATAACAACTTGCATGTATTAAGTGATTTTGTTTCTATAAGACTAAACTTTGATAAAACATCAAGTTGTAATACTTTATGTAGATTATTGATAAAGGTGGTTTTATAGATGATATGAACTAGATAGTGATGGGTTTCTTAAAAGGGTTCAAACCCTTGTGCATGAAATAAACAATTTTATTACTTTCACAAATAACATTGGTGCATAACCAACATCGTGAATCTTGCTTCATTGTTCCAATTATTGCATGTCCTCTTTCCACATCTTACTAATACTTTGTGTCTATAAACTCACTAAGAAACTTGACTAAGGTAACATTTAATGTGTTATGCAATGGTAAGGTGCTAGTGGGGTTTTCAAACCATGGATTGTATTATGAGAACTATTTGACCTAGCTAGTCGACCACACTTTATTTTTCATCAAGTTAAATAAGTTGAATGCTTGTGAATCAAGTTGATCTTTGGAAGGCAAGATCATACAACACAATGGTAAAGATGTGAGCCTTTATCTACGAGGTCTTAGGTTCAAATCTACCCAATAACATTTAATAATAATTATTCAAAAAAATCATAATAATAAATGATTGATCTTAAGCTTTGGCCTATTACCTATCCAAAACAAAAGTTGACCTTTGGAAGAAAGTTTTAGTCTAGTTTGTCTTAAATCATACGCTATGGTTTATTGCCAATTTCAGGACAAAGTATTTCACTCTAATTTATTATTAGTTGAGGAAATATAATCTTCCATGGTCTCTATTACAAGAATTAAGTGACCTACTTACTTGACCATACTCATTTTGTCAACAAATTTCAATGAATTGAATGTCTATGATTTTTGAAGTTTATTTTGAGGCAAGTTTGAGTTTGGCTTGTTCTCTAATCACAATCTTATCAAATTTGGGGGAAAAAAATTCACTTTAGTTCATTATTATATATGATAAACAATAATTGCCTCTCATCTTAATAGTATACCACAATGTGTAATTCAAAATATTGCTAAGCTAAAAATTTATATTTTAATTCAAAAATTCTTCACTTATCCATTACTAGAGAAGAAGAAAGAATCTTCTTATTTCTTAATAACATATAACAAAGTTTAGTCAAGTAGTTTTTCAAATGAAAATGCCACTCTTAGTCAATATATTTTCACTCTTTAATGGGTTTTAAAAATTCACCTCTATTATCAAATATTATATTTTAAAAATATATTATTAGATAATTGTTATTTAAATCCTTTAATTCATTAATAGTAAGATATTTTTAATAGATTAATTAAACATCCAAGAATGAATTGAAAGTTATATAAGATTATAAGAAAATAACCATGTACTTTGAGCGTTGTCCAAAATAAAACAACAAAGTATAGTAGGACACGAGACATTTTAAAACAACACTTTCATAACAAAATACTACACAAAGAGTGGAAAGGATGGAGAGCTCTCTCCATAGTGTAGAACTAGATCTTAGTATGCAAAGAACATTTACAATGAAGTAAAAATTCACAAACTAAAGCTAAATTCACATATATGCTTAGACAAAGAAAGCAAACAAGAAATGCCAACCTCAAAAGAGAAAACACTCTATGCTTTCTTGATTTTGTAGATGTGTCCTTTGATGTGGATGTATGCTCAATTGCTTGCCCAATTGCTTCAATGGTAGAGATGGGTAATGGCAAATTGGTAGCCTTGTGAGCTCTCAATTTGACATTATAAGGGTATGGGTATGACTTTTGGCTCTCAAAAGGGCATGATAACTTTACTCAAAGATTGTGATTGAAATGGCTTAGGAGGGGATTCAACTTATAGGCTAAGGGCTTGAGGGATGGAGGGCTAAGATGCAAGGAGAGATGAAGGATTAAGGAAGGCTAGGATGCACTCAAAGGAGAGCACATGGATTGTGCTTGTTTAGCACCAATGGGAAGGTGACACTTGTCACAAGGAGGATGAGTGTGAGAGGGTAGGGTAAAGGGTTGGTTAAAGGCATGATGAGTGGGGTTGAGTATGTAAGAGAGATGTAAGAGGAATGAGTGTGGAAGAGGGAAGAGTGTGGAAGATGGATGTAAGAGGAATGAGTGGGCTTGTAAGAGTCTTTTATGGTTTGTAAGAGCACTCATGACTTGGTGGTTGGGATTTTTGAGGGGAAACTTTGGTTTGGTTTAGGAAAGTCTTAAACTTACTTAGGGAATGTGACAACATTAGGGGGTAGATTAGGCTTGAGTTTAGGATTAGATTAGAGATGTGCAAGTGGATGGCATTAATGAGGGTGGGTGAGTTAGTGGCTAAGCTAGGTTAGTATGGGTGGATGGGGTGGATTAGGCTAAATGGAGGATTAGAGATAGATTAGGGGTTTTTGGATTTGAGGATTTTATTTATCAAATAGATTTATTTAATAAATGGGAATTTTTGGAATTAGATAAAAGAATAGGATTTAATTGATAAATAATAGGTTATTTGATTTATCAATTAGGACTATAGATGATTAATTAAATTAATCAGCTAGGGGATGGCAAAGGATTAATCAAATAAGAATTTAATTAATGATGCCTTTACAAATAACTAAATAGGATTACCAAAGTAGTGTAATCAAATTTAGGTGTCTACATTTTGCCCCTCTTTGACATAGTGTTGAGACAACACTATTTCAAAGAAGTTCGAATGAAAACGACATGAGGAAGATGTTTTGGCAACAAGGTTGCCCCAGTCTCAGATAAGAAGAAGAGAGACTAGACTTAGAGGATGCCCCCTCAAGAAGGCAGCGGGGAGAGAAATGAGGCTCGATGACTTCTTGAAAAGTACAAGAAATTGAGATAAGCTAAGACATAGATTGGCAAAGAGAAGGGGCTGAATTAGCACAAACTCTCACTACAGGAGAATGATAAAGGGAAATCAGAGGCACAAGAGTAAAGAAAGCTTAAGACTTTCCATGATTGGGGAGGGGGGGATGAAGGAGCGGAGCGCTATAAAAAAGAATCCAGGATAGGGAGATGGATGAGGGGATTATAAAAGCGGATGCAACAGGATCTTAAAGATTCAGATTGGCGGAAGATGGGTTTCAAAGATCCCTAGGACTAAGATTGTGGATCTCGAAAGATGAGGCTTGGTGGATTGATTTGATTGGTGGATCCCTAAGACTAGGATTGTGGATCCCTAAAGCTAAGTGTGAGGAGTGATTCAAAGAGATACTGATGCATAAGCTAGGGGAGGAGTGACAGATGCTGGAGATGGATGGGGATAATGGAGATGAAGGGAATCCATTGCAGCTTTTTTGAGCGGGGGGGATACTTCAAAGAGAAGTACCACCATGTAGTTGAGCACTAGATTTGCTATAGGACTATTGGTTAATTTCCAAGGTTACCAAGAACATCAAGGCCTTTTCACCAATCATCCAAAGGACTGACGAACTGACTCAAAACAAACACGCAAGGATTTTTCTAGTATCACACATGAATCCTAGAGGAAGTAGCATGGAAACGACACTAGGTAACCCACAAGCAGAAAAAGAAAACAAGCGAAAGACATGATCAAGACCTAACGCTCAGATTGCCCCATTCACAGTATACCATGATATGGAAGATCGTGGCAACCTTGAGGAGGGAACAAAAAGATTTCTTGGAATAGATATTTCAAGACCCAAAAGGGAAGATTCCAAATCAAAAGAAAGTGAAAATCCAAAAGAGAGCCGTTTGCCAATGAGATGGGTAGGACGAGGTACTAACGGACCAAGCTCAGACAAGGGAAAGCTATATCCTGTAAGGATCTATCGGAGAGCACATATGCTAATGGATCTGGATGAGTGATGCATCTAACAAGCTGAACTAAGAAGGATAACACTTTGGTGATAGGAAATCTAGCTAAAGGATGCATTGGAATAGCTAACCAAGGTGTGCGATGTGTGCAAGATGTTGATCAAGGACGAACTCACATGAACACTGGATAGAGACAATGGTACTAAGCTAAAGAGGATGTACAAGCTGACGAACCAAGATATGTTACAAATTGTACAAGTTTGTTCATGTTTTGGTTTTGTGAGATGGGAATGTTCATGAAGGGTTGGATATTTGTAATAGTTGATAGGTGGATAGTTAGATGGTTTGTGAAAAGCTTAAGTGAAAATGGGGTTTTGTGTGTGCATGTGATAGGATACAAGCTAGGATACAAGATTATTTACAAGCTGGAATATGGTACAAGCTTTGGACAAGATTCAGATATACAAGGTATGGTACAAGATTTACAAGGTATAATACAAGCTTTGGTACAAGATTTTACATGCTGAGGTACAAGATTTTACAAGCTGTACAGGAGGTATTTACAAGCTCCATTAGATTTTGGATATTTGGTTGGAACACCAAGGGAAAAATCAGGTGTTTTATGGCTATGGTGGGTGGATGGATGAGGGATATGATAGTGATAGATAATGGATTAGTCTTAGTACACAAGGCACCTAAATTACCAAGGATCTTCAAGCATAGAACTTCTTGAGATGAATGATGTTATTAGGATCATTCAAGAGTTCTCCTTCTAGTGTAGATAACTGATAGGCTCCAAAGCCAAAGGATGCAGTGACAACATAAGGACCGAGCCATGTAGGTTCAAACTTGCCTTTCTTTTCTCGATCTGCTTGGACTTTCATGTTTTCTTTAAGGGCCATGTCACCTGGCTGAAAGTGTCGTGGGAGCACCTTCTTGTTGAGATTCCTTTTGAGATGAGTTTTGTAGACTATGAGATGGTCACAGGCTTGTTGTCTCTTCTCATCTAAGAGATCTAGCTAGGTGAGCCGAGCTACTCTGTATTCTTCATCTGATATTTGCCCTCGCAAAGATATGTGTAGTGAGGGTAGTTCAACTTCTATAGGTACTAATGCTTCGGGACCATAGACTAGGGAGTATGGAGTTGTGTATGTGGATGTATGGAAGGAGGTTCGATAGGCCCATAGGGGTGGATTTATTTGTAGGTGCCCATCGCGGCCGGAATCATTGACAACTTTCTTTAGGATTTTGAGGAGGGTTTTGTTAGTTGCCTCTGCCTGGCCATTACCTTGTGGGAAATATGGGCTAGAAAAGTGATGATGGATATGGAGGGAAGTGCATAATTCTTCCATGTTCATATTTTCAAATTTACCTCTGTGGTCGGTGAAGATGATGGATGGGATGCCGAAGCGGCAAACAATGTGGTACAAGATGAACTTGGAGACCTGAACTCCTGTAGCTGAGACTAGGGGGACAGCTTTCACCCACTTAGTGAAATAGTCTGTAGCTATTATTATCCATTTATGTCCATCAGATGAGAGAGGTTTGATAGTTCCAACTAGATCAAGGCCCCAACAAGCGAAAGGCCAAGGTGGTGCAATACGCTATAGATCTTGTGTTGGAGCGTGCACAACATTTGCGTGCTGCTGACATGGGAGACACTTTCTGACAAAGTCATAGGAGTCTTCTTCAATTGTAGGCCAATAGTAACCTGCTTTAAGGATTTTTTGTGCTAGGACAATACCACTTGTGTGGGTACTGCAAAGTTTGGAGTGTACTTCTTTTAACGCCATCGTGGCCTCGTTTTCATCTAAACATTGAGAGAGAGTATTGTGATAACCCCGACGATATAGGGTATTGGCTATGATAACATAGTGGGATGATTTTCGGATCAAGTTTTAGCATTGGGTATGTGTGAGGTGAGGGGATATGATACCATCGTTAAGGTAAGCATGAATTTCATGGTACCAAGGTGATTGGGGACCAACCAAGATACAAACACGGTTTGAATCCTCATTCGCATAGGCGGGTGTGAGGAGCTGCTCGACTAAAAACTCATACTGTGTAGCTGCTTGGGGAATTTCCAAGAGCGAGTCGATAGTAGCCATAGCATCTGCTACTTCGTTCTGCATTCGAGGTACTTGTGTAAACTGAAGCTTTATAAAATGTTAGGTTAGCTGATCAACTAGCTCTTTGTAGGGTAATAGCTTTTCATATTTGGTTTAATATTCATTTAGGACTTGCTTGATGATGAGCTGAGAATTACCAAAGACTTATAACTCAGTGATATTTCATTCTGTAGCTATCTTTAATCCTGCTATAAGAGCTTCATATTCTGCTATATTGTTGGTGCTAGGGAATTGTAGCTTGAAGGCTTTTGGACTGTAATCTCCTTGAGGTGTAACCAACAATATTCCTGCCCCTGATCCATGAGAGGTGTATGAGCCATCAAAATAAAGTTTCCATGGGGGTTGTTCTTCAATTAGACAGATATGCTCATCTATAAATTCTGTGATCAAAGGATATGCATCTATTAGAGGTGCATCAGCTAGGTGATATGCTATAGCTTGCCCTTTGATTGCCTTTCTGTCCACATACTGGATGTCAAACTCACTTAGTAGCATAACCCATTTTGCTAGCCAACCTGTGAGTGCTGTTCTAGAGAGCATATACTTGAGAGGATCAATTTTGGATACTAGTTGGATGGTATGACTTAGCATGTAGTGGCGAAGCTTTTGAGTTGAGAAAACAACTGCCAAACAAGCTTTTTCTATAGGAGTGTAATTGAGTTCATAACCAACTAGGGTTCTACTGATATAGTAGATGGCTCTTTCTCTACTATAATCATCATGTTGTGCTAGAAGCACCCCTAGAGTAGTAGGTGTTGTTGATATGTACAGGATTAAGGGACAACCAAGAACTAGTGGGACCAAGATAGGTGGATTGGCTAGATACTGCTTGAGCTTATCGAAGCTACGCTAACATAAAGGATCCCACTTGAAGTTCTCATCCTTCTTTAGTAAATATGAAAATGGTGTATGTAATGTCCCTTTACTGATTTTTTTATGATATTTCCAGCCTCAAATCAGAACTTTAAAATCAAACAACCCATATTACAAAGATCTACCAATTTCCCAATAAAACCCAAATCGGGTATGTCCAAATTAGTGCTAAAAACTTCACAACTTCACAAATTATTAATAAATCTGAAAATGGACATTTTTATAGAAATTTCAGCAGCATAACAGCCTACAAAATGAAATTTCCAGATTTGTATAGCCTTTACACAACAGCTCACAAATGTAGGGCAAAACTATGCTCAATCGGGCTCCCGAAATTAACACAAAAAAATGCCCGGAAACACCACAAAACACTCATAAACTATCTCAGGAGTTTAATCACGACCCAATACATATATTCAGCCCTATTTTAACATCATAAAGTCTGAAATACAGCAGCAAACCAAACTGATATGAAACACTCAACTGAAAACCCAAACTCAAACCAAAAACAACCCCGAAAACACCCAAATCGGCACTATTCAGCACAAAGGCAAACTCTGTATGAGCATGCACATGGAATGGATTCAAACTCCCATCCTTAGCCTTCCTGGAAACTTGCAAACTCCCGTTCTTGGGTCTCCTTCTCCATAGGTTTGGCAGCCTCTGAAGAACAACAAGAAAATTAGCAAGAATCAAGATGTAGAATGAGCCCAAAATGCCTCCAAACCCCTTTTAAAGAGGGCATAACCCTAACTCACGTCCAAGAGGGGTTAATAAAATATAATTTAATAATAATTTTTATTTATTAGTCCATTGGTTTCCAAAGATTAGCCCCTTTTTCCGAAATTTCACCTTTTTGGAGCCTGCCTGCCTTAACAAAGTTTTTTTTTTTTTTAAATTATTTGAATAGGGGACATGACAAGTCTTCCCCTCCCAAATATTGCTTGTCCTCAAGGAATGAAGGTTGGAATTCTCAAGAATATGTGCTCCTTCCCAAGTTGCATCCTCTAGTGGTAATCCTTTCCATTTGACCAAATGCTCTATGATGCTCCTATTTCTCAACCTTTTCTCTCTTGTATCCAAAATCTCTTTTGGTATCAAAACTAATTTCCCTTCATCATCAAGAGGTGGTAATTCTGTAGATACTATGGTTTGCTGGCCTAGAACCTTCTTTAAGTAAGATACATGAAAAATATTATGTATTTTGTTGTTTGGTGGGAGCTCCAATTCATAAGCTACCTCTCCTACCTTCATGATGATTTTATAAGGCCCATAGAACCTTGGCTTGAGTTTCTCTGCCCCACTTCTCTTCAAGGTGCTTTGTTTATATGACTGCAACCTAACAAATACCAAATCTCCCACCTCAAAAGATCTTTCAATCATTTTCCTGTCAGCATATATCTTTTGTTGGTTTTGTGCATGTTGTAGATTATCCTTGAGGGACCTTATTATGTCTTGGCTTTGCTTGATGAAATCACTTGTTGCGGGTACTCTGCTATCGGAAAGTATTAGATCAACAAAGGAAAGGGCATCATAACCATAAAGAGCATGAAAAGGAGGCATACCAATAGACATGTGATGAGATGTATTGTAACAATACTCCCCTAGGTGTAACCATTTCACCCAAGCATGTTGTTGATTTGAAACATAGTTCCTCAAATATCCTTCTATCCATTTATTAACTATCTTTATTTGTCCATCTGTTTGAGGGTGATAGCTAGTACTGGGAGTGAGTTCAGTTCCTGCCAAATGAAAGAGCTCCTTCCAAAAAGAGCTGAGGAATCTACTGTCCCGGTCACTAACAATGTTTCTAGGCAAACCATGTAATCTAAAAATTTCCTTGAAGAACAATTCGGCCACTTGTGATGCCTTGAAATCAGATGTGATAGGAAAGAAATGTGCATACTTAGTTAGTCTATCTACCACCACATATATGCAATCCTTACCTTGAACCTTGGGCAACCCAGTGATGAAATCCATGGAAATACTTTCCCATTTTTGTTCGGAAATAGGAAGTGGCTACAACAACCCTGCAAGAAAATTTTGCTCACTCTTGCTTTGTTGGCATACCATACATTCCTTAATGTGTTTAAGGACATCCTTCTTCATACCCTTCCATGAAAACCGCTCTCGAATTTGCCTGTATGTCTTGAAGTATCCCTGGTGACCAGCCAAAGGTGTGTCATGAAAGGCTCTCAATATCCTCTCCTTAGTTTTTGACCCTGGCACTAAGAAGATCCTGTTCTTGTAATAAATCAATTCATCAACAACCTTGTACCTGTTATCATCCACTAACTTATCCAAAATCTTGGTGGCAAATGAATCTTTAGCATACTTTAAAATTATGGAGACCTTCCAATCAGCCGAGATAGATGATAAGGAACACAAAGTGGGCTTTCTTGAGAGAGCATCAGCAACCACATTATTATTTCCTTTCATGTATTCAATATCAAAATCATAAGCTTGCAATTTTCTTACCATTTTTTTTGACGATCATTCAAATCCCTTTGGTTCAAGAAGAACCTGAGGCTATTATGGTCTGTCTTTACAATGAATCTCCCACATACCAAATATTGTCTAAACTTATGAAGTGCATGCATGATTGCCAGCATTTCCTTATCATAGATGGAGTACCCTTTCTCTGATTGATTTAATTTTCAACTCTCAAATGCTATTGGATGTCCCCTTTGAGTTAGGACAGCCCCTATACCTTCTCCAGAAGCATCACATTCAACAACAAAAGGTAAAGAGAAATCTGGAATTGCAAGAACAGGGCATGAACTCATTGCCTCCTTAAGCTTATCAAATGTTTTTTGTGCCTCTTCTGTCCAAACAAAAGCTCCTTTCTTTGTCAAATCAGTCAAGGGGGCAGCAAGCTAAGAAAATCCCTTGGCAAATCTCCTATAGTAGCTACACAACCCGAAGAAACCTCTCAATTGTGTAAGATTAGTGGGAGGAGGCCAATCCAAAATTGCCTGGATTTTTTGTTGATCAACCTGTACTCCTTTAGAGCTTATAATATGTCCCAAATATAGGATCTCTGTCAAACCAAACTCAAATTTAGGTAGCTTAGCATAGAAGGATTGCTGCTCCAAGATTCCCAAAACAGTGTCTATGTGCTTTAGATGCTCTTCCCATGTTTTACTGTATATCAAGATATCATCAAAAAATACCAAAACAAATTTTCAAAGATGCTGACTGAATACCTTATTCATACAAGATTGGAATGTTGCAGGTGTATTAGTGAGTCCAAATGGCATAACAAGAAATTCAAAGTGCCCATAGTGACATCGGAAAGTAGTCTTTTCCACATCTTCACTCCTCATTTGGATTTGATGGTAGCCTGATCTTAAGTCAATTTTTGAGAAGTATACAGCACCATGTAACTCATCAATAAGTTCATCTATGTGTGTTATGGGATACCTATTTTATATGGTCTTCTTGTTTAGAGCCTTGTAGTCTATACACATTCTCATTGTACCATCCTTTTTCTTGACAAGTACCACAGATGATGCAAATGGACTAGAGCTAGGCCTTATGAATCCCATGTCCAGGAGTTCTTTAATAGTTTTTTCAATTTCTTCCTTATAACCTCTTGGATGGCGGTATGGGGTTGTTATAACTGGTTTGGCACCCTGTTCTAACTCTATAACATGCTCAAAACCTCTATCTGGTGGTAATCCTAGAGGCAAATCATTGAAAACTATACTATGCTTATCAAGAATATTTTGAATTTCAAAATGGAAATTACCTTGATTCTTTGGAGAGCTTGTTGGTTGGATTATGACTCCTGCTGCCCATGTTACTTGTCCTCTTCAAAAAGTCCTCTCCATCCTCTTTGCAGAGACCACCTTAGGTACTCCATTCGATAACCCTCTCAATATGACTTCTTTCCCATTGGAATGAAATTTAAACTCCATAGTTTGATGGTTCATGTAATAGCCTCCGATAGAGTGCAACCATTGAACACCCAATACAAGATCTGTCTCCCCAATACCAACCACATAGAAGTCATCACATAACTCATAATCTCCTAAGGTCATCTTGAGTTGTTTCACCACCCGTGTGCAAGGCATAGTGAATCCATCAGCTACAGTAACATTGAATCCCTCAAAATCTTCTGCTTTAAGCCCTCTTTTCATGACAAATCCCTCATCAATAAAATTGTGAGTTGCCCCACTATCAAGAAGAACAGTCAACCTTTGCCCTGCTAGTACCCCTCAAATTTGGAAGGGATGGTATCTTGGGACTCCTGATAATGCTGCTAAAGTGCCATCCTTGCTGATTTCTTTTACTTTCTCTTCTTCTACCTCCTCCTTAGTATCATGAAATTCCTCATGCTCATCTGAATCAGATTCTGAAGCAACTTCAATATAGTGCACTTGACCTTTCCCCAAACATCTGTGTCCTGGAACCCATTGTTCTCTACAAGTAAAACAAAGCTTTTTCCTTCGTAATTCACTCCTAGTCTCTTCATCTACCTTCTTTTTTGCCACATTTGTCACATCTTTTGGTGGTAGTGTTGGGAAAGTCTTTTTCTGAAAATTTCCCTTATGTTACCAAAGATTTGGGGGTTTTTGATTAGTGATTGATTTCATAGGCACGCAAGTTTCAAGTTGCAAGCTTCTTTTGATAGCTTCCTGTAAGGTTGAGGGTGAGAAAGCCTTAACCAAACCCTTAACAGAATCTTCTAAACCATCAAGAAAAAGATAAACGATCCTCTTTTCACTCATATCAGGTACCATAACAGCCACTTTTTGAAATTCTTCTATATACTCATTAATTGATTTGGTTTGCTTCAACTTTGACAATTCTTTAAAGTACTCTTCATCATCCTTGAGGTCAAATCTATCTATCACCCTTTGACTGAAATCTTCAAATGTAGTTACCTGATCGTGACCTTGAGTAGTCATTCCATGATACCACCAATCATAGGCTGCATCTTCCAAGTGTAGACTTGCAAATTGAATAGCATCACTCTCTTTCATGGGGTTAAGTGTGAAGAAAGTTTGTAATTTTTGTAGCCATGCTCTAGCTGAAATTTTATTTGTTCCATCAAAAGTAGGTGCTGTAAACTTGCTTATTTTATTTTTGAGCTCTCTCCCACTTGTGTCATGCTCCCTCCTATTCTCTTTCTTGGGCATCAAAGTGTTCATCATATCCACATATTCTCTAAAAGGAACTGAACTACAAAAGTCATCATCTAAGCCATTGTAAGTAGCTCTTAATGTAATCAAATTACCTGTAACCTCTTCCACTAGATTAATGGCTGGATTTGGTACTGGTGGCTCATCTGCAGGCAAGAAAATAGATTTGGTTGATTTAGATGGTGTGGATATCCCATTTCTTGGCTCCTCTGAAGTGCTCCCTTTCTCATTAATAGATGCAATTCCTTGTAATTTTTCTGTCAATATTCACAAAGCCTCTCTAGTTTCCGCCAAACCATCCACTGTTTGCTTCTGAGTATTTTGGATGTCTTGGAAGAATTTCTTTGCCATCTCATCTGGATCAGCCATACTTTTTTCTTCCTTGGATTTTGTACTTTTTCTTTCAACTGGGGGTTTGATCAAAATTTCTTTTTTCTTTTCTTGCTGCAAATATCTTTTTTCTCTTTCACTTAGTTGCATGCAATCATAAAATATGACATGCAAGATCTGGGTAGTTATCAAAACTTGACATGCAAGATCTACAAACCCTCAGGCTGGCAAGATCATGGCTCTGATACCACTGTAATGTCCCTTTACTGATTTTTTTATGATATTTCCAGCCTCAAATCAGAACTTTAAAATCAAACAACCCATATTACAAAGATCTGCCAATTTCCCAATAAAACCCAAATCGAGTATGTCCAAATTAGTGCTAAAAACTTCACAACTTCACAAATTATTAATAAATCTGAAAATGGACATTTTTATAGAAATTTCAGCAGCATAACAGCCTACAAAATGACATTTCCAAATTTGTATAGCCTTTACACAACAGCTCACAAATGTAGGGCAAAACTATGCTCAATCGGGCTCCCGAAATTAACACAAAAAAATGCTCGAAAATACCACAAAACACTCATAAACTATCTCAGGAGTTTAATCACGACCCAATACATATATTCAGCCCTATTTTAACATCATAAAGTCTGAAATATAGCAGCAAACCAAACTAATATGAAACACTCAACTAAAAACCCAAACTCAAACCAAAAATAACCCCGAAAACACCCAAATCGGCACTATTCAGCACAAAGGCAAACTCTGTATGAGCATGCACATGGAATGGCTTCAAACTCCCATCCTTAGCCTTCCTGGAAACCTGCAAACTCCCGTTCTTGGGTCTCCTTCTCCACAGGTTTGGCAGCCTCTGAAGAACAACAAGAAAATTAGCAAGAATCAAGATGTAGAATGAGCCCAAAATGCCTCCAAAACCCTTTTAAAGAGGGCATAACCCTAACTCACGTCCAAGAGGGGTTAATAAAATATAATTTAATAATAATTTTTATTTATTAGTCCATTGGTTTCCAAAGATTAGCCCCTTTTTCCGAAATTTCACCTTTTTGGAGCCTGCCTGTCTTAACAAAGTTTATTTTTTTTTAAATTATTTGAATAGGGGACATGACAGTGTACACTTATCTGCAAGTTGGGAGATGAAGAGTCGGACAGATTGAAGCTTTCCCTGAAGAGAGTGAAGCTGTCGCAGTGTCTTGGGAGGAGGCATGTCTAAGATAGCCTTGACCTTCTTGGGGTCGATCTCTATACCTTGTTTAAAAACTATGAAGCCTAGAAGCTTGCCAGATGTGACCCCAAAGACACACTTCTTTGGATTTAGCATGAGATGATATTGGGCTAACCTATCAAAGACTTTCTCCAAGTCAGTGAGATGATCCATGAAGGTGTGAGATTTGACTAGGATATCATCCATATAGTCTTCCAAAATGCCATGGATAAGATCATGGAAAATGGTTGTCATAGCTCTTTGATAGGTAGCCCCAGCATTCTTTAGGCCAAAAGGCATCATGGTGTAGCAAAAGGTTCCCCAAGGGGTAGTGAATGTTGTCTAATGCTGATCCTCTTCTGCAATCTTGATATGATTATACCCAGAAAATCCATCCATAAGGGACAAAATTTCATGTCCAGCTGTAAGATCTACAATCATATCTATGTTAGGCAAGGAAAAATCATCCTTTGTACAAGCTTTGTTAAGATCTCTAAAATCAATACAGATTCTGATGTCACCGAAAGGCTTAGTGACAGGGACCATGTTGGAGATCCACTCTGAGTAGTCGATAGGTCACATAACCTTAGCAGCTAACATTCTTTCTAATTCAACTTTGACTAGTAATGCCACCTTGGGGTGCATTTTTCTAAGCTTTTGTCTGACGAGCTTGATCTTTGGATCGACTGCAAGATGATGAACTACAAGCTTTGGATCAAGTCTTGCCATGTCTTGATATGACCATGCAAATTGGCCAATGTTTTCTCTTAAGACCTCAAAGAGGAGATTAGCTTGGTCTTGTGATAGGGATGCAGCAATATGAACAAGTCTAGGGATCTTTGAAGAGCAGATGTTGACTTCTCTAGTATCCTTAATTAGAATAGAAGACACCTCTAGTCAATTATCTTGAGGAGGTAATACTAAATCCTCATGTTCTTCTTGTGGCTCTGGATTTTCTTTCTGAGGGGTTCTCTTCGCTGCCTTAGCTAGTCCTGGATTCACCTTAGTTCCATTTTTGGGTGTATCGAAACTAGGTTGGGGATTTTCTCCAAAATACCCCTTGGGATCTAGCTTGTAGATGTAGGCAGAATCTGGCTTTTTTTTCTTATGAGGAGTTTCGGCTCCCATGAATCTCAGAAGTGCTTCCTCTGATGCAAACTCATCAATGTGTATGACGCTTGGTTGGTCCCAACCTATGAGTTGTGGATGGGCGAGTGGTAGGTCAATGAGGTGGATGGATAGTTCTTGGAGAATAGAGTTTCCAAGGGAGATTTGGTCTAGGATATTGTCATAGGTTCTCTTTTCAACTTCCTCAGGAATGTCTTCGATTTCGACAAGGCCGTGGTGAATGTTCAAAAAAGTGTGACCCTCCGTATTGGTGCCCCCAATTGTGGGTATGCCAAAGCCAAGACCTGACTTTGATTCCCACTTGTGTGCATCGATGGGGCACTGCATGCCTCTTTCTTCTGGTCCTAGACCACCTCCTTGATAGTTCCATTTTTTAGTGATTGGATTATGTTCTTGGGGATACTTCTGGCTGAAGTGGTCAAGGCGTACTTGATTTCTTGTAGGTGCATCCTTATGTAACCAATTATTTATTTCTGGAGTGAACTCTTCATGAAGAGGGGGTTTTTGAGGATACGAAGGTGGTTGGGCCAAACTATTTGTATTGAGGAGGTGGAATCTCCTTAGCTTTGTGATATGTCAGTCGTCCATGGGCATGTGGATCAAGTGGGAGTGCCTCGATAGAAAATGCATCTGATAGACTATACTCTCCATAGCCTTTGTTATTGATCTTCACGGTAGATAGGGTGGAGGCGAGGATGGTTTCTGGTTCATTACAAGTGTGGGATGAGCTGGCGATGGCTGTGCCGATATCAATTCTAGGGCAATGATTTGTATATGAGGCTTCAACCTCATTGCAATAAGCAAAGGGTTTTGGATTGGCATGGATGGTCACCTCAGTGCCCTGATGCAGAAATTTGATGCACTAATGGTATGTGGATGGAATGGCCTTCATAGTGTGAATCCGTGGATGACCGAGAAGGATGTTAAATGGTAGGTTTAGATCAACAACATGGCAAACTGTCTCTTGGATGACCAGCCAAACCTTGATTGGTAGCAGAATAGTCCCTTCTGTGGTTCTTTCCAAGTTGTCATAAGCTTTGATGGTGATAACATCACTGATCATATCTACCTCAGTATACCTAGCTTGTTTTATGAATTTTAGGGTGCAAATATTCAAGGATGATCCATTATCTATCATTACTCTTTTCACAGCAAAATTGGATACCATGATGGCTATGCGAAGCGGAAGGGTGTGATCTGGATCAACCATGGGTATGTCGGTGGGTTTGAAAGATAGGGCACATGAGGATGAAAGGTGTCCAACAAGATTATGAAAATCAATAGCATTGATATCAGAAGGGACATGGGATTCTATGAGAGCACTGTCAAGGATTTCTTTGTACACAGGACTAGTGCGAAGAAGGTCTAAAATGGAGATTTGGGCTGGCATGTTCCCAAGGCGTTCCAAGATATTGTACCAGCTTTTTGATGGAGTTGATGGTGCTGATGAAATTGGTAGGCCTGCGATGTTAAATCGCGCTCTTCGAGTGGTAACTGCACACTCATTGTCTGGTCCTTAGATATTGATAACATTGACAGAAGGCTCTTTCTCAGATATACAACCTATAAGGCTACCATAGTCTATATAGGATGAAGTGTCGTCATTGTTCTTCCCATGTTGTTGGTTTGGTTGGCGGTTGTTGGTGTTGTTGTTTTTTTGGATAGGTGTTTTTCCAAGATTTTGGTTGTTGTGTGGAGGAAAAGCATTTTGATAAATCTGTAAGCCTACATTGGGAGAGGTTTGGGCACCAACTATGATTTCTTTTCGATCAATGAGGTCCTACACATAATCTTTCAATTTCATGCATCTGAGGGTACTGTGACCGTTGAACTTGCAATACTCATTATCTTTGTACCATACAGCTTTAGATTGGCTTGGATCAATTTTTTGGGTAGGAGGAAATTTGATGAGGTTTTCCTTAGCCAATTTCTCAAAAATGACGTCCAATGGCTCACCAAGGAGTGTATAGTTTCTAGGTGCAGGTTGGAATCTGGGCTTTTGCCCTGCAGCTACATCGATGGCATTAGCTTGATTACTAGATCCTTGGAAGTTGGGTCTTGGATTGCGGTTTTGATAGCTTTGGTTACTCTGCTATTGGTAGTTGATAGCTTGTTGGTTGTTTGTTTGATATGGTGGGTTAGACTGGTTTTGGGAAGGACCAACAATATTCACATGTCTAGTGTCAGTAACCCCATCTGTTGCAACATGCTTTTTTTTGTTCCAATATCTAGACTTGTCATTGGAATGTGATTGATTTTGATTGGCCTCCTTCTAGATCTTGACCACACCATCTTTGATGAGTCCTTGCTCAAGGATCATTCCGTTTTCTTTGATATCTTTATAGGTCTGCAAACAGTTCATGGTCATGTGGTGAGCCAAGCTGGGATGAGCATTATCAATAAACATTTTCACCACATGGCACTCTAGCAAGGTGCAGGATATGTGAGTGGTAAGGGTTTTCCATCTTTGCAGGTATTCAGCAAGGCTTTCTCCACCTTTTTGCTTAGTGTGGACAAGGTCAACTATTGATAACTCTATTTCAACAAGATGGGCATATTGGGCTACAAATGCCTTGGACAATTCAACGAATTTTTTAATTGTGCCATATGGGATTCTATAAAACCATTCAAGAGCTGGCCCGGCCAAGCTTTTGGGAAAGAGGCGTAAGAGGAAGACGTCACTGTATGCCACTTCTTGGCAGTGCATGTAAAATTCTTTGATGTGGGTGACTGGGTCTCCTTTTCCTCTAAATTTGTCAAATTTAGGTACCTCAAAATGCTTGGGGAATGGAGTCATAGTAATGGCTCTATCAAATGGATAAGGACACACAGTCTCAAACTTGAATTTCTTCGGATCATTCCCTTCTTGGATAGCTTTCAGAGCTGTCTTCATTTGCTCCCATTCTGAATTGATAGGTGATGGCTAGGGTGACCCCAATGTAGGAGTGACTTGAGGTAGGTATGCACTAGATGGGGCCATTGAATATGGATGGCTGTGAGGGATTTTCTGATAGGGATTGTACATTGTTTAAGTAGCTCCATGGTGGATGACAGGTTGCTAAGGTGGAGGTGGCACATATTGCTGCATTTGCTATGAGGCTTGTTGTTGATATGGGATTTGAGGTTGGGGTTGAGGAACATAAGTTGGTTGTGGGATAAATGGATTTCTTTTTGGAGGTAAGGTATAAGATGGTTGTGAAGCTTGGGGAAAGGATCAGGGGGCTTGTGGGGTTTGACCAATATATGTGGGTTGCGCCCCCATTTGGGATGGTATCTGCAAATAATTGGTGGTTGGTTGGGGTGGTGGATTACCTCCTAGAAGTGGCATTGAAAAGTAGTTGGTAATAGGAGGTAATGGATTAGTTGGTGGTGGAGGTGGTGGGAATTGAAAGCTTGGGAATGGAACTGATGGGGTTTGATAGCTTGGTGGCTAGATTTGGAAGCTTGGTAGAGTGGTGGCGAGAGCTAAGGTTACTTGGGAGCTTGGCAGAAAATTGGTAGTAGCTTGTGGGATTTGATAGCTTTGTGGAGTGAAGGTAGTAGCTTGTGGGTTTGTGGCTGATGGTATTCAGCTCCCAAAACCTAATGGAAATGATGGGATTGTGCTTTGGGCTTTGGTGAACAAGCTGGGGGTGATGAAAGGTTGATTACTTGGCCCCATGGGTAGCATCCCTATTGTATATTGCTGAGGTTGGCCAAAGATGCTAGCGCTGATTTGGGAGATGGGTGGATTTGGAAGGTTAGGTTGGGGAGCAGCAGCAGCAATAGTGAAGGGAGCGAATGGTGAGGTGTTTTGGCAAAGGCAATTTGGAGTGGAGAGGTATGAACCAAGGATGGAGTGGTAGTGGCTGGATTGGCTTGCAAAATGGAGATTTCGACTTGGGTGGAGGATGGTATGTTTGGGTCTGTTGGATCATATGGATTGGCTGGAGGCTCTTCTTTCGGCATATATTGAGGATAATTTGGATCATAAGAGTCGATGGGTGGTGGCAGCTGCCCAAACAATGGGTGAGATGGATCTATAATGGAGGGGGTCTTCCAAAGTCAAAGGTTCCTACATTGTCCCTTTGAAAATTAGCCATGATTGTCTCTTTATTCTTGTCTATAATGGCGTTTACTAATATTGCATTTCCTGGTTGGTTCATGAAAGCTTCAATGTCAATAGATGATGGCATAGCTTTCTCTGGGCTGAAGGATGGCTGAGTGCTCAAGGGGGGTGAGGCTGTTTGATCCAAATGATAGGGCTCCATTGTTTCTTTCTTCTTGGCTAAGCGAGTGAGGGGTGGCATGAAAAATGTTCCTAGGGATGAGATGCAATAAATGCTGGTGTATGCAAAAGGGGGGAGGCTTTTCTATGCAAATGATTTCCTAGGTTGAGGCAAAGCTATATGGAAAAACCTAAGGAGGATTGGGTTGGGGATTCTAACTTCAAAGATATGTTGCCAAAGCATGAAAGGTCTGCTTTCCTATGTGCAAGCTTGGTGGTGATTGTGTCAACTTAAGGATAGACTGATGATCCTTTAGGAAGAACATGAGATTGACCACTTGTGGATCCCAACCTTTAGCACAAGGTGATGAGGGATAACAAGTGACAAAGCTAGATTACCCTAGACAAAGCTCTGTCAAAGGGATAACCTTGGTGAGATTGGTGGATTTGGAAGATTTTAGGAATGGCAAACTTTTGGCAAGGTGACAACAATTTTTGAAGCTTAGATGTGCAATTTTTGGATTGTCGGCTAGATGGTTTGGTTCTAAATGAGATGGATGAGCTAATAATGCTTACAGGGATAACCTAAGATGGTTGGATTTTCTACAAAGATGACTCTAAAGTGAAGCTTATCCAAGAAGATGTGGAGAAACAAGGGTGCCTAATCATAGAAATCATGCCTAGTTGGTAAGGCATAAGCAAGATTAACTCCTGGATGTTGGCTAAATTTGATGGTGCACTCTAACTAGGCCTCTTGAAGTGCTTTGTTGATAGCTTTGTCCTCTGTTTTGTGAAGTTTGGCAATTCGTGGGCTTGGTGTTATTTCTTTTCTCTTGGCTGAAATTTCTTGGTATGCCAGAGATGGCTTGAGTTTGACTTTGTGAAACTTCTGTTTGGGTTTGGGTTGTTCCGACATAAATTCCTGAATCTGCTTGGCTTTGGAAGATTCTGGTTGTTTTGTTTCAACTTGTTCAACTTCTAAAATAGGCAGTGACTACGCTAAGTGTGCCCTAAGCTAGGATTGACCAAGTTTGGCAAACATTCATTCAACAAGTAAAATAAAATCAAGCAATAGATAGGAACGCCCAAATAGAAGTTTGTGGTTCTCAGAATGTGATACTTGCACTGAGGAGTGTGTATGTTCTACAAATGTTTCGATCAGTCACTTCAAACACATTAACACCCTAGATGGTTTTCTACAAGGCTGACAGTTGGTTTTAGCTAGGGAGTCCTTGATATACGCAAGGTACGTGAGGCCCAAATCCATAGATGAGACCAAAAAGATGTCACACAGCCGAGAGGAGCGATAACCCACTTCTCCTCTTTCACTTCTCAAGGGTATAAAGTTCCTTGAGGCTTAGCCCGAGTGAAAAAATCTTGATCCCAAGAGAGGTTTCTTTCGATTCACCTTTCGATTCTTATACTCTACCAGAATGTTGGATTTGAGGTCGTCCAAGGGGTGATGATATCCCCAAGCAGGCCTCCTAAAAAGAAACGAGGTTTTGGATTCTAATCTTATGCACCCAAGATGGCCTCGAAAGACGACAAGGGGAGAGAAGACTTGGATGACCTTGGGCTAAAAAACACACTTGTTCTTTTACCAACTAACTCTTTGTGTGCTAATCTAGACTTTGCAAGCACTCATGTTTAAGAGACAGTGTTCGATTCCAACTTGAAGCGCCAACAAAAGTAAATCGATCGAAGAATGCAAACAAGAAGAAGAGTTAGGGTTAACAAAAGAAAACTTGCATGCCTGGAGGCCCTCCATGTCAAATATCGATTAATTTTCTTTTAAGGCATTCAAGATTGAGTGTGAATTTGCTTTAAGCCCAAAAAAAAAGTGTGTGAGATTCGATTTCAAGCGCGCGCCTGGAGGCTCTCCATGTCAATTGTTGTTCAATTTTAGTGCCCAAACTTGAAGTGTGGTCGATTTAATCTAGAGTTTTGGTCATTTAAGAATTTTGATAAAGTTAAAGCAAACGTTCAAAGACCAAGTGAGTTAGTTAGATTGTGGAACATTTAACACCTTTTTCAAGTAGACCCATCCCCATAAATGGCGCTGAGATTGCAACCAATGGTTGAATTGATGGGTGATTACAAAAGAGGTGAGCCCAAGGAACTACTCAAATTGATTTTTGCTAATTTGTATTTAACTTAACAAAGTTTCGTAATTTTTCAAAAATCAAACTTTGCCTAAATTGCATGCAAAAGAGAGATTTGTTTGTTCTTTTTAATGCACCAAAAATTGAAGTGTGAGATATTGCATTGATTCATTGATCCTTTACATTCAAGATTGAGTTTGTTTGTTTTAAGCATGCATTCCAAGGAAAATTGATTTTAATCCATGGAATTCAAGAGTGTGTTTTGAGCAACATTCATTCAATGGAAAATGTATTTAACCATTCAAGTTCATTTTAGCAATATGCATTCAAAGACAAATGATTAAACATTCAAGTTCATTTTAGCAACATGCATTCAAAGACAAATGATTAAATATTCAAGTTCATTTTTTAGCAACATGAGAACTTGCAAGAAACATGGTTAGTGGTTTCATATGTGCTTCAACCTGTAATGAGACAAAAAAAAAGCAATTTAGTTAGTCACCCAAAATCTTTTAAAATGAAAGCTTAACTATGAGAAAAAAAATTTTAACTTTTTTTGTTGTTTTTCCTATGCGTAAAAATGCTTAGAATGGTCTAAATCCTACAGAACCACTAAAAGTCAAATTTTGATATGCTAAAACGAAAATGCAACATAAACAGGCAGAGACAACAGTTTATCAGGCGGAGACGCCAAACTAAGGAGACACCAAAACTCGTAGACGTTGAAACTCGTAGACAATAGTTTGATGAAGAAGGCAGTTGGCAGTGTCGGAGATGACAGTTGACTGCTGGCGACGACGAAGATGACAGTTTCTAGGTGGAGACGATAATTGATTGGGTGAACACGACAGTTTGAGCTTTTGAAGGCGACACAGACGAAAGAAGCTAGGAGGAGATGCTAAAACTTGTAGACGCTAATCTGCGCAGATGCCAAAATTCACAGATGATAGTTTAGGTTTCGGCACAGACTACCAGCAAACAGGCGGAGATGTCGAAACTCGCAGACGACATCTTGAGTTGGTAGAGATGACAGTCCAGGCTGTCGAGAGATGGGCGAAGATGCTAAAATTCATAGACGACAGTTTGAGTCAGCGGACATTACGATTGAGCTTTCACAGACAACGTTCTGCGGAGACGACAGGCGGAGATGCCAATTTGCGCAGATGACACTGCACGAAGTGAACCGACGAGCGCAAGTTTTTTTTCAGAATTTTGTTTTTTTTTTTGTTATTTTTGGATTTAAAGGGTATGTCTTTCTCTCTAGTGCATCGTTCAACCTACAAAAACAAGCAAAAGCACCTTGCACCCACTCAAATCTCAACAAACATTAGATGGTTAGTCTGTAAGCACAAAATATGGATTGAAAAAGATTAAGGAATGACCCATAGTGGGGTCTCATCGGGCGTGCCAAAATGTAGAACTAGATCTTAGTATGCAAAGAACATTAACAATGAAGTGAACATTCACAAACTAAAACTAAATTCACATATATGCTTAGACAAGAAAAGCAAACAAGAAATGCAAATCTCAAAAGAGAAAACACTCCATGCTTTCTTGATTTTGAAGATGTGTCCTTTGATGTAGATGTATGCTCAATTGCTTGCCGAATTGCTTCAATGGTAGAGATGGGTAATGACAAATTGGTAGCCTTGTGAGCTCTCAATTTGGCATTATAAGGGTATGGGTATGGCTTTTGGCTCTCAAAAGGGCATGATAACTTTACTCAAAGATTGTGATTGAAATGGCTTGAGAGGGGATTCAATTTATAGGCTAAATCCATGAGGGATGGAGGGCTAAGATGCAAGGAGAGATGAAGGCTTAAGGAGGGCTAGGATGCACTCAAAGGAGAGCACATGGATTGTGCTTGTTTAGCACCAATGGAACGGTGATACTTGTCACAAGGAGGATGAGTGTGAGAGGGTAGGGTAAAGGGTTGGTTAAAGGCATGATGAGTGGGGTTGAGTATGTAAGAGAGATGTAAAAGGAATGAGTGTGAAAGAGGGAAGAGTGTGGAATATGGATGTAAGAGGAATGAGTGGTCTTGTAAGAGTCTTTTATGGTTTGTAAGAGCACTCATGACTTGGTGGTTGGGATTTTTGAGGAGAAACTTTGATTTGGTTTAGGAAAGTCTTAAACTTACATAGGGAATGTGACAACATTATGGGGTAGATTAGGCTTGGGTTTAGGATTAGATTAGAGATGTTAGAGATGTGCAAGTGGATGGCATTAATGAGGGTGGGTGAGTTAGTGGCTAAGCTAGGTTAGTATGGGTGGATGGGGTGGATTAGGCTAAATGGAGGATTAGAGATAGGTTAGGGGTTTTTGGATTTGAGGATTTTATTTATTAAATAGATTTATTTAATAAATGAAGATTTTTGGAATTAGATAGAAGAATAGGATTTAATTGATAAATAATAGGTTATTTGATTTATCAATTAGGACTATAGATGATTAATTAAATTAATCAGCTAGGGGATGGAAAAGGATTAATTAAATAAGAATTTAATTAATGATGCCTTTAGAGATAACTAAATAGGATTACTCAAGCGATTTAATCAAATTTAGGTGTCTACACATAGCTCAGTTAACCAAAGCCTTAACATAATAGGTCTTAAGGATAACATCATTTAGCTGCACATGATGATGGAGGAAAGAAAAAAGGGGGAGGAAAAGGACAAAAAGAAAACTAGGGTGACTGATGAGGATGTTTCTTTGCAAGGAGAGAGCCCAAGAAAAAGGAGAGTGAAAAAGAGGAAGGGGGAAGAAGAGGTCTCCCTAGATGATATCCATTCAAATATCAATGAGGCTGAGGCCATGGAAGAGTTGGAGCTCAAGAAAGTGAAGTTGGCTAAAGAATTAGTGCCCTGATTGTTGCTCCTAGTTTTTTGTCTATTACCTAGCTTTTGGCCATGTGTTTTTTGTTTATGTCTGATGGTTGGGTTTTGCCTATTATTTTTTCTATTGCTTGGTTACTAGACCTAAACTTTTAGTACTTTTTCATTGTTAACTGGTGGGTTTTAGGAAACCTTATAAAAACTTGTTTTACTTAATCAAAAACAAAATACTACACAACTAATGCCACAAAAATCTAGGATCTCCAAATTTATCTTGGTTTGTCATCACCTAGATCCCAGCTCTACAAAGATCCATTGAGGTGCCCTAATGAAACTCACTAAGGACAAAAAAGGTGGGGTATACATAAACTTTACTCGAATACAGAGATAATGAATGATGAGGACAAAAATTTAGGACACTTTTATTAGAATTAGGATTAATCTTAAAAATAAATACAAATTAATGGAAGTCCCTCCTTGATTTCACCTGTAAAATCAAGTAAACTTGTTGTTTGACAATAGTTGAGGAATTTTTTTGAACTTTTTTATAACTTGCATTTGTCTCTTCTCAATCTTGGCTCAAAACTCTTTTGTAAGGGAATCTTCTTGAGCGAATACAATTCATAATTTAATCTTTTACTAATTTTTTATGCATGCGATCAATTAGATTTTTCACAAACTCTCCCTAATAGAAGCTTTAGTTCTTAGAACCATAGCAATGTTGAGGCCTTCCTCTCCTAAATTATCCTAGACCAAATTCATGGTATTTGCATCCTAAATAACAAAAAATGTATCTAAGCCTCTACTTGAAACAACTTAATTATAGAAATATTTCCTCATTGTTGTCTCCTACTCTATAATTCCAACACTAAAACTCATAAATGATAGGAAAAAACCTAGAAAATATAGAAACCTCATACTTTAATATACTAACTTGTCATGATTAAATAAAAAGGGCTACACAATGATGAATGAGACTTTTAAACCTTTCTCATAATCCTACATAATGTCATGTGATGTGTAATGCTCTTTCTCACTTTTAATTCTAATTAATACTTATAAAAAATAAATGTGATTGGAAAACCGAAATGAGAGCAAATTAGAATAGCACTTAGGGGACTCTTCTCTAAAATAATTGTTTACATAATAAGTATAACACCTAGGTATAATCATACTCAATTGTAGGAGAATGAAACTTAAAAATAATTTTTTCAGTATTTAAACTTAAACCCTTGTTCATTTTCACATGCATATGTTTTAAATACCTTGGTTCGCTAAGTGATCCAATACAACTTGTTTATATTCCTTTTAATAATTAAGTGAGAATGGTTTCTTCAAAAACATTGCCAGCTTTAATAATTTCACCCAAAATAATATAGTTCAAACTCTCAATGTGTTTTTAACACACTTCTAGATAATCACTTAGGAACTATCATGTTTAAAGTTACATTAATTATAAGAGTTCACACATTCAATAACTTCAAATAAAAGGAGAATTATCACTTCATTGTTACTTTGTACTTTATGGGAGAATTATTTATCTTACAAAAATAATCTTTGGAAGTGAATTAAGTTACCAGATCTAGTCATATTCATAATTCACTTCAAAGCTCCATAAAAATCAACTTGTCAAAACAAAATTTATATTATCTCTAAGAAACAACAACTTACATCTATTAGGTATTTAAATTTAAGATATTCATTCAAAAAATTTCTTTAAATGTTATATTTCAACCTCTAATTTCAAATGGTGTGTGTGTGTGCGTGCGTGTGTGTGTGTGTGTGTGTGTGTGTGTGTGTGTGTGTGTGTGTGTGTGTGTGTGTGTGTGTGTGTGTGTGTGTGTGTGTGTGTGTGTGTGTGTGTGTGTGTGCGTGCGTGCATGCGTGTGTGTGCATGTGCATGTGTGTGCGTGTGTGCGCGTGCATGTGCACGCATGTGTGTGTGTGTATGTGCACGGGTGTGTGTGCGTGCATGTGCATGTGTGCATGTGCGTGTGCGTGTGCGTGTCCGTGTGTGTGTGTGTGCGTGTGCCTATTCGTGTGCATGTGCGTGTGCGTGTGCGTGTGCGTGTGCGTGTGCGTGTGCGTGTGCGTGTGCGTGTGCATGTGCGTGTACGTGTGCGTGTGCATGTGCGTGTGTGTGTGTGTGTGCGTGCGTGCGCGCGCATGTGTGTATGTGTGTGTGCACATGTACATGTATGTATCTATACACATATACATATACAGTCATGATTTATTAATAATGTATTTTTGGATTAATTTCATAACCAAGAGTTATTTTTTGGACGATTCTTGAAAATGAGAGGAACATACTCAAATCAAAATAATCAAGCATAGTTGGACAATAGAAAAAGAAGCGCTATTTCCAAATGAAATCAGTCAACCAATGACACATTAATTTGGGCATTTACCTTCCTCCTGCTTTGTTTCCATGTGTATCCTGAGAAATAATAACTTTAAGACCCTACTCACTCAATTGCAATGGCAAATAATTCGTAGTATTTTTAAAATATTTTTAGAAATCAATTGTAAATATGTAGACAACTATTTTTTTGTTTTCTATTGTTGGTGAATAAATTGCAATAGACCAAACTTAGTTGGAAATTGTTGGTGAATTATTTTTTCCCATATCCAAGAGAAACATAATATAGTTGGCAATGTTCTAGTGTATTCAAATAAATGTAATCATTCATTATAATGATTTCAAGATGTTCTAGAATGTGAATTCTATTTTTTATTGATACTTTAATAAATCATTTGTTTGTAATATTTTCGTAGTTTACACACCAATAGAAAATTTCTTGATGAATTAAAAATTTGTATTAAAATTAATAAAATTATTATTCTCAAAAATTACATAACTATACTAGTGAATTATATAAATATTAAAAAGTGCAACACTTTTAATATTTGATAAAGTTTACAAAAGATGTAACAAAAAATAAAGTTCTTATCAATATAACCTTAACATTATACCTCATCCATCCATCTCAACCCTCTTATTCCTATCCATTACTATAAAAATGCTTATGTAACCTTATCTCAAGCCATATATTTTATCCTTTATGTGACACTTGCCACATACCTACAAATTTGATTTAAATCTCTAATCCTCCTTCAATCTTAGTCATCCATCAAACCTCTTAATCCTACCCCTTGATTATATTATTTAGAATCTCATTTAGGGAGGCCTCTCATCTAGTCAATGGGATCAAATCTTATGCTAGTTTTATGTTGTTCATCTGATATCTAATCAATTTGACCATTTAATCATTTTATAAATTGAATCATAAGAAATCACATTTATTTATCTCCATCAATACTTCATTTGATCTTTTTGATGCATGGTTGCATTTGGTTTAATTTAAGAGATATTGTATGTATTAATTTGTCGTTTGCATGTAATAGATATATGTTAGAGTAATAAGATATTTTCTTATTATCTCTATTTTACTTAAGCTAGACTTTAAGCATATAATAATTAACTATTTTATTAATTATTATCATAAAACATAGATTTTACCTTTTAGGGTTTTGATCCCCTTTATAAGGATGATCTCACTTTGTATTATGCATTCATTCATTTTTCATTAATAGAAATTTATTATTTTGCTCATCAAGAATGTCTCCTCCATAAATCTATGAATTCTAGCCTCCATTGCTTTTGCTTCTATCTTTTTGTGATAGATGTTTAAATGTAGGTGATTCTTAAGAGATGTAGGGTTGAGCTTTTATCAACTTCAACATGGCATCAAAGCTCTAGATCTTCATGCCCATGTCCTCTTCATGAGAGGTTTGGATATGGTCTTTTAGATTTGTGTTTTCCGAAGTTTTATGTATTGGATCTAGAGGACCTTCATTTTAAGTCACTTTGCTGACCCAAATGAACATTAGCATTGAGCTTAGAGCACTCAAAACCCCCTATTTCTATATATGGTTCATCTAGTTTGGACATTGTTAAAGTTTGACACAAAACTTTTTTCCACCCAAGTTGTACAGTCTGGACACATTTTACGAGGTAGTGATTATTTTATTACAAATAAAAATTTTATATTGCCCTTTTTAAGCACATGCATCTTTTATTTTTTTAATAATTGTATGGTGGAGTTTTTTTCTACCAAAGAAAGAGGTGTTATTTGGAAAAGAAAGGTTTTTCTAGGGGTCTCGTCCCATGCATGCTCATAGAGCTGTAAAAAGTCACCATGCCAATGCCCTTAATTCTATGTGACAGCAATTATCTAGCCACAAAATTCATCGTGGTTGGATGCCCCATGACTTATATATCTTATGCCCGCCATTCATGCATAACATAATTGTACAACACTCACCATCAGTACACATAGAAAATTGTCAAAATCTTACATTAATAAAGAAGAATGTGATTAAAAAGAATGTTTTATTTCAAAACAAATTTATACTCACTTTTTTTTTTCATACTTATCTTGGTGCATATTTTTCTAATGAGTTTTCATTTATATGATGTATTTTATAATTTAATTTTTTAACAAAACATTTTAAAAATATATATTTTTTATATTTTTAATTTGTTTGTAAAACAATATAAGTAGATATAATAGTAAAAATTATTATTTTCAAAAAAATAAATTTTAAAATTAACTATTTTAATTATGAAGAACTTAAAAAATAAATTGTTAACTAATAAATATAAAAAGAAAATTGAATATTTAGAGTATGAAAAAATAAAAAATAAATAAATGATATCAATCTATATTTAAGAGAATTTATTGATGAGGAGAAAAGAATAATCAATTCAGAAATGAAATAGAACTTTATCAATTAAAGAAGACTATATAATAAAAATAACATATAATCTAAATTTTTATATAATTATTTATAAATTAAGTATAATTAAATAAGTGAATGTCACCGAAAGTTTATATAATAAATAAAAATTAATCTTTAATATTAATTAATTTTTTTAATAAATATAAATCAATAACTCTTATGAAAATTATAATTGAGAAATGAAATTTAAATAAAAAGCAATAATATTAAATAAGTACAAACTGTGTTAAGTAATCTTTACCCTTAAAATGACCTTTCTCACTTCAATTACATCCAAATTCAATTATTCATTTGGTCTTCAAATTCTTTAAATCAAATCCAAACCTAGAATAGTAAACAAATAAAAAAATTGTCAAAATAATTTTACGATAATACTATTATAAAGCTTTAATTGCATACAATAATATACCTTTTTTTTAAAATTAATATCTTTTATTAAATAAAATATTTTGAAATTTGAGAAAAAATCTTTATAATTGAAATTATTGATTTTTAATTTAACTTTAAGAATAATAATTTTCATATATATATATAATTTATTTTAAAAATTTAAAATAATTTTATACTTTTCTAAAAATTAAATTATTAAAATATTTCATAAATTAAATTATCTAAATTGCTCATTTTGATCCCACAATAATGGGTTCCACTTTTTGACCAATTTTGACACTGAAATCAATATTTTTGCAACAAACATCACGTTCAAGTGACTATATCTCCAAAACTATAAATAATTTCAAGATGACATAAACTAGTGATTTTGAGTACTTTGTTCCTACTTTGTAACCATATTTTTTAATCTTAAAAAAAAAATTTATTTATGTCAATTTTTTTTATCTCGTCCGAAAAGTGGTACATAATAAAATTCAATATTTTAAAAAGTGACAGTCTGTTTGACACACATAACTTTTTTTCTAGAAATGATAATGAAGTAATTCTTTCGATGTTAGATTTGTAACCTCAATATCTAGAGGATGCATTTGGTTTGATTTATTTTGGTTGAATATTGAATAGTTTATGAAGTTTTGAAGTGGCATGAACCGTAATTCAGACATGCGTTCTGTTTGACACAGATAATTTGAAGTCAATTTATCATAAACCTTTTTTATTTTATTTTTTGAATAGAAAGGTATCTCAATAAGCCAGTGCCTCCATATTTTTCAAAAAAAATTTGACCTAATTTACTAATTTTCCCAAGGTGTCAAAGTCGGTTGATGTTCAATTGGTAATGAACCTATAATGAGTTAAACTCATATTTGAAAGTCTTAATAATTAAATTATGTAATAAAATTATAGTCGTTAGAAAGCTTGCTCTGAGCAGCACATTTTAACATTTTTTATTTTATAGTAGGAGATCATTCTCTTGCAATTATGGCAGTCAAAAGAGCAAAAAAAAATGAAAAAAAAGTTAAAATTTTTGTGATTTTGCATGTTCTTGCGAACATGGCATTCGTGCGAACACGTTTACCATGTTCACGTGAACATATGTTCGCACGAACATGCAAATCATGTTTACACAAACATATTTATCGCATATGTTCATGTGAACATACAAAATATGTTCGCACAAACATGATTAAAAAAAAAGTTTGTGCAAACACAATAAGTGTGTTCGCGTGAACATATGGTAAACTCAATTTCTCATTTTGCAATTTTTTTCATTTTTCTTCGTCCCACTAAAGTGGAACCCATTATTGTGGGTTCACCCCAAACTTAATTAGGAATAAATCTAAAACATAGAATATAAAAGTAAGGTAAACATTGAAAAGACTAAGTAGGTATAACAAAAAGTTTGAAATAAATTTTATTATTTATTGTAAGACAAACAATTTTCGTACACAAGACTTTGACAGCTTTCTAAGCACTGACGGTGACTTCTAGACAATGATGTTATGGATGGAGATGGAGAAGATGAGATATATGGGGAATGCGGTACCAAGGGTTGGATAGTCACTAACATTCTATGCACCTACCTTTTGAAATGTTCGTACTCATAGTCAGCACCTACATTTTTAATGGGTTTGATATTTAAAGTCATCGCATCACTTTTGTGGGTCTGCAACTTTGGGTGTGATTTTCAACCTAGCCTTTGCACATGTTGATGGCACCTCACCTTTCCTTTTGCATTGGCCATATTGAAGGTGCATACAGTTAGATTTGTGGATACAAGGCAACCATATATTTTCTCTAGCCACTAGCTCTTGTTTCTTCGCAGATTGGATATTTTTTCTAGTAAGTATTTCCAGCAAACTAGTCATTTTGTAGGGTTTTTTTTGCCTCAACAACCATTTGGCCATAAAATTTATAATCTAAAAAGATTGATAACCTAGAAAACTAGTGCAAAGAATAGATATCTGAACTATGAATGTAAATGATGCAAAATCAAAATAGTAACATAGAGTTAGTCTCCAAGAGAGTAATGTGAATGCTAGAAGAAAAATAGCATTAAGAGGATGTAGAAGAAATCGATCCCAAATACAAGCTAGGTAGCATGCTTATATAGACTAGGAAGAGGGAGGAGGTGGAAACAATGACCAATGAGGAGGAACCATCTATCAAACTAAAGATAGCAAAGTATCTTCCTAAGATAGCTAATGGATGCTCACATGTAGGAAGGTGACATTTCACAACCACTTTCTAAATAAGACATGTTTTATTAACCTAAGCAAGATTATTAAAAGTATAGGAAAAAACTAGCAATATATGGGGAAAATTAAATAACCCACTAGGAAATAAAAAACTACACTAACACCTCCCCATAAGTGAAGCTTAGGTGGATAGAGAAATGGGTCCCGGAAAGTCAGGACTGATGAGGTACCCATGTACATAAAATTCGCCCAAAATAGAGAGAAGAGACCCCCAAAAATAATTAGGACTCCAAGTGAGAGGAAGAGGCCCCCCCAATAGATGAAGCATCATGCAACCCCATAAAAGCTCACAAATGAAGGAACTTTCTCTTAGTGAAGGGTTTGGTGAAGATATCAGTAACCTGCTCAAAAGTCAGACAATAGTGAAGGTCAATGACATGACCATGGATGAGCTCCCAGATGTAGTACATGTGGATCTTGATGTGTTTGGTCCGTTGATGATGGACCAGGTTACATGAGATTTGAATGGCACTCTAGTTGTCACAAAATATGACCAATGGTTATTTGATCTAGATACCAAACTTAGTGAGAAGATGTTGAAACCTAATGGCCTCAGTGGTGGCATTCATAGCCCCTTGATACTCAGCCTCAATAGAAGATAGAGCAATAGAAAATTGCTTCTTGCTCGACCAAAAAATAGGAATGGAACCAAGTGAGAAGTTGTTACTTGAAGTAGACTTGCCATCCTGAGAATTACCTACCCAATATGAATCTGTGTAGCCCACCAAATCAAGCTCAATACCTACTACATAGTGAATGCCATAATTGTGAGGACCCTGAATGTAGTGAAGGATCCACTTGCTTGCTTTCTAGTGTAGCTCATGAGGCTCCTACATGAATTGAGAGAACATGCCTACAACATATGAGATGTCAAGTCTTGTATGAGTCAAATAAATGAGACTCCCAACAAGTTGGTGATACAAGGTGCCATAAAATAGTGGAGAAGAACATTGAGCCTCAAATTTGACTCCAAAAAGGAAGGGAGTCAAAGAAGGCTTACAATTAGCCATATGAAACCTTGAGGGTAAATCTAGAGTATACTTGGACTATGTGATGGTGATCCCAGAAGGAGACTAAAAGATCTCAATCCTAAGAAAGTAATGCAATAAGCCTAAGTCAGTCATCAAGAAACTATCTGGAAGGGCAAGTCATCAACATACAAAACCAAAAATAGGAGTGAATCGCCCTATTGTAGAATGTAGACGCTAGGATTAAAATGGCACCGAATGAACCCAACTGATAGAAGAAAGGAGTCCATCTTGGCATACCAAGCCTAAGAAGCCTATTTGAGGCCATAGAGAGACTTTTAAAGATGGCACACAAGTGAAGAATCTTGAAGGAAACCCTATGGCTGCTCCATGTAGATCTCCTCATGAAGGTCACCGTAAAGAAAATCACTTTTCACATCCATCTAATTTACTTCTCAATGATTAGCTGCAACAATGGAAAGAACAAGTTGAATGGAATTCATTCAAGCAATTGGCACAAAAGTCTTAGAGTAGTCAATCCCAGGAACCTGAGAGAAACCTTTGGCAACCAAGTGATCCTTGTGTAGATCTGCTCATGAAGGTCACCGTAAAGAAAAGCACTCTTCACATCCATTTGATGTACTTCTCAATGATTAGCTACAGCAATGGCAAGAACAAGTTGAATAGAATTCATTCAGGCAATTGGCACAAAAGTCTCAGAGTAGTCAATCCAAGGAACCTAGGAGAAACCTTTGGCAACTAAGTGAGCCTTATGTTTGTCAACTAACGCATCTTCTACAATTTTTTTTGATAGATCCACTTACATTGAATAAGTTTTCTTCCCTTAGGAAGAGGGACAAGATCCCAAGTGTGGTTCCTCGAATGATACTCTTCCTACATAGTTGTATCCCACTCAGGAATACCATAAGCCTCATGAAAGTACTATAGCTCTGAGGTAGTAGCAATGAAGACATGTGGAGCATCTTGGAATTGTGAATGAGTATGCCTAGTGTCTAATGGATCCCCAACCCAATCACCTCCAGACTGCAAGGCCTGTCTAGCCCAAAGTGGACCAAAAGATGGAGAATCTAGAGGAGAATCATCAACCTGTGAATGATGACTAGGAGAGGAAGGAGGTGAGTCATCTAAATCACTCTCTACATCAAAAGTGGAGGTAGAAGACAACTCAGGTGAATCTAACTCATCAGAAGATCTATCATGTATTCCAAGTGACTCCAATGTCAAAGTAGGAGTTGGAGAAGTGATAGAAAGGGAGCTTGAAGGTCCCCCCTCAAATTGAACACTCCTCTGAATGAACAACTCATGTGTAGTAGGGTGGAGCAACCGATAACCCTTAACACCATTAGGACAACCTACAAATATGCAAGGTCTGCTCTACGGATCCAAGGCCTTTTGTCTCTCTGCAAGAATGTGTTGTAGTGCCTACCCTCGTTCACATCTTTTCTAGACTCATTGTTGCTATTATTATCAGACTTTGATGGACTAGTATTATGTTGATGGATTAGTAGGTATTGTTTTGACACTATCAGACATTATGTTATGGATTCAGTTGTTATATGATGAGATTATTTAGACTTTACAATTCATGTATGTATGATGATCATTATATTGTTTTTAGTTATTGTTGATGATTAGTTAGATGGTTATTATTTCATGTGTTTTATTATGGATACTTACCCCATACTTGCATGTGTATGGTGTGCGTGTTTTCTTATTGTATGGTGTTTCTGATGTGGTTATGGAAGGGATTCGTAGTCACCTGCTTAGTTGAGATCTACATGATGCACCACTTCCTGCCATTGCCTGTTTAGCTTAGCACTATATATATATTGTATGTACATGCATAGTTTTTCTGCAAGTTGCAGGTATCGGGCATCGACTTCCCTAAATTGCCAGGATGAGCGTACCCTATTATACCATCTCAATGATAAGAGAAGGGAGATAAGTTCTCAAGTCCAAATCCCAAACCCTAAAACCATTTGTCCTAGTGAGTTGGGACAAGTATCAGAGTTGAGCACCCACTGAATGTGTCGGATGACATATTTCATGATTTTTAATCCTTTAGACTGGTTTTGTATGAATTGACCTATGATGGGTTTTCATATTTTGTTATGAAGGTCTATGGTGAATTTTCTGTTAATTAAATCTTAACATATAGATTTAATTAATAAAATTAATTATTTGAGAAGATTAAATATCATGATTTTGATATTTTGATTATAATTAATTCAAGGAGAATTAATTGGGAGAAAAGAATTAAATAAAAAGAAAATTAGAAAATTAAAATAAATAATAATTATAAAATACTAATAAATTAATAAACAAATAATAATAATAAAAGTTATAAAAATTAAAATAAAAGTTATTAAATTAAAATGGGAGTTATAAATATTTAAATGGAAATTATTTTAAAATAATTGGAATTATAAGCTTGCTTCGAAAGTAATGCAGTTCTCCATTTTTTCATGTGTCAACAACACTAGGGTTAGTGCATCAATTGAGCAAATGGTGTCTACAACCCTAGGGCTTATCAAAAAGGTTGGAAAAAGGCCCATGCTTAGTTGGCGACATCTTCCAGCTAGTTCTAGAAGCATTCTAGGGTTTTCCTGAGAGCTCTTTATATTCGGGCATTTCTTAGAAGCTTGGACATAGCATGTATAGTGTGGATAGCATGGAGAACAATTGAAGCACTGGAGGATTTGGGAATTCTGAAGAAGGGGAGCTTGCTTAGTGGGTTATCTAAGGAAGAGCGAGTTAGCACCAGAATCTAGGTAGATTCTTGTGTTTTCACTTATGCTACTTCTGCATCTTGTTTTCCCCTGTCTTCTTCATGTCTTCCATATGCCTTCATTATGCATTTTGGGCAATTAAAATTTATTTGAGGATTCTATATGCTTAGATCTAAAAATGACATGGGCTAGGGTTACAATTCATGGACAAACTCATTAGAATTAGTTATTAGAAAATTTTGAAGAAAACAAGTTTCATAGAGAGATTCTGAAAATGAAAGCCTGTATTCATAAATTATTATTTTTACATATATACTGTGATTCTGTATATTATATATATATATATATATATATATATATATATATATATATATATATATATATATATATATATATATATATATATATATATATATATATATATATATATATATACATATATATATATACATACATATGTATATAATATATATATATATTCATGTGTGATGAAAGTCGAATATCATAAACGTTTTGGAAAAAAAATGTTAAACATTATTTACAAACCAAATCGCACCGCGTGCAGCGGAAACATTTTTAAAAAAATGTTTAAATGATATAAAAATTTCGGCGGAGCCGTATCACCCCGCGGGTATGCAGAGGGCTTGCCATCGCAGGGACTGCGATGACAGGGGTACTCTGTACCCGCTATCGGGTAGACCTGCGATAGCAGGTACCTTGTACCGCGCGGCCCCTTAAGATTTGTTTAAGCATTTCGATTTTTATAAAAACATTTCATGAAATCGGTTATCAATATTTCGATTTTTATATATTTTTTGATTTTAATTATTATATATGTATATATGTATTTATATATATTTATATATGTAATTTTTAACAAGTAATTATTATATCAATAAAAGATGTGAGTTAGTAGAGATTTTAATAATTAATTTAATTAAACATTAGTTTTAATTAAGATTAATTATTAGCATATACATAATCGAAGTTTTGATCATTGGAAATGATATTTCTCAAATGAAGTTTTTATAAATAAAATATTATTGGATCAATTAGAAAATTGAATCTAATGGAGGAACTTTTATCTATCAAGTAAATACATGGCTTAGGTAAAACGTGAAATTTCTCCACTTGAAATTAAATTTGGGAAAAACGTAAAATGAGACATTTGAAATTTAAATTCGAAACTTAGCAAAACCAAAACATGTGTTTACATTGTGTATTCCTTATGCTAATGTTTTGGGTTTTGGGTTGACTAGTGTTGACTGATTATAGGACATCTACCAGAGGCTTGGGGGTTATGTGATTGTGATGTCATGATGATTTTTTATTTTCCAGTCTTTATAGACCCAACCATGAATATGTGATGGAATGCTCTATGTATTGGTTGTGAATACTGATTGTTATAGTTGACATTCTTATGTTTGAGACCCTTGACTTAACCATTATTTTTGGTCATCGATCAGTTATCCTTGGATGTATTTTAGTCGCCATGATGGAACTAATATGTGGATTTATTCTTGATGATGTCATGTGGTGACATGTATGACTCAACCATTTTGGAGTCTTCGATCAGTATGTTTGAGATATTCTTGGTTGTTTGTTGAGAACCAATGGATATGATGATCTATTTTGAGATATATTCTGGTTAATAAGAACCAATGGATACTTTGATTATCAGTGATACTTTAGTTGCCAATAGAGAGTTGTTGTAGTCATGATTTTCTATGGATATTGCTCATGGAGATTTGATGCTTTTATGCATATTTGATGATTTTATCATGGATATTTGATGATTCTTATTATGGATATTTGATGATTTTGTGGACTTTCTTTATGATTATGATACCATGAGCATTAGGGTAGGATATCTACATGTAGTGTCGGGAAGTGGTTTGCAATGGGGGCCGGGGCCCTAAGAGGCTGCCAGGATAACTCATTGTAAGTTGGATTAATAAGTGATAACATTCACACTTAATACTAACTGAATGAACCTAAAAAGATAAGATTTTTGGTTCTCGCCCATGCCTTGAGTGCTTGTATAGGCTAGGATGGGAGTAGAGAGAACGCATGGTTGTGACTTTGCATTCCATAGTATGCCTTGTCAGTATGAAAGGATACTAGTGGCCGCATGAGATCTGTATGGACCCGTGGAGTTTAGCTAACTGCCAGGGTAACTTGTATGAGATAAATGCGATGACACTTTCCCACTTGCATAGTAGGTTCCTACATGTCATTGTGTGCCTCTGGGAAGTAGATGTCTATTTTGGTGATTGGAACCTTTGAGTTAGTATACTTTTAGGATTCCTGGACTTTAGAGACTTGTGCTATGTGGTTTTGATAGCCTGTTTGGGACTTGGGATTATCTCCTCAGCACGGTGGGAGTGGACCACTTAGGTACCACGTGGTCGGATGGTAGTGTATTTTCCACTCTTATCATTTGAGATTACTTGAGACATCGTGGTTGATGCATCCTTCGTGATGGTGGATATGTATCCTTTCATTGATGATTAGCATATGTTAGATGATGTTATCTTATGCTTATATCTGCATGTTAGATTATTTTCTACATATGATGTTGTATTTATTAGGAGTGACATTCCTACTATGTTAATACCGATGATCTCTTCGGTAATTTGGGATGTTACGCATGCAGGGATGGCTAGGGCCCACGATGGTCTAATGATGCTATTAACGGTTGGGAGGAACCGTGTACTTAGTTTATTTTGTTGATCTTTATGATGGATGTATATGACTTCTATGATTATGTATCATAAGTATCATGTGATTATCTTTACTTTGATGTATCATGGATTAGAATAGGATGATGTACCTTATTCTACATATGTATATTCTTTTAAGCCTTCATACCCTGTGACATGTACAGTGGATGAATGAGCAGTTGGATATGTAATAATTGAACATTGGACTTATCATTATTTATTCATGTGGATGTTGTACTAGATGGATTCATGTAAGTACTCACGTTAAGGGATCTCAAAGAATGTAATATGTTGTGTTTACTCTTTAGATGGTCATTGCTATTGCTTCCATTATTGTGCATAAGTTTTATGTGGTATTTACTTTCATGGAAAAAAAAAAAAAGTTACCAAACTTAGTGAAATTCTAGGTTAATTCTTTGGATCCCTTGGCGGGGCATTACATGTGTGCCCATGTAGGAGAGCCAAAAACTTGAAAGTGCTTAACTGATGGTTTTCGACCATTCCAAGCTTCAAAAGGAGTAACTCCCTTCAAGGCTCAGTGAGGAACATAGTTTTGGATATAACAAGCACAATTAATGGCCTCTACCCAATATTGTGGTCCAAGAGATCTAGAGTGAATCATATAGTTGGCCATTTCCTTCAAAGATCTATTTTTCCATTCTGCAACACTATTCTATTGAGGATTGTATAGAACTAAATGTTGTAAATCAATCCCCTCTAAAGTGCAAAATCATTCGAACTAATGGTTGACATACTCACCACCACTATCTGTGCACAAAACTTTGATGGCTATCCTAGATTACTTCTCTACAAAAGTTTTGAAGTCCTAAAAATGATCAAATACCTCTTACTTCTATTTGAAAAATTACAAAAAATTATTTCAAGAAAAGTCGTCAATGAATGTGAGGACATATCGGGCCCTACTAAAAGAAGGATGTTAAAATAAACTAGTCAAATCATTGTGAACTAACTATAGTATCTGTGAAGCTCTCCATGCCTTACTTTTGTCAAACTTTTCCTTAGATGCTTACCAAGAATGCAACCTTGGAAAACATTGTCTAAGAACTGAATGGAAGGTAACCCTATGACCATGCTTTGTTGGTTGAGCTGATGCAAATAGTAGAAGTCAAGATGGCCAAACCGCTCATGTCATAATTTACTCACATCATTAGAGTGAGTGAGAAAAATAGACGAAGGAGGATCAAGAACAAAGTGAGAAAACAAATAGAGTCATGACTAATGATCTTCTCTTCCAACTACAACTGTAGAATCATTGTGCAACTCACATATCTCCACTGAATCAGGAGTGAACTCAACCTGCTTGCCTGAACCTGTCTGAGTGATCTAGTATATCGATAGGAGTTTAGTTGATAATGAGGGTACACAAAAAAAATCATGGAATGTTCCATCCCCCACATCAAGAGACCCTCTCCCACACACTTCAACAGGAGTGTCATCACCCATCATAATAGAAGGCATAGTACATGGCTCCAAGGATGCAAGTTCTTCCTTAGATAAAGCCATGTGGTGCAAGGTACCTAAATCAAGAACCCAAGTGGATGGTGAGGAAGCAACTGCAACAAGGGCCTTGCCCTTTCCTTTCCCCTTGTTGTTTTCTTTTTTCTTGTTAGACCCTTCATTAGAACTTTTTTTGATAGACTCAAGAACACTGATATTACTCTTCTCAAGAATGTATGTCAATTGATCAATTTGTTTCTTTCAACATTTATGTTCATCATGACCAAGTCTTTTACAATAGGCACATTTGACCTTTTCTTTCTTAGGCTTATCACCCTTGGAAGATGGGGTATCAATAGTTGCTTTTGAAGCAACCTATATCCGATCCTTCTTTTCCTCACTATTATTTTGTTTCTCATCCTCACTATTGTTGTTACTACTTTTTCCTTTTTGTTCTTTTGTGCCTTGGTCGGCAGCCAAGGCATGTGACTTAGAGGACTTAAGAGTGCCCATCCAGATTAGCTTTTCCTATTCTTGAATGATATTGACAGCAAAATCACCTAAAGATGGCATGGTGAATTGAGTACCAAGTGCACCCTTAGTAGCATAGAAGGTAGAGACAAACATAGAATATTCTGAACTTATCTTAGAGAGAATACTAAGAATCAATTGTTCATCTTTCTTTTCAATTCCACATTGTTTTAACTACAACCTTAGTGACTTCAATTTAGTGAAGAAATACTAGATTGTGTTAAAATTGCTTGGACTTAAACTAATTAGTTCATTTTCCAACATATTGATGTAGAAGCATCTAGTGGTGTAAGGGCAATCCTATATCACCCAAAAATATGCTTAGAGATAGTTTATGTTTAATGTGTTTTCATTTCTGGATACCCATTTGGGTCAAATAAAGGTTCCAACTCTCACAGTTCCACTATTAGTTTTTTGGGAGAGTTTTTGAGTACCTTAGGATGTGTCAAAGTAGAAAATGAGTTATTTTGTAATTGATCCAAAATGATGATGAGTTAGAGAGTGTAAGTTGGAGGTATGATTATACTTGTAATTTAAATTGCTCTAGAAAAAAGAATCAAGTCAAAAGGCTTTACGGTTAGAAAGTTATTGTAGTTTTAATTTTCTTAGTGACCTCCTAAGAGTGCTTCAAAGTCAGATTTGAGGCACTAAATGGCCTCGTACAAGCCTTAAAAATGGGGGACAAGAAAAGATAGTCCATAGGGATATAGAGCACTTCAAGAGTTTTTCAAAAATGTAAATGGTTTGTCAATCAGATTCTCAGTTCAAAAGTTATGCCTTCCAGAAGTTGGGCTACCGTTTCTAGATTCTTCTAATTTTTCACCGACTTCTAACATGACTTTTGGAACCTTCTATTTTGGCGGTGGATGCCAACTAGCATATTCTAGAATGTATTCCTAACCCTAAACCATTTCAGGTCTATTTAAGAACATTTCTAGCATTATAAAGGGAGTCCTCAGTGGAGTTTGAGAGAAGGTACTGTGAGGAGGAATTCTTTTCTACAGAATCATACTAGTGTAAGCCCATGGGGCATGTCTTTGGGTCTATTTTCTTTGTAGTAAATGTAATAGCAGATTTTCACTGATAATAATATTCCCCTTTTTCTATTGTGTTCATTTTGGTCTTGGGTTGCGTTCCCATCACATATGACCCCTCATTGAATCGTGTGTACCAAATAGTGTTTCTAGCTTTAACCATATTTCATTTGGTGTATTCAAAGAGTCAATGTGAAATAGAAAATCAGGAGAAATAGACAAACACAATGTTCCATATGCCTCATCACATTTGTTAAACCACTTAGGCTTATCTTCATCTTTATCAGGTTCAATTTCAAGTCCCATAGTTATCCTATTTAATCTAGCTTTCCTTAAGTGATATGTCAGGCATGATTTCCACTCAAAATAATTGTATGGAGTTAGGATTGGAATATTTTTTTGATCCATGATGACGAAATGCAGAGAAGAAATGCCAAAAAAGAGAGAACTCAACAATGACATTGCCCCCCTCCCCCCCCCCTCCCCCCTCCACCTTTTACTCAATCAAAGAACCCTCCCCAAAGAAATATGACTTGGCACTTTATTTTAGTGCATTTACAACTACCACTAGAGAGAAATATTTGGTGGTCTCGATTTCAATGCATTACAAACCCTCATGAAGAGCATATGTTGAAAGTGAAACTTGGGTAGAATAATCAAGGAAAAAAATAGCACCATTGTGATCTACTCAAAAAATATGTACTTTAAAAAAAAGAATCACCTCGATACGAGGTTGTATGAGAAAGTTATGATCCTTCGAAGTTTCCAAAATGAGAACTGTGCACAGTCACGATCGAGAATTTGCAATTTTTGAAAAATTTATGCATGAAAATTAAAAAAACTCCACTAGTCAATAGAGCCAAAAAGAAATAGCCAAGGTGATAACAAGAATCATTGAAATTTGAGTCCGTATGAGCAAGAACGAGGCATTTGAAACTTGCGTTCAAATCTATGACTACCAATGGAGAGGGGTACAGCTATAGCTTTCTATGCTCAATTCTAAAAAATATATAGATTGCATGCAAAAACTAAAAGATACCTAGATAGTTTTTTGGTGCTGAGAAAAAAACCCAGAAAGTGTTTTTCTTGCTAATGTACAGAAGATGCAGCTATAGTGTAAATTAGATGCCTTTAACAATAAAAAATAGCTCCAAAAACCACGAAATGACCCTAGCAACCAAAATATGACATGAAAATGTTGAATCGGCTTCCTAAGTCCATCAATGGCATGCTTGAACCTGCAATATTGATTGAAAACTTCAAATATCCACGTTGGTTATCAGATTTGAGATCAAAACCCCAAAGATTAAAATGATTTTTGTCAAAACTTTTCTGATTCTCAAGATCATTCAAAGATGCAAGAGAAGAGCATACTTCTTTTTAAAATAAACTACAATAAGATTTATTAACCCCCCTTGAATCTCTCAAATAAGGAAGCTAAAATCTACTCATGCACATAGAAAAGCTCTGACAACATGTTAGAATCTGAAAAGATTGATAATCCAAAAAACTAGTGCAAAGAATAGATGTCTAAACTATGAATGCAAATGATAGAAAATCAAAATAGTAACATAGAGTTAGTCTTCAAGAGAGTAATGCAAATGCTAGAAGCAAAATAGTATTAAGAGGATACATAAGAAATCAATCCCGAATTCAAGATAGGTAGCATGCTTATATAGACTAGGAAGAGGGAGGAGGTGGCAACACCGACCAATGAGGAGCAACCATCTATCAGATTAAAGATAGTAAAGTATCTTCCTAAGATTGTTAATGAATGCTCACACATAGGAAGGTGACACCTCATAACCACTTTCTAAATAAGACATGCTTTATTAACCTAAGAAAGATTATTAAAAGTATAGGGAAAAACTAGCAATATAGGGAAAAATAAATAACCCACTAGGAAATAAAAAACTACAGTAACACTTGGCAGATTGGACTTTTTTTCTAGCAATTTTTTCTAGTGAACTAGTCATTTTGCAAGTCTTTTTTGGCCTCAACAACCATTTGAGCATAAAATTTATGCCCACCACTTGCTAACATTAGTGCCATATCAGCACTATTCGTCACACTTGATTGCCCTTCTACCTTTGTTTGGACATACCTTCACATTTTTCCTCATATCTCGAGCATACAATCTCTATTTTTTGCAAATAGGATACTGTTGTGTAGGTGCACTAAAAGTATCCCAATTTTTAAAGCTTTATGTTGCCACCCATGATAAATTTCCACTAATGCATTCCTTGATTCTAAGAAAGTCTCTATGAAGGATTGAATTGTTATTGAGTCTAGATATGCAAATGTGAAAGCAAATGAAAGTCAAAGTTCATTTTTCCACCATGGAGAAGCACTTCTTGAATTTTCTGCAATGGAGAAGTCAACTTGGATTTTCCACCAAAGGGAAAAGCATAGTGGAAAACTCATTTTTTGTTGCGCCTTTCACAGTCATTTTCAGATTTTCCATTGGAGAAACAAATATTTTATTTTCGACCAAAGGGAAAAGCGTAGGGGAAAATTTGTTTTCCACTATGCCATTTGTAGTCAAAGTTCAGTTTTCCACATGAGGAGAGAAAAGGAAAATCTCAATCCAAAATGAAGATATATGGGGTCTAGTATCAAGATCACTTCAGAAAAGTAATTTATGAATCAATCTTCATCAAAATTGTGCCCACTACATTGAGGTGGAAAATTGAAGATTGGGTGCACTTTTCACACTCAAAAGTGGAATTTCCACCAAGCATCAAATTCACAATAGAGAGATGGAAAAGACCTCTTAATTGATTAAACAAAGAATGGTAATCTCATAATGATTTATTGCTTGAAGATTTGGACTTCAACATGACATATAATATGAAGTGGAAAATTCATTTTCTGCTACACCTTTCGCAATCAGTTTGGAGTTTTCCACAAAGGGAGAAGACAAAAGTCAAATTTCCAAAAAGGATGAATTAGAGTGTTCCATAACCAGTCACCTGATAGCAAAGAATAAGTATTGCTTGTTAATTATTTTCAAAGTGTAGCTATTACTAGAATGTGTGAATTTCACCTACAACAGAGAAGTGGAAAACTGAGAACTTGGTACGCTTTTCAACCTTCATTTTGGATTTTTTGCCACAAGCATTCCAGAGAATCACTTCCAAAATTTAGAAAGGAATAAATATGGTAAGCATGGAAGATAACATAGTGGCAAATTGAAGACTTCTGGGTTACATAGCATGTGAAAGAAGAATGGTTGGAAACTTTATTTTATCAATTCTGATTTTGTAACAGTCATATAGAGAAAAATTCAGTAGCTCATATCTTTTGACTCAATAATTATTTTTATGATCACTCCAATGAGAATGAAGATAATTAGTTTGGAAAAACATATCCAAAGATAAGATCGATCCAACGGTGGAATCAAAAGATATGCCCCCTGAAACATGACCCATTTTTACCTAGCAACAATATTTATTTTGTTGTATGCTCAAGAAAGGAAAGATTTTAATATTGATTTAACATATTTAAATGTCAATTGTTAAAATATAATTTAAATATGTTAATATATATCATTATTAAATTTAAAAGTTAATAATCATATGAGTTTTCAAAAGGAAAAATATGAGAAGTCAAAGAGACAAGATCGGTTATAGAATTGAAAAGTCGCTGGAAGAAACCAACCGGTTGCTGGAGAATGTATTTATTGTATAACCTTTTCATTTGCAAAGGGTTATTCTTTTTTGCAAGAGTAGGTATTTTTGGAGTAGAGGAGAGACATTAGTTTATGTTATGTATTTTATTTCATGCATTTAGGGGTTTTATGTTTTGATTTCTGCAAAAGATTTGGCCAGAGTTGCAGGCAAATAAAAATCAGAGCATTGTATTTGTTGTGTTCAAAACAAAGAATAGTTTTGCTTCAAATCAAAGGATTTGGGTTTTATTTTTTGAATATATTCAATAAAAGTATTGTTGTATTCAATTTTGGACATTATCTTGCATCTTATGTCAAATAATCAATGTGTTGTAGATCAGAGTATTTGCATATATTCCTATTGCAGAAATCTAAATATTAAATCTTCATTTCTTCATTGCATTCACATAATTTGCATCCATATTGCATTACCAGTATCAAGAAGTCATAGGAATTGTGGGTTCTTGGCATTGAATAGGTTTAGGAACTAAAATCTACCTGAGTTAGTTCTATCTAGGGCTAGCTTGGTTTTCCTCTTCCGTTCTCGGGTTAAGAACATACCCAATTAGTTTAGGAACAAACAAATTCATTGAATATCATTGATAAGGGAGCTATACCTTTCAATTCAGAGAAAATCTATCAACCTCATGATAGATTATCCAACTATTGGTATCAAATCGTTTCTCACAGGTTTGGGCATGTAAGAGTTACATTGGAAAGAACAATATGTTTACCAACATGTTGGAAAGATGGTTCAAAGCCTATTGTATTGTTTCAAGTGGTTTTAAGTTTTAATGCATTGTTTATGGATTTTTCTGTCAAAGTTAAGAGTTCATTTTTGCACTCTGAAAGACATATCTTGAGCATTCGATCTCTGATTTGGGAATACTTTATATTTTTGGAAAGGTCATTTAGAGCTCTTTCTAGTAATGTTGATTTTGTTCTAGATTCTACTCCATGTACATTCTATTTAGTCTTTTGTATTTTTGTATTCTGATGGATATCTTGGTTGTTTCAAGTTTGAAGATTGATTTTTTTACTTTACACAAATTTTCATGGGTTGTACTATCTCTTGTATCAGCCTTATGTCTCTTCTAATCTTTGTACAAATAATTTTATTTTTTTTTTGCAAATGCACTGAGATAAAGTGCCATATTGCATCTATAGTTTTTTTTTAGTTTTTTTTCCTTGTTTTTCCTTCTGATTTGAGAAGTGTCATCTAAGGACACTCATGCATATTATTATATTCTTGGGATTCACCATATCTTATGTCTTATTGTGCATACACTACTTTAATTAAATTGTATGGAGAGGTTGATCTTTTTCCTTTGTTTTCGATCTTCCTTTGTCAATGACTATTCCATCCATGACATTAGCCTCACGACAAGTCTGAGATTGATCACCTTAGTACACACACATATATTATTTTGTGCATCTTGATTATGGTTCCTTGACATGTAGTTTTGTTGACTCACATTTCCAATTGCTTGTTCATCACCCTTATATGCATTATGAGGGGGGTCTTATGTTCATTCTTGTGCTTCCTTGGTTTGATGGAGTGATCTATGTATTCAATGTTTATTCCTATGTTTAGGTGGATGCAATGGCTAGGTACCTATACATTTTAGTGAGATCATGGATCATTTACTATATAGACACTTTTTTTTTCATTCATACTTTGGTCGCAACCTTCCATGTTCAATTAATCATCTCTTCAGTCTTTGGTCTTTTATGTCATCTGTATCTTTGAGTTCAATTGTTTTCTTTTGTGTGCCTCTTGATTTGAGTAGTGTCTTCTAAGAGCACTCATGTAGATTATAGTCTTATCTACATTATAAAGTTCTATTTTAGTGGAGGTTCTTTAAATTGACAGTTACTTTTCATAGAGCTTTGTTGCTTAGACATGCTTCAGTGGTATTCTTCATGATCATCCTTTTGTTCATATCTTCTAGGACACTCTCTAGTTGAAGGCTTATGCAGTCCTTCACTAGTTCTATCAGCATTCTTTCCATCTCTTCTTGGAGTAAGGTTTTTCTTATGTGGTTTTCTCTATTTCTCCTCTTTATAGAGATTTGGTTGTGCTGGGGTACCTCATCAGGCTTTCTTGTCGAGACCCAAATTTACTTTCAATAGTAGTTTCTAGATTTTAAGCTACTCCCTAAGTTTATCTTAAGGGGGGTGTTAAAGTAATAAGATAATTTCTTATAATATCTATCTTAGTTAAGCTAAACTTTAGGCATATAATAATTAATTATTTTATTAATTGTTATCATACAATCTAGGTTTTACCTTTTAGGGTTTTGATCTCCTTTATAAGGATGATATCTCTTTGTATTATTCATTTATTCACTTTTGATTAATAAAAATTTATCTTTTTGCTCATCAAGAATATCTCCTCTATGGATCTATGAATTCTAACCTCCATAGCTTTTACTTCCCTCTTTCTATGATAAGTGTTTGCATGCAGGTGATTCTTTGGAGTTGTGGGGTTGAGCTTCCATCAACTTCAAGAATGTCAATTATATATTGTATCATCTAAAACTGGAAGCACTTCCATGTTAAGAGCATTTAACCCTCAAAATAAGTGGTCTAGGGTCATGTCAAGCACCTTAAATGGGTCTTTGCATGGATCTAGTTTTTTTCCCCATGTTCTACTTTTCTCTCTTTATTTCAAGCCTATTTCTGACAAACTACTATGTGAGACTGAGGACTTTGGCCTCTAGGTCAAGGATGACCTTCTGGGTCAAGGTCAACCTTGATCTTGACCTAGCTCATGGATAAGCTTGGCCCTGACCTAGGGTAGGCTTAACCTCATCCTTGACCCTAGGTCCTATTTTTAATTTCTTGAAGTTTCAAGATCTTGGGCTTTAGAAAGGTTCTTTTCCAGCTTCTAAGTCAATCGTTTCAAGTTTCAAAATGGTAGACTCTTAAATTACAATTAATCTAGGTCCATTCCTAGGGGTTAAGGTTAAATAGGATTTAATTCTCCTATGTTGGCCTTCTCTAGGATTTTGTGCCTTAGATCTCTATATAAGGAAGCCTTCTTCCCTCATCTATCCACTATCTATCTATTATCTACAGTCTATGGATGATTGATCTACCTTTTTGGACATCCACTTATCATGTAAGAAAAGAACCTAAAAGTGTATATGAATGATTACTATCTATGAGAAAGCATTCTATCATTCAATAATTAAAGTTCTTCATTGAAGATTAAGGATTGAAGCATTCAAGCCTTTGAAGGGAATTGGTTCAAGCATTCAAGATTCATCATTTAAAACCCTAGATCTAGCCATCATGATGGTGTAATCTTCCTTCAAGATCCTTTATTTATCTTCAAGATCTATTCATACTTCTTTCAAGGTGAATACTAAGCATACAATCATGGAGGTTTTGATTTATGTTTTTTAATGTTATGTTCAAGCTTTCATATCAATATACTTGTTTTCATTTCAAATACAATTTCATATCTATTAAGTATCATAGGTTCATTATTAGATTTACTTCTACTACTTGCTAGCATTCTCTATTTCAATTCAATTATTAAGGTGGATTCCAAACTGAGGTTTGACTAAGGTAAACCCCTCATCCAAACAATAAAACCATTTTTCTTTTAGATATAGGTGTGGAATAGTGAATCAGAGAGAAGATTCAGATACCAGTTTCATCAAACTTGCAAGATCCACTAACAAAAATTTCATTAGAGTAGTACAAAACAAGGACAATTTTTTGGGATACAATTGTGCCTAGGGGTAAGATTGTGCCCCACCAATAGGGTCAAGTTTGACCTCCCTTCAAAAAGAAAAAAATATTTCTTGGTTTTCTTTATCTTGACATTTCTAATTTAGAAAAAGATGTAGATTTTCCAGAAACTACATACATACATCAAAACATAACATTTTCTAGATTCAAGGTGAATAATTTTCTTTTATCTATTTTAGGATTTTGGTACATACTCCCTCACAATAGAAAGATCACACATAACCCCCTCGTTTCCCCTATTTTTCATCACTTGATCCATTTCTACATTGAACACATTCTTGTGTTTAATCAATTTGGATCATTCCTTTGAAAATTAGGGTTGGGAAGATGGTTTTCATTTTCTTTCTATTCATTTTGGTGAACTTGACATGCTTACCCTCTTGTCTTTTGTGGAATTAGATGTCCTATTGTGTTTTATGGTGTCATATTCATATTATCTTGTGTGTTCCACTTCACTATTCATTTTGGTGAACCTGACATGCTTACCCTCATTTCTTTTATGGAATTAGATGCCCTATTGTGCTTTGTGATGTTATATTTCCTTTCATTTCATTAGGTATTTTCTTACATTAAGAATAGATTTAGCTTATGCTCTTACATTTTAACTTCAAAAATACAAAAAAAATTTGCAAAATCTCTTTCAAAATACAAAAATATTGTTATTTTATAGTTTAGTTCATTTTCTTTGTATTGGTTTATGATCTTTATTACTTTGAGTCCTACTTCTAATCTTAGGGTTAGATGCAGTTGTAGACTTATGGTTACCGTTGAGCCTGAGTCTTCTTCTCCTCTCCTAAGGATTTCAGATGAAACTTTGATTCTTCCTGATTCTAATCCTCTTATGGAGAAAAACTCTTCTCACTCATCTAATGATAATGATGATTCTTTAAGAGTTCCTTTTGAACAAGTCCAAAAACTTTGAAACAAACTTGATAAAAATGGGTAATTCAATTTTTCAAGAAGACCATAATAAAGATTCTATTCAAGCTATAGAGGCTCTTAAGAAACTTCTTTGTGATAGTGACCAAGGTGTTAATCTCTTGCATGGTATTACTCACCTTATTCATTCCAATGTTAAACCTTTAGCTCAAGAAGCTCAACATTTAGGGTTGTTTCCTCTTGTCACTAGTGTCAAACTTTCTTTTGTTCCTGATCCTAGTGTTCCTACTTACACTCCTTCTTTGGTGACTGTGATTGTTCCCTCTATTTCTATCAATGTTCCTTATGTGTTCCTCCCTACTTCACAACCTTCTTATCATAATGTTCCTTTTACTTATTCTACTCCTTTGCTAACTGTAGTTCCTAGTGTTCCTTCAATTATGTCTTCTATTCTAGCAGCTTCTTACACTTTACCTAGTGTATCTAATGTTACTATTCCTCCTATTTCTTCTCATGATTCTACAATTATCAGTTTGGCTCAGACTGTGTCATCTTTACAACAACAACTTGCATCCTTGACTATAAACAAGTTTAGTATCCCAACTTGTGACATGGGAAGTCCTTTGTCTCAGGATATTATTCATACTCTTATTCCTTAGCAAGCCAATATGCCTCAACTTGAAAATTATAATGGTAAGGGAATCTTGTTCATCATGTTAAAATATTTCAAATCCTTTGTAGTGATTATGCTCATGATCATAGAATTTTAGCGAAGTTGAACTTGCTCGAATGTTTTCATGATAAGGCCTTACAATGGTTTTATTCTTTGACTCCTTATTATATTCATTCATTTCCTTAACTTGCTAATTCTTTTATTCAACAATTTCAAAACAACATTGTCCTACAAGTGTCTTTGACTAATTTAATGCATTTAAAACAAAACTCTAAAGAAAAATTGACTTAATTTATTGGTAGATTTAAGCATTTGCATGCACAGATTTCCTATCATGTTCCTAATATTGATATTCAACATATGTTTATTTCAAATTTGCAAAAGCATATTAGAGATAAGATTATGCTTACTGAATTTACTTCTTTTCAACAAATCTATGTAGCATTTCATCATTATCAATTACAAGTGAGTCAATTTGAGAGTGCCACTCCAATGGCTCTTGTTCCTATTGATAAAAGTGATGCTACTTCTAATTCAAATAAAGTTAAAAAATTTAACAATTATGTCAAGATAAATAAACAAGAAAATGCAATTGCTATTCAATTTGTTGTTGCATCTCACGATGCCACTTCTACATCCACTTTTTTTTTATTGAATCGTATGTTTACTCCTCTCTTTGAATCTATACATTCTATTATGAATAGGTTTTTAACTACTAATATGATTACTTTACGTCCTATTCAACCTCTTTTACCTGCTAAAATGGTGGCTAAATCTTTTGATCCAAAAGCTTTTTGTCAATATCATCTCTAGAATGGACATGATATTAAGAAATGTTATTCTTTAAAACATAAGGCTTAGGAATTAATTGATTCTAATGATTTATCCATTGATAATTTTGATGGTAGTGGGAATAAGTCTATTTCTCCTCCTAATCAAAATTTGCAATCCTATATGAATCCTTTGCCTACACATGATACTAATAATATTGCTCAACCATCCTCTATTGATATTATGTATGATTCAAATGTAGATTATCCTAATCATGCGGCTAATCAAGTGGAGCATGTGGTTCCATCTATATCTCCATCTCAGTCTCAACCTCCACTTCAATCTCAAGTTTTAGCTCCACCTCAACTAAAACATAATTCTAAATTAAAGCCTCAACCTAAAATTTGACAAAAATCTAAGAAAAAATGACCTTGGGAACTTTTGATTACCTTTGATGATTCTGAGACTATTAAAGCTCCTGATGGTCCCCTTTATATTTATGCTAAGATTTCTGAGATACTTACTCATAGTTGTCTTGTTCATACTACCTCCTTAGTCAATTTTATTATAGAAGAAAATATTTTTATGAAAATTTTACAATGTGATGTTTATGATACATTGAATGTATGGATTCAAACTTGTAATTTTTTTCTTTATCCATCATTTGGTTCTATTGATTTACCGGTTGAACTTTGTAGAAAGATTGTGAAAACCACCTTTGTTGTTGTTCCTACTTCTAATCAATTTCAACTTAAGCTTGGTTTACCATGGTTAAATTCCATGCATGTTGTTGCTTCACCTATTCATAAATGTCTTAATTATGTTTATGATGATGAAGTGAAGATGGTTAATCATAGCTTATACCATACTTCTAGGCCCATGGATGTTGTTACCACTAACTTCTTTACCTAATTCATGTCCTACTCGACCTAGTCATCTTTATCATTCATATCAAGTCTATAAGTAGTAGAAGATTCTTGAGTTACTCTTACCTCCTAAAGATCTTAACCATGGTCTTTGCCCTACACCTTTCATACCTCCTTTATCTATGGCTTCTACAACTATTAATCAAGCTTCTCTTATTTCTTGTAAGTCTGCTAGTAATCTTGTTAATCCTCCTATAAAACCTATGAAGGATCTTGTAATTGTTCATCCTAGTTCTCAACAAATTTTAAGTAAAGAAAAACATAACTAATCTACTAAAAAACATCATAAAAAGCATCATTCTCAAGATAAAGCTCGTAATTTTATTCTTCAAAAATATTTATCTTCTTTGGATACAACTATGCATGATGTGTTAGAAGTTATTACTAATAATGATGTTAAGTTACCTAATTCTAATGATTTTATTCGTATCTTAGATCCTATTTTAATTCATTTAGACGGTGAAGATACTCTTGATCATACTAATGATGTTAATGATGCTTATGAAACTATTTGACATTGATGTGTTGGGTGATGTGACGCGCTCCCCTGCCCACAGGTGGTTAATTATGTGGTGTTCCATGTTCACTAACAGTCATGGCTTTTGGTGCAACGACAAGTGGGCCCAAAAATTGGTATCGGAGCCTGGTTTTGGCCTAGTCATGGGTTCAAATCTCCTCGGTGCCATCTCGACCCACGTAAGCACCTGGTACGTGCGTCGAGAGGGAGATTGTTGGGTGATGCGACATGCCCCCCTACCCACAAGTGGTTAATTATGTGGTGTTCCATGTTCACTAACAGTCATGGTTTTTGGTGCAACGACAAGTGGGCCAAACATGATGTTGATTTACCTAATATGCTTTCCTCACAATTAACACCTACACCTAGTATTGAACATTGTGATTCCCAAGAGGATCCATGTTTGGAACTGGTTGACATTCATGTTGGATATAGTCCCTCTTGCAAGTTACCCACCTTCCCTAACTGATAAAAAATGAGATGGGGAGAGTAGGCAGCACAATTGATTGGCTAGTCCTTCATGGTAGATGTTTTGTGTGTTTGTCTATTGGATATAGTCCCTCTTGTGAGTTACCCACCTTTCCTAACTGATAAAAAATGAGATTGGGAGAGTAGGCAGCACACTTGATTGGCTAGTCCTTCATGGTAGATGTTTTGTGTGTTTTTCTATTGTATTGTGCTTCTCCCAAAATATGTTTGCTAAATGTTGTTAGATTATTTTATATGATCTTTGTGTCTTCATTAGTGCAAGGTGATAAAAGAATTGAACCTATTGTGTTATTTCTCTATTTGTATCTATATTCTTCCATATGTTGTTTCATGTTTGTTGTATTTGTGCTATTGTTTGTACATGTTTCCTTGTGCAATCTACTTGGATTCATGACTTAGTAGCATTGATTCTTTTTGGTCTCTAGGTCATGGTCCAAAAAGATTCTTCTTTGTATTTCTTATGTGATCTTTCCTCCTTTCTGATTGTAGTTTTACTTTCTTTGGGGAACAATATAGATGCATTTGCAATAATATCATGTATATTATCTTATGATCATACTGACCCCATAGTAGGTAGATCCCTTCTGTGTTTGCTATATGTTTATGTGGTATTTCCCTTGATTTTTCTTCGTCTAGGGGCATTTCATAGTGGAAACATGATTAGTGGAGTTGTTTATGTTTTCTGTCAAATCTATTGCTCTTGTTAAAGTGTTATCAATGACTCTAAAATGGGGGCATATACTCTGATCACTTATTATGCACACTCAATTTTCAATACATATATATTATTTTTCAAGATAACCTTTTTCCCTTTTCAGATTAGTAACTAACCCTTAAAGCATGGATTTATATTTTAGGATCTCTTGATCCCTCCAGTTTCAAATATTGTTGATCCATTAAGGTTGAAGGTGTCCTTAAGATTGGATCTCTTTTTGGTTTTACTCTTATGAAATAGAAAATTCTTGAGGTTGAATCCTTGATGGGTTGACTAGTGAGTAGCCACATTCACTAGATAGTTCAATTCCATCTTTCTAGTTGCATAGTTTCCTTATGTGGTTCACAATGGGATATAATTTCTCATTGGGTGAGATAATCACATTGTTTCTTTTTATTTTTTTAAAATATCTCTCTTATTGTGATCTTGGAGTTGATAATGACTTGAGTCTCTAGGGGCTTGAGAATTTCTTTGTCCCTTTGATTTTAATAAGATTATCTTTTTGCTATGATCTACTTTACCAAGAGTTTGCATTGATTCCATACTCTTGTTAAAGTGGGGGCTTAATCTATCATCTTAAAATGGAAGCACTTCCATGTTAACAGAATTTATCCCTCTGAGTAAGTGGTCTGAGGTCATGTCAAGTTCCTTGAATGGGTCTTTGCATGGATCTGGCTATTTTCCCCCTATTCTACTTTTCTCTCTTTATTTCTAGCCTATTTTTGACAAATTTATTTGTGAAACTAAGGACTTTGGCCTCTAGGTCAAGGATGACCTTCTACGTCTAAGTTGACCTTGACTTTGACCTAGGTCAAGGATAACCTTGATCGTAACCTAGGGTAGGGTTGACCTTGTCCTTGGCCCTAGGTCCTATTTTCAATTTCTAGGAGTTTCACTATCTTGGGCTTTGGAAAGCTTCTTTTCCCACTTTCAAGTCAACTATTTTAGGTTTTAGAATGGTAGATTGTTAAATTACATTTAATCTAGGTCCTTTCCCAAGGGTTAAAGTTAAATGGTATTTAATGCTCCTATGTTGGCATTCTCTAGGATTTTGTGCCCTAGATATCTATATAAGGAAGCCTTCTTCCCTCATCTATCCACTATCTATCTATTACCTACGATCTATGGGCAATCAATCTACCTTTTTGGACATCCACTTATTATGAAAGCAAAGAACCTAAAAGCGCATATGAACAATTATTATTTGTGAGCAAGCATTCTATCATTCAAGCATTCAAGTTCTCCATTGAAGATCAAGGATTGAAGCATTCAAGCCTTTGAAGAGATTTGGTTCAAGCATTCAAGATTCATCATTTCAAACCCTAGGTCTAGCCATCATGATGGTGTGATCTTTCTTCAAGATCCTTTGTTAATCTTCAAGATCTATTCATACTTCTTTCAAGGTGGATTCTAAGAATACAATCATGAAGGTTTTGATTTACATTTGTGAATGTTATGTTCAAGCTTTCATATCAAGATACGTGTTTACATTTCAAATACAATTGCATATTTATTGAGTATCATAGCTTCATTATTAGATTTATATCTACTACTTGCTAGCATTCTCTATTTCAATTCAATTATTAAGGTTGATTCTAAACTAGGGTTTGACTAAGGAAAAACCCTCATCCAAACAACAAAACCATCTTTCTTGCAACTATAGGTGTGGAATAGTGAATCAAAGAGAAAATTTGGATAGCCTTTTTGTCAAACTTGTGAGATCTGTGAACAAAAATTTTGTCAAAGAAGTGCAAGTCAAGGTCAACTTTTTGGGATACAATTGTGCCTCGGGGTAAGATTGCGCCCCACCAATAGGGTCAAGGTCGACCTCCTTTCAAAAAGACAAAATATTTCTAGGTTTTCTTTGTCTTGACATTTTCACTCTGGAACAAGTTGCATATTTTCCAAAAACTACATACAAACATCAAAAAACATCATTTTCTAGATTCAATTGAGTATTTATCTTTTATCTATTTTAGGATTTTGGCACATACTCCCTAATAATAGAAATGTCACACATAACCCCCCCTTTTCCCCTATTTTTCATCACATGATCCATTTTTGCATTGAACACCTTCTCGTCTTTAATCAATTCTGATCATTCCTTTTTAAAATTAGGGTTGGGAAGAGGGTTTCCATTTTCTTTCTATTCATATATTTTATACAATTGATACCAATTTGTAATGGTGTTACAAAGTGAGTACCATGACACGTAAAGTTGTGTGTGTTTTCTTCAAGTCATCACAAAGGTGATGAAGTGGAGTAATTTGAGACTCTAAGTTGTGGCTAAAGAATTTTTTTGATGTGGGAATATCATGATTGTCATCTATAAACATGTCATTATCCAAGAGAATTAAACATAAAGGTGTACATAAATGAGATTGACAATATAATCTCATTTACATTGAAGAGAGGCCAAACATATGTTGAATATAAAAAATTGTATCATAATGTTATCTCAATTAAACTCTTCTCTTTGGCTTCCAATCTAGTAGCACATGTGCCTATGAACAATTTCAAAACATTCAACTCTTTGTGGACAATATTTAAGAGATATTGTATTCATATTTTATTTTTCATTTGAATATAATATATGTCACTTTTATATTCTATACAATTGGTACCAATTTGTAATTGAGTTATAAAGTGAGTATCATGACATGTAAAGTTGTAAGTTCCTATTTTCTAAAGTCATCAAAAAAGTGATGAAGTAGAGCTATTGAAACTCTAATTAGTGTTGAGATTATGTGTGTTGCACACATTACATAACATTGATTATGATTAAGGAAAACAAGATTTGATGGGGCCTTAAAACCCTACAAGACTAAAAGATTAAAAAAGAAAAAACACTTAAAATATCAACAACATAAAAACCACAAGCTAAATAATAGCCCCCCATAAAAAAAATAAAAAAAAAACTAGAAAAAAATAGGGAAGTAGAAAAAAAAACCAAGAAAGGTCCAAAAGCTAGGAGAACAGCTCAAGCAATTTCTCTAAGGATTTTTGCAGTTCAAATTTATAGCTCAGACATTCTTCCAGCCACCTCTTTCAGGTCTGAAAGATCTTTATCTAGTTCCTAGATGTCCTTTATTTTGTGTTGGATCTGGTTCTCTTCTTGTTAGGAATAAGGTGTCTCAACCTTGTATAATCCATATTCTTATTATTTGTTTTGTAAAATGTATTTCTTGCAAATAATGTTGATGTGTCGACATCTTGAATTGTGTGTAAGGAGATCATGACTAAAATGGTTATGATGGATTCCTATGACATGTAAGAGCTATGTTAGGAAGATTCAATGACAGGTGAAGACATGTGGCAACTAAGATATTTGAGTACTGTACATTCTACCCCAATAGTGGGGTTCAGGGCATCGGCCCGAAAATTTTTTGGGAGTAGCCCTAAAGTGAAGCGCATGTTATAAGCAATTTTAGGGTTGCGAAGAGATGCGATGTGAAAAAGGTGTATTGTTGGTACTGTGAGTAGCTATTGGAGTCTTCTGTTGTTGATGTTGAACTTGCATTGCAAGTGTATTGTAACCTCGTGTTGAAGATAATACATTGTGCAAGTTCTGAAGGGGTGGGGTTGTTTTACCGAAAGATTTTTCCCCACCAAAAAATCCTTGTGTTATGTGTTCCTTTCTCTGTCTATTTTTTGTATGCATGGTTGGCTGCAATATTGTTGTTTACATGATATTGAATCTGTAAGTGTAGAAGATTTTAATAGGATTTGCATCATACTTTCCTTATGAGATTAGTGTAGGAAGCTATTTCCGCACCTGAGTTTCCTTACACTTCCTCGATCCATCCTCAAGAGACTTATTTTTGTCATTGTTGGGAGATTGGTCAACCTCCTTACTAACCATAATATTGTTATATTTTATTGTTTTATTTTATTTTATTATGTAATGTTGCACCTAGGAGCACCTAGATGGGCATGCAACATGTAACGATTTTCATGGGATAGACTTGATGAGTTTTATTATAACATTGTGATATTGTTTGATGTAATTATTTAATATTAGGAAAAAGAATTAAATTTTCAATATTAAATGTGAGGTCAATGGATTAGGTAGCACATAGTTTTAGGATATGGTTTTAGCACATGGTTTATGTAATACCACTTGGTGGTTTTGTGGGACTTGCTACTATATATAAGAAGCCATAAGGGTAGTTGTAGAGACAAGATGAGAAAGACAAAAAGGGAAAAAGAAAAGAGTTGAGCAAGACAAGGCTTGATAGGTTAGCCAAAGGAGCATTTGTGAAGGTTAGAAGTATGGCATGGGATGTGTGGATTCATGCTTGTCCACATAGATTGTTTAGTTGTGGCTATGGCTTTGAAGGCTTCTATAGTTATATCACAATGGTGATTTTGGTAAATAATACGTGGTGATGGATGCTTTTGGAGGCTTGGTTTTTTCTTTCGATGACAACTTCCTAGTGTATATCTTGTGTCACGTTTTTGTGGATATGTTATATATTCTTTTGCATGTGGATTTTAATTTTGTATTTATTTTAGATCTATTATGGGTTATGTGGAGAATGTTATATTTTTGTTGCAAGTTTCCTTACAAGTGGTATAAAAGTTATGGTTATATTATTGTAACCGTAGATTGAATCCATGGGAATGCATGAGAGGATAAAAGAAAAAGGGCAAGATATATGGGATTTGTAGGTTGTTTATTGCAGATTTAAGGGTTTTAATTTTTTTGTTATGATGGGATGTTTATAGATTTTGGGCATGTGAAATTGTTGACCAAATGAATTTTTTTGCATGCTTCATTTAAATGAGTGTTTTAGAATTAGTTTGCAAAAGTGACCTCCTAGGCAAAAATAGACCTCGTAATTGGATCTGGGTTGATATTTCCATAAATTTTAATATATAATATGCCCTAGTTTGGCCATGTTGGTAGAAAATGCAAAGCTTTTAAGTTTCAACTTGTGATGGCCATCAAATTTAATCCCATCAAAATTTTCATCATAAAAAAAAAAGGTGAAAAGTTGAAGAGAAAATGGTAAAAAAAACTATCTTGGTAAAATAGTCAGAACTTTCACTCAAGGTATCAAATTTTGGACTTCTTATAGTCATTGGTAAACAAATTCAGAGCACTACAACTTGGTGTAGGTTTAATGTTATGATTTTGACATTTTGTCAAGTTTTATGAGTCCAAAAGTTAGATGTTATTTATTTTGAGCACATATTTGTGCATAACTTGGGCATATAGAGTCATATTTTGGACTTTGAGTAGTTAATGGAAAGCTCTTGGAGAATTCTAAAAATTGGTTCAAATTTGTTGCAAGTTTGGCATGATTTATTTGGTGATATATTGATCTAAATGGTTTATGATATATATTGATTGCGATAACATTGTAAGTTTATGACATTGTATATTTTGGAGATTTGGATTTGATGTCATTGTATACTCAGTTCATATTTTAGATTGGTCTCATGATGATATGGTTATCAATATTTGATTTGGATATGTATGATGAATTTTTGGGTCTAAAAGTTGTGTAGTTTTGTGAGCAGTCTATACTTATAGGTTACATTTCTGGGTTGGATATGGGTTGTCTTTACCCATTGATATTTCATTATTGATGCATATCCAGATTGGTGGCTTGGATTTGGGTTTTCTGTGCCTTAAGTCTAATGATTTGATGATTTTTCTTCATGTAGAAGGGATGAGATGTTGTTACTAGGTACAATCATAGTGGAGGATTGTGGGTGACTATTTTATACTTATAGATTGGACACTTTGAGAGTTTAGTTGTTCAATTTATGGATGTGATCATGGTGTCATGGATTTTGGCATGACATGATTGGATATATAGGTACATCCTTGATGTTCATTGGTTTGGATTCTTGATTTGGTTATGGTAGTATATCTTCTTTGGTCGAGTATCATGGTTATTCAGTTTCTTTTGAGGAGATCATGATGTGCACTTTGGTTATTTTGATGGTTTGATGCCTTAGTTTATTCTCATGGTTAGAGGATGGTTTTTTCATCACGATATTGTCATGCCAACTTTTTCCTACCAAAACTTACTTAAATTTAATTAATAAATAACAACATTTAGATTCAATGTTTTAGATCTGTAATAGATATTTTGATAACATGATCTTGAACATTAGTTAATAGTCACTAAATGAAATCATCTATAAATTTTACATCCAAAAAAATTTCTCAATTATCAAAAAAAGCTTAACCAACAATACCATAAAATAACAATAGCTTTTTAGAAAAGATTTACAATTTCTCAAATAACAATAGCATAATTTCTATAATTTGTATCACAGACTTCTTCTCTCATACACAATTTAGATCTATTAACAAAAACTTTAAGATCTAATTTCCATTTATATTTATTTACAAGAATACCACAAAAATTACCAAAACCATTCACACAAATGCTCGTTTTCACCCTACCATAATGGCATCATGAGGCCTCTTGTGCCCTAGCCATACCACCAGGCAAGAGAAAGAGATCATGGATGCAAATCCTAAGAGTTCTCTCTAAAACATTATGGAATATTTCTTCTAACAAGATTTCATCTCAATACCTAAGAACTACTCTAAATGCATACAAGTTACTTATGTTTTCAAGAGCTCTCTCTTTAGATAGATCTTCATCTTCAACCAAGAATCATTCCTCCTCTTCCTCCATCTCCTTCTTCCTCTCCATCTTTCTCCTATTCTCCATACCACCTCTCCTTCTCTCCCCCCATCCTCCAAAATGAATCCCTCTTCCATGTCTTCCTATCTTCTTCTTAAAACCCTAACTCTCTCTTTCCATCCCCATTATTTTAATGATGGCACTAGGGTCTATGTCCTCCCTTGTCTCCCACTCAAATGTCACATCTCCTAAATAGAGGAGAAGGCATGGAGTGTGTCTCCCACTTCTCATTTTCGTCACCCTTGGGAAGTGGCCCATTTGAGGTGTCATAATGAAAGCTTTAACCATGATTTGACCTTCAACTAACCTCCAACCCTAAGTGGTATAAGTGGGTTAGGTTATTTTAACTCAAAATGCACTCTAGGGTCCATTTTAACCCCTCTAAAGTCCAAATTTAATTTACATCTGATTTTACTGTTGGAAATGAGAATGGATTAACTGAGAGGGGAGGGATGAATCAGTTACTACAAAAAATTTTCCCACAAGTCCCTTAAGATGTCAAAGGAAATACTCATTGCTAATACTCATATAATCAAACTGAAAACACAAGAAACAAGAGACAAGAGACACCAGATTTAACGTGGAAACCCAATATGGGAAAAACCACCAATGTAACTAGTTACTATTTTTCACTCTTCTGAAGTGAGCCCTGTTAGGAGCCAACCTTGTTAAAGGTTACAAAACACACTGTTAGGTGCGACCTTGTTAGAGGATTTAATCACCCTGCTAGGAGTGGCCTTGCTAGAGGTCTTTAGATCAATTCAACTGAATTTCCACCTTGTTAGAGGATTTTACAAAAGGCTGTTAAACCCACTCTGTTAAGAGATTTGAAAACACTGTTACAATTGTTAGAAAGTAACAATGAGTGATCTGAAATAAATACAACTTATCTTTGCTGATATAGATCTCTGTTCTGTTCCTCTGGATCCTCTCTGATCAAATGCAACTCTGCATCTCTGATCCTTCAAAAATTTTCTCTGACCTTCCTTATAATTCGCATATTAGATATTCAATCATATCTGCTAGCTTTTTCACATTCATACTTCCATACTTGAATTCGCAACTTGATCCTTCATATATACCTTTCAGATTATCAAGTCAGCTCAAATACAAGTTACAATTATAAATAATTGTGCTATAAGTCGGCTTCATACATTACATAAAGTAATTAACTTTAATTACTTAACCTTCGAGAAATCCTTCGCTGACTGACTTAACTCGGTAAATACTGCACAGAAAATAATTCCTGTGTTAACCGACTGAGCTCGGTTAATACAGAGAATTTCGTGAAATCCTTTAGTCGCCGAGTGAACTCGGTAAACATCGATTTCTCCGACTTTCCTTTGATGACCGAGTGAGCTCGGTTAACACTGTCTGCTACTTTTCTTCGATGACCGAGTGAGCTCGGTTAACACTGTCTGCTACTTTTCTTCGATGACCGAGTGAGCTCGGTTAACACTGTCTGCTACTTTTCTTCGATGATCGAGTGAGCTCGGTTAACACTGTCTGCTACTTTTCTTCGATGACCAAGTCAACTCGGTAAATACTGACAACCTATCTCATATCCTTTGTTTACCGAGTGAGTTCGGTAAACACTGTCTTTCGGCAACAAATCCTTTGATTACCGAGTGAGCTCAGTAAACACTAAACTTCCTTTGTTTACCTTGCAAGCTCGGTAAACTCTGTCAACAACTGTACTTACCTTCTGAGCTCGGTAGACTCTGTCTGATGACTGATATGACATTTGTGTAACATCAAAGACAATCATGCAATTATCAATTGTATCCAACAATCTCCCTCTTTGGCATTGATGGCAACACAACATGTCATAGCAGAATGAAATTTGAAAACAAGTCCTTATCAGCACAATGTGTCATCAAAACAATTCTCCCTGTAAGATGATAGACTCTCCCTCTTTCAGTAATCTCCCTCTGTGAAGGAATTACATAAGAACTTTCTTTTTCACACAAATTTCAGAAAGATATGACAGTAAAGTAAATCTCTCCCTCTTTGACAACAAATGCCAAAGACAATAGAACTTAAATAAATTGTAATGTACCTTTAGTACTGATTCATATGCAAAGCTTCCAGATTTGACTGCATCAACAAATAGATTTTCATTTTGGTATGCGTTGATGCATCACTAAAACTTGTTTTTAGTGAATTTCGGATAGGGGTGTAACCCCTAACTTACCTTTGAGATACAAAAATGCATCCTTAGGTAGTGGCTTTGTGAATATGTCAGCAATTTGTTCCTTTGAATTGACATATTCCATTCTGATCTCCTTGTCTTGTACCAATTCTCTGACAAAATGATATTTGATTGCAATATGCTTGGTCTTAGAATGCATCACTAGATTTTTTGATATATTGATTGCACTAGTATTGTCACAGAACATAACAACTGGTTCTTTGATTTCCATCCTCATTCCTTGCAATAACTGCTTAAACCAAACAATATTTGAACAATTTACTGCTGCAGCAACATACTCTGCCTCTGCTGTAGATTGGGATGTACAATTCTGCTTTTTTCTTGTCCAAGAAACCAATCTCTTTCCAAGAAAGAATGCTCCTCCACTTGTGCTTTTCCTGTCATCAAGGTTTCCTGCCCAATCAGCATCAGTAAATACTTTCAAATCCAAATTACCTCCAAATTTATACCATAGCCCATAATCTTCAGTTCCTTTCAAATATCTCATTATTCTTTTGATTGCCATTATATGAGTTTCTCTTGGTTTTGCTGAAAATCTTGCTACAATACCGACTGCAAGGGCAATATCTAGCCTAGTATGTACTACACACTGCAACTTTCCAATCATAGATCTATACAGTGTTTGATCCACTTCTTTGGATTCATCTACCTTGGTAAGTTTCAATCCAGTACACATAGGGGTTCCAACTGGTTTACAATCCTCCATACCAAATTTTTTTAATATCTCCTTGATGTATTTTGACTGTGTGATGAAGATGCCATTCTTACTTTGTTGGATTTGAAGACCTACAAAGAATTTAATCTCACCAAACATAGACATCTCAAACTCCTTGTTCATTTGTTCTGAAAATTCTTTGCATAGATCATCATTGCCTGTGAAAATAGTGTCATCTACAAATATTTCTGCCAAAACAATCTTATTATCTGGACCTTCTTTTATATACAAGCTACTGTTATCATTAGTCCTTTGAAAACCAATCTGAATAAGATAGTTATGCAATCTTTCATACCATGCTCTAGGAGCTTGTTTTAGACCATACAGCGCCTTGTGTAATTTGCAGACCATGTTATTCTTATCTGGATCAACAAAACCTTCAGGTTGTTCAATGTAAACTTCTTCATCCAATATTCCATTGAGAAATGCTGACTTGACATCCATCTGATAAACTTTGAATCCTTTGTGAGCAGCATATGCAAGTAAGGTTCTTACACCTTCCAATCTTGCAACAGGAGCAAAGGTTTCTCCATAGTCTATACCTTCTTCTTGAGCATATCCTTTGCATACTAGTCTAGCTTTGTTTCTTGATACCTTGCCATCTTCATTTAGTTTATTTCTGAATACCCATTTTGTTCCAATCACATTCTTATCTTTGGGTCTAGATACAAGAGTCCATGTTTTGTTTTTCTCTATCTGTTCTATTTCTTCATTCATAGCCTCAATCCAACTATCATTTGCCAATGCATCTTTGATATTTCTGGGTTCAAAATCAGCAAGTAAACAAGTGCCTTTTAACTTACTTCTTGTCAGAGTTCCTTCAGATTTGTCTCCAATGATCTGATCTGGAGCATGATGCCTTCTGACATATTTAGCTAACACAGGTTCTTTACTTCTTGAATGAGTTTCATTGTTGTCCCTTTGTACTTCAGATTCTTGCTGTTCTGGCTCGGTAGATTTAGACTCGGTAGATACTTGCTTGGTAGAGTCTGAAAGTGACTCGGATTCTTTTAGCTCGGTAAAAACTTCTTGTGTCTCGGTTTGAACTTCCTACAACTCGGTCATTGATGACTCGGGAGTTGAGGATTCCTGATTAACTGGAGTACTTGGTATAGTATCAGGTTCAATGTAAATAAATCTTCTGTAGTCTTTAGGAACCTTCTTGCTTTCTTCTTCTGATTTCTCTGCAAACTCATCAACTTTCACATGTGCACTTTCTATGACCTTGTGAGTAGATAGATTTAAACATCTATATGCTTTGCTTTTACAAGAGTAACCTAGAAATATTCCTTCATCTCCTTTTACATCAAATTTACCTTTTCTAGATTCTTTCAGAATATAACATTTGCTTCCAAATACTTTCAGATAACTTACATTGGGTTTGTAGCCATACCATAATTCATAGGGAGTTTTGAATGAGTCCTTTTTCAGTTGTACTTGGTTTAAGGTATGAACTGCAGTGCTGATAGCTTCCTTCCAGTATTTGATAGCAATGTTCTTTTCAATCATTAGGGTCTTTGCACAATCCATAATGGATCTATTTCTTCTTTCAGCTATCCCATTTTGTTCTGGAGTTCCTGGTGCTGAAACTTGTCTTTGAATTCCTCTTTCAATGCAGAAGTTATTGAACTCATGTGAAATGAATTCACCACCTCTGTCTGACCTTAACCATTTCAATCTTTTCCCTGTTTCTTTTTCTACTCTTGCCAAGTACCATTTGAATTTCTCAAAAGCTTCTGATTTGTTCCTTAGATACATAACAGTCATCATTCTTGAGTAATCATCAACAAAAAGAATGAAGAACTTTTCTCCAGTATAACTTTCAATTCCAATGGGTCCACATAAATCAGTATGCACAATTTCTAATATATCTTCAGACTGATAGCTTTTACTTTTAAAACTAGTCTTTCCCATTTTTCCAATCTGACAATTCTTGCATAAACCGACCTCAGGTTTCTTTATATTAGGAATGCCTCTTACCTTTTTGAATTTTCTTATCTTCACTAGATTATCAAAATTGACATGACACAACCTCTTATGTCATAACCAACTTTCTTCAATTTGAGCAATAAAACATGAGCATTCACCAAGTTCTAGGTAGAACAAGTTACCTTTAGTTTGTGTGCCAGATCCTATCAGCTTTCCTTGCTCATTCAATAGTCTTTCCTTTCCATGCATGAATTCTACCTTAAATCCAGTATTGAGTAACTGTGCCACACTTAGCAAGTTATGTTTAAGACCTTCAACCCAATAGGCATTGTTGCATATAAGTTCTTTGGTTAGAGAGATTCTTCCTCTTCCTTTTATGAAACGAGGTTCATTATTACCAAACCTTACACTGCCACCATCATAATCTTCAAACTGATCAAACTTAGTTTTATCACCAGTCATATGATGAGAGCAACCACTGTCTATAATCCATGTATCATTCATACTTATATGAGAGATAAGAGCCATTTTATCTTCCTCATCGCTATCAGAATCATCTTTCACAGCAATATAAACAATTTCATCTTCACTATTATCAGAATCCTTAGAATTTTCAGCCATGAAACATGATTTCTTACCTTTGTTCTTGAATGATTTGTAATCTTTCTTTCTATTCCATTTATAACCCTTCTTTTCATCATTGTTCTGCTTGTTTGGGCACCTAGCTGCAATATGACCAATTTCTTCACATGAAAAACAGATTAGAGGAACTTTACCTTTATATTTTCCTCTGCCTCTGGAGTATTTCTTTGCCAGTAGAGCTTCAATTACTTCAAGATCACTGTCTGAACTTTGGTCTGATTCATCATCACTTTCTGACTCTGATTTCTTTTTGCCTTTATCTTTGAGTGAAAGTTTGGCCTCAAATGCTGATTCAGTGTTTTTGGAAGCTGGAACATAGTTGTCAAAATTGTCTAGTTCAAATGCGGTTAGTCTTCCAACTATAGCCTCCAAATTGATATTATGATTTGCTTCACACCTTCTTTCTTGAATTGCAGAAACTCTGATTGCATAGATGGGAAGCAAGGTTCTGAGAACTTTGCTTATAACCGTCTCTTCTTTGATATCACCTCCAGATGCCCTGATTGCACTGACACATGCTTTGATTCTATCAACATATTTTGCAATGTTTTCATCCTCTCTCATTCTCATTTGGTCAAATTGTCCTCTTAGACTTTCTGCTTTTGCTCTTTTCACATTGTCATCTCCTCCATAGATTTCTTTCAGCTTGTTCCACATGTCAAAAGCGGTTTGGCAATCCTTGATATCATCAAATTCTTCATAGCTTAGTGCAGATGCAATGTTACTATCATCATATTGTTATGAGTCTTCTTTTCAGCAATATCATTGACAGATAATGTGCCGGAAGGGTCTTTGTATTTTTCATCAAGATATTTCAGTCCTGTATCACCAATAGTAGCCAAATGAAGTTTCATCAATCCTTGCCATGCAGAGAAGTTATTTTTGTTGAGTCTTGGAATTTCTCTCTTGTAAGACATCTTGATCTTTGGCTTAGATCCTTGAAATCTTTTCCTGCAAGCACCAATAAGCTCTGATACCAATTGTTGGAAATGAGAATGGAGTAACTGAGAGGGGAGGGGTGAATCAGTTACTACAAAAAATTTTCCCACAAGTCCCTTAAGATGTCAAAGGAAATACTCATTGCTGATACTCATATAATCAAACTGAAAACACAAGAAACAAGAGACAAGAGACACCAGATTTAACGTGGAAACCCAATATGGGAAAAACCACCAATGTAACTAGTTACTATTTTTCACTCTTCTGAAGTGAGCCCTGTTAGGAGCCAACCTTGTTAAAGGTTACAAAACACACTGTTAGGTGCGACCTTGTTAGAGGATTTAATCACCCTGCTAGGAGTGGCCTTGCTAGAGGTCTTTAGATCAATTCAACTGAATTGCCACCTTGTTAGAGGATTTTACAAAAGGCTGTTAAACCCACTCTGTTAAGAGATTTGAAAACACTGTTACAATTGTTAGAAAGTAACAATGAGTGATCTGAAATAAATACAACTTATCTTTGCTGATACAGATATCTGTTCTGTTCCTCTGGATCCTCTCTGATCAAATGCAACTCTGCATCTCTGATCCTTCAAAAATTTGCTCTGACCTTCCTTATAATTCGCATATTAGATATTCAATCATATCTGCTAGCTTTTTCACATTCATACTTCCATACTTGAATTCACAACTTGATCCTTCATATATACCTTTCAGATTATCAAGTCGACTCAAATACAAGTTACAATTATAAATAATTGTGCTATAAGTCGGCTTCATACATTACATAAAGTAATTAACTTTAATTACTTAACCTTCGAGAAATCCTTCGCTAACCGACTTAACTCGATAAATACTGCACAGAAAATAATTCCTGTGTTAACCGACTGAGCTCGGTTAATACAGAGAATTTCGTGAAATCCTTCAGTCGCCGAGTGAACTCGGTAAACACCGATTTCTCCGACTTTCCTTTGATGACCGAGTGAGCTCGGTTAACACTGTCTGCTACTTTTCTTCGATGACCGAGTGAGCTCGGTTAACACTGTCTGCTACTTTTCTTCGATGACCGAGTGAGCTCGGTTAACACTGTCTGCTACTTTTCTTCGATGACCGAGTGAGCTCGGTTAACACTGTCTGCTACTTTTCTTCGATGACCGAGTCAACTCGGTAAATACTGACAACCTATCTCATATCCTTTGTTTACCGAGTGAGTTCGGTAAACACTTTCTTTCGACAACAAATCCTTTGATTACCGAGTGAGCTCGGTAAACACTGAACTTCCTTTGTTTACCTTGCAAGCTCGGTAAACTCTGTCAACAGCTATACTTACCTTCTGAGCTCGGTAGACTCTGTCTGATGACTGATATGACATTTGTGTAACATCAAAGACAATCATGCAATTATCAATTGTATCCAACATTTACAAGAATTTTGCATTGAGATAGACTTTGATTATTGTACAGGAGTTAGCATAGATTCTTCAAAAACTTTCATAATAATCCTCTGCATAATTCAAATTAAACATTAGTAACCCAAACATATAAATATATAACTGTAAACATTAATACATATCCCTAATTCAATCATATGTCAACACTTTAGAATAATATCATATTCCAACATCATTTTCTAAGAATCATTTGCATATGAAAATCATTTACAAATATGTATCATTCATTTTACTATAATCACTTCTCTAATTACAATATTTTCAAGAATAACTTAGCCACATTAATAATTCATATCATATGTATCATAACACTTTACACATACATTAATCAAGTTCCTACAAATGAGTCTAAGTCTATAATGATATGGGGTATTACATACTTCCCCCCTTGTCCTTGACTTCTTCCTAGAAGTCACCAATGTTTATGACAACATTCCCATCTTTAGATTGTTATTCACATCAATGATCTTTTTATTTAAATTGATTGACAATTTCTTTCACATTTATAATTTCATCTAGCATAAGTGCTTACTCTCACTAATTATAGGATTCAACTCATAACATCACTTAGAATAAAATAATGAGTATCACTAATATTTAATGTGTTATCTACATTCTAATCATTTTTGTACTTCTTTACTTTGAATTATATGATACTTAAATCACTTCAACACAATAATCACATAACATGGAATTGTTTATTATTAATCATAGAGAGGCTCTTCTTAATCATTATTCCATAAGTCATGTAATGTTTTCTAGTGAAAAAATTAAATATGATTACTTCTAAACAAATCATATTGTAGTCAAATTAATGGTCTTTCAAGTCCTTACTTGGATGGGACCTTACAGATATCATGGATAGCTTGGATACACAATTTAGTGGGAGCTTGTGATAGTGATGAGGTGGTAGTGCAAGATTAGCTCCTGGTTAGGTTTGTATCTTTTTGGTTTAGAGATCTTGGTTTCACTTGGTACTAATGCTTTGATTGTGTGAGTGTAGACCTGGGGGATCTTCATATAGGAGATGGATTTTATGATGTCATGAGTGAATTAGTATCATAGTTGAGTGGGAGTTTTTTGCATTGATATATTTATTGAGTGTTTGTAGATGTTGGAGGTTTGTCTTAGATCATGTTGTTGTAGAAGCATCTTTGACATTTGGATGGTGCATTTTTTTTCTTCATGGTGTGTAAAGATGGTTATACCTTGAGGACTCATGTGGTTCTTGGTTATCTTCATGGTGAGTGGAGATGATTCTTCATAGTATGTAGAGATGATTTTCTTCATGGTGTGTGGAGATGGTTGCATCTTGAGGACTTATATGGTTCTTGGTTATCTTCATGGTGAGTGGAGATGATTCTTCATGGTATGTGGAGATGGTTTTCTTCATGGTGTTTGGAGATGGTTGCATCTTGAGGACTCATGGGGTTCTTGGTTATCTTCATGGTGTGTGGAGGTGGTTCTTCATGGTATGTGGAGATGTTTTCTTCATGGTGTGTAGAGATGGTTTCATCTTGAGGACTCATGGAGGTCATGGTAGGAGTTTGGTTTATGCTTGCATTGACATGTTATCCTTGGTGTAAGGATGGTTTCATTATTATGTCATGGTATACTCTTGATATACATTTAGATTTTTAACATATTATGGTATGTTCATATGGAGCATGTTGCCTCTTTGGTTGAGATGGTTTAGATCTTGTTGTCATGTTTTTTGTTTTTGAGACCATGGTTGGAACTTTGACATTGATCTTAGTTTAGTATCTTAGTATTGAGTACATTGATCATTTCCTGGATACTTCATCATATTGCTATATTGCTTTTGGAGTTGGCATGGATTGATTGGTTACAAGTGTTCATGGATACTTAGAGATGGTAGTGATGTTGATTTCTCTTTGATTAGAGAAGTATGATGTTGGGATAGTTGTTTGGTTTCAGTAGGAAGTCCGAGGGACATTCAACTGATATGGACTTTAGAGGAGATTGTTCTTAGATGAGTCTCGGTTGGAGACTTGGATATCTTGATGAGCATTTTCATTCCCCACTCTTTCTCTACTTGGTGGTTCACTACTTGAGAAGTATAGCCCATTTTCTCTCACAGATGTATTATGTTTATACTTATCTTTCATGGATATGGATCTTGAGCTATGGCACATGAGTTATTTTGAAGGGTTCATTTGAGAGATGGTTAAGCATTGGTTATGTCCATGTGCATATGTTGTTGTTATTTTGATTGAGTTTGAGAGATAGTTTTATGTTGGGCATACTCCTTAGATTAGGAATGGTTATTCCTTAGTTTAGGGACAATTTATGAGTTTGATCTTCTTGTGAGAGGATTACATCTATGATTAGTTATATGGTATAGTTTGGGTGTTGTTGTGGCTTCTTGGTTGGGGTTTTTCGGAGGAGATCTTACTTGCACAGTTTACATTTAGAGGTGCATGTAGAAGGACATAATACACGTTATGATTTGCATGGTTTCTCTTTGGTCTTGGTCATCTTCCTAGATGTTTGGTTTCAATTACATTGGATTTGAGATTGGTTAGAGATTGTGATCACTGGTTTGTGCTCATGTATGTCATGTGAGAGATTGCATGGTTATTCCTTTATCTCTTTCCTTTGTTGGTTGTGGAGAACTTAGAGAGCATTAGAGACTTGTTATTAGAGTTGGTCTTGTAGGATATTTCTTTATGTATTATGGATGTCCTTGATACTACATGGATTCACTTCTATGAGATGTTGTGAGTGGATTGGTTATAGATTTGACATTATCTTTTGCAATGGGAGCTTCTCGGTGTATATGTGGCAAGTATTGCTCTTGAGGCTTGTGATTGCAGGTCATAAATTGGATATGTTCATGATGTGAGATTCACTTGGTATGTACCTTTGGAGGTATGGATAGCTATATGGGTTAGCACTTGTTGTGGGTATTATTTTAGTTATGAATATTTTACAACTATGGATACATATGATTACTTTTGAATCAGGTTTATGTGCTTGACATTTTAGTTGGTACATGATTTTACGATCTTCTAATATAATAGGTTGGGTGGCTTTTTCTTTGGATGACTTCTATGTATGTCTAGTGCTAGTGGCATAATATGAGGTAAGATCATTCATATTTGAGATGCTGGATAGTTTGATTTTGTTGTGGGTACCAAAATGAAACACGTGGTGTACTTCGATCCATGATGGTGGATGTGCTAGAAGGGATTGTTTCCTTGTTCATTAATGTGGCTATGAATTGACCCTATGCAATGTATACAAGAGGGAAATTTTTGAGATTATGTATGTTACACACATTGCATAATATTGTTATATTTTATTAGTTTATTTTATTATGTAATGTTGCACCTAGATGGACATGCAACGTGTAATGATTCCCATGGGATAGATTTGATGTGTTATATTATAACATTGTGATACTATTTGATGTAATTATTTGATATTAGGGAAACTAATTAAATTTTCAATATTAGATGTGGGGTCAATAGGTTAGGTATCAAATTGCTTTGGGACATGATTTTAACACATGTTTATGTAATACCACTTGGTTGTTTTGTGGGACTTTTTACTATATAAGAAAACACAAAGGTAGTTGTAGAGACAAGACGAGAAAGACAGAAAGGGAAAAAAGTAAGAGTTGAGCAAGACAATGCTTAATTAGCCAAGGAGCATTTCTGAAGGTTGGAAGTTTGGCATGGTATGTGTCGATTCATGGTTGCTCACATATATTGCTTAGTTGTGGCTATGGCTTTGAAGACTTTCATGGTTGTATTGTCATAGCGATTTTGTTAAATAATACATAGTGATAGATGCTTTTGGAGGCTAGGGTTTTTCCCTAGTGAAGGTTTCCCAGGGTATGTCTTGTGTCACATTTTTGTGGGTATGTTGTCTATTGTCTTGCATGTGGATTTTAATTGCATATTTATTTCAGATCAATTATGGATTATGTGGAAAATGTTTTATTTTTGTTGCAAGTTCCTTACAAGTTGTGGCTAAAGCATTTGTTAATGTGGGCAAACCATTACTAGCAACTATAAACATGTCATTATCCAAGATTGTTGAACCTAAATGTGTGTTTAAATGAGATTGATAATATAATCTCATATACATAGAAGACAAGCCAAACATGTACTAAATATAAAAAATAGATTATAATTTTATCTCAATTACATGCCTCTCTTTGGCTTTGAATATAATAGACTGTGTAACCATGAACCATTTTAAAACATTATAACTCTTTATCTTGTTCCAACAACCTATTTATTGCATACCTTTCTTTTAGCTTTGTAGTTGTCTAGCTATGTTGTATTTACCACTATTCCAAAAGGCTTCATCTTTATTCTTAAAGGGCTCATTTGGTTGTTGGAATAGGAATAGAAAAGTTGGAATACGTTTTCCATTTTCTGTTTGGTTCGTCACTTGGAATAGGGAATAGGAATACGTATTCCCATTTTGCCTCTAAAATGAGCTTATACTCATTCCAAAAAATAGTTGTTATTGGAATAGCCATTCCTATTCCCAATATTACATGCCTATTCTCCATTCCTATGCCCGCAACCAAATGGGCCCAAAAGGTGCTCAACTCAGGCAATGATAATAGACGGGTTATAAGATGTTCAAAATGTATTTTTCCTTTCTGTCAAGGAAGGTCCAATTTAGGAAATAACAAAATACATGAATTTGAAACTCATTACCCAGTACTTGAAGGAAGACTCTACCCAACTTACAAAATGGGTATTAAATTATTATTTAATATTTAATTAAAATTATCTACATCAATTGGCCAAAATAAAAAAGTGAGACTAACAACTAAGAGTACATTTTATTCAATTTTGGGTAGTCAACATTGTACTGACAACTTTGGTCATGTACCTAGGTAAAACTTCAAATAATTGCTAATTAGTAGGTTAGATTTTAAACTTCAAGTAATTGCTAATTAGTAGGTTAGATTTTAATCTTCAAATAATTGCTAATTAGTAGGTTAAACTTATCTCTCTATGTAGAGATAAGTATAAAATATGCATTGGGTAGAACTTTAAATAATTACCTACATACAAAATATGCAAATTTGAAATTGTTAGGTAGAACTTTAAATGATTGTTGCTACTAGTCTTTCTGAAATCTCCCAATACTAGTGCCCTTGTCAATCACCAATCAAAAAAGATTTAAAAAATAAAAAATGACCAAACTATTAATACAATTGTGATAGAGTATTAGTAAGTACATGTGTTTTCATGTTTTTGGGCTATTTAAACTTGTTTATGATATTATTATTAGGATTTAACTCTTTTCATATATTTGGACTCTTAACTCTTTTAAGAAGAAATTGATATCTATGACAAAACTATCACAATTATTGAAATTGAAACCTTTGAAACCTTTATCAGTTGCAAATTAATTTTCAATAATAGTCTAAGGGTCTAAAGCAAAGATTCCTGTACTAAAAAAAACACTAAGATAATCTTTTACTCATCAGCCACCAACAAACAATACTAAAATCAGACTAAAATTCTACAATCATCAACAATTGCTTCATCCATAACTTTTAGTCGTTTGATGATGATCACGTTCATTGCTTTGAAAATTTATTAGGTGAACAGAGTAGGCCTAGTACATTGTTCTGTTTCGGATAGCATGCTAGACAGATTTTCCGTTTATTTGTATTGATATTATTTTCCCTCTGGAATGTTGAAAAAACGAAAAAATAAATACATTTATATTATGCAGATTTGAGTTTTTGCAATCCCATTTAGAGATGGAAACCTTTAACAGATCTGAGTAAAACCGGCATAATTTTTTTGTAGGGAACGTGCATTCTTTTTTTGAGACCCAAAATATAGTCTTATAACATCCCATCCCTGAAATGCAATGTGTGTAATTTGTAGTATTGTTCAACAAAAAATATACGTTAGTGCAAGCATTTTATTAGAAGCATTTCTGTAGAAACGTAAATTGCAATCAATGTCTGGACCATACCTCCACCAGCAGCTGATGATTAAAAACCCAAATAACATTTTCTAATAAAGAAGGCATACCCAAAAAGCTTTTTTCTCAATTCAACAATAGAAAGGCACATGCAAAAACTCGATACAGTCCCAAATCAGACAACTTCGAAGATGGAAAACTTAATAACAGTAGAAGATAAGCTATTTAGCCTGAAACGCAGAAATTAATATATACGGCAGTTGTTTACAAGAATGTGGGGCAAACGGCCCATTTATTTCCTACAAGTCTAAGCAATCCAAATAATAAGAATACCCGATATGATGCTGCAACGTAGACGAAGAAAACCCTAAAGAAACAGACAAGATGATGTTACAGTGTAGAAGAAGAAGAAACCCTAACTATAGAGAAGCCTCAGCAGAAGAGGGAGGCAACGAGAGAAGCGGTAAAGAGAGCAGCAATGGAGGAGAGGGAAGACAATGAAGAAGAAGGTGCAGCTCCTCCTGCTTGGGGAACAGGGGATGGGCTCTCTGCTGCTTCTGCTGTTGCTGCATATGCTCCTCCTGCCATTGCCACCATCAAGACGCTCACCACCATGATAATCATCATCATCATACTTCTTGCTGCTGCCATTCTGCAATTGCACAGCTGAATTTAAGATCTCACTGTTGTTCTAATGGAGAAAAAACCCTAATGCCGAGATGGAGTATGGTTCTTGAAGGATTGAGAAACAATGAATGGGGTGATTTTGACGTGAGAGAGGGTTGTGAATATATATAGAAAAGGGTGTAAAGCGAAGGCCAACGGTCATGTGACAGCCACTGCCGTTGGGGGGTGTTTGCATGTAGTTGCCCATCTGTAATTTCGCCTTTTGTGGTGGAGAAGAACAATCATAGCCGCAGAAACAGCCTGTCTTCAGCCCCCCCATGGGACCCGCTGCTTGAAGCACATCACATGGGCCTCTCAACTTTTAGTCCACCTACTTTTGGGGTGGACGACTAGTAAGTTGAGGGAGTGTTACGGTTTACTTGTCATCATTTGACGCAATGGAAACATTCAAAGTAGACTGAAAGAATCAATGGCAATATTTGTGGACAGAGAAAAGATGCGAAAATGTAGATTTCCAAGTTTTTAGGAGAAAAACTGAAAGTAGAAGACAATGTGTTGAGTAGTGGCTAGCATGTGGTGGTTGAGGTGTCATATGAGAGTGGCATCAAAAGTAGAGAATGTAGGATACGTTGTGCACAAGCAGACTTTGAATTAGTTGGTGACGGTGTGAATGTGAGATATGATTTGTCTTGAGCAAAGGAAAAACTTCTTCTAGTACTCTTTGTATTTAAAAAAATAAATATTTATGAATGATTTTTAGGATACTTGCCAATAGATGAAGAAAATCAGCTTTCTAATTGGTAATGTATCTTATTTTTTAGTTGAGAGTATTTGCATGAGACTTTTTCGTGGTTACAAATAGATAAAAGGTCATTGAGATAGAATGACTTCTTTCTAAAGACATAAGTTTTCAATTCTATTTATCTACAATGTATTATGTTTTTTAAGAATATTTTTCTTTGTGTATTATCACGAAGACAAAATGAATAAGAAATAAATATCTATTCACAATCATTTTGTTAGCTTGGGTAGAAGATGCCTCATGAAGAACTTGAATTGTGATGAATCAAGTATTTATTCACAACTTTTATTTGAAAGCTACATGAGGAGATGTGGAGATTGAGTAAGCTACTAAATGCTCTGCATGTATAGGTATAATAGTATATCATTGAATACTCCACTTATGATATCAAATGTATGTCCATCTTTAGTTCCCCTCACTTGTTAAACATACTATTTTGCCTCTCCATCAAATTTGATGAATAGTCCGTTTCAATTAATAAAATTTACTAAGATTACAATTCACAAAAAAGAGGTCGGGGGATACAAGATCACCCCGCGAATGAGTTCCCACGGCTGAAGCCGAAAAAAACAACATGGCCTCATCAGCCATTTTGCCTCTCCATCAAATTTCACTTCATCCTCTCTACAATTTCATTATGTTGAGGGACGTAAATCATAAAAAATGCCACTATGACACAACTTTTTGCACCACTTAATAAAATATTACCAGTCAAATAGCATCAAAATTAAAGTAGCCCCCATAACATGGTGGTTTGATTGTTTGTGTGAGTTAATAGTGGAAGAACTTTAAATAGTCGAGATCAACATTCCTACACCATCATGTTCCCTCCTTAATAAGATGGTATTGTGAGTGGCATGAGGTCAATAGCCCTTTAAGTATTATAATTTTTTTAATAAATAAAATAAAACTTCCAATCAAATGATGTCAAATGAGCTAATTTGTTGGGATGGAACCTAAATAAAAATATTGTAAGAAACGTTTGTCACACTTAATGCATCCTATGAGACAACATTCATGTGGATAAGTGATCCATAAAGAGATTAATATAGTCATGACCAACCACAAATTAATTTTCCCAAGGTAACATTAGTATGGAAAAATATAATTATTTAATGAAACTCAGTGAGATTTTTGTTGAAATATCCCCTCAATGATTCCTCATAACTAGAAGGATTTCAAGGATATCTAAAAGTTTGAACATTTAGTGGAAAAATATTGGTAAAATATAACCACCAGAATCTTAAGCACTAGGAAGACTATTCGCCAAGATGACTGAGTAGCTCATTAGATTTAGTTGGCTTTTAATATATAGGTTTTCTACCACCCATAACAATATTTTCTTGATTTATTTGGTGGAGGTATGGTTCCAGCTTGGGCTCTAAGTAAAAGTAGACAATCCCTAATCTTATTGTTAGGGAATTGGCAATGACCTTAGACCTTAGGTATTTGGTAAACTAATGAAAGTATTTTTCTATAAAAATAACCATTTTCTTTCTTGACAATTTCCTCATACTTAGAAGTGAGGTCCATCTTCACACAAGGTATGATGATCATGTTGAGCTAAGAAGTTTTATAAGGATCTTGATAAATTGATCGATGAAGAACTTGGACAGTTTGTTGTGATAAGGCCTACAAGGAAATTGAAAGACTTGAACTTTCTAACCACACAAAGACTTAAAGGGATGCTTGTTTTAGAATCTTAAAGTAATGGATCCAATAAGGTAAAACAAATCACTAGCTTTTGAAGGTCATTAAAAGGGGCAAAGCATGTTTGATAATTTTTTTTTCAAAAAGACATAAGTTCTTATAAATGATTAATAGAAATTAATTTAAAAATATATTTTTAAAAAAAATATCTAACATAATATACAATAAGATTATATCTTTCATATTAATTGTAACATTTTTTAGCACATCATTAAGAAGAATAACTTCAAAGCTATAAAAAACAAAATCAAATATATGAAAAATTATTTTTATGAATGCTAATAAGAATATAGATATCTTATTAAGACAATGTGATGACAAACATAAATAAATGAATTGTTACAATTTAATTAGGTTAAAAAATCTCTTAATTTATAAAAAAATAAATTGAAAATTGGAGTGAATTTGAAAAAGAATTTAAAACGGGTCAAAAGAAAACAAGACCTTTCGAAAAGCTGCGTACCACCGTTGTTTATACGAGGACCTACTTGACAAGTTATGGATACCATTGTAACAGCTGTGAATGTAAACTGACAAATGATATTTCATTAATATGCAGTGGAATAATACAAATGTTTACATATACATCACGCGCTGATAGTCTGATTTCTGATTATCTCGAATGAGATAAGAGCATACTCTCTATATCAGAATATGTGCATAAGAAACTTATGGATCTGAGATCTATAGATTCTGAGACTTACAAAGACTGAAAGCTTAAAGCTTCTGACTCTTAGACTCCTTCTTCGACTCAACTAACTCTGCCAAGAATGAAGATTGAATCCCCTTTTATAGATGGAGGAGATCCATTTCGTGTTACAATTTTTTGACGTCCGACCATAAGGAATGGACACGTGTAAAGGTCGTTTGAGACAGAAGGAATCTACTACAGGGACACCACTAACTAAAGGCGGTGGGAAAAGATCACACCGACAACTTTATTACAACAGCATCTTTTTGACGAGAAGGGTAACTCAGCTGACGTCATTTTTACCAAGGCTGACGACCTTGTCTTAGTTTTGCTAACACAGGTTAAGATGCCTGCGTCAAGTGACAACCCCACTTGATGAGCGCTAGTACTGATGTGAACGTGGTGAACTGACTTCCCAGTTCATGCCTTCATCATCTTCAGACATGGGTCTGTGTTCATCATCTAGTTGCATGAGGCGTTCTTCCATGGATTCTTCTCTCCATAATATCCTTTGAGTTACACGGATAAAAGCCGTAGAGCTTGGAATGTCAGGAGTTCGGTCTTCAGGTATCGTTTCATATTGTTTAAACAACCAAAGGGGCTTTCTCTGGTTAACAAAGGAAGAGAGAGTCCGTAATTCAATTGTATCTTCTTGTGCTGGAGAAGGTCCGAACTTTGAAAAGGCACCAAGGGAAATTGGTGTCGGTGTTGCTGAAAGAAATTGCAGACGGAATAAATATCCATAGTTAATGGTCAGAGGATTTTGTAGATGGCTGTGTGGATATAGGCCAAAGAAGAAATCATCAAACAGGGTTAGATACTGGTATTGGCTTTGATGTTGATTAGGAATATGCGTATTTGTGGAAAACGCAATTGGCCATTCATAACTGGATGCATAAGTAGGAATTGGTCCTATAACAGCGGCAATTTCTGGATCGGCTTCTTGACATGGATATTTGATAATGAGGGCATTAGTAAGAAGCTGTCGGCTAGCTGCAAAATGATAAGCTCGAAGCTCATCGTATATTTGCTTAGTCAGCATCCTAGTATTTGGAATCCATCTGGTGTTACATACCATTGGGTAGGTGGATTTTCTTTCCATAATCATGCGAACATGTCGCTGATTAGTTGTTTGCTGTGCAGGTTCAGGTTGTGGAGCAACAGGAGGAGCTAAAGGTATGGCAACATATCTGTCAGGCTGTGGCAGTTGTTGTATGGTCTGGTCTCTGTGATCTTCAGCAAGCCTTCCTCGTTCTTCTTCATAACTCATGCGAACTTGATCATCATATATCTGTTGATTCGTCAAGTCAGGGGCAAAGTATGAGCTATTATACAAATTACATACAATATCCGGCAATGTCTGAGCAACTGGATTCGCTCGAGGACGGATATACTCCTGGTACTCTTGTTCTTCATTTAAGGCGTTGACGTGGTATCCTTCTCTGCTAAGAAAGTCTGCTAAAACATTCTTGACGCCTTCTACATATTCAGTCTCAAAATCAAATGTATCAAGGAATTGTGCCCATCGCAACAAGCGACCACGAGCAACCTTGTGTTTAGATTCCTTTTTGAAGAAACTTGCTAAATGCTTCAAATCACTTCGTAAAACAAAGGGCTTGTCACCAATAAATAACTGAAACTTAGTGAAAGCATGTATAACAGCAAGTAACTCTTTGTGTGTGCTATGATAGTTGAGTTCTGCACCTTTAAATGAGCCAGATTCATACCTGACTACTTCTTCTCGAATTTTACCTTCATGTAGAACTTCTTCAAGAAGTACAGCTCCCCATGCTTCATTAGAAGCATCTGTCTGGACAATCTTCTTACCATTTCCTGGGATTCTGAGAGGAGGAAGCTGCTGGCATTGATCCTTGATATTCTGGATTATCTGGTCATGTTGTTGAGTCCATGCTGGTGCATTCTTGCGCAGAAGCTTATTAAGCTCTTTTCTGGCTTCTGCTATCCTGTGGTAATATCCGGCTATATAGTTAACCATTCCAAGAAACCGTTGAAGGGTTTTCTTGTCTTTTACCTCTACTTTAGAGATGGCAGTCAAGAGATGGTTCTGCGGATATAATCGGCCATTAGGCTCGATTCTTGTCCCAATGAAGATGAGACTCTCAGTACACCATTGAAGCTTGGTTGGATTCAAACATAAACCATTACTTTGGCATATGCTCAGGAACTGCTTTAGATGAGTCATATGACTCTGGTAATCCTGACTAAAGATTAGAATGTCATCAATATAAGGTTGAATGAACTTGGCATATGGACTGAAGATCCTGTCCATGTGGCTCTGGAATATTGATGGTGCTGTCTTGATACCAAATGGTAGCACATTCCATTCGTATAAACCTTGAGGCACTGAAAAGGCTGTTTTGTATCGATCTTCTTCTTTTATTTGGATTTGCCAGAATCCTTTGGTCAGATCGAATTTACTAAAGATATTGCAACCTTGAAGTCTCTGCCAAATATAGTCCTTACTAGGAAGTGGATGTTGGTTGTTCTGGAGACATACATTCAAAGGCTTATAGTTTACAACCAATCTTTTTTCTGGGATGATATTACCATTTTCGTCCTGCTTGGGTACATACATTACATGGCAGGAGAATGGACTATTACTTGGCCTTATAATGGATTTGGCTAGAAGTTCTGTGATATCTTTATCACATAATACTTGTTCCTCTGGGGATAGGATAAAGTAGTTGGCTTTACTGGTAGGAAGCATTGGTTGATTATTTTCATTCACCTTGAGAGGGAGTGTACAGGTCATGTTGCGCTGATATTTGTTAAGATCTTTGGTAAGGGTAGTAGCGCTAAAATCTAACTGTATATTGGCTAATTCCCCCCGGGCGGCAAGAGACTGCGTGGTTAACCAGACACGCGATTGTGGCGGAATAGGTTTCGGCATAGAAGGGAATGATAATTTAGGGGAATATGCGCGAAACTCATTGATTTGGGATACGTGACCAAACTGAAAGTCGATGAAGGTACCTTGGTGTCCGATAGTGTAGGGCGACCATTGTTGCAGAGTATGGCTGCCAATGATGCAGTCATATTGGTCGACGGGAAACTGGAGAAAAGTAACAACACAAGTTTGCGAAGCAAACTGGATAGGGATATGTGCTTGGAAGCGTATTGGATTATTGGAATGGGTGACTGAATGTATACTGGTAGAAGTGGGAATCCAACAATCTAATGGAAAGGCTTCCTTTCGGGCGAGATTACAATCTGTGCCAGAATCTAAAAGAGCACATAGCTGGTATGGCTTTAACCCAGAAAGTTTAACAGTTAACAGAAATGCTGGGCAAGGATTTCTCATACCTTTCTGGTAACCGAATACTTGCTTCGGTTCTTCTTCTGTAGACTGCAGATGAGGGCTGGAATCTGTAGGTTCACTTATTGCTTCTTCAGGAATTGGTTCCTGAATTAATTCACTTTCCAGAAGCAATTTGTCGAAAGCAGTCAATGAACTACTGCTAGCTTCATATTCTTTTAGCTCAGTTTGAATTTGATGAATCTCTCGGAAGATATCGGCTTTTGCTTGATACAGAAAAGCCAATCTTTGAGACAACCATTCTTTGCGGGAGGTTTTGGCAAAGGCTTGTTGTCCTTGCTCATTATGCACATAGTCATGAGAACTAGATCTATAGCTTTGGCCTGGAGCATCAGGATCATATATAGGTAAGATTTCTTCTTGTTCTCGCAACAAGAGTTTATTCCGTTGCTCTTCCAAAGAGGCTAGTTCTTTCTTTATCTATTCAAACTGGTAAGGAGTCATGAACTCCTCTCTTCTTTTCAGTAACTGATTACTGCGAGCTTGTATTCTGTCTAGCTCTTGCTGAGGGGTCAATTTCAACCATTGAGGGTTGATTTGACTGAGGGATCGATGTCGATCTGTGAGACGATCAGCTCGGTGATACATATTACAATAGAAAGATATTTCTGGCTGATCATCTTCTGCTGGTGAGAAGAAATGATCACTTTCTTCTTTTGTGGATTCTGAGGCGATATGCAAGTGTCGCACTTGCATAATTTCTTCGTCACTGTCTGACGAACTTTCTTCAATGCAAAAGTCTTCAGAATCACTGGCATCTGAAACAATGGAGACTGGTTCATTCAACAGATTAGCAGATTGTAAAGCGCGAACGCGCTTACCTTTCTTGTCTCGATCTGGACATTTATTTGCAAAGTGTTCTCCTTTGCAGATGTAGCAGGTAGGCTTGAAATCTTTTCTCTTTATCTTGCCTTTTCTTCTCAGGAACACTTTTCTTCGTTTTCTGAATTTAGGCTTATCTTCATAAGACCTATGAGCTTTGTATTTCTTGAAAGACTTGGACTTTGATTTGTGCTTATCACAGCCATAAGAGGTAGATTGGCAGTGACAGAGTCCAGCTTTGAGGTAAGGGAGTACCTCTTTCTTTTTTTTGCGATTCTGCTTTTCGCTACAAAGATCGCTGTTGATCTCTTTTATAAATTGGCAAAGCTGCGGAAAGGTTACATCATTTATACTCATATCCGGAGTATTCATTATACTATACAAAATCTTTTCCCTATAGAAAGATTGCAATTGTAAGGGAAAACCATTAAGGAACGTGTTATACATCCAAACATTGTTATTAGTTTGGCCAGATCTATAGAAGTTGGTGTACTGATCGCTACAGTATTGATCTAGCTTACTCATATCACAGATCCTATTTTCTGTGAATTTTTTCAGTGCTGCACGCTGCTCATTATCATGCTGACCCACGAACATTCTGTAGAGAGCACTACTAACAGTAGTGACACCGGCATTGATGAGGTCATCCTTATAATCCGTTGGGAGACTGTCCCAAGCACTTCTTGCAATGCCTGTAAGGGCATTCAGACCTTTTCTTATAGCCTGATCTGGTGTCATGTTGGCGGCGTAGATGGCATTATCCATCCAGGTACGGAGTGCATCTAATGTTGCTTTATTCTTCACAGGGTCATAGCTGTGAAGAATAAAGCAACATTAGATGCACTCCGTACCTGGATGGATAATGCCATCTACGCCGCCAACATGACACCAGATCAGGCTATAAGAAAAGGTCTGAATGCCCTTACAGGCATTGCAAGAAGTGCTTGGGACAGTCTCCCAACGGATTATAAGGATGACCTCATCAATGCCGGTGTCACTACTGTTAGTAGTGCTCTCTACAGAATGTTCGTGGGTCAGCATGATAATGAGCAGCGTGCAGCACTGAAAAAATTCACAGAAAATAGGATCTGTGATATGAGTAAGCTAGATCAATACTGTAGCGATCAGTACACCAACTTCTATAGATCTGGCCAAACTAATAACAATGTTTGGATGTATAACACGTTCCTTAATGGTTTTCCCTTACAATTGCAATCTTTCTATAGGGAAAAGATTTTGTATAGTATAATGAATACTCCGGATATGAGTATAAATGATGTAACCTTTCCGCAGCTTTGCCAATTTATAAAAGAGATCAACAGCGATCTTTGTAGCGAAAAGAAGAATCGCAAAAAAAAGAAAGAGGTACTCCCTTACCTCAAAGCTGGACTCTGTCACTGCCAATCTACCTCTTATGGCTGTGATAAGCACAAATCAAAGTCCAAGTCTTTCAAGAAATACAAAGCTCATAGGTCTTATGAAGATAAGCCTAAATTCAGAAAACGAAGAAAAGTGTTCCTGAGAAGAAAAGGCAAGATAAAGAGAAAAGATTTCAAGCCTACCTGCTACATCTGCAAAGGAGAACACTTTGCAAATAAATGTCCAGATCGAGACAAGAAAGGTAAGCGCGTTCACGCTTTACAATCTGCTAATCTGTTGAATGAACCAGTCTCCATTGTTTCAGATGCCAGTGATTCTGAAGACTTTTGCATTGAAGAAAGTTCGTCAGACAGTGACGAAGAAATTATGCAAGTGCGACACTTGCATATCGCCTCAGAATCCACAGAAGAAGAAAGTGATCATTTCTTCTCACCAGCAGAAGATGATCAGTCAGAAATATCTTTCTATTGTAATATGTATCACCGAGCTGATCGTCTCACAGATCGACATCGATCCCTCAGTCAAATTAACCCTCAATGGTTGAAATTGACCCCTCAGCAAGAGCTAGACAGAATACAAGCTTGCAGTAATCAGTTACTGAAAAGAAGAGAGGAGTTCATGACTCCTTACCAGTTTGAACAGATAAAGAAAGAACTAGCCTCTTTGGAAGAGCAACGGAATAAACTCTTGTTGCGAGAACAAGAAGAAATCTTACCTATATATGATCCTGATGCTCCAGGCCAAAGCTACAGATCTAGTTCTCATGACTATGTGCATAATGAGCAAGGACAACAAGCCTTTGCCAAAACCTCCCGCAAAGAATGGTTGTCTCAAAGATTGGCTTTTCTGTATCAAGCAAAAGCCGATATCTTCCGAGAGATTCATCAAATTCAAACTGAGCTAAAAGAATATGAAGCTAGCAGTAGTTCATTGACTGCTTTCGACAAATTGCTTCTGGAAAGTGAATTAATTCAGGAACCAATTCCTGAAGAAGCAATAAGTGAACCTACAGATTCTAGCCCTCATCTGCAGTCTACAGAAGAAGAACCGAAGCAAGTATTCGGTTACCAGAAAGGTATGAGAAATCCTTGCCCAGCATTTCTGTTAACTATTAAACTTTCTGGGTTAAAGCCATACCAGCTATGTGCTCTTTTAGATTCTGGCGCAGATTGTAATCTCGCCCGAAAGGAAGCCTTTCCATTAGATTGTTGGATTCCCACTTCTACCAGTATACATTCAGTCACCCATTCCAATAATCCAATACGCTTCCAAGCACATATCCCTATCCAGTCTGCTTCGCAAACTTGTGTTGTTACTTTTCTCCAGTTTCCCGTCGACCAATATGACTGCATCATTGGCAGCCATACTCTGCAACAATGGTCGCCCTACACTATCGGACACCAAGGTACCTTCATCGACTTTCAGTTTGGTCGCGTATCCCAAATCAATGAGTTTCGCGCATATTCCCCTAAATTATCATTCCCTTCTATGCCGAAACCTATTCCGCCACAATCGCGTGTCTGGTTAACCACGCAGTCTCTTGCCGCCCGGGGGGAATTAGCCAATATACAGTCAGATTTTAGCGCTACTACCCTTACCAAAGATCTTAACAAATATCAGCGCAACATGACCTGTACACTCCCTCTCAAGGTGAATGAAAATAATCAACCAATGCTTCCTACCAGTAAAGCCAACTACTTTATCCTATCCCCAGAGGAACAAGTATTATGTGATAAAGATATCACAGAACTTCTAGCCAAATCCATTATAAGGCCAAGTAATAGCCCATTCTCCTGCCATGTAATGTATGTACCCAAGCAGGACGAAAATGGTAATATCATCCCAGAAAAAAGATTGGTTGTAAACTATAAGCCTTTGAATGTATGTCTCCAGAACAACCAACATCCACTTCCTAGTAAGGACTATATTTGGCAGAGACTTCAAGGTTGCAATATCTTTAGTAAATTCGATCTGACCAAAGGATTCTGGCAAATCCAAATAAAAGAAGAAGATCGATACAAAATAGCCTTTTCAGTGCCTCAAGGTTTATACGAATGGAATGTGCTACCATTTGGTATCAAGACAGCACCATCAATATTCCAGAGCCACATGGACAGGATCTTCAGTCCATATGCCAAGTTCATTCAACCTTATATTGATGACATTCTAATCTTTAGTCAGGATTACCAGAGTCATATGACTCATCTAAAGCAGTTCCTGAGCATATGCCAAAGTAATGGTTTATGTTTGAATCCAACCAAGCTTCAATGGTGTACTGAGAGTCTCATCTTCATTGGGACAAGAATCGAGCCTAATGGCCGATTATATCCGCAGAACCATCTCTTGACTGCCATCTCTAAAGTAGAGGTAAAAGACAAGAAAACCCTTCAACGGTTTCTTGGAATGGTTAACTATATAGCCGGATATTACCACAGGATAGCAGAAGCCAGAAAAGAGCTTAATAAGCTTCTGCGCAAGAATGCACCAGCATGGACTCAACAACATGACCAGATAATCCAGAATATCAAGGATCAATGCCAGCAGCTTCCTCCTCTCAGAATCCCAGGAAATGGTAAGAAGATTGTCCAGACAGATGCTTCTAATGAAGCATGGGGAGCTGTACTTCTTGAAGAAGTTCTACATGAAGGTAAAATTCGAGAAGAAGTAGTCAGGTATGAATCTGGCTCATTTAAAGGTGCAGAACTCAACTATCATAGCACACACAAAGAGTTACTTGCTGTTATACATGCTTTCACTAAGTTTCAGTTATTTATTGGTGACAAGCCCTTTGTTTTACGAAGTGATTTGAAGCATTTAGCAAGTTTCTTCAAAAAGGAATCTAAACACAAGGTTGCTCGTGGTCGCTTGTTGCGATGGGCACAATTCCTTGATACATTTGATTTTGAGACTGAATATGTAGAAGGCGTCAAGAATGTTTTAGCAGACTTTCTTAGCAGAGAAGGATACCATGTCAACGCCTTAAATGAAGAACAAGAGTACCAGGAGTATATCCGTCCTCGAGCGAATCCAGTTGCTTAGACATTGCCGGATATTGTATGTAATTTGTATAATAGCTCATACTTTGCCCCTGACTTGACGAATCAACAGATATATGATGATCAAGTTCGCATGAGTTATGAAGAAGAACGAGGAAGGCTTGCCGAAGATCACAGAGACCAGACCATACAACAACTGCCACAGCCTGACAGATATGTTGCCATACCTTTAGCTCCTCCTGTTGCTCCACAACCTGAACCTGCACAGCAAACAACTAATCAGCGACATGTTCGCATGATTATGGAAAGAAAATCCACCTACCCAATGGTATGTAACACCAGATGGATTCCAAATACTAGGATGCTGACTAAGCAAATATACGATGAGCTTCGAGCTTATCATTTTGCAGCTAGCCGACAGCTTCTTACTAATGCCCTCATTATCAAATATCCATGTCAAGAAGCCGATCCAGAAATTGCCGCTGTTATAGGACCAATTCCTACTTATGCATCCAGTTATGAATGGCCAATTGCGTTTTCCACAAATACGCATATTCCTAATCAACATCAAAGCCAATACCAGTATCTAACCCTGTTTGATGATTTCTTCTTTGGCCTATATCCACACAGCCATCTACAAAATCCTCTGACCATTAACTATGGATATTTATTCCGTCTGCAATTTCTTTCAGCAACACCGACACCAATTTCCCTTGGTGCCTTTTCAAAGTTCGGACCTTCTCCAGCACAAGAAGATACAATTGAATTACGGACTCTCTCTTCCTTTGTTAACCAGAGAAAGCCCCTTTGGTTGTTTAAACAATATGAAACGATACCTGAAGACCGAACTCCTGACATTCCAAGCTCTACGGCTTTTATCCGTGTAACTCAAAGGATATTATGGAGAGAAGAATCCATGGAAGAACGCCTCATGCAACTAGATGATGAACACAGACCCATGTCTGAAGATGATGAAGGCATGAACTGGGAAGTCAGTTCACCACGTTCACATCAGTACTAGCGCTCATCAAGTGGGGTTGTCACTTGACGCAAGCATCTTAACCTGTGTTAGCAAAACTAAGACAAGGTCGTCAGCCTTGGTAAAAATGACGTCAGCTGAGTTACCCTTCTCGTCAAAAAGATGCTGTTGTAATAAAGTTGTCGGTGTGATCTTTTCCCACCGCCTTTAGTTAGTGGTGTCCCTGTAGCAGATTCCTTCTGTCTCAAACGACCTTTACACGTGTCCATTCCTTATGGTCGGACGTCAAAAAATTGTAACATGAAATGGATCTCCTCCATCTATAAAAGGGGATTCAATCTTCATTCTTGGTAGAGTTAGTTGAGTCGAAGAAGGAGTCTAAGAGTCAGAAGCTTTAAGCTTTCAGTCTTTGTAAGTCTCAGAATCTATAGATCTCAGATCCATAAGTTTCTTATGCACATATTCTGATATAGAGAGTATGCTCTTATCTCATTCGAGATAATCAGAAATCAGACTATCAGCGCGTGATGTATATGTAAACATTTGTATTATTCCGCTGCATATTAATGAAATATCATTTGTCAGTTTACATTCACAGCTGCGTCTTAGCTCAGCTGGTAGAGCGCGTGGCTTTTAACCACGTGGTCGTGGGTTCGATTCCCACAGACGGCGAGTGCGTTACGGTGAATCAGTAATATATTTCAGCACAGTTTTTATACGGTACGGTGAATCGGTAATATATTCCAGCACAGTTTTATAGGGTACGGTGAATCGGTAATATATTCCAGCACAGTTTTATAGGGATTAACTTGTAAGAATTTATTTTGAGCAAGGGGCGCCAAAGTTCCTGCCTACATGATTTTATGGTTGATTGAAGTAAGTTTTGGTTAAAATATAATGTATTTAGTTTAATAAAATAACAAATAAATAGTAATGACAAATAAAATATTATAATGGTAAGCTAAATTAAATTACAGAGTATAGTCAGCATATTATTAAATTATATAACTGCAATGATATATATTAATTAAAATAGTAAAAGAATATATAAATAAATATTATAGTACCATGGTAAATTAAAATTAGATGACATCGTAAAGAATATTTATGATACCAAAGATATTTATGAACTAATTATACATAAGATATAGAGAAAATTATATAATTTTTTTAAAAGAGAGTTAAATTGATTAATTTTAATGATGAAATTGTTTGATATATCTTGTTTAAGCGATAAATTCATCTAATTGAAAATGTTGGACAATATTCTTAAGCTTAAATCTAATGCATAAAAATAAATAAACATAAATTAATTTAAAAATAACATTTATGTTTTAAAAAAACCAAACACACTAATCATAAATAAAGTTGATAATATACAAAGCTAAACAATTTGAACTTTATTAAAATTGATACAAAATTAGTATTATGTATTTTAAAGTATAAATTAAAAATATCAGTATAATAAAAATTATATATAAAAATAAAAAAATAAACAATAAATCTATTAAAAGCATTGGTTTAGATATGTCAAAATAAAAGAAACTAAATTCTAATTTAAACTTATATATAAATTAAAATAAAAATAAATATGAAATTAAGCTATATAAAAAATAATTTTTGAAAATTGACAATTTAAAAGAGTTAAAATGTCTATATTTGATTAAAATACTTATACTTGATTAAAATATCTATATTTAATAGCATTTTACAAATTACAAAAATAAACATCAATTAAAAGTGATTGTCTTTTAAAAAAAAAGTTTGTCCACTAGTCACAAATGTGGAAAAGATAAAATTGAAATTAATGCATTCATGACGTGTTAGGAAAATGATTTTTTCCTAATAAAATTTATCCACTTGTCACAAGAAAAGAAAAGATAAAGTTACAATTAATGCTTGCATTAATAGAGGTGTTGGAAAAAATAGATGTATTTTTGTTGAAGAAAATTGAATTTTTTCATTGCCTTTTTCATCATGAGCCAATAAGGTTTTCAAAAAATTGTATTTTTCAATTCCAAAAAATCATGCAAATTACAAAACCTTTTACAAACATTACTATATGAATGAAATCTAAAATTTGATTGGTGCAACTATTAATACAATGGACTAAGCGAAAGCATAAGTTACCTGCCGTAGGTAGGAACTAATAAAAAATGGTTATGCAGTAGACAGCTATATATAACCATATATAACAACTGACTTCACTTATAAATCATAACTTATAAATGAGCTCATAAATGAGCTAGTGGTTACTTTGTAGTTAAACCATTTAAATAAGATTTTATCAAAATGTATTATTTACATTTTTTTTTCTTAAATACTCAAATTTTATTAAATTGATAGTTGAAATCAATGAATACTATATTTAAAAATCATACTCTGCTTTTATTTTAATTACTTGTGTACATGCAAGAATGTAAGGTGCAGTCAAGTCCATAAAATTTGAGAATATCTACAAATGGAGTCTTAAAAGATGTTTCAAAGGTCTTTGGAGAGATTTTCCAAAGTGAGACTATTGCTTGGAGCACCATGTCTCCTAGCGATTAAAAAAATCAGTATGATGATGAGGATATGAAGTTGTTTCAAAACTTAATAGAGATAGGTAGATCTGGAATGCAATTATTGCATGAAAATTTTGAAAGTCTCTTAAGTTATATTAGATAAATGCACATGGTTTAAAACTAAACTCAATGATCTTTGTTGGTGTTCTTCTTGCATGTTCCAACACATGATATGGAAGTGCATGGAGGAATCTTTAAGGGATAGATATGAGGGACGATTGGTCTACCACTCATGGTTTTTTTACATTATCATGGATGGAAATGTAGAAAAAAGCATTGCATGAGTAAGACATCATGTTTGTAGCAACACACTTACCTACTTATATTTTATTTGAAGCTCATTACAAATCTATGTTGGTTCAAATTAAAAAGAAAAATTGCAAAGATAATAATATGACTAGAAACTAAATATGTAAAAGTTTCATATTAGATGGTTATATTTGTGTATATGAGATTAGTTAAAAATATATTTCATATAAATAAATAAATATACAAAATAAACTTTGTCAAATACAAATTACTTTATATAAATAAATAAAAATATATTTATAGTTTAATTTTTTTTTAATAAATATATTATAAAGTACATTTTTTTTTAATTACACTTTATAATTTTTGAATTTACATTTAGAGAACACCTATTTATTTATTATTAAAAACTAGTACAAATGTAAAAAAACAATTTACTTTCCAATTTCCAATCTTCCAATCTTCTGTTTTTCCATGTTGTAGTAAAAAATTCCAACTCCATTAAAAAATAAAATACAAAAGTAAAGAAGGCTCCAAAAAAACATAGTTGTAACAAAAGGTTCCAGAAAAAATAAACCTGTAAAGGTGCTAATTAATTCTTGTCAGCACTGTCTATTTATTTTCTTCAATTTTCTACTTGCAAAATTACACATAAACCTAAGGAAATTAGCAACAAAAAATCAAAAATTTGGAATTAACATACTAAAATTGATTTTTTAAATCTAACTTTAGAAAACTAAAATGTAGCATAAGTTTCTTTTACACAAACTAGTGCTCATGGGGCTAATGGGAACATTCCCTGCCTTATATAAGAGAGGGACTAATAATTTATTAATGATTTCAATTTTATAAACAATGACGAGTCCACCTCTAGCTCAAGCTGAAAATACATGACCTAGATCTCCTACTGCTAAGACTAACTAAAGCTGAAAATAAATTATATTTTGCTATGGGATTATTCATAATCTTCTCTTAAAAAGTAGAAGCCCCTAATTTTTATTAAGGGGGTGAAAAAGGGTGGGGTTAGAAATGGTTTTTTCCACTTGTGAAACATCTAAATTCTAGACTTTTAGTAAAAACATAATTTTAAAAGAAAGTTAAAATTTTGAATTATTTTTAATGTATACCTTCCTTAAATCTCAAAGCTAATTTTTGAGCTTGAATATACAACATAACTAATGGGACCACTAGCTTTAACATATTCCATAAAAAATAGCAAGAAATTTGAGCTCTATTTTATATTAAGCTCTATTTGTTGTTTTTTCTTAGGAAGGAGACTCTTCTCATTCTATTAATCATGAATTTTAAAACTTTGTTATGAAATGTTTAAGAGGGCTATCACCCCTCACCACAAATCTGAGGCTAAGAAGTCTATACTTAAGTGGAAACCTAGTGTTTTTTTTCTTTTTTTCTTTTGGCAAGAGGTTAAAATTAGTTTCCCTTGTTTAGATACGTTATTATTTAATGTGTGGAGAGATGCTACATTTTTCCATACATTACATAGTCATGGTGCAGTGGGGGCAAGGGTGATGTAATTGGATTGGCTTCATGAATCAATAGGTTTGTCACTAATAAAGGTGAAGATCCATCACACAATAGTGTTTGGGCTCTTACATTTTTTGATGGTCAACCTATTTGTTTATGTTATGTTTACACCCCTAACATTGCTAAAGAAGGGTGAGTTATTGAATGAGTGTCCAATCACCTACCTCATGTTGATTGGATTATTGGTGGATATTTTAACATGGTAGGAAACTACACATATTACAGTTGGCCCTTTCAAATTAATCTTAGGAATGAAGAATTTGATGCATGGTTGTTTTATCGAAACATTATGGGAGTGGTTGATCTTTTTCTTAATTAAAGTACTTATCATAAACCTAATTAGTTTGCTTGGACTAATTGTAGGCTAGGAGTCAATAGAAAACTTAACAAACTTGACAAGTTTTATGTCTCTCCTAATCTAAAAGTGGTTCAAGAGGACTATGAAAAATTATGTGAGGGTAGAATATTCTACTACTCTTTCATATTACTTCTCTATCATTTGTATTGATAGTAAGGAAAACTCCGAGGTTTCAAATTTAGAACTCTCCTTTAAGCTTAATGTTTCTCATATGAAAAACCCCTCTTGTGTTGATGCATTCATTGGAATTTGGAATTTTATTCCTAAGCCCAAAAAAGAGGAGTCATATAGCCCTTGGTGGCAACTCAACATAGCAAGTGACTTCCACTCTATTTTAGAGGAAGCCCCTTTCCATGGGACCCCAACCTAAGGAGGTTAACAATCTTGATAGTTTGATGAAGTGTGTCACTTTGTTATTTTTCCTTAGGAAGGAGACTCTTCTTACTCTATTGATCATGAATTTTAAAACTTTGTTATGAAATGTTTAAGAGGGCTATCACCCCTCACTGCAAATCTAAGGCTAAGAAGTCTATAGTCTATTGGAAACTTGGTGTTGTTTTGTTTTTTTTGGCAAGAGGTTAAAATTAGTTTCCCTTGATTGGATACATTATTATTTAATATGTGGAGAGATGTTACCTTTTTCCATACATTACATAGTGATGGTGGGGTGGGGGGCAAAGGTGATGTAATTGGATTGTCTTCATGAATAAATAAGTTTGTCATTGATAAAGGTGAAGATCCATCACACAATAGTGTGTGGGCTCTTACCTTTTTTGATGGTCAATCTATTTTTTTTTGTTATGTTTACACCCCTAACATTTCTAAAGAAAGGTGAGTTATTGAATGGGTGTCCAATCACCTACCACATATTGATTAGATTATTGGTGGATATTTTAACATGGTAGAAAACCACACTCATTACAGTTGGCCCTTTCAAATTAAACTTAGCAATGAAGAATTTGATGCATGGTTGTTTTTTTGGAACATTATGGGAGTGGTTGATCCTTTTTTTAATTAAAGCACTTATCATAAACCTAATTGGTTTTCTTGGACTAATTGTAGGCTAGGAGTCAATAGAAAACTTAGTGGGTGGTCCAAGATGACCATGAAAAATTATGCGTGGGTAGAATATTCTCCTACTCTTTCAAATTACTTCCCTATCATTTGTATTGTTAGTAAGGAAAACTCCAAGGTTTCAAATTTAGAACTCCCATTTTAAATCTTAATGTTTCTCATATGAAAAATCCCTCTGTGTTGATGCATTCGTGGGCATTTGGAATTCTATTTGTAAGCTCGAAAAAGAGGAGTCATATAGCCCTTGGTGGCAACTTGTTATTTGTAAATGTGTTGAATTTATACACTCCTATGGTAGAATATTAGCATAGCAACATAAAAGAAAAGAAAAATCATTATCAAGGAAACTTCTTTGGCATAGAAAAATGTTAAATGATAATCCACACAACTTAGCTACCATTGCCTCTGTTGAAACTCAAATTCATAGCTTGGATCATTATAAGGGACAATAAGCTTAAATATGTGCTTAGCTACATTGGCTTAAAGAAGGAAACAAAGGTTCTAAGTATTTCTTTCAGTATTTAAAGTATAAGCATAAACATGAGTTAATTGGTCCCATTTATGATGAGGATGGACATATTCATACTAATCAAGATGAAACTAAGAAAATGTTTCAATCTTTTATATGAAAAATTATTCACTAAAGATTTGCATCACCAAGATGTGTAACTAATTTTATAAGATACTTTTTAGGATATTGTACGTCTCTAGGAAAGTGGATCAAGAATTTAGTCATTTTCTTATAGTAACCTTTTCATCAAGGATCTAGAATGTGCTATTTTTTTCTTGGCACCTAATAAAAGCTCTAGGATTGATGGGTTCTCAATTTTCTTATATGAGACCTTATGTCATCATATCAAGTATCATGTCTATTTGGTCTACTTGGAAGCTATTAATGTCAGTTCCTTGGGTCTAGAGATCAACATAGGCTTAATTAAGCTCCTTCCAAAAGGGAAATATACAGATTTCATCTTTGGGTGGTTTCCTATCACTTTACTAAATAGTTTTTATAAGATTATTGCTAAATCCTTAGCCACTAGGATTAAACTAATAACTAAAATAACAGTAAGACCTAAGAAAATTTGATTTCTTGTTGGAAGATTTATTTTGTAGAACTTGATATTGGCATAGGAAATGAGTAAATAGGGTCAACAATCCAAGCAAAATACTTTGCTGGTTAAAGTGGATTTTGATAAAGCCTACGATAGAGTGTGTTAGTGTTTTATTTTAAAGATGTTGCAATGGTTGGATTCTAGTCCAAGAATTTGTAAACATATTCAAACTCTCTTTTATAATGCCAATACAATTTTGAGAATGAATAGCTCATTGTTTAACCCATTTCCTCTACAATACTCAATCAAACAAGGTTGTCCATTATCTCCATTTCTTTATGTTTTAGTTGCAGATGTTCTTGGCAATATTTTGCAAAAACATAATCAATTGGGGCTAATTAAAGACATCATAGTTTCTAATAATTCAATTGTGTAAAATACATTTTGTTGGTGATAGCTTGTTGTTTTTGCAAAATTCTAAAACAAAAAGTAATAATATTCTAGAAGCCTTGGATTTTTACTACTTAGTTTTAGGTTCACACCTAGCTCATAATAGGACAAAAAATTGCCAATACAACCTAATCTAGCACCTATTTGGATCGCTCAATAGTGGAATCAAGTCAAACATGGCCAAATTACATAATACTCCCCTTTTGATTGAGAGTTTCTTTCCATGATATGTGGAATTGGTTCCTCATAAAATTGAAGAGAAATTTTTTAATCACAGTAATAAGTTTCTTGTATTAGCTAGTAAAGTGCAAGTTATGAATTAGATCTTTTCAACCTCTAATGTCTATTAATATCTTGTTGGTTGCCATTTGAAAAATACTACGAGGACCTTACCAAATCAGTTTGATAATTTTTTTGGACAAATTGGGATAGTTAAATGGTATTATGATCTTCCTCTTGAATTCATTGTATTCAACAAAAACATTAAGGGGACTAGAGGTTTTTTCACTCCCATAATAAAGAATTATGTCACCTACCAGTGTCAAAAAGATGAGTGAAGTTGAACATAGTAATCAAGTCACTATACTTCACGAGAAATTAATGAAGTGATAAGTGTATAGTTATTACAAAGCTCAATACTCATTGAATTATTCTATACCCGCCAAGGAGAAGACTTCATAGATCCAAGTAGAGATCAAAGAACAAAGACACAATCGAGTGATAGCATATAGAACATAGTATTTACCAAGTGGAATAGAGGCTACATATAAGTTTGATTTGGCACAAAATCTTGTATGAAATGATCAAATAGAGAGGGAAACTTTGTTCATGCAGTTCAAGGAAAAGATTTGAAAATATTTCTTGAAGAATGTGATTTAATTTACTTATGATTTCAAGATAGAAAAGACCAATAAAAATGAAAATCTTCTATGAAATGATCATACGGAGAGGGAAACTTTGTTCGTGCAGTTCAAGGAAAAGATTTGAAAATATATCTTGAAGAATGTGATTTAATTTACTTACGATTTCAAGATAGAAAAGACCAATAAAAATGTGGAAAATAAAAACATGAAATGATGGACTATTCTAGAGATTCCTAAACCCTAATTCAGTCAAAAATTAAAGAGGCAAAAGGGAACTATAAAAGGACCTAACTAGAATAGAGTTTTGATGTTGTTAAGAGGAGTTTTGAAGCAAGAAAGAAAATTTTATGAAAGAGGAGAGTGTTGAGTATATCAGAGATCAGAGATTCAAGTAGAGGAAAGAGGAATTGAATATTAGTCATAGGAGGTGATAAAAAGTAGAGAAAAAGTGAGATTTGATCAAGAAAAGTAAGTTTCTATCATAAAAATCATTTGTAGCTACTTTCTAATCATTGTGATAGTCAACTAAATCCTTGAAGAAGGTAAACCTTACACTCTTTTATGTAAATTTCTTAATAGAGTAAGTCACCAAAAGTGACAAAACATTGTAACCCTAACAAGGCATCCTCTTACTACATTAGTGATGGATTTGTGGGTACCATCCCTACAACAATTTTCCCTCTAACCAAGGGTTTTTGCATGACCAAATACTTGTTTCATGTGTCATGTGTTTATGTTTATGATTTTATGGTTGATGCATGTTAGATTAGATAAGCTATTCCATTTACTAGTATTGTGGTAAATGTTAAGTGATTACATACCGATTCACACCCCCCCCCCCCCCCCCCGCCCCCCCCTCCCTCTCCTCCCCTCGTAGCATCCTACCTTTCCTAATATTTCAATAGCTTTTCAATATCAACCCTTAAGGATTTTTTTTATCTACCAAATGGGTAATAAGAGCTAGACATCCATGTGATCTAAACAATGGAAAATCTTGGCAAAGAATAGAATTGCTCTAGTTGACATGAATTAAAAATGACAATTGAAAAAATTCTACTTGCCTCATTTTTCTAACTTAAAGCTTCTCCTCCTTTTTAATCCATTTCGAAGGCATGAAAGGTTTTTGGTTCCTATTTGAAGTAGAGAGATAATCCACTACAACATGGTTTTTAAAAATTTCTAATCTACTTATTTGGTGGAATCATCATATACAATACTAATGAACGGTTTTGGTTGTAGCTTTTCCTAAATAGGTTAATCGTCTTTTTAAGAAATGGGTAAAGCAATTTAATGACCTTTGGGACTTCACATGTCTTAACTTGACTAGTTGATAGTTTACCAAGAACGTATTTAATCTAAATAAAAAGGTGTTTTTAGTTTTTCTTATGTCCTTAGTTTCTAAGGAGCTAAAAATGAAGATGTCTACACTTTTACCATGTAGAATCATCAAGGATCTCTTATGGATGGAAAGATTCACATTTTTGGGCATTCCTTGAAAAGAGGTTTTCTTGCAAATTTTTCCCTCCATGAGGTTAAATGAAAGACTTAATATTAAATGGGGTTGCAAATTTAAGGAAAGGGAATGGAGGGGGTTGAGTGGTCAAATCTTGCATTTGAAGGCTAAGGCTAAGGCTTAGATTCTATATTGGAAGATGGTTATTCAAAAACTGCATGTAGGGGATAAATTAAAATTTTTGATTTCACAATCAATTAAATGCCCTTTTTATTAGCATATTGAAAGCTTAAAGCACATTTTAGAGGATTGTCTTAGAGCTAGAAAGAAATGGAAGTTTAGTTTTACTCATTTCCCAACCATTTTTTAGCATGCCTTGAGATGGAAAGGAGTTATTTTTGGAATTGGTCTTCATAAAAATATGATGTAAATTCTGTGAGATAATATATTTTATTGTACATATGTAAAAGTGGATTTTTTTTTTCTATGTTTTTAATTCATTTTATGCATTTGGAAGTATATAATCTAATGTTTTACTTTGAAGTTTTGTTCTAACTAATTTTCTAACTTGTTTTTGCGATTGCATGAAGTAGAGATGAAAAATGACCCACAACTCCACAAGTTTCTAAAGTTCCAAACTTGATGTTGTCCATATCATGTCCTTTTTTAGCGGCAAGGTTGTATTTTTTTATGTCATTTGATCAGCTAGTCTCTTTGTATTACTTCAACTATTGCATATATTGTTATTATAATTATTTTCTATGTAATTCCTTTAGACTACCACATTTGTTATGTTTGTAATTTTCAGTTTTGATTGCTTAAAAAAATAAAACTATTTTAGTATTGTAGATCAAAAGATTCCATTCTTCTAAATTTATTAAATTACAATTATAAATATACTTGAATTAGGATAATAAATTGAGTCTCTAAGTTTAAGTGTGCTTAAATTAGACTATTAGGATGTTTGTATTTTGGACACTTCATCTTGTGAGTATCGCCAAGATGTAATGAACTTATTATGTTTACCACCCATTCTCATGAGAAGTAGATCAATGAGCTTGAGTAAAAAATTACACATTTAAATATGATAGAGAAGTTTTTTTAGTTTCATTCTGATTAAAAATAGATTGATGGATTTGAGTCAAAATAATACACATTCAATTATGAAAGACAATTTTTTTTGGTTTCCATCTTCAAAATTATATATTACATTAAATTTGATTGGGCAATGAGTTGAGATTAATAATATATTATATTAAATATACAAATTTAAAATTAAATCTAGATAGTTTGTAGATTGTCACATAAATGATTTAAGTAGGTATGTCAAATTTGTTGAGATTATGTGTGTCACACACATTTTATAATATTTTATATTGTATTAATTTATATTATTATGTAATGTTGCACCTAGGAGCACCTAGATGAACATGCAACATGGAGAGATTCCCATAGAATATCCTTGATGAGTTGTATTGGAACATTCTGATAATATTTTCGATGCAATTATTTACTATTGGAGAAAAATAAATTAAATGCCCAATATTAACTGTGGGTCAATGGGGTTTTGGTATCACATGGTTTATGTAATACCACTTGGTGGTTTTGTGGGACTTTTCTACTAATAAAGAAACAATAAGTGTAGTTGTAGAGGAAAAAGACAAAGAAAGAAAAGTTGAGCAAGACAAGGTGAGATAGGTTAACCAAGGGAGCATTTGTGAAGGTTGGAAGCATGGCATGGGATGTGAAGGTTCAAGCTTGTTCACATAGATTTCTTTGTTGTGGGTGTGGATTTGAAGGCTTCCATGATTGTATTAAAATGACATTTTGTTGAATAATACATGGCGATGGATCTTTTTGGAGGTTGGGCTTGATGCACAAATGGTTGGAAATTAGGGCCAAGGGTGACCTTACAGTCCAAACACCTTTCTAAGTAAACACAATAAAAGAAAATAGTAGAGAACAATACCAAGGAGAGAAGAAACAACAATATCTTCATTGACTCATCAAATTGTCTGCAAACTTGTCTAACTATGAGGTCTTCTAGGTTGCAGCCAACAAAATGATTACAAATTAAAAGATCCATGACCGAGGTACAAATTCTGATTCTAAATTCACTTCTCTATGATTATTCACATTTCTTTCCAAATTCTCTAAGCCCTAGTTGACCTAAGCCTAGACAACTCTACTTATACTTGCCAAAATAGATTACAAAATATTCTAGATCTTTACAATAGAGAAGGTTGACCTTATAATAATATCCACACATCCCAATGTATGATCCTTACATTAAATTCATGACTTAAATTAAATAAACAAGTTGGCTCTCACTAAGAACCAATCATAGAAAAACTTGGTCAAAGAAGAAACCGAGCATCAACAAACTAGTGAGCTCACATGCCACATGAAGGAACTCGACAACAACATAACTCAACCAAAGATAGAACTCAATTATAACAAGGAACTCAACCAAAGTTGGAACTCAATAATCACTGCACTCGACCAATACTAGAACTTGACAATAAGTAACAAAATTCCAAAGATGAGCAGGATAGAAATGCAACTCAAGATGCTCCTATATTAGACAAGCGAAGTTGAAAGGAATGATTCTCATGAATCATTGAGGTGTCACAACCCAAGATGAATCCAACTTAGACTGAGAAATTTATGTAACATCTTCCATTGGTCTATTCTTCCACTTCATTGAATATTCATAGTAATGTTTTCCTCTTGTGCTCTTATCAACTCTTTGATCCAATATCTATTCAACCTCTTCAATTTTCTTCTTAAGATAATCATTTAGTACAACAACTCCATCATTTGAATCATGATACTTATTCAAATCAGCAACATTTACTATAGGAGATATATCCATGTCATCAGGTAAGTCAAGTTCATAAGCATTACCACTGTCAAACTTCCTCAAGATCTTACAAGGTCTAAACTTCTTCATTTTCAGCTTATTGTATGTTCCAACAAGAAATCCACCTTTCTTCAAATGAACAATCACTTGCTCACCAACTTTAAAAACATGATGTCTTCTAGACTTTTTTGCATTCTCCTTATAATATGATAAATGGGAATAACACATGCCCAAGCCATAACCCAGTTAAATTGGTCTACTTGCTAATTAGCTAGGTATTGAAGTTAATTTGGGCATCACTATAGAGATATTGAAGATTGTGGGTTATGGATTATAAACAAAAAAGATATGAAAAAATGACATTAATCATTCCCCATTTGTATGTTTCTAAACAGGGAGATCTCGGTACAACATAAAAACAATAAAACTCACTCAATAGGTTGTTATGCCCTCATAATATCTACATCTCGTTGTCATGTTGTTGTGATCTTTGTATATGTATGTATGTATGTATTTATATACATATACACATATGTATTTGTGTGTGTGTGTGTATAAACAAAGATATCTTGGCACAATAGAAAAATAATAAAACTCAGTCAACAAGTAGCATGACCATAGATGCAATGGAAACACCTATTGGTAAGTAGATTCCTCTTTCTCTCTTTTATTTTTTATGTGTTTATTTATGTTGAACTATTATTTCTTAGGGGGCATTTTCTAATATTTGATTTATTTTATGCACAAGGTGATGACAACATTCCTGGATGTACCTGTGTGATGAATTACCTATGAGAAATGAAGATGGACTTCTTTTGAGAGTAGGAGGAGACAATGAGGACATTCTAGGTACTTTAAAGATTGATCCTTTCTTAAAGATTTTAGACATTAATAGGGAATTTAGATATTGGGTGGGGTGGGGGGGGGGGGGGGGGATAGCAAACGAGCTTCCACCTTCATGTGTTTTCCCCTAATTAGTAGAGAATATTAAACTATTCTCAAAACCAAGTGAAGCTCAACAATAACCTATGATTGTATGACAACTAATTGTGTGAATCTCTTGGTTTCAAGCAATGCAGAAGGATTCCATAGTTCAAAATGCAATGTCAATTCATATTCATATGACATTAGGTAGAGCTGAAAACTGCAATAGGTTTGTATTTTCATTAGAGGTCTTTAATTAGGTATTTTAAGTTACAGACCATCATAAAAATTGTTCATGATGATGGTCTATAATTTTCAAAACTTAATCGATCTATTAAATACATGTAATTGTGTTGCATTTTTTTAGCTCTACCTATTGTCCATGCATAAAGAGTGCAGTTGCATGTGCATTCTCAATTTAGAGTGGCAAAATCTTATTTTGGATGTGACAAAAAAATGACATGCACCAGAAGATGGGAAAGTGATGTCACTTTTACAAGTCTGGAACCTTTTTTTGTACTTTAAACATTGGTCATTTCTTAAAGATTTTAGATGTTAATGAGGAATTTAGATGATGGAGGAGGGGGGGAATGAGCTTCTACCTTCACGTGGTTGGCCCTGATTAGTAGAGAATATTAAAATATTCTCGAAACCAAGTGAATCTCAACATTAACCTATGATTGCATCATAGCTATTCAATGTTTTCTACCAATTTTTTTTATTAATACAACATGATTTAACAATTACGATAGCTAGTCATCAATCCCACAACATTCTTGCCACATGCCTTTCCCAATTATGATGGAGGCTTCCTATGGCTTGATGTTGAATCCATATCATTTTTGTTACATAGACGTCACAATTGTGATAATGTCTTTGACATATTTCCATCACAATTCTTATCGTGAAAATGAATGGTTTGCTAGAATGATAGCCCAATTTATGACACTTGTAGGCATCACAATTATGATGGTAACCCTTGTCGTCACAACTTACGATAGCAAAAGTTTGATGCTCATCTGATAGAAGCCGATTCAGATTGATGTTAGTGGGGCAACGGGTTATTGTCATAATTGTGACGACCCACCATTGCACTCTGGGCCCAAATGTAGTAGTGACATAAACCATGTGCTACCAACCCTCCCTCCCTCCCCATTGACCCACATTTAATATTTTTCCAATATTAAATAACTACATCAAATATTATCACAACGATACAATACAACTCATCAAGGATGTTCCATTAGAATCTCTACATGTTGCTCACCCATCTAGGTGTAACATTACATAATAAAATAATATAATTTATAATATAAAAAATATTATGGAATGTGTACAACACATATAATCTCAACTTTATTGAACTACAACAATTATTTCTCTTGTAATCTATCTAATCAATTAGATATTAATTCTATTAGCTGACCCTTCCAAAGGTAGCCACTTTAGTCATGTTTGGGATTAGTTGCTCTTTGTAGTAGCCAACTTCTTGGAAAATTCAACCTAGGGTGGAACACACTCACTCATCATATGTGCAAGGGCATAAATCTAGGCAGGTTGTGCATGCTTGGCTTGTCAACTGGTGCAGACTAGTAGTTAAGGTTGGTTAGCTAGTGTAGGAAATGTGAGTCATGGAGCTTGTTCAAGGTAAGGTCATTCAATGTGGTCAAAGCTAGTCACTTGACTTGGGAAAAAAGTCGATCAATGTTGCTAGTCATTAGTCACAGGTCATCTATAATGAATGACATTATTCCTTGAAGTAGATGGGTGGAGTGGTAGATATATACTTGTTAATGAGTTGAACAACCATTAATTATAATAGTGAATATTCTATTTTAAAACATATAAAAATAAAATTAATTCAATTTAAGAAATGTTGGAAGTTGATAAGTAGGAGTTAATTTCCATAGCAAGTCAAATTGTGATATTGCTATCGGGATTTAACTGTGTGATTTTTGAGTCAAACTCATTGACCCATGTTTCATGAGTAGTGATTCAACATGAATCCATCTCTCATGAGAATAAATGGAACACTTAGCACTCATTGGATCTAGGTGATGCTCATAGGGGTGAAGCACTGGGACTTCATGAGAGGTCACCCATCCCAATACTACTCCAGCCTGAGCGCGCTTAACTACAAAGTTTCCTCCATGGTTAAACCCAAAGCTTGCAACCCCATTTGCAAAACCTTCACCAAGTGTTGTGCCATATGAACCATTAATTATAAATCCCCTTAAGCTCATCAATTGATAAGTAGGAGTTAATTTCCATAGCAAGTCAAATTGTGATATTGCTATCAGGGTTTAACTGTGTGATTTTTGAGTCAAACTCATTGACCCATGTTTCATGAGTATTCATTAAACATGAATCCATCTCTCATGAGAATAAATGGAACACTTAGCACTCATTGGATCTAGGTGATGCTCATAGGGGTGAAGCACTGTGGCTTCCTGGGAGGTCACCCATCCCAATACTACTCCAGCTTGAGCACGCTTAACTATGGAGTTTCCTCCATGGTTAAACCCAAAGTTTGCAACCCCATTTGACTCAAAAATCACATAGTTAAATCCTGATAGCAATATCACAGTTTGACTTGCTGTGGAAATTAACTCCTACTTATCAATTGATGAGCTTAAGGGGATTTCTAATGAATGGTTCATAAGGCACAACACTTGGTGAAGGTTTTGTAAATGGGGTTGCAAGCTTTGGGTTTAACCATGGAGGAAACTTTGTAGTTAAGCATGCTCAGGCTAGAGTAGTACTGGGATGGGTGACCTCCCAAGAAGTCTTAGTGCTTCACCCCTGTGAGCATCACCTAGATCCAATGAGTGCTAACTGTTCCATTTATTCTCATGAGAGATGGATTCATGTTGAATCACTACTCATGAAACATGGGTCAATGAGTTTGACTCAAAAATCACATAGTTAAATCCTAATAGCAATATCACAATGTTGGAAGTGATTATTTTTCTTATTAGATTTCTATTTAACCTCTTTAATTGTGGCATCCTTCAACTTAAAAATCCAAATTTTTATCCCCATTAAAGTTTTAATATTATAGTAAGGGTATGTGTAGGATCATGGTGTGCCAAAAAGTGGTGATGTGAAAAAAGAGAGTTTGAAACCATCTAAAATCGTTTCAAAATCCACTTTGACTTTTTTCCACCCATCCTAATACCAAAGCTAAAAAGTTATGACCAAACCAAATTAGATATTTGATTTCATATTGGATATCTGATAAAATATCAGATACCCGATACCTACACTATGATTTTGAAAAAAAAACTCGAGCGTTGTTTGTTTCACATTATGTTTTTGGGTTAAGCTCCGATATCTGATTAGCGAATGGATACATGATATAGGTTAGTGTTTTTTTGTTTTTTTTAAAAAAAAATTTCAATGAATTTTGTTATAAATTTGTTAGTTTTAATTGAATTTGTTAAAAAATAGGTTATTTTTAATAGAAATTGTTGAAATTTAGGTTATTTTTAATAGAAATTATGTTTTGCGAATTAATAGGTATGGCTAACCAAAATGATGATAATGAGGCAAGAAATACTATTCCTTGTAGCCCCCTACCAAATGATCCAATGCCCCCTCAATATCGTCCACCTAATGATCCCCTACCTCCTCAAAACCCTCCTCGACTTGAAGATTTGATATTTGAAAATATTGCTAAATTGAGGGCTTTGCAAATTGCATAAAATACTATACCCACATTGGCTCCTATGTTATCCACATTAAACACCATAGTGGATAATATTGAAACACTTGCCAATGAACAAAATGTCACTCTTCATTGGTGTGATGAAATGCATGCCATGTTTGATGATGGGTTGGACAATGATGAGGTTGTGACCCTCAACATAAGTAAAGATGATTTGGTTGTGCTTTTTGCGAACCCAAAAACTAGTTTGCAAGTCGACTACAAAAAGCCCAAAGTATCAATTAAATGGTGCACAAATGACACTATATGTGCAAACTTTTGGGATCATTGGTGGATGGTTTTTAACATCCCTCCACATAGAAATTTAGAGGTGCCATTTTATTTCCTTAGAAAATTGTATGCAAAATTTGTGTTGGGCTTCAAGGTGAACTATTGGAGCATGAAGCCCAACATGGGTGTAGGAGGAGGAGCTCCTCAAGATAGACCCTCTTCCTAGCATAGGAAAGCTAGCACTTTTTTCCCTTCTATTGATGTCTCCCCCCCTCCTCGAGTGCAACATCCTGATATCATTACAAAGGCTAGCTTTCAGATCATTAGACCCATCCATAGATTGAGTACTCTGTTGATATCCTAGGCTAGGTCAATACTACCTCCCCATGTTGATGATGTTGGCGTGAGTTCATCATTGGCGAGGTAATCACATCTTCGTGTTCCCCATACTTGCATAACATGCAAGAATATTTGTCTAGGTCCCATAGGTGATCTTTTTGAGTATCAGTTTGTATTTGATGAGGATACATGAAACATGCATATAGAGGCTATAGACCCTGATGTGAGAGAGGAGGGGCACGCAGAGTTATGGATTCCTTCTGTATCGATATGTGTATATATATTTTTGTTATGACATATGCAATCTAAAGTTAATCTTTATAATAAAGTAATTTTAATTTTTAAGCCATACTGACTTATACATGTATGTGATCTTCATTCATGTTTAGTTTATGACTGAGGAGGAGCTCAGACAGGTTGATGATGCCACACTCTTGGCTATTTTATTTTGCCTTGAGACATTTATGGTACATTATGTTGTGTTCTTATTATTTTTTCTATTTGATATTGTAGCATATATGGTTTTTAATCTTTCTTTTTTCTTGCAGGTATCACCTGTCCCTAGGGTACAAAGTGCGGGGGATGAGGTAGGACCCATTGAGAAGGGAAAGGTAATTAGGTTCTTTCTATTTGATTAAATATTGATGCATTCTAGTAAAATGTTTGTGCTAATAAAATTTAATTACATTCTTTATTGTATAGGGCATGGCTACTAGTGATGAGTCCATGTAGATTCCATATCATAAATGCTCTAGCATTTCCATTCACATTGAGAGCCCCATTGTATGTATAAGTATCATATATTTTTTATTTTCCTTATTTTCATAAATAAATTCAGAACTAATTTTTGTGATACTAACTACTAGTATTTTGTATCTCATAGGAAACACCTAGTGCACAAGAGGTTGGACAATAGAGTTATGTATCTTTCCTGATGTAGCCATTATATCCTAAGGAGGAGTCCACACAACTAAGTTGTAGTTTGAATTCTTGATTATATGTTATAAATTTAGCATGCTATGAATTATAATGTTATAGTTGAAGTTGTAGATTCATCTAACAAACATATTTGAACATACACAAGCCATAATCAGTGAGGTACAAGCATTGTCAAGGACATATGAGAGGACTCTTGACCAATACAGGAGGTCAACAAGACATGTATTTATGATGAAAGTTTAATACTATAAATCTTCATTAAAAAAAAGATCATTATGGATTTGATTAATTCAGTGTTAGATACAAAGAATCATATAAATTTAGTAGTCTAATTTTGGGTTTTCCTTTTTTTTTTTTTATATGTAGGAGGCATCCAATCCACCTAGTGCAATGAAGAGGCTGCATTTTGATCATCCACTAGCAACTTAGGATAGTATAGTTGTCATAGGATGCATCATGAGACATTTTGAGATGGCATATGCCACATTGTTTATAGAAACATTGAAATTTTACACATTCTGATGGCATGATCAGCCACATTTTGTATATGGATCTATGTATTTTGATATATATTTGTGTAATTTGCTAATGGATGCATGAACCTTGACACACACACACACACACACACACACACACACACACACACACACATTTGTGTAATTTTTCTATGGATACATGTATTTTGATATATATTTTTGTCATTTATGTACACAATGATATACATATTAATTTAGTATAGTATTGCTGAATTTATCATGGATCATGTGTATTGTTCATGTTTATGGAATATCATTCATTTTGATCATGTTTGCTATATTTTATTCAAATGCAATAATTTGTAAATAACATTTTAACAACCTTTATTATCAAATTTTGATGCAATGTTTAATTTGAAATGCTATCATATATGTTTAATTTGAAATAATCTCTGCAATCCACCTCCTTTACTTTGGTACATCAACTTTACAAAGAAAAATCAGAACAAGTGCTATTATGAGACTTTACTACACATTTGGCTTACCAAGCTCACATGAAATTTTGGCAATGCAAGAAAGATTCAAGGCTTCCACCAGCATCATGACATTGATATGTATGAGTTTGGATCAACCAACAGCTCTAGAATAACTAAAAATAAATATCTCAAACAAATTTCAACTAGATGTTGTTGTTAGCACATTAAAATCACAGTCATAGCAAGGTCGTTTCACACCTTATATAGGTTTTTACAACCTTGTATGGTTGTGCTCAAACCCCTAACTAACTCTTTGCACTCATTTTCACTTTGCAAGAAAAAGTTGCAAAATTGTAATTTTGCAACTTTTGTAATTTTGAGCAATTTTTGCTATAATTAAAATTCTTAATTAGACAAGTTCACTGAACTTGGTAAGGGTTTACTTTAGGCCTTGGCATGATCATCCTATAGCATTTGACATTTCATTGATAGCCCTCATGAACTTTTAGTTATGACACTCAGAAGATCGACCTTGATACACACCTAGAGCACCTTGGAGACTCTGTAAGAATTTGCTTAAGGGCAAAATTCACCCAAGAACCAAGAACTCAAACAAAAGCACACAGTAGACCAAAGAAGGATATGATCAATTAATCAGAGTATGTCCGAATACATTGCTCTGTTCAGAATGTGATATCCATGCATAATGCAGAGTACACTAGGAGTGCCTGATTATAAAGGCTACATGAGAGCTTCTAGAATGCCTAGAAGTTAGCACCATGAAGTGTCAAACAACCAAGCACATTTCCACCAGTGATGGATTATCCTTCATTAAGCACGGAAGTAAGTGCGGTGATGAGAGGATAAGCCTACAAGGGTGGGACACGCAAAACAGTGTTGTAGACACCATGTGCTCAAATAAAGGTGCAGACTCCTGTGTTGTCAACATGAAAAATTACAAGGTGGCACAAAATCCTAAGTGTCTCACAATAAAAATAATAAAAATAATGCAAAGTAATTAACTAATGCATTAACCTAAGTAAACTTAAGTAAGTGTAAATAGTAAAGTACTAATTTACACCAACATCCCCCCTTAAGTGAAAGTTAGGGGAATGTGCTTAAGCTTACGAGCTAGGATGAAGATGCATAATGAGTCCCAGCTACTAGGCCATGTTAGGTACCCATGTACATAATGAAATGCAAATCTCCCATAAAGCGGGGAAAGAGGGAAAACCTCATGGGAAAAACCCTCCCCCAAAAAGGGAGATAAAGATGGATGCATCGATGGATGGAGTAATCAAGACCCCCCCATTATGACATACATCCAATATATACAAAAGAGAATGGAGAAAGACAAAACCTCCTATGAGGAAAAAGTCCCCCCCAAAAAAGAGAAGAAAGAGACGAGGTAGTCCCCCCCCCCCCCCCCCTTAAAAATAGTGTGCCAATCAGTGAGAAGTGCTCCGATGAAGAAGCTGATCCACGACCTCTTGATGACATTCCTCCCCTTTGGAAGAAACAATGACAAGGGTACAGTTGAGAAGTGTCCCCTGGATGGAGAAGGAATCTCTATGATAACCGGTATCTCTAAAACCTGTGTCAGAACACCAACAGTCTTCTCGAATGTGAGAGAGATCACCTGCAGATGTTGGACATAAGTATCCACAATCACACCAACCTGAAATGATTGATCATGTAGAGAATGTACAATAACTGTAGAAGAATCATTCTCAGCAAAGAGAAGCAAAGAATCATCATAAAAATATCCCATATCAACTGTGTGTGACTCCAAGAACAGAGCTGAAATGTCTGGCAAGAAATCAGCACCTGGAAGACCATGTGTACCCTGTAATGCTGAAGTGCATGAATCTATCACTATGGCAAAAGATGAAGTGTCCGCCTCAAAAAGTAGACGGATGTCATCAAGAATGTCTCCCACATCTTCAATGTGAGACTCCACGAACAAATGTGCAATGTCTGAAAGGAAGTCTTCGCATGAAGGTAGAGTAGGAAGACATAAAGTATCCTGTTGCACTGAATCCGAAGCATCTGTGGCTGGAATAGGATCAGTAGGAGCAACAAGAGCTGGAGGTGTGATCTCATCTGAAGAAGTGTCAGCGGCAACTGGAGGAATGAGGTCCTTTGGGAAGGGAGGAATAGATGGATCTCCATAAGTCTCCCAAAGAAACATCCAAATATCATAGGGATCAGTGAACTTAACTTCATCTGTGACGAAGTCAATAACGTCATATTCCATATGTAACCAGAGAGTACGCAAAATGATGTTATGCTGATCAAAAGTAAACTCAAGACCTGGTGCATAGGGTAGTACATTGTGCTGACTAAGATATCTGATAGCAAGTTGACTCCATTCTTGATAGTTGTGTGTGGTCAATTGAATCAAATCATCCTCTTCCATGATGGATCAATCAAAAGAACCTCCAAAAAACAAAGAACCCCCCCTAAAAAGATGTTGTTGGCATGTGAAATGTGGTGTGTCCACTAGTCTAAAAAGAACAAAGTAGACTACTGATTTTGCTAGATGCAACTGCCGCTTGAGGCCAAAGACCCAAATGTCCTAATTCTGAAAGTGACAAATATGTCCACACAACCCTAGAATCTAAATGCAGATCTGGAAAGTAGACAAAAAATAATGCACTTTCAAAAAAAACAGAACCTGAAAAGGAGTCCGGATGTGCCTGTACGGAGCATTTCAAGTTGCAAAATGCAGGATGAGGTAGGTACAGTCGCCAAAAGATGCAAATTCTGACCAATTCGAGCACCAAAAATAGAAAATAATACCACCACTAGAAAATTCAGGAAATTCTACCTGATTTCAAAAAAATTGCACCTGAATCGGAGGTCGGATGCCCGAGTTATAACCTCGTGAAGACAGGCTGCCAAATTGAAAAGCAATATGGAGAGGGGTCTGAAGCAGGAACTGCGAGCCCAAATTTGACTGTCAAACAGTCATCAACGCAGTTCAAAAAATACCTTGGGAGGACGTCCAGACGGGCGTAAAATTTAACCCCGTGAAATGATGACGTCAGCAAGAAAAATGCGCCCAGGCTGGCGTGTCTGGCTGACTGTGATGGACGGACATGCACGTGGCGATCTGTACGAATGACGTGGAAATTACGCAGGAATAGTTTCCACTGGGTTACGTGGCAGTACCATGTATGCGGAGTTGTGGCCACTTATCGAGGGCGGAGTGGGTGGCCCAAACTGCGTGGGAGAGGCTTCAGATCGCGCCGGAAAAGACCAAGTCGGAGAACAATTCGTCACTGAAAAATGCAGATCGGGTGCTGGAGATTGCTATCAAAAAATGCTCTGCGGCGTGGGTGTTTAGCAAAGTGCTAGAAAACTACTGTCGCCAAAACCACTGCAGGGAAACGAGATGCCGATGTCGCAGACTGCCGGAAAATGACTTTGCTGCTGCCGGGAACAAGGAATACGCAGGGCCAGAAAACCAAAGACCTTGTCAGATTTAACACCAGTTGCACCGGGATCTCGTTGAACACGCTGCGTAGATCAACGATCATCAGAATGTCTAAGCAATGTGCAGAGCGTTGAGCGAGTTGTCCGAGGATTTTGAAAACGCGGGTGCCGGATCTGCTGGTCACGTCGAGAAATGTCTGCGGAGGCTGGAAAGTCGACCACCGTTGTTGGGATTTTGAATGCCGTAGGGGTTTCTGCTACGAAATAATCCCACATTCGTGGGTCTGTAGGCTTCGGCTCACTCTAAATAGTGAAGGCCGAGAAATTCAAGCAAACAAGTGGCAGTGGATTGTATGAGCTGCCCACCGGTTGTGTCTCACTGGTTTGGTGTATCGGTGGTTTGGTAAGCCCCCGCCAGAATGTTGTACAGGCTGATGGTAAATGAATGAGGCCGATTGTTTACCCGTCGAAATAATTAAAAAATCTGCAAATTTACAATAATCCACCACAATGTGCAGTACGGGATCTGATAGCCCGTATTGCATAAAAAATTTTCTCTGATGGGTGCCCAAAGGGCTGAAAATTAAAAAATTTCCTCTGATGGGTGCCCAAAGGGCCAAAAATTTTGCAAATAAAATTGACGAAAAATACAGAGAAAAATAACAGATCTGAAAATAAATTAAATCACAGATCTGAAAATGACCATACCTATACCGCAAATCGGGCCTTCGGGTTTCGATTTGCAAAAAAATTTTGCCTCACGGTCGACTTTGAGCCAAAGTAGGCTTGCTTATAGTCGATTTTCACCGATTCAGCGTTCCGAATGCAATGGAGAGGTCAGATCTGATGTTGGAAACTCCCAATTTTTGCAGCACTCTGAATTCAGGCTGAGGTGATGAAGCAAGAGGTCTTGAACGGCTTGTGAAGAGAAAGACTCCAAGCTCTAATACCATGTAAGAATTTGCTTAAGGGAAAAATTCACCCAAGAACCAAGAACTCAAACACAAGCACACAGTAGACCAAAGAAGGATATGATCAATTAATCAGAGTATGTCTGAATACATTGCTCTGTTCAGAATGTGATATCCATGCATAATGCAGAGTACACTAGGAGTGCCTGATTATAAAGGCTACAGGAGAGCTTCTAGAATGCCTAGAAGTTAGCACCATGAAGTGTCAAACAACCAAGCACATGTCCACCAGTGATGGATTATCCTTCATTAAGCACAGAAGTAAGTGCGGTGATGAGAGGATAAGCCTACAAGGGTGGGACACACAAAACAGTGTTGTAGACACCATGTGCTCAAATAAAGGTGCAGACTCCTGTGTTGTCAACATGACAAATTACAAGGTGGCACAAAATCCTAAGTGTCTCACAATAAAAATAATAAAAATAATGCAAAGTAATTAACTAATGCATTAACCTAAGTAAACTTAAGTAAGTGTAAATAGTAAAGTACTAATTTACACCAACAGACTCTTTGATATGGGGTGGCCACAAACGATGGAGGCTCTCCATAGTCGAAACATGGGTGTCACAAGGGTTCACCCACCCATCTAGACCTAATGGCACTGACAATTCGATGCCAAGATCAATGATTTCAAAGTTACACTATGGTGTACCAAAAATGAGATAGAGATTTTAGGCCTTGACATGACTGTCATGTAGCATTTGACATTTTATTGATAGCCCTCACAAGCTTTGAGTTACAGCCCTTGGAAGATCAACCTCGATACACACTTAGAGCACCTTAGAGACTCTTTGGTATGGGGTGGCCATGGATGATGGAGGCTCTTTGTGACCAGAACAAGAGTGTCACTAGGATTCACCTGCCCATCTAGAGCCAATGGTGTTGACGATTTAATGCCAAGATCAGAAGTTTCAAAATTACACTGTGGTGCACCTATGAATTGAGGCACACTATGAGTTTTGGCATTGAGTAAGATCGCTATGCCAAATCCAAATAGAATGTGATCTCTTGAAAATGAGATAGGTTATTTTAGGCCTCGGCATGACTATCCTGTAGTATTTGACATTTCATCAATAGCCCCCACAAGCTCTAAGTCATGACCATTAGGAGATTGACCTCGATACACACTTAGAGTACCTTGGAGACTCTTCGGTATGGGGTGGTTGCGAACAATGGAAGCTCTCTATGATCGAAACAAGGGTGTCACAAGAGTTCACCCACCCATCTAGAGGTAGTGGTGTTGAGAATTTGATGCCATGATTAGTACTTTCAAAGTTATGTTGTGGTGCACCTATTATTATATTATATTATTATATCATATTATTATGGCATAAAATGTCCCTAGGGGCCCTAGGACCACTAGCGACACATTTGTTTGGTTCTTATGCATCAAGAGGGGTCATAGGTTAATCTATGACCCCTGTCAATTCATTTCATGATAACATATGTTCCTAGGGACCCTAGGACCACTAAGAATCAATTTTGTTAGTTCGAATGCATCGAAAGGGGTCATAGATTAACTTATGACCCCTTTCAATGTATTTCATGACAACATATGTCCCTAGGGGCCCTAGGACCCCTAGGGATGGATTAGGTTGGTTCTAATGTGTCGAGAGGGGTCATAGGTTAACCTATGACCCCTCTTAACACATTTCATGACAACATATGTCCCTAGGGCCCTAGGACCCCTAGGGATGCATCCTATGACCCCTCTTGACACATTTCACAACAATATATGTCGTTACGGGCCCTAGGACCCCTAAGAATGCATTTGGTTGGTTCAAATGCATTGAGAGGGGTCATAGGTTAACCCATAACCCCTCTCAAAGCATTTCATGACAAAAAATGTCCCTAGGGGCCCTAGGAATCAATTTGGTTGGTTCAAATGCATCAAGAGAGCATTTCATAACAATGAATGTCCCTATGGGCCCTAGGGTCCCTAGGGACTAATTTGGTTGGTTCGAATTGAAGCATTTCATGACAACATATGTCCCTAAGGTCCCTAGAGCCCCTAAGGATGCATTTGGTTGGTTTGAATGTGTTAAGAGGGGTCATAGGTTCTCCCAATGCATTTCAAGACAACATATGTCCCTAGGGGCCCTAAGACCCGTAGGGACACATTTGGGGTAAGTGCACCAAGTTGTGGTGCCAAAAGGGGGGTATAAATGGACACCTTTTTCCTGAAATCAGCAATTTCTGGACTTCAACAAGAATTTGAAGATAGTTACGCTCAAAATTTTAAAATATGACAAAAAAAAAAGTCATAGTCCTCTGAATCTAGTTTCTAAACTACTAATTTTTTTTCAAAATGGTTTAGTTTTAGGTCCCCAAAAAAGGGTGCCACAAAAAGTGGTGCTAGTTTTTCCAGAAAAACATAACATAGTACAAAGTGTGGTCCCCCTAAAATTTTAACTTTTTTTTTGAAATTCTTTAATCGCTCTGATCAAAAGTTACCTAACACTATGTAGTTTATCCCAGATTTTTTGGGTAATTTTATAATATGTATTTGTTTTTTATGAATTTTTTAATTGGACACATTCAAAAAATGTGAAATATCTATGTGCTCCCCCTATAAATGATTGAAAACTAATCTAAAATCAAAACTTCTTTTTTTCAAAGTGTTTAGTATGGAGTCTAGTTTCTAAAAAACTAAGTTTTTTCAAAATTCGATGAACGAGCTAAAATCTATAGCCCAATTAGTACATGTTGGTTTTTGACAAAAAATGGACATACATTCAAAAGAAACTATAGATGAAAGGCTTAAAATAGTTCAAATTAAAAATAAATTATATGATTGTGTAGCTAACAAAGAGACCTACAATGTCATGTAACCTAATTTTATTGATGCTCAACCACGAAGAAACTAGACAGAGAGCACACAAGAAAAATCAATCATTTTTTGTATGTTTGCAGCAAAACACGTCTCAGACCAGTTTATGGACTCCAAAGCTTTGGTTTGGATTCCCAAAGCAATACCAAATGTTAGGCTTGGTAGTATTTAAAGCTTGTTAAATTTACTTTCAAATAGCGCGTACGTGCTTTGTAATTTTTTTTTTTCAAAAAATGCGCACACGCTATGGTGCGTTCACACTATAGTGCATATGCACTATTTAAATATACTTTTAAATAGCACGTACGCGCTTTGAAACATTAATTTTTTTAAAAATAGCGCGCACGCGCTATCGTACGTGCGCACTATAGCGCGTACACACTATGGCTTGGCACACCCAAGCCATAGTCCGTGCGCACTATAGCGCACACGCACTATAGCGCGTGCGCACTTATTGAAAATAGAAAGGAAAAAAAGGGTGTCATCTTTTTGGCACCACAACTCGGTGCACTTACCCTTTGGTTGGTTCAAATGCATTGAGTGGGGGTCATAGGTTAACCCATGATCCCTCTCGACGCATGTCATAACAATAAATGTCACTAAGGGCCCTAGGACCCCTAGGGACATAATTGGTTGGTTCTAATGTGTCAAGAAGGGTCATAGGTTAACTTATGACTCTTCTTGATGCATTTCATGATAATAAATGTTCCTAGGGGCCCTAAGGCCCCCAAGGACCCATTTATTTGGTTCAAATGCATCGAGAGGGATCAAATGTTAATCTATGACCCAGGCTCTCGATGCATTTCATGACAACATATGTCCCTAGGGGCCCTAAGACCCCTAGGGATTGATTTTGTTGGTTCGAATGTGTTGAAAGAGTTCATAGGTTAACCTATGACCCCTCTTGATGCATTTCATGACAACATATGTCCCTAGGGGCCCAAGGGCCCCTAGCGATAGATTTGGTTGGTTCCAATGCATCAAGAGGGGTCATAGGTTAATCTATGACCCCTCTAGATGCATTTCATGATAGCATATGTCCTTAGGGACCCTAGGACCTCTAGGGACACATTTGGTTGGTTCTAATATGTCGAGAGGGGTCATAGGTTAACCTATAATCCCTCTTGATGCATTTCATTACAACGTATGTCCCTAGGAGCCCTAAGACCCCTACGGACCAATTTAATTGGTTCAAATGCATTGACAAGGTTAATAAGTTAGCCTATGACCCCTCTTGATGCATTTCATGACAACATATGTTCCTAGGGGCCTTAGGGCCCCTAAGGACATATTTGGTTGGTTCTAATGCATCGAGAGGTCATAGACTAATCTATGACCCCTCTCGACGTATTTCATGAAAACATGTCCCTAGGGGCCCTAGGACCCCTAGGGACACATTTGGTTGGTTTGAATGCATCAAGAGGGGTCATAGGTTAACCTATGACATTTGTCAATGCATTTCATGACAATGAATGTTGCTAGGGGCCTTAGGGCTCCTAGGGACCCATTTGGTTGGTTTGAATGTAGCGAGAGGGGTCATAGGTTAACCTAGGACCCCTCTCAATGCATTTCATGAGAATGAATGTTTGTAGGGGCCTGAGGGACCATGGGGACCTAGTTGGTTGGTTTGAATCGACACATTTCATGACAACATATGTCCCTAGGGGCCCTAGGGTGTCTAGAGACATATTTGGTTGGTTCTAATGCGTCGAGAGGGGTTATAAGTTTTCTTAATATATTTCATGACAACATATGTTCCTAGGGGCCCTAGGGCCCATATGGACCCATTAGGAATGTGTTGAAAGGGGTCACTAGGGGCCCTATATTGAGATAATGGGTGTTGGACACATTGCATAATACTATTATATTCTATTAATTTATTTTATTATCTAATGTTGTACCTAGATGGATGTGCAACATGTAAAGATTCTCATGGAATATACTTGATGAGTTGTATTATAACATTGTGATAATATTTCATGTAATTATTTAATATTGAGAAAAGGAATTAAAATTCCAATATTAAATGTGGGGTCAATGGGTTAGGTAACACATGGTTTATGTAATACCACTTGGTGGTTTTATGAGACTTGCTACTTTATAAGCAACCATAAGGGTAGTTTTTGTAGTGTGAGAAGGGAAAAAGGCAAGATTCAAGCAAGACAAGGCTTGACAAGTTAGCCAAGGGAGTATTTGTGAAGGTTAGAAGCATGGCATGGGATGTGTGGACTCATGCTTGATCACATAGTTTGCTTGGATGTGGCTATGGCTTTGAAGGCTTTCATGGTTGTATTGCAATGGTGTTTTTTTGCTGAATAATACATGGTGATGGATGCTTGTGGAGGCTGGGATTTTCCCTCAATGAGGCTTTCCCATGGTATATCTTGTGTCACTTTTTGTGGGTATGTTTTCTATTCTCTTGCATGTGGATTTTAATTTCATTTTAATTTCAGATCTATTATGGGTTATGTGAAAATGGTTATATTCTTTGTTGCAAGTTTTCTTACACTCTAGGGACACATGTTGTTATGAAATGCATTGAGAGGGGTCATAGGTTAACCTGTGACCCCTTTCGATGCATTTCATGACAATATTATATTTAATAATAATATAATTTTATATATTTTAATATAATAATAATATAATACTAGATTATGTAACAATAATAATCATATATATTACTAGATATTATATTTAATAATAATAATATTTATCATATATATTACTATATTATATTTAGTTATGATAATAATTATATTATAACTATAATATATTTAATAATAATAATCATGATAATCATACATATTACTATATATAATAATAATTATAATCATATATAATAATAATAGTTATTAATAGTAATCATAACCATATATAATTATAATAATGCCCACACTTCCCAAATTTTTGTTTCCCTTTAAAATTTTCCTCTAAATTTTCCCTCTAAAATTTTCCTCCAAAATTTCCAATGGGGGTGGTACCCCTCCCAATTGGAAAATTTAGAATTTTTGGATACCCGATCTGTAATCAGATACCCAATTTGAAATTAGGTATCCAATTAGGCTTGGTATTTGCCAAACCTATTTGGTCAACCCAAAAAATGTGTTTGAGAAGGGTTTCACTGGCACTCAGACTTCGAGTAGCCATTTGACAATATTATTTTCATCAAAACTAAATGAAACAAAAAGGGTTTATTTATAACACTCTCAAGATTCCATCCATATAATTACTATCAAATTCTGAGTTCGATAAGTATTTATTAGTTAATTTTCAATGAAGATGATTATAAAGTGTTGATTGACATAATGATTGAAAAAATAGCTATAACTTTCAAATAGTATAACATTTTTGAAATCTAAAAGTTAAGTCACATTCTATGCTTCACCTAGTATAAGGAAAAAATAATAATTTGGTAAAGTTTTCAATTAGTTAAGGTGGTCAGACATGGGAGTTTTTTATTTTGAAAAATTTTTAGTAGAAAATTTATATTTAATTATATATTTGGAATAAAAATACCCAAAAATATGCATAACATCTGGGCATGAGTCTACTTTTTATATCTATAATTATATTAAAAAATATTATCATTCAATTTTGATTAAGGTGGTTAGACATACACCTACTTTTTATTTTTGCCCTAAAATTTTTCGTAGTATTGCATTAAAATCCAAACTTTTGACCAATCAAATATTTTTTTCTCCAAATAAGGCCTAGTAGTTTAGAAACTACATTCAATTTCCTATGGATTATTTTCTTACAACTTTTTGATATAAAGTGTAGAACCACTTTAAAATTATGTGTCAAGTTGACATAACCCTGATTCACTGCCCACTTAAGGCCATAGTTTGGTTGACCATGATCCTGCACATACTCATAAAAGAAAATAAAAATATAGTTGATTTGTTTAGAGTAATAATTTTTTTTTTTAAATAGTCACTTCCAAAATACGATCTAGTATGTTTATTAAGTTGATAGGCTTATATATGGGAGCTTTACTCCCTGAAAACTAAAATTCTTCCCTAAAAATTGGCTTACTTCTTCTTCTTTTTTTTATTTTTTTATTATTGTGTTTTTTTGTTCTTTTTTTTTTTGATTTACTAGTTTAAGTTGATAGGCTTTTATTTGGGAGCTTTGCTCCCAAAAATTACAATTTTTTGTTAGTAAATTGTCAGCCCATGTCCATTTTTTATATTTTTCTGAATTCTTTGTTGATAATGAAACTTTCCTTTAATTGTTTACTTTTTAATTCACACATATTGTTTATATTTCTAAGTTTATCTCTAATTTCTACATTTTTGCTCCTCATTTAATGGATTTATTTTGGTTTTTTTAATAAAAAAAAAACTAATTATTTCTTGCAAAGTTAGTTTTATCTATCAAGGTTTTGGTCTCTGAAACAAAAATTCCATTGTTCTTAAGTATTTTGTGATTTTTTTATTAATTTTCTATGATCAAATTATCTCTATGATCAAATTATCTCTATGATAGCTCTTTTAATATTCTGAAATTTTATTTTTCATTTATTAGGCACTAAGGGTTTTATCCTCAATTTTTCCAGTATTATTGGACAAGGGTTTAATGGCCGCAATTTTTTGATTTTTTCTTAGTGTTGTTAAGTTTGCCACAAAAAGTTTCATAAGATTTTATTTTTTCCTTGATGTTTTAGTGATTTTCTTCCAATGAAATGTAATGAAGAATTTTACACCATATTTCTATGAATAATAGTGTAGTGCCTCTCATGTTTGTAGTTTGTACCTTGTCTATTTTGATTTGAGAGATACTTGATACTCTTATTATATGTATTTTGAGATGACTTGAGGTTAGATGTTATACTTCGATTTAGTACCATAGATGCTTTACTGCTATACTATTTGGTTTATCATATTTGCATGTTGATGCTATTTTGAGATGATAGTAGATCTATGATGATATCTTGTTTTATCGTCAGTTGACATATTTGTTGGTTATGCTATGAGATGAATTTTATGCCATGGTTATTTACTTCATTCTTTTATTTTTACGCTATCTGTGAATGTGAGTGATGTAAATGGATTAAATAAGTATTTTAATACATGTTTCTTTGGCTATGATATTATATCCAATTGCACTTGATTGTGTATTTTAGTATGCATGAATTATATCCCTAACAATGGCACATGGAGTTAGTGATTTAGTTGTTCATATTTTACCAATGTCGTGCTTGTATGGTCGACATATCCTTATTTTAATTAAAACCTTTCGGTGATTAGTAAATCCAAACTCATTTGCATTATGTGATTAGACTAGTGAGCATGTCTGTGCATTTAGAAGTTTGCATTGTCATGAAAGTGTTAAGTGATTTTTTATGATTTTGGGTTTTCAAGCTTTAAATATTTTCAAATTTAATTTTTGGAAACTTTTCCTTAGGTGAATTCCCATTACAGAGAATAACTTATTTTCATTTGGGTCAATTCAGAGTCTAGCTACTATAGTTGGCTATTTTCCCTAATCAACTATTCACTCAAAAAGTGAATAAGTGTTGAAAGAGGAATTTAATTCCTCACTTTTTTTCTATTTTGGATTTGAGAATTTGGAGAGTATTTTCCAAAATCCTCTTCTACAGGATTGGACTTTTGTTCATTTTGGGAGTTGTGAGCATGGGATCTTTTTGAGGTTGGGCTCATTGGATTTGGCTCAGGTAGATTGTGCTTTGCTGTGATTTTTGACAGATTCGATAGTTGATTTATTTTATTGTGGGTGTTTCAATTTTTGCCCCTTTTGCTATCAGGTAGGGCCTTTCTATTTTATTTTTTTTACTCAATTTCAGCTTTTGTCTCTTGTAGCTGTATGTTAAGAGGTTGAGAACTAGTGTTCCCTTCTATTTCTATTTGATGGTTTTGCCCAATTGGTCAAGTATGAATGTTTTCCCTATTTTTGGAATGAGGGTTTGGGGTTTCAAGCCGTTATGCTAGCCATTTTTGCATACAGTGTCTGATTTCATTTATTTTTAGATTTTCAAGGTTTTTGCACCTAAAGGCCAAATGGGTTTTAATTTCAAAATATTTCCAAAATTTGGGGTTTTTACCTCATTTTGTGTGCTGTCCTATTTTCTCAGGTTTTCTCGGCACAATGTGGTTCATGGTCTTGGATGATCCATTTGAATATTAGTCAGACCACTATTGCATCTTTCTATTGCATTGGGATGGTGTTGCATTTTTTCTCCCGAGTCTGTTTCAATTGAGTGACTTTATGCTTATGTTCTCATCCAGTCCTTGTGTTGATCTTCATGATGGTGGTGTGCGACACACAAGTACATACACGTGCATTTTTTGGGTGACCTGTAGGGCCCAATCTTCCATGTTTCTTTTGAAAGTTACAATCATTGGGGTTGGGTTAGAAGTTTGCATGCATACGGGCACTCATCGTTAGATGAGTATGGGTAGGGTAGGGTAACATATGGAAGGGGCTCCTATCTCGCAACCTAACGATCACGACACCATAGGTATGGTAGAAGGAGTTTTAATTAAGTGATAACTAAAGAAAATATTCGGTGGTAATAAAATTAAAGATAATAAAATGTATGTGTGAGAGCCTTTTTGTTGAGGGATGTTGTATCCTCACAATCCAAGCTTGGGCTTGTCGATGCCAAGCGACTCTCCATGATGTCAGTCCCTACATAATAGCCCATTGAGATGTTTGACCAAGACCTGTAGTTTATGCTTTATCTATGTCTTGGATTCAGCCATCATACTACTTAGTGTGTGTGTTAGCCATGGATGTTATTTTTGTGTGTTTGTGGTTGGATCATTATCTCCATCAGCATGACAGGTGTGGACCTATGGGTGCCATGTGGTTGGGAGGCGTAGTTGCCTACACCACTAGGATGGATCAATGTATAGAGATGATCTATTGTTCTAGCATGATTGTGGCTAGATGTTTCACTTGGTACTTCGACTTCCAAAGTATGCTTTTTGGTGACTTATGCTTTCATTGGGATTCTTGTATATCATGTTTTGATGATGTTAGTTACTAACACATTTCCTTATTATGATGATTAGCATGTGGTAGGTGATGTTATTTACTTGTGGGATTATCTTATGATTTGTTGCTAGTGTGTTGGATTTTCTTATGCTTATGTTGTAGCATGTTTAGTAGTGACCTCCCTATTATGATAGTACCAACGATCTAGTAAGTGGCTTGGGATATTATGTGTATGGGATGGCTAGGGCCCACAATGGTCTAATGATGTCATTGTTGGTTGTTTGTTCATTGCAATGTTAATTGTGTTATTGTGATGTTTCCTTTCCATACTTTTACTTCTTACTATTTGTTAGATGGTTAGTTATTGTTCTTTCCATCTTTCATATTTAGTTCGAGTGTTCTTGCCTTGAAATGTGGATTTGATACTCCTTGGTGTGGAGGTTTTATTCTCTATTTTTTCCCTTTTGTGTTTTCCTTAAGTGTTTCTTTAGTTTCTTGGGCGACCATGTGTTAGCATGGTGCGATACAATAATGTATCACACACCCATTAGAATTGTATTGCACGTTTCCAGATTGTGTCACACCCCTCTTGGACTTTTGTCGTGCAATAATTTACATTATCACACCCCCTTTGAAGAAATATCATACGATACTTGAAAAGTATCACACGCCCTTGGGAGAAGTATCATTTAGTCCCTAAAAATATCACCCTCCTTCTTTAGAAGTATCACACAATACTGGAAAGTATCGCCTAGTGCTGATTTAAAGTATTGCTTGGAATTTTCCAAAAACTTGTGCAAGCAAGTAGTGGGCACTTTTTGGGAGTTGTTTTGGATACCCTCTTCAGTGTTCTTCAATCCTTTGGTGTTGCATTTTGATTTGGATTGTGTGTTTTTTTGTAATCAGTCCTTTGGGGTTTAAAATATATCATTTAAGTTAATTCCTTATACTTAAGATATATTTCAATATATGCAACAATTCATTTGAGATAGGTTCCAGACCTCTACGAGCTAAGCTAAAGATTCTAGAAAATTTCAGGGCTTCAAGATTTCAACCTTAGCCAATTTTTAGGAATCAGCTTCTGTCTTTTAGCTTGGTTGATCTCTTGTGTTTTCTTGTTTGTGTTTTTGGTTAGTAGTGGCGTTTGGAGATCTGTTGGTGTTTGGATGATTGTCATTCTTCCATTGTGATCTTTATGATCTGTGTATGTTGTTGTTATGTGCACTTACACTTGTTTTAAAAAATAAAATTATCTTGCTTGTATTTCATCTTTGTTTGAAAGGATCTCTGGGTAGGGCATTACAAATAGATTGATAAACTTGAAAAGGAGAAATATGTTGCAGTGCAATAATCCCACTATTTTTCACACAAAATTTATAACCCTCATTCCTATTTAAGTAGTATAGATTAGGCTTTTGATTCAATAGATTTAGTAATACATGTCTATGGAAAAAATATACTTCCATTTCCCATTTGATTTATTTAAATAATGATGCATATTTTGTAGGCGCAATCTTATTCCCCTTGCTTCTTAATTACAATGCCCTAATTTATTCCTCCTTTCCAACATAATAGACAATTCTAATCCTATCAATATATTTAACACTTAATTTGAATTATACTTTACTGCCTCCACTATTAGTTACTTAGATTTTCATGTAGATAGGGTGAATTTTCTATTATCTTGGTGCATGCTTTGTATAGACCTTCAAATTGTTCAAATTGCTAAAAAAAATCCTTGTGGATTTAAGTAGCTACACAATGTAGAAAATATGACTATTTATGAGTTAAATATATGAGGCAAAAAAAATCTACGAGTTAAATATATTTATGACTATTTTTAATTTTATCAAATTGAATTTGATTTGTTGCTTTGTCCTTAATTTAAATAAGGAGGCAAGAACCAATTTGTATACTTAAACAAAGGTTGTTGAGTTAATTCTTTGATAAATTATTGGTATATAAATAAATAAATAGAAATTGTGGAGGTGTCTATCCATAGATAATGAGGTCTAAAACTGAACAAATAGAATGTATTTCAAGAGATTATGTAATGTTTTTAAACGAGCAGTTGCACATTTTTGTACGTTCAACAATGAGCTGATAGAATTTTTGATTTTCATAAACACGAATTCATAAGATCCCTCCAGAAGGATCTCTGAAATTTAAAATATTGTATAAATATAACCTATCCATAAATTATTCTCTTCAAAGCAAAATCCCTCTTCAATAACAGTCTCTAAATAAAAAATCTCTAAAAATTAAATTCTAATTCCAAAATCAAGTATTTCTAAAAATGAAACACTAAATCACAAGCAATAAAATTGAAAATTTTGTTTTACAAACTATGCAACAATAGTGGAAGAATTATGATGTAAAATAAAAAATCTCCATATGCATAGTCTCTCATAAGAAAAAAATTATGCATGTTAAAAAATATAAGAAAAAAGACAAAAAGAAATGTAATTGGCAAATTTTAGAAACTTTCTACTTTTAAATTATTGTTAATTTTTATATTGAAAAAATATTTTTCTTCTTGTTATTTTCAACTAATAAGATTTTTTAAAAAAAAATTCATTTCTCATTTTAATAAATACATTCAAAATTTTAAACTTCATAAGAATTAAAAACTTGAAAAAAATGTCAAATTGTTTTGTCTAAAGTTTTAATTGTTATTTATTGAAGTGAATGATTGTGTAAGTTTACCTCCTATGACATGAGCTAACTAGTGTCACATAGTGGTGAGTACTTATCTTAGTTTAAGGAGAGTTTTAGAATGAAATTAATGATATTAGTTTAATAAAGTTACAATTATAATTAGAATTACAATATTATAATTTTAACAATAAAATGTTATCTAAACAATACTATATCATAAATAAGTAAATTTTAATAATGATTATACATTCTTTTTTTCTTAGTAGAAATCAAATGTGTTATGGGTATGTGCAGGATCATGGTGTGCCAAAAAGTGGCAATGTGAAAAAAAATAGAGTTTGAAGATGTCTAAAAGTGCTTCAAAATCTGCTTTGACTTTTTTTCACCTATCCAATTACCAAACCTAGAAAGTAAGGACCAAGGCTTATCGATATCCGATAAAATAGAAAATAAATAATATATTACTATAATATAATATTATTATAATAATATAATAATTATAATTATACTATAATATATTATTATTATTATTATTATTTTATAATAGTATAATATATTATATACTAGTATAATATAAAAATATTCTATTATAATAGTATAATATATTATGTAATATTATATTATATAATATTATTATTATAGTATTATAATAGTATAATAATATAATATTTAATATAATATAATATATATTAAATATGATATATATCATATAATATAATATAATAATAATAAATTAATATATTATAATATTATATATAATATATCTAGCATTATTTACTAGAATTGGATATCCGATATTGTATTGAATATTTGATATTGTATCATATATTTGATACTTGTGACTCAATATTTAAAAAAAACAACAAACCCGAGGGCTTATATTTGGCTTATTTCACCAGTATTTGAAGGCAAGGATTGGATATCGGATATAAAGGTTTTTGTTTTAAAAAAAAAATCATTTTTAATGTAAATTCAATAGATTTTATCATGATTTTGTTAGTTTTAATTGAATCTAGGGTTATTTTGAAAAAAAGTGTTAAAATTAAGGTTTTTTAAAAATATATATTACGTTTTGCAATTCAATAGGAATGGCTGATCAAAATGATGACACTAAGGTAGGGAATAACATTCCTCGTAACCCCCCACCAAACGATCCAGTGCCCCCACAAAACCGTCCACCAAATGATCCTCTATCGCCTTAAAACCCTCCTCGAATCGAGGATTTGATAAATGAAAATCTCACTGAATTGAGGGGTTTGTGAAGAACATATAATAGTGTACCTGCATTGGCTCCTATATTATCCACATTAAACACCATAGTGGATAACATTGAAACCCTTATGAACCAACAAAATGTCACTCTTCATTAGCGTGATGAAATGCACGAGATGTTTGATGATGTTTTGGACTATGATGAGGTTGCAGCCCTCAATATAACCAAAGAGGATTTGGATATCCTTTTTGCGAACCCAAAAATGGGTATACCAGTCGACCCCAAAAAATCCAAACTATCAATTAAATGGTGCACAAATGATGCCATATGTGAAAACTTTTGGGATCGTTGGTGTCCATGGTTTTTGATATCCCTTCACATAGAAATTTAGATGTGCCATTTTATTTCCTTAGAAAATTATATGCAGAATTTGTGTTGAAACTTAAAGTGAACTATTGGAGCATGAAGCCCAACATGGGTGTAGGACAAGGAGCTCCTCAAGATAGATCCTCTTCCCTACAGAAGAAAGCTGATACTTTTGTCCCCCCCACTGATATCTCCCCCCCTCCTCGAGTGTAGCATCTTGATATTATAGCAGAGGCTAGCTCTCAGATCATCAGAGCCATTCATAGGCTGAGTAGCCTAATGATATCTCAGGCTAGGTTAGTCCTACCTCCTCATATTGATGATGCTGGGGCTAGTTCATCATGGGCTAGCTCATCACATGTTTGTGTGCCTCACACTTGCATTATTTTCAAGAATATTTTCCTAGGTCCCATAGGTGATCTTCCTAAGTATCATTTTGTATTAGACGAGGATACACCAGAGACACGCGCAGAGGCTATAGACCATGATACGAGAGAGTAGGGGAATGCAGAGGCATGGACTCCTTCGGTGTCAGTCCATGTATACATTTTTTTGTTATGACATATGTGATTTAAAGTTAATTTTTAAAATAGAATAATTTTAATTTTTAAGCCATACTGACTTACACATGTATGTGATCTTCATTCATGTTTAGTTGATGGTCGAGGAGGAGCTCAGAAAAATTGATGATGCCATGCTCTCAGCCATTTCATTTGGCCTTGAGACATCTACGGTACATTATGTTGTGTTCACATTATTTTTTCTATTTGATATTGTAGCATATCTAGTTGCTAATCTTTCTTTTATCTTGCAGGTACCACTTGTCTCAAGGGGACAAAGTGCAGGGGATGAGCTTGCACGCATTGACAAAGGAAAGATAATTAGGTGCTTTCTATTTGATTAAATATCGATGCATTTTTGTAAAATGTTTGTCATAATGAAATTTAATTACATTCTTTATTGTATATAGGGTGTGGCTACTGGCGATGAACCTGTATAGATTCCACATCATAGGCGATCAAGGATTTCTATTCGCACTGAGAGTCCCATTGTATGTATAAGTATCATTTATTTTTTATTTTCCTTATCTTCATAAATAAATTCAAAACTAATTTTCGTGATATTAACAACTATTATTTTGTATCTCATAGGAGACTCCTAGTGCACATGAGGTCCGACGGGAGAGTTATGTAGATTTGATGATGCAACCACTCTATCCTGAGGAGAAGCCTATAATAGTAAGTTGCAGTTTGAATTCATGAATAAATATGTTATAAATTTAGCATGCTATGAATTATAATGCTATATTTTAAGTTGTAGATTCATTTGAAAAATGTATTTGAACATACATAGCCCACAATTAGCGAGGTAAAGGCATTGCCAAGGACATACGAGAGGACTCCTAACCAGCACAAGAGGTTGGTGAGAGAGGTATTTATTATAAAATTTTAATAGTATAAATCTTCATTACAAAAAAGATCATTATGCATTTGAGTAATTCAATGTTAGATACAAAGAATCATATAAATTTAGTAGTCTAACTTTGGGTTTTCCTTTTTTGTTTATGTAGGAGGCATTTGATCCACCTAGTGTAGTGAAGAGGCTACATTTTGATCATCCACCAGTACACTAGGATAGTATAGTTGTCATAGGATGCATCATGAGACATTTTGAGATGGCATATGCCACATTGTATATAGAAACATTGATGTTATACACATTCTGATGGCATGATCAGCCACATTTTGTATATGGATCTATGTATTTTGATATATATTTGAGTACTTTGTCTATGGATACATGATCTTTGATATATATTTGTGTAAATTTTTGTCTATGGATACATTTATTTTGATATATATTTTTTTCATTTATGTGCACAATGATATACATATTAATTTAGAATCTAGTATTGTTCAATTTATCATGGATCATGTGTATTGTTCATGTTTATGGAATATCATTTATTTTAGTTATGTTTGTTATATTCAGTTAAAATGCAATAATTTTTTAATAACATTTTAACAACCTTTATTATCAAATTTGGATGCAATTTTTAATTTGAAGTGTTATCATGACATAAACACACTTGTTAACCTCCTACACAAGGTTCAGATAACCCCAAATCCGATTTTAAACTCCACCTTCAACCTTGAAACTAACTCTTGGCTTCAAATATAATCTCAACATAGTTAAGGACTCCACTCCTCAACCATAACCATGGATTCTATTCCCAACCACAAAGTCATTTCTGGATTCATAATCTTTGATAACTAGCACTTCACTTTGTTACTATCGTCATACTACAACTTTTCAATTACAACATAACCTCAAAATATCTCAACATAAGAGACTTGATTGGATGGTTCATCGATAGCCCTCATGAGCTCCAAGTTATTTTAGGCCTAAACATCACCGTCATGTAGCATTCAATGGTTGATCGATAGCCCTCACAAGCTCCGAGTTATGACCCTCAGAAGATCGACCTCGAAATGCACTTAGAGCACCTTAGAGAATCCTCGGTACAGGGTGGCCGTGGATGATGGATGGTTCTCGTGGCCAAAAAAGGGTTGTCACTAGGGTTCACCCACCCACTCGAAGCTAATGGCACTGATGATTCGATGTCAAGATCAATAGTTTAAAGGTTACACTCTAGTACACCTATGAACTGAGGTACACTGCGAGTTTTGGCATCAAGTGAGATCAATGTGCCAAATCAAAACAAAATGTGATCTCTAAAAAATGAGATAGTTTATTTTAGGTATTAGCATCATCATCTTGTAGCATTTGACATTCATTGATAGCCATCATGAGCTCCAAGTTATGACCCTCAGAAGATTAACCTCAAAATGCACTTAGAGCACCTTGGAGACTCCTCAGTACGGGGTGGCTGCGGATGATGGATGATCTCCATGGCTAAAACAAGGGTGTCATTAGGGTTCACCCACCCACCCAGAGCTAATGGAATTGACAATTTGATGCCAATATTAGCGGTTCCAAAGTTACACTCTGGTGTACCTATGAACTAAGGCACACTACGAGTTTTGACATTGACTGAGATTGTTGTGCGAAATCCAAATAGAATGTGATCTCTCAAAAATGAGATAGGTTATTTTAGGTATCAACATCACTGTCCTCTAGAATTTGATATTTTATCAACAGCCCTCACGAGCTCTAAGTTATGACCCTCAGAAGATCATCCTCGAAACACACTTAGAGCACTTGGAGACTCCTCGGTACGGGGTGGCTGCGGACGATGAATGGTCTCTATGGATGGAACAAGGGTGTCACTAGGGCTCACCCACCCACTTGGAGCTAATGGCACTAACAATTTGATGCCAAGATCAGTAGTTTCAAAGTTACGCTCTGGTGCACCTATGAATTGAGGCACACTACAAGTTTTGGCATCAAGCAAGATCATTGTGCTGAATCCAAATGGAATGTGATCTCTCAAAAATGAGATAGGTTATTTTAGGTATCAGTATCACCATCCCATAGAATTTGACATTTCATTGATAGCCCTCACAAGCTTGGAGTTATGATCCTCAAAAGATCAACCTCAAAACGCATTTAGAGCACCTTAGAGACTCCTCGGTACGGGGTGGCCGCAGATGATGGATGGTCTCCATGGATAGAACAAAGGTGTCACTAGGGTTCACTTGCCCACTTGGATCTAATGGAACTGACAATTTGATGCCAAGATCAATAGTTTCAAAGTTACGCTTTGGTGTACCTATGAACTAAGGCACATTGTGAGTTTTGGCATCAAGTGAGATCGCTATGCCAAATCCAAATCAAATGTGATCTCTCAAAAATGAGATAGGTTATTTTAGGTATCAACATCATCATCTTGTAGAATTTGATGTTTCATCAATAGCCCTCACGAGTTCCAAGTTATGACCCTCGAAAGATTCACCTCAAAATGCACTTAGAGCACCTTGGAGACTCCTTGGTATGGGGTGGCTGCAGACGATGGATGGTCTCCATGGATGGAACAAGGGTGTCACTAGGGTTCACCCACTCACCCAAAGCTTATGGTACTGATGATTCAATGCCAAGATCAGCAGTTCCAAAGTTACACTTTGGTGCACCTATGAACTGAGGCACACTGCGAGTTTTGACATCAAGCAAGATCGCTGTGCCGAATCCAAATGGAATGTGATCTCTTGAAAATGAGATAGTTTATTTTAGCTATCAGCATCACTATCATGTAGAATTCAACGTTTCATCAATAGCCCTCATGAGCTCTGAGTTATAGCCCTTGAAAGATTAACCTCAAAATGCACTTAGAGCACCTTGGAGACTCCTCGATACAGGGTGGTCGCAGATGATGAATGGTCTCCATGGATGGAACAAGGGTATCAGTAGGGTTCACCCACTCACCTAGAGCTAATGGCATTGAAAATTTGATGCCAAGATCAATGGTTTCAAAGTTACACTCTAGTGCACCTATGAACTGACGCACACTACAAGTTTTGGCATTGAGTGAGATCGCTGTGCAAAATCCAAACAGAAGGTGATCTCTTGAAAATGAAATATGTTATTTTAGGTATCAACATCACCATCATGTAGAATTTAAGATTTCATCGATAGCCCTCACAAGCTCCAAGTTATGACCCTCAGAAGATCGACCTCGAAACGCACTTAGAGCACCTTGGAGACTCCTCAGTATAGGGTGGCCATAGATGATGGATGGTCTCAGTGGATGCCAAGATCAGTGGTTTCAAAGTTACGCTCTGGTGCACCTATGAACTGAGGCACACTATGACTTTTGGCATTGAGCGAGATCATTGTGCCGAATCCAAACGGAATGTGATCTCTCAAAAATGAGATAGGTTATTTTAGGTATTAGCATCATCATCCTATATAATTTAACATTTCATCAATAGCCCTCATGACCTCTAAGTTATGACCCTCGGAAGATTGACCTTGAATTGCACTTAGAGCACCTTGGAGACTCCTCGGTACAAGGTTGCCGTAGACAATGGATGGTCTCCATGGCCAAAACAAGGTTGTCACTATGGTTCACCCACTCACCTAGAGCTAATGGTACTGACAATTTGATGCTAAGATTAGTGATTTCAAAGTTACGCTCTAGTGCACCTATGAACTGAGGCACACTGCGAGTTTTGGCATTGAGAGAGATTGCTGTGCCGAATCCAAATGGAATGTGATCTCTGAAAAATGAGATAGGTTATTTCAAGTCTTAGCATCACTGTCTTGTAGCATTTGATGGTTCATCGATAGCCCTCACGACCTCCGAGTTATGACCCTTGAAAGATCAACCTCGAAATGCACTTAAAGCACCTTGGAGACTCCTCAGTACGGGGTGGCCATGGATGATGGATGATCCTTTTGGCCAAAAAAAGGGTGTCATTAGGGTTCACTTGCCCACCTAGAGCTAATGGTGCTGATGATTCGATGCCAAGATCAACGGTTTCAGAGTTCCACTTTGGTTCACCTATGAACTGAGGCACACTATGAGTTTTGGCATCAAGTGAGATTGCTGTGCCAAATCCAAATGGAATGTGATCTCTCAAAAATGAGATAGCTTATTTTAGGCCTCAACATCACCGTCTTATAAAATTTGACGTTTCATCAATAGCCCTCACAAGGTCTGAGTTACGAGCCTCGAAAGATTGACCTCGAAATGAACTTAGAGCACCTTGGAAACTCCAAGGTACGGGGTGGCCATGGATGATGGATGGTCTCTATGGATGGAACAAGGGTGTCACTAGGGTTCACTCGCCCACCCATAGCTAATGGCACTGATAATTTGATGCCAAGATCAATGATTTTAGAGTTACGCTTTGGTGATCCTTTAATGTTAGAATGTTATTTTTATGCACTTTTATGGATGTGTATTTGAAAATTGAATAACTTTTACAAATTGAATAATTCAAAAACATGGAAACTAATGTCTCATGTCTAAAAGACAAAGACTAATAAGTATGAATTTAATCCTTAAGTAGTGTAGTCAGTTTAATATTATATTTAAATCTCTTTAGATGGGTGTATAGATCTCTTTAGGTGGGTGTCTTGGAGGCTGTCTTCATGTTGGAGTGCTTGAGATAGGTTTTGTGTTTCCCAATAGAACCTAGCTCTATGTTCAATCTCTTGCTTCTTCTCTTAGTGGTGACTTTATTCTCTCTTACTCATGATTATTCTCTTTTCTTACCTATGGTGAATGGCTATTTTCATATGTGAGAGTAATGTTAGGAAATTTGTGAGAGATCAAGATACTATGCAGTTTCTTTGGCCCCCTCTCTCTTTATCTTGGAGATGATATTTGAATACCCTTTGTGCTTTAACGTTTATTCTTTTTTAAAATCTAAGGTTTTGGTAGCTGGGATGCAACTTTAATAGTAAGTATGACATAGTAGTATGTGTCTTTCTCCTCCATTGATTTTTCTCCATGCAGATGTTGAGATTTTTTTGGGGATTCTCTATGAGGACTCTTCATTTCTTCTATAGTGTCTCTATTTCTCATCCTTCTCAGAAAATTAAATTTCTTATGGTTGTTTTTGGTCGATCATCTTGCATGGTGGAGATCTCCCCTCTAAAGGGTGGGAAGTTTCTAAAGAGTAAAAATCTTATAGAAATTTTATAAAAATTGAAAAACCACCTCTCTATGAAATTAATGTATCACAATGATGTAAAAGAGACAATCATGGGAAAAATTAAATTGATCTTTTGTTTTCAAGTACTAAATTATATCATGTAATTTAGACCACTCATCATAAATAAAAATAGAATAATTAAAATCTTTGGCATGTATTTAGATGTGTATGTGTTATTTTGAATGACTTGTCTTTTTCATTATTACAAAAACCATGATATACAAAAAAACTTCACATTTTACATCATAATACATCATAAATCTTAGGAATTCTCCCCAACACCACCACCCACCCCCCCAACTCTTCATGATGTACCTACATTCCAATATCATAAAAAAATTAGTAACTTTTTGTATTAAACAAGATAATCAGTGGTTCACTGAATCATTTTGAAGAAAATAACATAAGAAGTAAATATACCTAATCAAGTGTTCCAGTAGGGTCCTCTCTCTATTTTACAGTCTCCAAAAGGGCTTCATGATCAGAATTAGTAATAGTAAAAATTTCTTTTACTTTTAGTCTTCTTTGATGCTTCAAGAACTTTACATTTGTTGCTATAATAAGATGCAAATATATGAGAATTATTTTGTGCTTCTGATAGTCTTCGAATGCAGGAATTATGTTCCTTCTAAGCATTTATGTCCATAGCCATGTTCCAACAACAACCAATGAACTAGTAGGATATGTGAATCCATCATCATCTATGATTGGTTGTGTAAGTTTTTGTTTACCTCTTACACAACGTGCTAACCAATAATCAAATTTCTCATCATTCCCCTGTGGTGCAACCAATGCAAAGACATCTCCTGGCTAAAGTAGATCTGATAAATGGTTATGCTCAAGTAAACTTTCCATGTCATCATTTCTGATAGAGGGTATGATAGACAATGGAGTAAGATAATGTGGAGCCCATTGTCCACTCACTCACTCAACTCACAGTGATCCCAATCACATTGAAAACAACTAGGACAAAAGCAAGCTAGTTGTTGTGTCCAAATGGTCCATGTACTAGAATCAGAGCTCCAGAATGAATGCATTTTTTATGAGTCTCTCACTATAGCACAATCTAATCTATCACCTATGGACCCTTCCTCTACCAACCAAAAGAACCTGCATACCACTGAATCAAGAGTCCCCCCCTGTGATAATGCTAAACTACACCAATCAATAATGCTACGAGCATCAAGAAGCTCTACTGCTAAAATTTAGTTGCTTCTTAACTAGAGCTCTTTTCACACATGCCCCTGCTCCATCATACTCCCCTTTTTCATGGCCAGACTAAAAAAAACTTCAAATATGAGGCACCCCCCTCTCTACGTGCATCCTACACAACCAATAAAACATGCAAGCATTCTTGAATTGACCTATACAGTTATCTAACCAAATGATATGTCTATCCATAGCAATTGCATGCTCATGTAAGAAATCAAAATAATTCTCAAAAAATTGTTGCAAAAACTCATGAGAGTGAGATCTATCGTCACTTATATAAAAATGATACTCTCTAGTAATCTTCTAATTATCTTCCAGACTATCAGGGGCATATCTATATGTTATGTGAACAAAAATAGCAATTTGAATGGAGTTGTAATACTAAGATTGTGTCTCATTTTGAGGTTGCAATGTGTATTTCTCAGAAAAATCAACAACTAATATAATAGTTCCAATGGGAAAAGTCTCCTTACACATTCTAAATTGTTGATCCAACCACTGAGACCTGTGACTATGTCTTGCATACTTGTAGAAAAGATTTGCCTTGAAATCTGAAATAAAACTAGCCACACTGATATCTTTTCCAACTAATTCGCATCTAGAGGTGTCACCCCCACTCTTCAATGTGTATTTCACTGTTTCATATACCTTTTTTCTCACTATTGTCTTTCCAAGATCTTGTTTGCACCCCTCATGGAAACATGTGTCAAACTTGGATAAGCCACCACATTTTGACCACTTCTTATTTAAGCAAGCATTTCTATAAAAGAAACAACCATCAACTCTATGACATAAAAGTTGATCTAGCAAGTCTCTTGATGATTTTGGAAGCCTACTAGCACCACAATCCTCCAACATTTCTTTACTATGAAAAGTAGAACGGATGGAGCATAATAGTTTATGGTGCATAGAAAACTCAACATGATATTTGCAACAACATGTATTTCAAATTTTGAGTGGCCCACAATAAAATGGCTTCAAAGATTCAAAAGCCCTTTGTGATATATGAATACTTGGATGACTCTCTCTAAATTGTTTGAACATCATAGTTTTACTTACCTCCAAATAGTGTTTAGGATGTGGCATGTGGTCTTTGATGCCAATTCTCAACTTTAACACGTCTTTAGCATTGGGTGATACTCGTGAGCTAGAGTGCCAAAATTGTGTAATTTCTTCCTTCACATCATCGGATAGCTTCTTATCAAAACATGGAAGTCTCCCACCAAATGCCCATGTTTCATTTTGAAGAGCATCATCAATTTTCTCTCGTCGACTAAGTGCTCTTCTCAAACTAGTACAATTTAGATTCAAATCAATACAAGTTTGTCTCATATATCTACCTTTTCTCAAATGATGACTTACCAAAGAGGTTGTAATAACCCCTTGAGCAGCTCTGTTATCCTTCTCCCTGCTATTTTTTCCAATGCTATTGAGAGCACTGAAATGATTCTTCACAATGATGGCATTTCTTTCCAACTTTTTATTAACACGAATCTTCAATTTGGAAAGCATAGGTCTCATCTTTTGCATCTTTAATAAGTGCATGAAAAGTTAACATTGCTCCACCACTGTCTTGTTGCCGAAAAACATCTTATATAGTCTCAAAACCCATAACCGAATGGTTCTTTCTAATTTTTTCACTTCCAAACTAGTAATAATTGTTTCATCAATTTCAATTATCCATTTTGGTGTTCTAGAGACTTCAAGTCAATTATAATTAGGAGATACATAAGGTTCTTGAGCATTAGGTTCCTCTGCATTATCATGTTCGGCATGGTCAATTATGCAATTTACATTATGACCTGATAGCATTTCATCCTCAAAATTTTCATTCTCAAAATTTTCAATTCTAGCATTATCATTTTCAATTGGTACATTTTTAATCCTAAACAACACATATTCATTATCCAACTCTATGACTTCACCTTCAACTAATTCATCATCAACTTGACTAACATTTAACATACCTTGTCTTTTCCTTCAGTGTTCCATTTTGTCCCTTTCCCTATGTTGCAATGTCTTCATTGGATACCTTCCTTTTGCGTTTAGTTTTTTGACGACTGTTGCTCCCCATTCAGATGACAATATCAGACATCTAGGGTTATATTATCAAACTTTTTTTGGTTGGTTGGGCCCCAAAACATGACTTTTTGTAAAACTTGTGAAAAAGACCCCCACAAAGTGATGTTGTCAGGTCTACAATGATAGGGAATATTTGGGGAAAATCATGTCAGTATATTGGATATCTGATATGATATCGAATATCAAATTTCATATCAGATATCTGATACCCATCCAAACAAATTTGGAGGGAAAAACAAATTTGTGGGTTATGATATAATTTGAGTTTGTGAGTTATAAGTTATTTGAGTTATATGACTATGTAAAGATATAATATATAATCTATTAATATATAATAATATATTATGTTATTATTATAATCATCTATAAATATAATATATATTATTATATTATATTATTATTATTTTTACTATATTTTTATTAAATATAATGGCATAATATATTATATATATGTTATTAATATATATTATTATTATAATCAATAAATTATAATCTATAATATATTATTACTACTATGACCTATGTTATTAATATATAATAATATATTATGTTATTATTATTATAATCTATAAATTTTATATATATTGACCCCCTTCAACCCATATGAATGATTCTAATATGTCCCTAGGGGTCCTAGGACCCCTAGGGACATATTAGAATCGTTCATGTAGTCAAAGGGGGTCACGGGATGACTTATGACCCCCTTCGACCCATTACATGATGACATATGTCCTTAGGGGTCCTAGGACACCTAAGGACATATTAGAATTGTTCATATGGGTCGAAGGGGATCATAGGGTGACCTATGACCCCCTTCCACTCATTAAATGATGACATATGTCCCTAGGGGACCTAAGACCCCTAGGGATATATTAGAATCATTCATATGGCTCAAAGGGGCTCATAGGGTGACCTATGACCGCCTTAGACACATTCCATGATGACATATGTCCCTAGGGGTCCTACAACCCCTAGGGACATATTAGAATAGTTCATTTTCAACCCATTACATGATGACATATGTCCCTAGGGGTCCTAGGACCCCTAGGGACATATTAGAATTGTTCATATAGGTTGAAGGGGGTCATAAGCCCTATGACCCCTTTCAATACATTCCATGACAATGTATATCCTTAGGACCCCTAGAGACCCATTGGGAATGCATCGAAAGGGGTCACTAGGGGCCCTAGGGACATATGTTGTCATGAAATGCATTGAAATGATGCATTTTATGACAATATTATATTTAATAATTATATAATATTATATATTTTAATATAATAATAATATATTATTAGATTATATAACAATAATAATCATATATGTTACTAGATTATAGATTTATTAATAATAATAACCATATATATTATTATATATAATAATTTAGTAATATAATACTACTATATATATTTAATAATAATAATATATATCATATATATCACTATATTATATTTACGTATAATAATAATAATTATATTTATAACTATATTATATTTAATAATAATAATCATACCTATTACTATAATATAATAATAATAATAATAATAATAATATTAATATCTACACTTTCCTGAAATAAATTTCCCTCTAAAACAGTCTGAAGTTTCCTTCTTAAATTTCTCTCCCTCCAAATTGGTGTGGAAAATTGCTAGGCTTGATTAGATATCCAATTTGAAATTAGATATTTGATTTCAAATTGAATATCTGATTTCAAATTGGATATACGATTAGGCCTAGTATTTACCAAGCCTATTTGGTCAACCCAAAAAATGTGTTTGAGAAGGGTTTCAGTGACACTCAGATTTTGAGTAACCATCTGACAATGTTATTTTGATCGAAATTGAATGAAACGAAAAGGGTTTTTTTATATCACTCTCGAGATTCCATCGATATAATTGATGTCAAATTCTGAGTTTGATAAGTATTTATTACTTAATTTTCAATGAAGATTATTGTAAAGTGCTAATTGACATACTGATTAAAAAATAGCTATAACTTTCAAATGGTATAACATTTTTTAAATCCGAAAGTTGTGTCACATTCTATGCTTCGCCTAGTATAAGAATTTTTTAAAAATTAAATTAAATTTGGTAAAAAAATTTGTTAGCTAAGGTAGTCAGACACAGGAGTTTTTTTTTACAAAAAAGTTTAAGTAGAAAATTCATATTTAATTATATATTTGGAATAAAAATACCCAAAAATATGCATCACATCCGGGCATGATTCTAATTTTTATATCTATAATTATATTTAAAAAATATTATAATTTGATTTTGATTAAGGTGGTCTGACATACACCTACTTTTTATTTTCACCTTGAAATTTTTGTAGTATTGCATTAAAATCCAAACTTTTGACCAATCAAATTTTTTTTTCTTTAAATAAGGCCTAGTAGTTTATAAACTACATTCAATTTTCTATAGATTATTTTCTTACATCTTTTTGATATAAAGTCCATAACCACTTTAAAATTATCTGTGAAGTTGACATAACCCTGATTTGCTAATTTTTCACTGCCAGTTAAGGCCATAGTTTGGTACACCATGATCTTGCACATACCCTTATGTTTAAAAAAATTATTGTTGTGCATATGTGAAATATTTTAATTAATGTTATTATTCTTATTTTTATATTTCTTTTAATTAATCAATGTGAATTTAATTATTCTGTCCAACTATCATTCAAAATAAAGCTTAAGTATATTAGGAAAAAGATGTTTTAATTGTTTAATTGTATATTCATAACTATTCTTTAATCTAGATAAGTTCTAGGCGTAAATCTATCTTGATTGTAGGAAAAATAAACTCATTATTTCTTCTACTTGTTTGATGCTTGAAAATAAACATACATTTGAAAAATTTGTTTGTAACTATGGAGAAGCAAAATACAAGATAATAATTTCAATTTATAAAAAATAAAAGATATATTACAAAATACATTGAAATTTCACAAAATTATTAAATGAGAGAATATTATTGCTTATGTTCAATCTATCATGAATTAAAGCTTGATTAAATATGAAATTTTTTTAGAAATGAGATAAAGTATAGTAATGTTCATAACAAATTCTATTTTGTTTACATTGATAGTCTTTTTCCTACCTTTTCCATCATTACATGTGTCCCAATAGGATTCTCCAAGAATATATGTATATGTGGGAAACTAAGAATTCAATGGTGGTCTCCTTACAGTCTCATATAACATGGAGAATTTGGAAAATGTCTTTTTTCATGGCTCTACTTTGCACTGATAATTGCATTGCTCCCTATTGAGTGTTCATGGCCCAATTTCTATATAGGAAGTCTTTTGCCAAATTATTTAATGAAATGACAAAAATAATAATTTCTCTGCCTCTTTGACTCTTAGTCACAAAAGATTACATGAAAAAATATCAGGCATTTTATTTGCTAACATATATTTTGAGATGATTAAAATATCATTTATTGGACATTCTAAATGAGTATGTTTTTAAAACTATCTAAAATTGAAGTTCCTTTGCAAAATATTATTGCTTAAAAAGGAAGTTTCTATTTCTTATTGATTGATTATGTAAAATAATATTCTTATTAGAAACATTGTTTGAATCAATGACATAAGAGATAAAAGAATTTTATAAAATAAAAAAATATTAATTATAAATTTAAAATATTTATTTTAATAAAAGTCAGAATAAATTGATATGATTTGGTCAAAATCAGAAATTAAACTAATAGAATAGTATTAATAAAAATTATTTTTTATTTAGAAACTGACATTCATTAAAAATAAATATATAGACGTAAAATCATACATAAGTTTTATTAAAAAAGATCATATAGAACTATTATCTAGTTTTTTAAATAAAAAGTAAACACTCAATTATTTTAATTAAAAAAAAAAATCAAATAAAATTAAACAAACACCTACTATTAAAAATAAAAATAAAATGAAAATCAACATATCAAACACTGCCTTTTTCCATAAAATAGTGCAATCTCGCCAGAATCAGAGCACTATCTCTTCTTTGGTTAATTCTCAAGGTATCCAACTGAATTCCTTGTTAGCTTTGTTCTAGGAGGCTATTTGGTACTTCTCTACCCTCTTCTCTGAGGACTCTCCTCCTGTTGATAATGAAGTAAATTTTATTTTGTCCTATATTCCTTCCCTTATCACTCAAGAAATGAATGATTATCTCATGCGTCCTATTTCTTTGGAAGAGCTGGAGGAGGTGGTCTTTGGCATGCCTAAGGGGAAGGCTCCTGGTCCTGATGGCTTTCTAGTTGAATTCTTTCAGGAATTTTGGGACATCATTAATCATGATTTGTTGGAGGTGGTTAAAGAATCCTATGCTAGCAAGCAGATGCTTCAAGCTTTGAACTCTACATTCTTGACTCTTATTCCTAAGAGAGAGGGTGCTAATCAATTGGAGTGTTTTAGACCAATTGCCTTATGTAATGTGGTTTGCAAAGTTATTACTAAGTTGATTGCTGAGAGATTGAAAAGGTGGCTTCCCATTATTATCTCAGAAGAACAAGGTGGTTTTGTTGTTGGCAGACAAATTTTGGATGGGGTGGTTATTGCTACTGAGGCTATTCACTCTATGGCTACTTCTAGGGAGAGAGCCATGTTTGTTAAGTTGGATATGGCTAAGGCCTACGATAGAATTAAGTGGAGCTTCCTAAGGAGTATTCTTCTTTCTTTTGGATTTAGCTCTGACTGGGTGAGTTGGATTATGAGTTGTGTTACTTCTGCCTCTTTTTCAGTTCTTATTAATGGTCAACCTTCTCAACGATTTGGTGCTTCTAGAGGCCTCCGCCAGGGTGACCCTCTCTCCCCATATCTATTCATCATCATGGCTGAAGGCTTGGGCAGATTCATTAAGTATCAGGTGTCCCAAAATTCTATTCAAGGCTGGCGGTGGGGTAATAGCTTACCTTCTCTTTCCCATCTTCAATTTGTTGATGATTCTGCTCTTGTTGGTCTTGCTAGGATCAAGGAAGCTGAAGCCTTTCGACATGCTTTGAACGTTTATTTGGCAGCTTCAGGCTAGAAAGTTAATGAGCACAAATCTTCCATTTACTTTTTTAACACTCCTGATTCTATTCAGCACAGGATTGTTGGTATCCTACGGTTTCAGATAGGATCACTTCCTTTGACTTATCTTGGCATCCCTATTGCTGTTTCCAGGCAGCCACATCTCTTCTGGAAAAATTTGATTACCAAGCTTCAGGATAAGGTAAATCATTGGACTCATAGATGGCTTTCTACTGCTACCCGGGTTACTCTTCTTCAAGCTGTTATCCAAGCTCTTCGTACTTATCGAAGCATGGTTCACGCTGCACCTATTTACTTTCTCAAGGAGTTTGATTCTCTTTCTCGACAATTCCTTTGGAGTGGTAATTTGCGTAGTACTAAATGGAGCTTGGTTAATTGGGCAACTATTTGTAGGCCTAAAAAGGAGGGTGGTCTTGGTCTTCGATCTGCTCTATTGAGTAGTCAAGCTTTGGCTGCTAAACTTTATTGGCGATGGTGCTCTGGACAACATAAAATTTGGGTTCGTATTATCACTCATAAATATTTTCATGGTGTTGATCCTTGCTCTGTTTCTGCACTTCCTCTTGAAGGTCGTGGCTCAATGGTTTGGCATACTTTGAAGACAGGTGCGATGTTGGTAAAGAGGGGTCTATTTTTGATATGTAAAGGAGGTTCTCAGGCTTTGTTTTGGTCTGATGCTTGGGATGGATTCCCTTCCATTTTATCCATATACCCTCATCTTCAGCCTCTTTGTGACTCTTTTCTTGCCGCTGGATGGGATAAAGTGGCTCATTACAAGACTCCTTATCAATTGGGACCTGTTGTTGGTTACAGATGGAAGCATTCTTTTGATTGGCCTCCTGGAGGTACAGACATGGATTGTCAGGAGCTTTCTCAAATTTTGGCTTCTAGAGAGTGTTCTTCTTTGCTTGGTCCAGATGTTTTGGCTTGGGGCGGTACCTTGTCTGGTAAATATCATGTCTCTACTGGGTATCAGGAGATAACTAGACAATTATTTGGGGATGCTGAGGTCCCTTGGTGGAAGCAAGTTTGGAATAAAGTTTCTTGGTCCAAGTGCAATTTTTTCATGTGGCTAGTGGCTCACAACCGTTGTCTTACCTGGGATAATCTTTGTAAACGTTGATTTCAGGGCCCCTCTTATTATGTTTTGTGTGGTAATGGAGAGGAGTCCGTCTCCCATCTATTCTTCCATTGCTCCTATTCTACTCAGATATGGCACCTTTGGTGGAGTGCTTGGGGTTGCTCTTGTCGGCATGCTTCCTCTTTGCCTGAGTTTTGGGCCCGCTTGGGTACTGCTCCCTCCAAGTCTTCTTTTCTCCATGCCACTTGGATTGCTGGCCCATCTTTCATGCTTTGGAATATCTGGTTGGAGAGGAATCGTCACATATTACAAGATGTTTGGCTTGGTGTTTTGCATCTTTGGAGGAAAATATCACATTCTCTTTAGGAAACTATTCTTGTGAAGTGTGAGCTTGATGGGGGTATGGATCTGGTTGATCTTGCTATCTGTAATTGCCTTAATTTTCATCTGCGGGATGGGGCTACAGCTCATAGGTTTCCTTCTATGTCTAGGCAGCTTCACCATCAGAGGAAGGGTCAGGTTAATTGGGATGGGCACTGGACTCCTCCTCCCTATGGAGTTTTGAAAATTAATACTGATGGTTCTTCCCGTTGTAATCCCGGTTCGGCTGGTATTGGCGGAGTGGCTCGTTGTAGTTCCGGGGAAGTTAAATTTTTCTTCTCAGTTCATAAGGGTGATTATACTAACAATCTCATGGAAGCTCAGGCTATTTTATATGCTGTGGAACAGTGTTGCTTGCAGGGATGGAGTAAGATTATCTGTGAGTCTGATTCCCAGGTGGTGGTGAACATGCTTTCTTCACAAGAGCTTGAGGATGTTAGTTGGCAGTTGGCCACTGTTGTTAAGCAGATTTTTTTTCTTCTCTTCCTCTTTTTAGTTCATTAGGTTCACGTATATTCCTCATGAATGGAATAGAACTGCTGATTGTTTAGCCAACTAGGCATCTAGTCATGATCCGGGTTGGAATATTAGGGATAGGAGGCAACTGTCCTTTGAGATGGTGCAAGAATTTGATGATCTTGTTGCTCAGGATCGAGCTCCTTGTTGAGCTCTCCTTGTTGTATTTCTTTCTATCTTAATAAATTTTTACCCCTCTTTTTGCAATTACATACATGAATTACCAACCCACCACATGGAACTTCCTACATAATTTAGCTAAACTAATTTAGAGAGATAAATGAATAGTTAATTCGAAAAATTGAGAATGAAAACAATCATACAATTGGGAAACACTACCTCTTGGAACACATCACCATCAAATCAATAATTGAGCATATTATTAATGAAGGGAAAAAGCCAATGAGAAATATACCATAGGAACCACCCACCTCTTTTCATACCCTACAATCTTCACATGCATTAGCTTGCCCTTCCACAATTTCTACTATACCCATAATTATTTCGAGATGATTAAAATATCATCCACTTAAACTAAAAGCATATTTTGGTATAAGAGATAAATGAAAATTTTAAAATATAAAAATAATAATTATAAATTTAAACTTTAAAAGAAGTATGTTTGTTTTGATAAAAATAATAATAAATTGATATGATTGGTCAAAATGAGAAAATTATTATAGTACAAGCAATACATGATGGCAAGTACTAATAATAAATAAAAATCTAATTCCAAGTGATTATTAAAAAGATTTAAAGCACATTCACTATAATAAATGGACAATAATATCTAATTTCCTCTATTTGTAAAATCATTTAAAGCGAAATCTTAAATAAGATATTTTTATTCTAGATTTAACCAAATAATTGCTTTTATAAAGAAAAAAAAAAATCATAAGAGTTAAATAAAAAAAGATAATAGTCAAAATTAGAAACTCTTATAGTTTCCACAATTAATGAAATAAAAGAAGAATTCACTTAAATATTTTCCAAAATAAAAAAATAGATATGCACAACTAATTCTTATCACAACAAATAAAAATGGGAGAAGGGCTGACAACTTTCTACTGGAAAAAATAATAAGTAGGAGCAAAGCTCCCACATATAAGCCTATCAGCTTAAATATTTTATTTTTAAGAAAGAGACTAGTTCATACAATCTTTTTATAATATAAAATTTCAATTTTATAACTAAATATATATTAAAACTAATTACATTTTAATGTCATATAAAATTCTTATTTTTTAGTTCAACATATAAATTAGACTCTCATATTTAACAATATAGTTAAATAGTTAAAGACAATTAAATATAAAAAAATAGATTACTTTTAAAGAAATTAAAAAGACAACATAATTTCTTAAAAAATTAAATCTAAAAATATTAATTGAGAATGTCTATGAAAAAGTTCAACTCCATTGTCATTCCTTTGTCTCCAAATGGAAGAAAATAACAATTTAAATTATGAGATAGCTAATTAGAAAAAAATAACAAATATTTCTCTAAAATAGGAATTTTTAAATTACTATTTTTAAAATTCTAAGTGCTTCACAATCAATTATACTATAGTATAAGTTTGGCTTCAATAATAAAAAACTAACATTTGGGGATAAATTAGAGTTCACTAAATCTTAATATTATTTTTGATTCAATTTTTTTTGTTTAATGTAAAAAATTTAAAGTATAGGTTACATAACCATGTAATTATTAGTCTTGCTTAAATAATCAAGTGATTATTAGTCTTGGTTACATATCATCAATAATTTACTTGTCAAAGAAATACTATATTATTTTACTTACTATTTGTGACATTAATGAAATAAACCATTCATTTATCTCCTCCCTCTATGATATTTTATTCTTTCATTTGAAGTTCATAGTCAAACTACTTGTTACAGGTTAGTTTTTTGTGTAAAAAGATTATGTAATCTTATTGCTGATTTGTCTTGGCCATATATTTCTACATAATTATGTGAATCTATTTATTATTTTACAACTTAAATGGTGTTATATTTAGAAACTTGTACCATAATGCTATCATAATTTTATACTAATTGTTCTTGTGCAACAAAATAAATCACTACTATCAGCCTAATGATTTTTATGTATTTCCTTTTAAACTTGTCATAACCTACAACATTTAATTTCTCAATGCTGTGCTCTTATATTTTTTACTTGCTCACGAATTACTCTTTTTCTTTAAAGCTTCTTTTAGTCTGATTTTTATAGACTCGCATGTTCTTAGAGTTTTCATGATCCAAATGTTTATAAATTTCCTCCATTAAAAAATCAATGGAAATCACTTCTTCCTTGTGCAACTTGGGGTACAAATCTTCTCTCATAAGTCATGCTTTCATACAACTAAATAGAAATGTGTATTGGTTGTATAGTTATTAATTTCATTTTTTTGTGTTTATTGGGTCTTATAGATTTTTTTTTTTACCTTGTAAGTAGACATTTTTTTTTATAGGTATACGAACAAGGTGTTGATTATATTTATTAAATCAAATTACTAATTTACATAAGAATTTCTTTGTTTAAATGGGCACTAGTAGGAAAGAATGGAGAAGAAAACCTCCAATCTAGCCTAGGACTGACGTCCTTTATTATTACAGCATAAAGGGGGCATACCCTAGTTCAAAAGTTCATTATTTCCAACAATATACAATCCAAATAATATATTTGTCATTAATCCTTAAATACAGTTGCAATCTTTGTGGAGTGACCATTTAAGCCTCTATTGTTTTGTATCCCTATGTAACTATGCATAAAACTCAACCCTACCTTCTTAACTTAACCATCAAAATTGTAACTAATAAAACTACATGATCATATTAAATATAATGGGTACCTTAAGAAATAATTAGCAAATTAAATTGATTTATATGTACTATTCATATATCAAAATAATTGATGTCAATCATTTTTTAGTTCACAAAACATGTTGAAGTTTATTAAAGAACCTATCAAAATTGAAGCAACCAATCTACCTTTAAAACAAACAACCAACCTTATACCAATCTATAAAAGGAGCATCAGTAAATAGCCAAAAATGCTAAGTATTAGTGCTCAATAACAAATAAAAACTTTGGTTTTATCATTTTCAATCCTAATTCCAAATATTAAGCATTAAACAAAAATCCTTAACTGAATCATATTGCATATATCCCTGTTTAGAGAAGATTTGAACATAAATTAACCTCCTTAAATTTGAGTCTTAATAGGATTGTCCTTATTATCATGGAGCATGTTGTCAACGTTAACTTTTAGACCAAGGGATGAAGAGCCAAACTATCATTGATCTTAACTCCTCTTGCACATAAACTATACTAAATAAATTGATCAATCCTAACAAATGGGTGTTTAGAAATAGAGCATATGTCCTGATAATATGCTATAAAATGAAAAATGATGATCTAGGGTCAAAAACTATAACTAATCTAAATCAGGACTGGATGTCAGCTTCCTCAAGTGAACCTGAATCAATCTGTATCTACCTATTCAAAACATATACTAAAGAGAGGAATATACAACCAAACCATTATTACCAATTGGAGTTAAGAAGCAACCTCTACTATCTAGAAAACCATGCATAAATTGGAAAGAATAAATGAAGATAAAAAGAGAGCCAAATCCTCTAGTATTACTATGTAGATTATCAATGCAGAGATCCCAATAGAAAGAAATTCAAATCCACACTAATTCTAGACACCCTGTATAACATACAACAACACCGATATAAATATAAAGATCCATATTTATTTTAATTGAGACAAGCATCCAAAATACTTTAAGATCAATATAACCATAACCATGCAACCTTTTTTATAATAATTGTATCATATATGAGTTCTAAATTCATATCAAATCTTGAGGATCATATGGAATTAGATCCCTTAGGGAGATAAAAGTTAAGTCTAAATTGAATAGGTCAAACAGAGCATGGATATACTTGACTATTGACAATATGCCTCTGTCAATCCATAAATCCCATTATGTTGGACAAAAACCCCTATATGAGGTAACCGAGACATGTTTCTTTCAGAGAGATGAAAATACATGAGCCTATTATCTTTTTACATATTGAAGATCAACCCCTCCTACAAAAAAGGACCAGATGATAAAGTCAATAATCCAAAATGTTCACCCTAATTGAGAGTCGAGCCAAATATGGAACCTAGTAGAAACCTCACCAAATTTACTTTTTCTAGTATACTATAATAACTTCCAAGATATCATTCTAGCATTCTGATTAGAAATGAGGTGAAAATTTAAACGTAGATCTGTCTTTGCTCGATATCTTGATGTTAGGTGTACAAAAATTGACCAGGTCAAGATTATCAAAAATGACATCTAGGTGAATATATTCTTTGAATAGACCAAGATAATTACTTAACCATGATATATCAACACCAATCATAATCTTCCTCCATCCAAGAAGGAGATGAAAATAGGACTCCATTTGGGCCAATTTAGATTGAAAACAACACAATCCCTAATAACTAAAGTCGACCTCCTAGAAATATTAGCTGTGATCAAACTATTAGGAGGATGGCTCATGTGCATCTCAGGTAAAGACACATGAAAGTTTTCGTCCAAGCTTGAAATGGCTTTAGTGATGCCTTTGCTCTAAGTGGAATCAAATAAGTTTTAAAAGAGCCTTACCATTACGCATTTGGAGATCCCTGCTTTGGCTATGTATCCAATGAAGATGTCGATTATGTCACTATTTGTCCTCTAGGTGTATTCATAATTGAAATAACCTTCTGTAATTGCTCTACTAATTGTAATTTTGATCATACCATCAACTTTCCTTAGAATGTGATTCCATCTTTCAGGTTTGATATTACCCCAAAAGGGCATGGTGCAAGCTTCAACAAAGTGGTAAACACAAATATTCGAATCAATCAGTAGGAAGGCTAATGCAAAGATAGAGATCAAATTCTGAGAAAAAATTGGGGAAAAAGACAATGAACTCCCTCGAAGTTTGACGAAAGTCCCTTGCACACTTCATTTCCTGATGTCATTATGTAATCATAAGGCACATTCACTAAACAAGACTCAATTTTCAGCATGAAAAACAAACCTAATCATCATCTCGACCTCCTAATATGGTATTATTCCAAAGCCGAAAAGCAAGGTGGCATAGAACCCCCAAAATCATTCAGATGTCACGAGGCATAAAGAAAGATTAAAGACTAAACCCTAGTCGCCCATCTACTATGATCCAAATAATTAAAAAACAAGGAAAGTAATATATAATAATTACCTTCTAAAAGTTTGTCCTATCTGAGAGTACCTAAACTAGTTATCTAAAATGTTAGGAAGAAATACTATTATTGCTGACCAATAAAAGAAACATTTGCCTAACTATTGGAATGATTAAAAACAAAGATCCTTCCTGAATAAATAGAGGCTACCTCTATCCACTCCTTTCTTTGTGAGAAGGTCAACCTTTCGATTACCTCTTCTAAAAATATGACAAATTCTTGATTCTTCAAATTCATCCAAAATGTTAATGACTTTTAACTTAGAATTAAGAACCCAGTTTGGAATACCTCTGCTTCTTAGCATGTATAATAAAATTTGAGAAACACCTTCAACTACAATTTTTGATATTCCTAAAGAACAACAAAGCTTTAGACCTTCTTCAAGTGCTTCAAGCTCTGCTAAACTATAGAAGTGGGGTTGATGAGTTTGGCTTTTTTAGCTATCTAGTGACTTGTATGGTCATTTATAATGTATTTGATTCCTACAATCCTTGGGTTTCCTCTAGCAGCTTCGTCAAAATTAAGCTTAAACCATTCCTTCAGTGGAGAGGTCCAATGATATTTCTCTCTAGCCTCCTTACTATTCTTCAGATAGACATGAGGAGAATTGATCAGATTAGGCCACACCTTCTTAACTTGGCCATCCTAGAATGAGAAGGATCTTTCTACTATTCTTGATTTCCTAAGATGAGCATTAACTATTTCCACTATGCTTGCTTCTATTTTATGAAATAAATCTTCTAAGTTTAACTTCAAAACATGAAAGATTCTTCTATTCCTTTCTTTTTAGATTTCCCACACAAGAATGGAAGGGAAAATATTCCAAAGTTTACTATATATACCCTTACAAAGGTTGTTACGCCATCCTGTAAGCAAGTCAAAAAAGATCTAGGAAAAGGAGAAGACCAACCGAGACTCTATCTTAACCAATCCCAACATGTTTGAGAGAACAAACATCTATAGAGAAGGTGATCTAGATTTTCACTGTCTTGTTTGCAAAGAACACACTTCAATGGACCTTTGAATCCTAACTTGTACATTCTATCTTCCATCATAATCTTATTTTGAGAAGCCAACCATACGAAGAATCTAGTCTTAGGTAAGCAAGCAGGATCCCAATAGAGTTTGAGGGGGATTTCCACTTCCTCCCATCTTTTGAATTAATCAAAGCTTTGTACCTATTTTTCACATTATACCTACCATCATTTGATGCTATCCAAATAAACTTATCTCTCCTTTCAAGCTATTTGACTTTCCTTCCCCAAAAAATCTTTTCATATGCCTTTATAGCCTTTGGGTCCAAATCAATTTCTTTTATTGGTATCCAAATCCATACTAAAAATTCCTTTGAGGAGACCTTAATTTTATAATCACAAACTCTGTGTCCCCATAAATTGATTAGTTTTTCTTTTAGGCCTTCTGGGATTGGACTACTATCTATTGGGGGATGTCCATCCTAGGAATCCTCCCAAAAAAGAGCTTCATCCCCCTTACCAATGTCCCACGTAAGGTATTTTCCCACCAGGTTACAAAATTTAACCATGGAATTCCAACTTTTTGATTCGTTAGGGAGAGATTTCATCCTAAAAATCAAGATCAAATCTTCTCCATTCAAATACTTGTTATACATAATCTTGGCCCATTTATGCTCTCTTTTTGTATAGAGATGCCATATTAATTTAGCTCCTAGAGCCTCATTTTTCCATTGTAAATTTTTTATACCTAAACCACCACATTCCTTATGTTGAAAAATATTGTCCCATTTTATGAGGGCCAATTTTTTGGATTCTCTACAATCATTCCATAAGAAATTTCTGAGATTAGCTTCTATCTTACGAAGATGAGTCTTGGAAAGAGGAAGAAAGGAAAGAGGGTATGTGGGAATAGCTGATAACACCGATCTAATCTTGGTGCTCTTCCTAGATTTGGTGAGCCACTTATCTTTCCAATAGTTAGTCCATGCTTCTAATTTCTTCATTATGTTGTGCCAAAACTTGTTTGATGTTGCCCCTTTCTCTAACTCAATACCGATGTACTTACATGGAAAAGAACCTTTTTGGTATCCCATAATGTGGCAGATCTATTTTTCCACCTTGGAATCTATGTTAATGAAGAAAAAATATGATTTTGAAACATTCACTTTCTAACCAGATGCCATCATGTATCCATCTATAATAGATTTTAGAGCATTTGCTTCTTTAATTGAACTTTTTCCTAGAAGAATTGTGTCATCAGCATATTGCTAATGAGTGATATTAGGGATATTCCTAGTAACGATTATACCTTTGATATCTTGTGTGTTATAAGCTTTAGTCAGTGATCTCCCAAAAGCTTTAGCCCTGATAATGTATAAAAAGGGTGATAAGGGATCACCTTGTCTAATGCCCCTTGAAATCTCAAAAAAGTCTTATGGGGATCCATTAACAAGGATTGAAATTTTGGTGGTGGAGATGCATTTGAAAATAAAGTTAATCCATTGATGTGAAAAGCCAAATTCTTGAAGCATTTTACATAAGAATCGCCAATCCACCATAGTGTAGGCTTTTTGTATCTCAAGGGGTGATCTCACAATAATGGGTTCCACTTTTTGGCCAATTTTGACACTGAAATCAATATTTTTGCAAAAAACCTCATGTTTGAGTGACTATATCTCTAAAACTATAAATAATTTCAAGATGACATAAACTAGTGATTTCTAGTACTCTATTCCTACTTTGTAACCATATTTTTCAATCTAATTTTTTTTTTATTTATGTCAATTATTTCATCTCCTCTGAAAAGTGGTACATAATAAAATTCAATATTTTTAAAGAGTGACAGTCTATTTGACACACATAATTTTTTTTCTAGAAATGATAATGAAGTAATTCTTTCGGTGTTAGATTTGTAGCATTAGTATCTAGAGGATGCATTTGGTTTGATTCGTTTTGGTTGAATATTGTATAGTTTATGAAGTTTTGAAGTGACACCAATCGTAATTCAGACATACATTCATTTTGACACCAATAATTTGAAGTCAATTTATCATAAACCTTTTTTTTTTTAATAGAAAGCTATCTCAATAAGATATTTCCTACATATTTTTCAAAAAAAAAAAGACCTAATTTACTAATTTTCTCGAAGTGTCAAAGTTGGTTGATGTTTAATCGGTAATGAAACTATGATGAGTTAAACTCATATTTGAAAGTCGTAATGATTAAAATATGTATTAAAATTATAGTCATTGGAAAACTTGCTCCAAGAAGTAGATTTTGACATTTTTATTTTACATAAGGAGATCATTCTTCTGTGATTATGGTTGTCAAAAGAGCAAAATAAAATTTAAGAAAAAGAGGGTAAAAGTTTCTTAGTTTTTGGCATTCATAGTGAACATTTGTTCGCAACAAACATAATGGTTATAATTTCCCAGCCACCAAAAATTTAACAAGATATGTTCGTGTGAACATATCTATTTTATTATGTTCATGTGAACATGTAAAAAAATAAAAAACTTGATGCCAGCTTCTGAAAAGTAGTTTAAAAGTAGTGACAGCGACAAGCAAATCCGTATAGAAAAATTTTTATATGATTATTGTGCAAAATTTATCTTAAGGCAAGAGGTAAATTTTTTTAATTTAATTTTATAATGGGAAACAAGAAAGGAAGGCAAAGCAAATATGCAAGAAAGAGATCTAATGAAGTAGAACAAAGAAATCTTTAGAAGACTACAACATGTTATCATCAAATCAAACAAGGTGAAGAAAATGCTAAAGAAGGCTCAACAGATGTAGAAGAAGTGCATATGGGACAGAGGTCAAGAACACTCCATAGGAAATCTCAAACAATGAATGATGTTGAAGGCTCAAGATCACTCCCTATAGAGGTTCAAATAACAGAAGTCAGAGAAGGGTCAAAATATTTCCTTGAAGAATCTCAAACAATGGATGTTGGAGAAGGCTCTAGATCACTCCTTGTAGAAATTCCAGTAATAGAAGTCAAAGAAGGGTCAAGATCAGGTGTAGGAACTGGTATGGATGAACTCCAAAATATTACCCAATTTGTAAAAAATGCTATTTCTCCAAAAAGAATTGATCATTTACTTAAAATCGATGTGGATAAATTGAGAAGACTTGAAACTACTATTAAACCATTAAGTTTGTCTAAGAAAAGGTCAATGAATAAGAAGATAAAAGAAATTATGACTCAATTTGATAACACTTGAACAAGCTCAGTTACTTTCACTTTTTCTTACACAAAAGAAGTTGCAAGAGGCATTGAAATTGTTAGGTGTAGACACATCATCAAAGAAGAGATGATTTTCTAGCATGTAAATTGGTCTAATTGAAAATGTTAAACAAGGTTTGAGAAACATAGGAAAATACTCTCAAACTAAAAATAAGTCTGTGGCAAGAAAAGTGATGTTGATGTCTGTTGTAAATAAGAATATGACCCAAAATAGACAAATATCTTCAATTTTGTCTAAAATGGGTTTTAGTAGGAAAATAATGAGAAAATATGTTAAGAGAAGATTAATCACAATAACAGTACTATGGAGGGAAATTGGGAAATCATGTGTAGAACACCTTGTTCTGATAGGATTGAAGAGTCATTAAAAAATTTAGTCATATCATTTTGGATTGATAACACTCGTCCTTCATCAAAGAGTAGAGATATTATCAGGCATAGGATTGCATCTGGTCAATACGAACATCACAGAAAACATTGGTTGGACACAACACAACATGAGTTATATGTGTCATTTTGTAGTGAACATCCTAATGTAAAAGTTAGGCAAACAAAGCCATACTTTGTGAGGTCAAACAAAGTGTTTGAAACATGTTGTTTTCATCATCATATTGAGTTTGATCTCCACTATCAGGTATTTCGAAAGTTTTTAGAAGACAGATATGGTTTCCATGTTGCTCCTCCTAGTAGGAGAAGTGAGTTTATATCATCCATTCTATGTGACAAAATAGATGATCCAACTAGTCAAATAAATTGCATCAAAGGATTATGTGAAACATGTGGTGAATTGGCTCTATTTCCTTTAAAAATTGAAAATACTGATGCAAAAAAAAAAATTGAATTGCAAAAATTACAAGTATGTTAAGAATGAAACAAAGTTGGGAAAAGAGACAAAAAGGTTGGAATATGTTGAAGAGGAATTACCTATTCTAACATTTATGAACAAATTTAAGAATTTGATTCAACCTATATTCATCACGCATTTTTTGCAAAGTGGCAAGGATAACCGTTTCAAAATTTGAGAGATAACTTCCCTCTTGGAACAATTGTATTAGTTGTTGATTTTGTAGAGAACTATTCCTTTGTTCATTAGAAAGAAATTCAATCAGATTATTACTTTTCTAAGCAGGTCACTGTTATGGTACATGTTTGTTATAGATATGCACAATTAGATTTGATGGTGTTCATAGTACAGTTCAAGCATGAGTAATTAAAAAGGAATATCATTTCTATGTAAGTGATGATAAAGAACATGAAATTCACTATGTCAAACATTGCTTCAATATCTTATTTTCTTATTTGAAAAAAAGAAACATAAATGTTGATAAACATTATGTTTGGTCTGATGGATGTGCCACACAGTTCAAATCATCTAGACCATTTTATGCATTATGTCGATATCATCTCAATAAGAATATAAAACACATATGAAATTTATTCAAGACTGGTCATGGAAAAGGTGAACATGATGGTGCTGGAGCTTGCATCAAACATGCTCTGTGAAAATATCAAATGAATTATTGGAGAGTTCATGTAAATGATGCACATGATGTTGTTGAATGGTGTAAGACACATTTTGCATTAGATGAGGTTGGGACATCACCAACAATGAGTCAACAGGTACCATATAGAGTCTTTTGGGAGATAACAGGTATGTATGTGTACATTTGTTTAATTTTTATGCAATTAAGCTATAAAATTTTATTGTTAAGTTTTATTTTTCAATTCATTGAAGTTTAAATTTAATTTGTCCATATTTTAAATTTAATGAGATTTTAGGTGTTAATAGAAAAAACATGCATGGTTGCAAGAGGATAGAAAACACATGTTCCTTACATTCAGTCATCAATATAGATAATTGAAATTGGACATTAAAGACAAGAGAATATTCATGTTTTTGTGATAGTTGCATTGATGAAGATTATGAAGAATGCATCAATCAAGCATGTGAATATATAGGTGCATGGATTTCAGTACCACTTGATGTTACTAATACATTTGATAAAGATGATGAAAATTTTGATGATATTCCATTGATTTCTGATTATTATGATCATATCTCTAGATTGGTAAAAGTGGGTAAGTATCATAAAAACTAATTTCAACAAGTGTTATTCAATTATCAATTTGAATTATCTTATATATGTATTGTACACATACACATGTATACTTGTTATGTAGGAGATATCTTTGCAGTGATTGCTAAGCCTAGAAATTATGAAGGTGTTAGTTATTATTTATTGTGATGGAATGTTGTTCCCCATAGGTAACTTTATATTTATCAAATTTTAAAATACTTAAATTTGTGGTGCAGGTTTTGTTGTGATAGAGGGAACATATTTGAAGCAAGACAAAATAGTCGAACATGGAATACACTTTGTTAATTATCAACCTAACAACAAGGTTTTACAATACAACCACTTGGTCATTGCTACCGGCCTTTGTCTACATCCAGTCAAAGTTAAGCATGCACATCACAAGTGGAGACTAGATAGTGAAGATCATGAGAAGATATTACATGTTATAAGTGTACATCATGGTTGAACTGACATTTGAGATTTATTTTATAATAATTTGAATATCAACTTCTTTTCAAACTATTGAATTGAATCATCTTGAATTAAATGTGTTTTTAATTGTACGATCATAGTCATAGTTATCATTAGTTTATTAAAAAACTATATAAATAGGCTAAGTTAGTTCAAATTTACACAATCATTATCTATAGATATGTATCAAAAATAATGTAATATGTTACAATTCTTGAATATCAACTTCTTTTCAAACTATTGAATTTCATCTTGAATTAAATGTGTTTTTAATTGTGCGATCATAAGTTCTTAATTATCATTAGTTTATTAAAAAATTATATAATTTAATAATAAATTAATTGTACCATGGATGAATTTAATAATTTAAATTCATTTATCAGTGACTTTTTTTCAAACTATTGAATTTCATAAGTGAATTAAATGTGTTTTTAAAATTCTAAGATTATAAGTTCATAGTTATCAAATGTTAGTTTATTAAAAAACTATATATTTTAATGCTAGAACTTTATTAAATCTATGGTCATACTCTTAAAGTTTAAATTAGTTTAAATTAATATGCTTTTAAATATTATATTTTGTAAAAGTTTTCTAAAATAATGTATTGGCTTACCTAATTAAAATATTTTTATCCACATAAAACAAATATTTATCTTTAGTGGGTTAGTAATTGATAATTTAAGAAATATGTATCTTTCTAACTTCCTACTAATTGATATAAAAAATTTACATCTTTATTCAGGTACTAATTGATTTACCAAATTTATGTATCTTTAGTCCTTCTAATTGTTTATTTCATATAATGATTACAATTAAATATAATGTTTTAAATTTATAATCTAAATCATTTAGGTTAATTTAGTAGTTTTAAGCACCTATATTAATTCAATTCAATCGCCCTATTTAAATTATTATTCTTTTTCAAATTTTTAAATTAGGTTCATAGATCAATTTGGAACTTCTTTGAATATTTAACTATTGAAGTACCTTTATTTAGAGAAGTTAATTTGATTATTTTATAATGATGACAATAAAATCTAAAGTTTAAAATCTATAATTTTATTGATGAAGAATGTTCTACTATAAGTACTGTAAAAAAAATAACACACATGTAAATATACATGTACATGTCTCAAGATCATGTTCTATAGCTATAATAAATTAAAAAATACACATATACACATATACACGTCTCAAGAATAAACATCTACAAATCTAATATATCTCTACAATTGAAATGCATACATATGCAAACTGTAAATCTCGAATAAATACATGTACGTAGAAAAATATAAAGTCATATATACATGTGACCATCTAACTACTAAAGTACTCAATAATCAAATAATGAGTGAAACATATGTATACACGTATGTCATCAAGGTACTAAAATACACATGTGTATGTAAAGTGTCTCCAATATACAAATTCATCCAAAAATATATAAGGATCTACTACGAGAGGGACCCCTCAAGATGCATATGAATAGAAAGACCCTCTGATCGAGTCTCCTGTACATCCTCTCGCTGAGGCGCATCAACCAAGCCCTACAAATATATATGCATATACATACATTACAGTTCTATCTAAACATATACATACATGTACATTCAAATTAAATACAAACTTGCATAAATATGTATGTATGTATTTATGTATGTATGTATGTATGTATCTATATCTATATCTATATCTATCTAGATATATATCTAGTTTGAAACATTTAAATAACTTTTAAAAACTATTTAACACTCAAGTACCTAAGCACTACCAGGTGCCTCAATAGAATCATCTCTCTCATGTACATGATGCCTTGAACCAACACTACATGTAACCATGTTCTCAATGACCTGTGCTTGCATGATTTATTATAGTTATTTAGAATAAATTAGATATCTAAACTGAATTTTTTAATAAATTCATATATTTTAATTTCATATATATTTAAAATTAAAAATAAATTATATATGTAGCTGGGTCTTCGGAGGTGGAGGATGATCAACAGACTCCATCGTATCATCTACTAATGCACCTGAGCCTGAAAATCTAACACGTACTAAACCACGCTCAACACCATGTCCAACTGCTAGTAAATCTGAGTGAAGTGGACTATATAACTAGCTGGATAATGGTGTAGAATTAGTGCTTCTAGGTCGTCCGAACAAAAGGTCCATGTACGATGAAATACCCAAGCTCAAAGTAGTATCAATCTTAGACAGGCCTCACAATTGCTTACCAAAATCATCAAGACCCTCAGCTATCACCTGGACATCTCCAACTCCTATGCCCAAGTCATTTGTAGAGTGTCGTGAACCTAGTGCCAAATGCTATGAGCTACACATAGGTCTATCATCTATCACTGGTGTGGTGGACTATGTCTATGGAACTACGTCAGGGCCCTAATGTTGTCTAACAACATCTATCACTAAGTAAATTGGAATCCCCTGCGTATCAAAAATATAACTGATAATGTGCAACATATCCTCCAAAAAATACAATGCCAAATCCTGTGTCTAATGTCCTGAAAGACCACGAACATCACTTGGTAGTGGTAGCCCAATAGCTCTATATGCATCATCAAAAGTGCCTGAAGTGCTACTAGATGCCTCTGAAGATGGTCGACCAGGTGGACGAGGACATCAACTATGAATATAATGACCAATAGAATCAGATGTGATACTAGCAGCCATAGATGTAATGTGTCCAATAGTGTCAATTGCTCCCCTTTGGGAAGCAATAACAACTCTATATGCAATAGGCGCATGTGTTGGAGTCATGGGAGGTAGTCTATGTCCAACAAACTGTCTAACATTTGGAGGTTGTAGAGGATGTACACTGTGATACTGGTTGTGATTTGCGATCTGACCATGCCCTTGTCCACAATAATTAGGAATATCCAAGTAGTTTATGTTGAGCCCCATGTGGAACTTAGTGTACAACTTTTGTGCATAATAAAGAGGTATTTGGTCATTATTAGGATAATGACCATGCACAACTAAGAACTAAGGATAGATCATGCTAGCAATAATACGATCTCTACATCATGTGACTTGTTAGCCTCTCACCCTACCCTGTGCTCCCTCATATCCTAGAAAGAGCTCTCTTTTGATGACGTCTCTAGGGGCCACCCTCTTGATGTCATCAAAAGATGCATCTCCTAAAATCTCAGCCCTAAGCTCCCTAGATACGGAAGATAATATGTTAGGAGTAAATGAATGGTGAGCTCTAATCTAGCTGTCAAATCCTGTAAACTCCTACATATCATAGCACATATGTCTCTATAAAGACCATCATCAAATAATGATATAGACTTTTGTAGTCTAGCGACCTCTTGCTCTGAAAAAGCAAATAAAGCATCAATATTGATGTGTGGAGGTGGTATAGCAGGACCTCTAGTAGGAGCTACAGGTGCAGCTTGACCTAGAATAGGAGCCACACTAGGAGCCATGACAGGACTTGTTGGGACTAAAAATTGCATGGTCAAATTTTAGTCACATTTTGAAAATTTTGTGAATCAAGCCTTTTAAATGCTTTTAAACGCATATGTACCCAGCTATACTTTTGAGCCCCGAGAGGTGTTTACTATTTCTAGCACCCTCCATATAGTATGTTTATGTGTTCCATGAAGTTAAATTGTCATTCTAAGCTATTTCGTGAAGTCTCATTTTGAGCAATTGTCATTTCTGTATTTTTGCTGAGTGTCAAACAATGACAAGAGGCTGTGTTTGCAAGTGAATATCTTGCACCCAGTATTGTTTCATAACTCGCTGAGTTGGGAGTGTTTAGTGTGCATACAGACAACCTATGTTTCAAATTTTGAGCTGTTTCAAATCTGTTTCACTGGGTTTTGAATCCCTCAAAGTTGGTCATTTATTATTTTCATGCTAATGCACATTGCACATAATTCTGGGAAGCCTTGTTTGATGAGTTATAACTTTGACCCAATTGATCAAAATGTTGAAATTCCTATTGTATTGCATTTTGGAGGTTAGAGATTTGTTATGTTTCAAGTTTTAGCTCATGATGAATTCGTTTGATTAGTTTTCAAATGCGATTCCAAATGCAATTTCTATCTTTTTATTGGTGTCAGCATTTGCAGATTTGTTGGAACACCTGTTTGTGATATCATATCTCAAAATATGTGATAGATGAGATTAAATGGATTATACCACTGTGTTTTCCTCTGAAAATGCTTTAAGTGTGCCAATTTTTAAATCATGATGAATCGGTTTGCACACTTTTCCAAGTCCATTCCATTTGCAAAAATCATTTTCCTACTATTGTTTCAATTTGCAAAATCCAAGTAGCCCACTTTGACCGCTCACCATTCACATCCTATTATTCGTCATGAGCCCAAATCACAAACTTATACTCTCCTCGTGACAGTGAAACTACGTCCCAGTTTTTCTTTCCCCAAGTATCAGTTTGCCTTGTTTTGAAAGCCAAATCCAAATGCGATTTGTTGTTTTCTGACTTGTTTACTTGCAAGTAATTCTGAGAGGTCAATTTTGACAGTGAATATCTTTTGACCCCGAATTCATCATGAGACGAGATTTGACAGGGTGCAAATTTGTGGTATAGAGAATTAGTGGGTCAAATTTTAGGGCCTGGTCAGAGGTTTGGATTAGTTTTTAAGGCCAGTCAATAGACCTCCTGGGGCAAAAGTGATAGGTTATAAAAAAGGATAAAATGAGTTTCAAATATTGATTCATTGGTCGAGTTTGATTTCAATCAGTATCAGGTGATGAATGGATCAGTTATAATTGTCAATTGTTTGAAAACTAATTTTTTTTAGCCAGACTCATGTTGGGGCCCAATTGATTGCATCAAGCAGAGTGAGTCAAAACATGAAAATATGTTTGGTATATAATGATTTTCAAAGGTTTTCAAAAAGGGAAAAGATAACTATGGTTAGATCATTGATAGATTTCATTGCAAATTTTCATTTCAAAGAGCCTTGTCCATAACCAAGTTCATATGGCATTTCTATGAGAGAATGGTTTGATTTTTCTCTTCCATTATTTGGGATTTTCAAGTTCGTATACATGAGAAAAATGAAGGAGCAATGTCCTCAGATAAGTGGGGGCCGAGTCAAAAGAAATGGGTGAGACAACAGTTTTATTCATTTGGCATCACAGGTTTGAATATTCATGCACACATGTTCTTCTTGTTCAATCCCTTCGAGAGTTTGGGTGTTCGTTCCATCTTGACATTTAAGATTTTTATATAAAAGACTAGCTCTATAAACTATTTTGCTGGGAGAGACTACCTTATCCCTAGTTCTAGCACTCACAAACATTACAAAGGGAGCTATTTGACGAAGATGGCAATATGTTAATGGTGTGCAAAGCATTGAGCTCTTAAAACTAAGATGATATGTTTGCCATGTTGTTCATGGGTAAGATCTTATCTATGAACAAATATTCTTCAATGTAGGTAGTATGATGTGGAGTATTCACTCTTGTTGAATCTTTGGGAGGAAATAGTTGTTGATTTCATTGCATATATAGAGTATGAGGCAAAAAGCTCCACTCTTAAGCTTTTGTGGAGTTGGGCATGGACCCTGATGATGATAAGAGTGTGGGAATTATAGTCTCAATGCATGTTTCATTAGTATTTCCCTCTCTAGGGATCCACGTAGTCAATGCATGCTAAAGAAGAGAACACACATTATAAAGGAGCCCATAGCTTAAACAAAAGATAAGAGGTTGTTGCATACAGAAGAGAGCTCGACAAGCGTTTAGAGCAAAGAGAAACAAGGAATTGGATATTGGTGTTTTGGGATTAAGAACAGTCAATGAGAAATTTTCCAACAACACTCACACTTAAAGAGTCTCACATATAATAGAAGCTGCAAGTTAAAGTTTGAAGCTGGCTAGTGTTAAAAGGAGCCTCACGCCAAAATGAGCAAGGGTCCATGTTTTAAAAGGAGATCCAAAGCCACATGCAAAGAGGACAGAGTAGTTGAGAGAATAGAGGGCACACAAAATAATGCCAGTGAACAGCAAACAAGGAAGCTATTTTAGACAAAGAAGCCATGGCTTTTTTAAGGGACACCCTACGGCAATTAAAATGAAAACCCAGCATTGAGGTAATGGTCCACACATAAAAAAGGGGAGTTGCCATGTCTAAAAAGGGGCCCAAGCTGTAAGTTAGAAGGTTGGCAATGAAGAATGAGCCACAAACCATTCATGCCAGGAGGATGCCATTAGTAGAAGATGTTGGCAACAAAGCAACCCAATGTAACAATAAAACAGAACTCCATGCCAAACAAAGATTTGCCTTGAATTCAGGCTAGTTGGTATTAAATTTTGGTGTGAGTTAGGAGACCAGATGGTGTGTTCAAGAGCTCATACATTAGGAGAGTAGATGCCATACAGAGTAGCCACAGGGGAGTTTTTATGAAGACCAGTGCAAAATATGTGGAAAACATAGTCAAAGGATATATCCCACATGTCCCATGGGTGGAGATAGTAAAATCCTTAAATACTATTCTACTTAAATGCATTGTGTCTAAAGAAAGATTCCTTTTAAAAGGTCATGGCATGCGTAGGTGGCTCTCGGTCATCGGCCAAGTTGGATGATGATGTAACCAAATTTTGAACAAGTAAGCAAGAACAATGACATGGCAGGAAATGAGCTCAGAAGAAGGAGATCACAACATGTGGCAGATCATGTGGATGTCGTTATCTCACCAAGCAGAGTTGCTCACTAGTCACCATGTCGCCACTAGAAAATGGGAAAATTTTTGCCAAGCAACATGGCAACCTACCAAAAATTTTAAGAATCCGTAGAAGTAAGATGTGGGTCCCACTTCCAATGCAATTAGTGAACTAGTGAATGACATGTGGCGAGTAGGTAGTGACATGGCAATCAAATTGCACAGATGAATCAGATGGTGACACGTGGCACATCTGACGGCTATCGTAATGCTACCAAAGGAAAGTTGCAGGAAAGATAACAAAGCAACATAGCAATGTTGACATGTCGTGCTAAGGTGGCATGATGATGTGGCCTAGCTATATAGGCCCGAGCCAATTAGAAGACAACATGTGGTGATGGTGGTCAAACCAAGTTTGACCCGGATGGAACTTGTGAGGGAAATTTCAAAAGTTTTTTTAAAATTATTTTTTAAAGATTTTTCCTCCAAAATCACATGTAGGTCAACATTTTAAATAATGTTTGATTTATTCATATAGTTTGAACTTTGTAAAAGTTTAAATTTTTGCAAAATGTTGCAAAGCCATGGAATGGGAGCCCAATTTTCAAATGGCCATAACTGGTGTGATTTTTATCAAAAATAGGTGCTCCAATATACCATTGGAACTAGAAAGAGATGAAGTTTCTGAATATGAGGTTGGTTTATGCACAGGTGCTCACGAGTTCATGTTATAAGCCAATTTGTAAATTTTGGGGCATTATCAGCAAAATGGGTGTTTTTCATCATTGATCATCATAATTGGTTAGAGGGCAGTCTTAAAGGCTTGTTGGGGTCTAAATCAACTTTGAACAATTTTTTTGCATTCTGGAGGTCAAATTGTAACTAATTTATCACTTTTTACATTGATTTCAAATTTGACATCAGAAATCAGTTATTCTTTTCAATCAAGTATTCTAGATGTTTCTTGCTTGTAGAGGCCAAATGATGAGGATTTGATTCTGGTAGTTGAAGAGAGAAGGTAGAGAGATTCTTTTAAGCTTCTTGAGGGAGAATTATGAAGGGACACATGTCAATTGCAAATTCAATCTGGGAATTTCCCTCTTCATACATATTCTTTCTTCTTCTCTAAAAAACGTTGTTGGTTGGTTTTCAATTTCTAGTTCTAAGAGCTCTACTCAGGCTGTGAAAGCCACACACCCAACATTTCTCTCTTGTATTGAACAACAATTTGAGTTTTATGCAGATAGTTCTGATTTGTTAGGTGATTATTAAATTGTTTCTATACATCTTTTCATGTATTTGTCTCAAGGAGGTGAATAAGAACAACAATGGGTTTTGAATTCAGTTTGAATCTTGTCTCCTGGTCATGGATTTGCAATATTTTCTAGTTTGTGAACAAAGAGCATAAATTAGGTTGCAATTTTCTTAGAATTGTATGTGGTTGAAATGTCTTGCTAGTGGAACAAAGAGCCATGTAATTGCTTGGTGTTTATCACAGGGTTTGTAGATTTTGTGATGGGATAATTTGAGTATAAGATTCAAATTTGAAGCAAATGTCTATTCACAAGGTTAAAGATAGATCAATGATCTTGATGTGGGAATTATGTCAAGGATTTCCAAAAGATGTATGGTTATAACTCATGTAATTGCCCAATAGGTAAGGCACTGATCAAAGATAGGATCATTAGGTGTTGTTGCTCATACTTGGGTCTTGCTGATATCAACTTATTAAATCATCTTTTCCCTTTTATGTTAAAAGTTATTCAAAGTTTAACCCACTCTTAGCTTGCAAGTTCCATGAGTCATGTTCTTAGCTATTTCATGTTTGTGATTTCTGGTTAAGTATAGAAGATTTAGGGTTGTTTATCTATTATTCTAGATTCTGAGTATGCTCATTGAATTGAACACATAGTTAGATCTTAAGAGGTTTACTCACCTAGGTTTTGTAGAGCCTAAAGTGAAGGAGTGTAGCCTTATAGTTGGCTTGGGTTCTTGGTGAATTGTGTCTATTATCGGAGATAGCTGCCCATAGATGCAATCTTACCCTATATACTTGGTTATTAAAACACTGTTAAATTAGGAGCCAATAGGATCTACACCACTTGGAGCCATACCAAGAGCCACACCAGGAGCCAAAACATGAGCTGCATGATGAGCCCTACCTCAAGGTACACCCCGATCTACAACACAAGTCCCACCATGAGCAACACAATGAACTTCACAAGGAGCTAGAATAGGAACTACATCAGGCACTATAACAGGAACTACATCAACTTGTGCTGTAGCAGGAACTGCATCAGGTGCTACACTAGGAGCCGCAGCAAGCTGATCATGTGAAGCCATATCTGTAGAAATGTATCAAGAGCTAAACTATCTAATGTACACATAATTTTTCATTTTTTAATTAAAAATTATACATGTAATTAAATGTACATCACACATGTCTAGATAATTTGTAACATGTACATATATGATCTATTAAAATTTAAATATATATGATTGAATGCATATACATACATACATGAGAACTTTAGAGTTAGAGACATACATACATACATACATACATGTGATAATTTAAGTAAATTCATTTTCTTGAGACATCACGTGTGGTGTCACAAATGTTGGTCACATGTGAATTCTTCTAAATTTAGTCTTTAAATGTGTAATTTTAATTATAAATTTGAATACATTGGTCCATAAACCATCAATTTATATATATATATATATAAAATCTTACATGATCTAAGGATAAATTATATATATATATTTTTAAGGCAAAAGTGGCAAGCCACTATATTATATTGATAAATCTAGTTCAAAAAGGTCAACTAGGAAAGATCCAGCAAGAAAACCTAGCATTGTCCCTTATATTTACATTGATCATAGTTATTGGATTCATAGTTAGGGCTCCAAATAGGAGCAAACATTTTTACAAATGAGAAAATATGCTTCCTCCATTGAGGCATTGACTCATAACCACTATTAAGCATATTTCTTTTACAACATCATTTCAATATTTCAAAATAACAAAATTGACACAAAAGTCAAAACATGGTGTTTCACTGATCATTCTTCCATATCATTGCTACCTTTGAAGCCCCTGCATACATCATCTTTACAGTCATTACCACCCATTGAATATTGATCCTTTCAAGAAGTAATCAAAGCATCACATCTCCAACAAGTCTTGTGATAAAAGGTCAAGAAGAGCCTAGTCCATACTTTGATATTCTAAACTATCAAGTTCATGTGGATTACGAAAAAATTGTATGTTGCAAGATCAACTTATGTGGCCCTTTACTCGGATGTTTCTATGCAGATGATATAACCATTGATGATCAATGTGTCACTGATGAGTATCTAGTGATACTATTCTACAAATTGAATCTTGTGCATAGGGGGTTGGGTATTGCTCCTAATCTCGTTATTTGATGCAATCAGACTTTGCTCTCAAAATAAATAATATGTTTCTTATGTTGTGACACATCAAAACATTATTATCTCAAGAAGGGGAATCTTTCACATTCAAAATAGAATCGTTCCATTTGAAAAAGCTAAGACCCAATAAACATCAGAGTCTTCATTTTTGGATACAATCATAGTGAAAATACCTTGTAGTTGGCCAGCCTTTTCTTCTTCTTCACTTCAAGATCATGACTAATTCTTAGCCACTGCACCATTGTAATTACTACTCTTGTAGCCAGTATAAGCTCTAGTGCCATCCTTGTACATAGGGGGCTAATTGTAAGCATATGAAATCCCTAGCTACTGCTGAGTAAAACAAGGTTGAATCTACCCGCCTCCTCCATTAGAGAAGTCTGTTGTTACACACTTTTTCCAGATTTGATGCAACTCTAGTAGGTAACATATCACTTACTTTGAATCAACTTAGATCTGCTATGACCACCTGTGAACTTCTACAACACTCTTCTCAGCTTCTTTAACCTATATGCCCCAATATAATATAATTTATAGATTGATATGACTGATATTAAGTGGTTATAGACCTATTCAATCCCTATAGTCTTCCTCTGAGTTCAAATTGCTCAGTTCTGTGCTAAACCAGTCTTGTACGGCATGAAGCACTCTTGCCAAATGCTACAAAAATATCAGAAATAATATGCCTAGTACTTTGTTGTTACACAAGTGGAAATCAAATTTCATAATATATCGTGCTAGCATCATGTTGCAATAATGAATCCAAATTCCTTTTAAAGGGGGATCACACATAAAAATCTAGTACTCTGTTTTTGCACAAGTGTTGCCATAGTCCTCCCTAAATGAGATCATATCTCATAAAATGTCATGCTATTTATTGTTTTTATTATCCATATCAACAAGCTTTCTTAATCCCTCGTAATCTTCAATGATTGATCGTGGGTTAAAATATTTGAAAGAAATCCCATTGCATCCCATATTAGAAAGGTGGTTTGCTACCCAATTGCCTTCTCGAAAGATATGTGAAATACATACATCTTGGAGTTCATCTAATTGCTTCCATACCTAATTGAAAATGTATTTTATTATCCAGGAATGTATTTTTCTATGGATGCAAGCATTAATTATGATTGGAGAATCTCCTTCAATGTGTAATCTTCGGTCTTTCCCTTGCTTTGCAAGGATCAAACCAGCTAAAAGGGCTTGCAATTCTACCATGTTATTAGTTCTTGTTGGCAGAGGAGAGGTAATTATAGCCACTACTAGACCTTGTTAATCCTGAATACATGCACCCAATCCAAAAGGGCCTGGATTTTCTCAGGAAGCCCCATCAAAGTTCAATTTCCAAAATCTTGGCGAGGGGGTTGTCCAGTGAGTTGTAGATCGAGGAGCTAAAGAGTGGCTTGACTGAATGATTTTCCAACCACTAGGAATGAAAAATTGCTTCCATTGTTGAATGATAATGAAGTCCCATGCTGTGATAGTAGGATTGAGTTTGGACTGGTGTAAACTTGAATTTGTTACCTCTAAAATTGATCTCTTCAACCCTTCCAAGATTTTGTCAACTATAGAAGCGTCTTTCCTGAAAATATGTTTATTCCTTTCCCACCAAATAGCCGACATAACTGATGTCAGGATACATTTTGAAATGTTTGCAAATAGTGAGTCTTTATATAAGACAAGTCGGGATTGAATAAAGGCCCAAAGATTATTTTGAATAGGAGTATTGTAGTTCAACTTTTGTAGTACGAAGGTCAAACATGTGTTAGCAAATGGACATGTAAGGAGAAGATGATAAACAGTCTCTTCACATTTGTTGCAAAATATACAATTAAAAGGTGGTGTAATGTGTAGCCTACTAAGCCTCTCACTAGTCAAGATCCTGTGCTTTAGTGCTAACCATATAAAGCTTAGATTATATCTTATTTTATCCCCTAGATTTGAAATATTTGGAGTAGATAAATTCTAAAATATATATAATAGTTTTCCTATTTTGTAACTTTTGATTACTAATTGTATAAGAAATATAAAGTGTTCATCTTATATTAGATATTTAAGTAATGTGTTTTTATAATTTTCTAAGAAGTGTAATTCAAAACATTGAAAGTTATATGAGAGCTTGATTCAAGTTTTCTAGATTAAAATACATTACTATATTATGGTCCATTGTGTTATTTATATAAGGAATTAATCATATAGTCTATGAGTCAATCTCATTGACCCATGTTTCAAGAGTAGTGATTCACATGAATCCATTTCTCATGAGAATGTCTTCTAAGTTTATCAATATTATGACATATTTTGAAAAGATTTTCTATATTTTATTTAAAAATAATTTATTCAAAATAAACTTTCAAACATGAAAATGTGTTAAATTAACTATATATATTTACTTATTATTAATAAAAAATTAGCTAAGTCTATTATACACTTAAAATACATTATTATATATTATGACATTGCACATTATTTCTATAAAGAAAATATAGAAAATCTAGCTAAATTAACACATTTTTAATTAATAATAAGTAAATAATATAAGTAAACTTAGATTTTCTATATTTCATTTAACAATAATTTATTCAAGATAAACTTTCAAACATGAAAATATGTTAAATTAGCTATATATATTTACTTATTATTAATTAAAAATTAGCTAAGTCTACTAGGTTCACTTAAAATATGTATTATTATATATTATGACATTGACGTTATTTCTATAAGGAAAATATAAAAAATCTAGCTAATTTAACACATTTTTAATTAATAATAAGTAAATAATATAAGTAAACTTAGATTTTCTATATTTCATTTAACAATAATTTATTCAAAATAAACTTTCAATCATATAATAAGAAAGTTCAATAATATATTTACTTATTATTAATTAAAAATGTGTTAAATTAATTAGCTAGATTTTCTATATTTTCCTTAAATAGAAATAACACAGTATCATAATATATAATAATATATTTTAATGTGTGTTGTTTTCAAATAAGTGAAAATAGTATCATTTGATTAAACATGTTGTAAATTATAATTTAGATTTATGAAATAAAAAATGCATGTGCACTCAATTTTTTATCATACTAATTTTTAAACCATGTATCTCCAAATTTTCATATAGATGTTCAAGTTTAGGTTATCTCAAGGAAAAAAAAGTCAACTTTTGACACCTTTTCTAATCCCTTATTTTCAAGCTTTTATCCAAACTAGTTTTTAAATCATTTACAAGAATTCAATTAATCTGTTATCACGAGATATGTTGTCCAAGGTCTAATATGATGGCTAAATAATTTTTTATTAATGTTTCTACTAAGGTTCAAACAACCTTTGGGCTTTCATGATTTTGGTCCTTTTGATTCAAATTGAGCTTTTGTTAGGATTCAAATTAGGGTATGGTTATCATGAATGTTAGCGTTGGGTTAACTTAGGTTATGGTTATAGTTTAGATTATATTATAGTTAGGGTTAAAATAGGGATATATTAGTTTAATTAATGTTATGATTTAAGGAAAATAATGGTTAGAGTTAAGGTTAGCAAGTACGATATGGTGCAAATTAGAGGGAAAGTCTTTGATTTATAGTTAGGGTTGAAGATAACTTTAAAGTTGGGAGTTTGGTTATGGCTAGAGTTAATTTATTGTTAGGATTTTATTATACTTTAAGGGGTATTATTAGAGTTCAATTAGGGTAATAAATTATTTATATCACTCTTAAAGGATAATGTTGAGGTTTAGGTTTCAAGTTGGGTTACATAGATCATGTAAAACAAGGGTCATACTTCATGTACATGTACATGTGTTTATGTATGCATGTATCTCTTGAATGTAATATTATAATTTAGGATTAGGGTCAACTTGTTTTAATTTTATGTAAGTTAGGCCTCAATTAGGTTTTAAAATATGGTTTTAGTGTAAGGGTTATAAATAGGTTTAATTTTAGGGTAAGATCTAGGACAAGTTATGACATTGTTAGGGTTTATACAGGTATAATTTAGCATTATTTAGGGGTTAATATTAAGGTCCACATGTGGTTAAGAATTTAGGATAAGGGTTTAGCATATGAAGTTTATGATTTGGTTCAAGATTATGATTTAGGGTAAATTATCATTTATAATATAAGGGTTTAGAAATTAAATTTTAAGATCAAGGTTAGTGTTAGGGTTTGGATAATGGTTAGGGTTAGGGTTTGGATAATAATTTTAGTTAAGGTTTAGGGTTAGAGTTAGGATTATGGTTAGGGCTATGATTTAGGATAGAGACCACGATTAGGGTTAGGATCATGGTCAAAGGTTAGGAGTACAAATTATAGTCTATCAATTAGGGTTTGTATTAGGCTTTAGCATTTACGATTTAGGGTTATAGTTATGATTAGGGTTAGAGTATGGGTTTACATTTCTATTAGTATTATTTATAAGGTTAGGATATGGGTTGACATTGCTATTAGTATTATTTTTAGGGTTATGGTTTGTATCAGTGTTTAAATATATGGATAGGATTATGATTAGGGCTTATAATTTAGGATAGGGGTTGGGGCTTATCATCTAGTATAAGGGTTTACTATAATTTATGATTAGGGTTAGAATTATGATTTAGAACATAAAATTAGTTTATAACTTTTAGAATTAGAGTTTAGCATTTAAATTTAACATTTTAGGATCTTAGTGTACAAAGATTAGGGTTTAGTATTTAGGGTCATGTTTTAGCATTTATGATTTATGATTATGATTAGGGTTCTAGGTTATGGGTTTACATCATTGTTAGAAGTATGGTTAGAGAATTAGGGTATGGGTTTACATCATGTTGTTAGAAGTATGGTTAGAGGGTTAGGATTTGTATTAGGGATAAGATTTTGGATTATGGTTTTAACACATAGTTTTAATATTTATAATTAAAGTTAGGATCAAGTATTGTGATTTATTATTTAATATTGGGGTTTATCATTTAGGTCTATGATTCAAATTGAGATTTAGGAGTTATGGTTGAGCATCTAAGATTAGGGGTTATAATTTACAATTAGGGTTTTGCAATTAGGATTATGACTAGGTTTAGTATTTAGGACTATTGTTTAGCATTAAGGTTTAACAATTAAAATTTAAGTTATATAATCTTTACATGTTAGATTATATGATGCACATTCTTTATGTTTGTATATTATCAAGTTATGTTCTTATAATTAACTTTTATTAATTTAATGTTGTAACATGTATTCTTTAGGTCATACATGTTCTAAGTTATATGTTCTTATGTATGTATGTATGTTATATTCTTACCTATGCAAATTAATCTACATTCTTATATACATGTATAATTTAGGATCTCCCCTTAAGACATGTCATTGAATTATATAGTTAATTATATACTTAGATTAAGGCATTAAAAATAATAACATATACATAAAAATGAATATTGAAAACATACATGTGTCTATATTTAACAAGAACATATTTACATGTACATTTATGAAATAAAATATAAATTAATCTACATTCTTATGTATAATTTAGGATCTCTCCTTAAGACATGTCATTAAATATAGTTAATTATGTACTTAGTTATAAGACAAATTAAGATCAATAGTTAACATATGTACATATAAAAATGTGAATTTATTTAAAACATGTACATGGACCTACTTTTAACTATGAACAAATATACATACATCTATGTTCAAAATAAAAAAATACAATTTAATCTACATTCTTACATTTATAATTTAGGATTTGGACCCTTAAGACATGTCATTTAATTACACTTCTAAGATTAAGACATTAAGATGAATTTGACATATACATAAACATGAATATTGAAAACATACATCTCTACATTTAACATTAACATATATACATATATCTATGAAATAAAATATGTATATTTTAATCTACATTCTTATGTATAATTTAGGATCTCCCCTTAAGATGTATGCCATTAAATATAGTTAATTACACAATTTAGATTAAGTTGCATAAATATGAATAACATACACATAAACATGAATAAGGCATTAAGATGAATAACATATACGGAAACATGAATAAAACATATATGTAAACATAAAAGATTAAGATGTATTAAAAAGTCAATAACATGTACATTAACATTAATTAATTTATATGAATATTGAAAATATTTTTCTAAATTTTATTTTCTACACATTTTTTTAAAAAATATTTTAAAATATTTTTCTAATGTTTTCTAATTTTCAAGACTAATATTTTTAAAAATATTTTCTAATTTTTTTTTCTAATGTTTAAATCCTAATTTATTTTCTCATAGTTTTCTAATATAAAATTCTAAATTATTATTTTTTAAATATATTTTCTAACGTTTTTCTAATATTTAAATGTGATGTTTTTTCTAATGCTTTTTCTAAATTTGTTTTCTTATACATTATATTATTATAAATTTTCTAATGTTTTTAAAATATTTTTCTAATATTTTTTCTAATGTTTTTCTAATTTTTTCCAAATTTTATATTATTATAAATTTTCTAATGTTTTTCTAAATTTGTTTTCTAAAATTTATATTATTATAAATTTTCTAATGTTTTTCTAATTTTTTTCTAAATTTGTTTTCTAAATTTTATATTATTATAAATTTTCTAATATTTTTCTAAATTTGTTTTCTAAAATTTATATTATTATAAATTTTCTAATATTTTTTCTAATGTTTTCTAATTTTCTTTTAAATTAATTTTTTTTAATAATGTTTTCTAAATTTATTTTCTAATGTTTTTATATAATATTTTTCTAATGTTTTCTAAATTAATATAATTAAAGTTTAATATAAATAAACCATAAAAATATTAAATTAACATTAAAAAATGCTTTGAAAACATTAAAAAATGCTTTAAAAACATTAAAAATGTTTAAAATATTAAAATAATAACATATAGACATCCCTGAAGAGGAGAATTTGAAGGAAAATGATAGGATGACACTGACAGAGAGCACATGTTTGCTCCAACCCTTGAGTGAATAGTGAACATTGTAAAAAATGACAAAAAAGGGTTAAAACAACATTTTTAAATGTCAAAAATTAATGTTTTGGATGTTCGTTGCGAACATATTAATTACATGTGTTCACAACGAACATACGTAATTATATATTAATATGTTCACTGCGAACATTGTTTTAATACATGTTCGCAGTGAACATATTTAGTATGTTCATTACGAACATATAATAAACCCGATTTCGTTTTTGCAATTTTTTTTGTATTTCTCTTCGTCCCACTAAAGTGGAACCCATTATTGTGGGTTCACCCCAAGCTTCATGAACATACCTACCTCTTTATTTTTTTGAATTGAGTGAATGGTTTCTTAAATAATAAGAATACCATCCAAAATAGATCTACTTGGAATGAAACCTATTTTCTCCTTGGAAATAATCTTTGGGAGAATTAACTTAATCCTATTGGCTAGTATCTTAGAGAATATTTTGTAGATGGTATTACACAGTGCAATAGGCCTAAAAGCACCGGGCATCTTCGGGCTTTCTTTTTTTGGAATCAACATGAGAAATGTGTAATTAATTTTTTATAGAAGGGATCCTCCTTTCCTTGAGGCTTCAATGGCATTCCAAAGATCTATGCCAATGATATCCCAACATTTCTGATAAAAGAAAGCCTAAAAACCTTCTAGACTTGGTGATTTGTTCAGGATCATGTTAAAAATGACTATTCTGACTTCTTCTAGGGTGATTGGTTTATTTAATGCTTTATTATCCTTTGTTGTAACCAGTTTAGGTATCACTCCCAGTAAACTAGTCTAAGCCTCTCGGTTAGATCCTTCAAAGTTATTTAATGTTTTCTAAAAATGGTCTACAAAGGTTTATGAGATCTCGTTTGGCTTTTTTGTTAAAAACCCGAGTTGATTTCTGATGCTTGTTATTTTTCTATTAGCTCTATTATAAAGAGTTAAGTTGTGAAAGAATTTAGTGTTCCTATCTCCCTCTTCTAGCCATCTTTCTCAAGACTTTTGTCTCTAGAAGATTTCTTCTTTAGAAAGTGTATCTTCTTGTTTTGCAAGCAATTCCTTTTCTAAAAGATAACTTTCATTATTCATTCCTTTTCTAATGACTTCTAGATTTAACTCCTTTACTTTATTTTTTATGTCCAATTTTTCTTTGAAAATATTGTTGAAATGTTCTTTATTCCACCTAAGAATTTTCTCTTTTAGCATTTTCATTTTAGATACAAAATTAAACATTTTTTATCCTTTAAAATCATTTTGTGACCACCATACCTTGATGTTTTCTAGGAAATTGGAGTCTAAAAACCACATTTTCTCGCATTTAAATGAACTCCTGGGAGGTTTATGAGGCTCAAAAAATTTAGTTCTAACTGGAAAATGATCTAAACCTACTATTGGTAAAATGGCGGTTTGAATATTTAAATTGCTTTCATCTAGGTTTCCTTTGATGAAAAACCTATCTATTTTTCTACTATAGATGCGAAATCCTTTCATTTATTATTCCATGTACAATTTCCATTTTTGAATGGAATGTCTAACAAATTATGATAATCACACCTTTTTTTTAAATCTTTAGAAGATTGAGGGATCTATTGAGAGCCCCCTATCTTCTCTTCTAAGTTTAAAATAGTATTAAAGTCACCTCCTAACAATATTAGATCATTTTGGTAGAAATTCATGAAATAGCTAATTTCATCCCATACTAGTTTTTTCTCTATATTATTTTTAGGCTCGTAAATGTTTATAAGAATAAAATTGAGATTGGATTTTAGACATTTTACTATACCACTGATCCAATTATTGTTTGTACTTAAGACATCTAAGGTAATTTTCTTGTGATTCCATATGAACCCTAATCCTTCGGATGCCCCTAGAGATTCTTGCATAGTTATGCTCCAATTGCCTAACTTCTTACCTAATTTGATTCCTTCTATATAAATTAGTTTAATTTCTTGAAGTAAAATTATTTTAGAGTCAAATAATTTAATGTTTTGTTTTAGTCATCTTTTTTTGCTAAGGGCATTTAAACCCCTAACATTCCATGTAGTGATCTTCATTGGACCTTGGGAAGGAACTTCCGCTTCCCTATGTTAAAGATTTGACTAATTTTTGGTTTCTCATGATCTATTCTTCTGCTTCTCTAAGTTCCTTGTGAGATTTCCTTCCTCTTTTGGATTTCATTTTGCCACAATTAGGCAATTTAGAACCTTCCTAATTCATGCTTATGCCCAGTTGCTACAAATTATGTTGTCTTGATGTAGCTATTTCTAAATGATTGCTTTCCCTATTTTCCTTTTCAAGTACTAGCTCGTCAAGAATCTACTTTGTAATGTTTTCCTAGCCTATCCCACCTATGTCCTTAGTTTCCCATGACTTGATCACTTCCAAGTTATCCATCTTTTTGTTTGACTTCTTCTCATCTTCAAAGTGGAGAAGGTCTCTTCTCAGATCTTCAAAGGCATAATTCTCACCTCCCAGCTGTGGTACTTGTTGCATAAGTTCTTTTAGAGATATGTTGTTTCTTTCACTATTTTCTAGATCAAAAACTCAGATTAGATCTTCTGAAAGCCTTTTAATCATATCCTTATCTCCCATTTCCAAAGCTCCTACCTTGATGATTTTAGTTTCCTCTACCTCTTTGTTTAAGAAATCCTAAAATTCAGCCACTGGGATGACACTGGACATATTCCTTTTTGAAATTTTAGATCTATCTTTAGTATTCTCATTCTTAGAAATGGGTGTCTACCAAAATTTAGAGAACCTCTTTGGAGTCTTATTTATGGAAGCAGAATTTCCCACTAGAAGTTCTTTGTCCTACTACTTTTATACTTTTGAATTGTCTTTAATGAATTTGGATTTAGCATTATCTAGAGTTTCTCCATATAAGACTTCTTGTTCCAAATCTTCAATATTTTTGTTCTAGTTCTCTAGACTCTACTCAGCCTTCATAATCTTTTTTTTGTTAAAGTACCTCTGATTATTGATTACCTTCATAGGATTTTCCAAAATTTTGTCTCTTTTTTCTACCATTTTTGAATCTTTGCTATTAGCCACCATACTTTGTGATATAGGCTGCTTTTCTAGCTTAAGAGTCTTCTCCAGATTTTGACTGCTTTCTTTCTATTCCAATACCTTTGAAGTATTTGGCTTTTTCTTGTCTGTACTCATGGAATTTTCTAGTAGAAGCTTTCCTCTGTTGTTGTTTGGAGAGTTCGTGACACTTTCCTTCTGACATTTGTTGGTTTGGATTGTTGGACTTTTGTGATTTTTCCTTGCATCCTTCTTCAACTCATCTATCCCCTTAACATCAAAGTTATCTCTATTGTTAGTTAAGAGTTCTTCCACTAGAAAATGTTCCTCACTCATTAATTCCAGATACCCTCATCTGATCATAGGAAAGAGAGTAGTTAAGTCTGATGTAGCTTGTTGTATTTTGTATCAGCAACTCCTTCCATTATTTAACCTGATGACTTCTATAATTTTGCCTTCATATCTTTGAATTTTTTTATTATACATTGATCTATTGGTAATAATTTTAAGAGGTTTGAGATTTATGTTGTTTGTCTTATAGTTGATTAGTATTTAATGTTATTACAACACTCAAACAAAGCATCTAATCCTATCAAGTCTCCCAGAGATTGCCCTATCCTTTTTGTAACGCCCCGCCAAGGAACCCAAAAGAATTAACCTAAAGTTTCACTAAGTTTGCTAAACATTTTTTTATTTTAAAGTAAGAATGTATAACATACACATCAAACACATAGTAGCAGAAGCAATAACATGTAATCATCAATAACCATACTTTGCAAGTTACATTTCTTAAGGATCCCAAGACGTTGAGTCACGTTTAAATTTAATTAATTCTAAGTCTAACAATTACCACATACATATGAAAGAATAATCAGAAAGTCCCATGTCCATAATATACATTTGATCCGAGTGCCTCTTGGCAAATTAATTCAGAATGCTCAATCATCCACTGTACAAGTCACAGGGTATGAAAGGCTTAAAGGAATATACATACGTAAAAATAGAAATGCATCAATCTCCACAAATCCATGATACAAAGTACAGTAAAAATATATGAAACTATTCACTATACATGATACATCCATACATTCATAATGATAAAACATCTATCATAAAATCTAACTATCCATCATAATAATCCAAGAACATAGTGAAGGTAAATGCCAATCACGAACACTCCAGCCACGGTGACCATGGAACGGATCTCAATGGTAAGAGTAAAAAGCACTACCACCCAACCGCGTGGAACCTAAATGGTCCACTCCCACCGCGCTGAGGAGATAGTCTCAAGTCCCAAACAAGGTATCAAAACACAAAACACAAGTACTCTCTAAGTCTGGAAATCCTAAAAGTATACTAACTCAAGGGTTCCAACATAGATAGACATCTAGACCCAGAGGCACCACAAAGACACGTAGGAAACCTAATATGCAAGCGGGAAAGTGTCATCGCAAAAGTCATGTAGAAGTTACCCGAGCAATCCCTTAGGAATCTCGGGTCCCTACTGATCCTGCGACCACTAGTATCCTCTCGTACTGACGAGGCCTACTATGGAATGCAAGGTCGTAACCAAGCGTTCTCTCTACCCCATCCTAGTCTGTACTAGCACTCAAGGCATGGGAGAGAACATACAATTATCTTGTTAGGTTCATTTTCTCCCATTTAGTGTAAATGTTTTCACTTATTAAATCAACTTACAATGGGTTACTCCAGGCAGCCTCTTAGGGCCCCGATCCCCATTGCAAGCCACTTCTCGACACTACACATAGATAACCTACCCTAGGCTCATGAAATCACCAATCAAAGAATCATAATAACATCACCTCAGTCCTATACAAGCAACTGAAAAAACATCATAAAAGATAAACCACAAAATTACATCAGTTCTTCATGAGCAACAGATAAGCATCCAATAATAATCATATGATCACGACAGTTCTCTATCAGCAACTGAAGGCATCAATGATAAATCACAAAATCCAATGGTTCTCCAATGAGCAACCAGAAAGTATCCCAATAGTAAATTACAATATTGATCAAAGACTCCAAAATGGTCAAGTCAAAACATGACATCATCAAGAACATAACAAACACTTCAGTCCTCTCAAGCGACCGAAAGCAATCCAAGTATAACTGATCGAGACTCAAAAATGGTTATCAAATATAACTGATCGAGACTTGAAAATGGTTAAGTTAGGTATCTCAAATACATACACCTCAGCTTCACACAAGGAACTGGAAAGAAATAACAAATAGTAAACACAATCATGTCATAGAGCACTTCATCACATTACCATGGTCGGGTTAAGAAAGATCGAGACCAAATCATCATGACATCCCATTCACAACCCCGAGCCTCTGGTAACAACCTAAACTGGTCAACGCTAAACCAACCCCATAACACTCAAAGCACAAAGAAAACATCAAAGTCTCACAATTGGTTTTTTGATTTGAAATATACAGTTGAGTTAAACAATAAGGTTTAAATTTCCCAGTGTTCGTGTTCAAGTAATAGTCTCATAGTTCAATTTGATTGATAATATACTGTTGAGTTAATGTGAGGTTTCCATTTCTAGTTGAACGTATGTTTTAAACAGACAAAACCCATTGTTTACCCTTACAAATTATACCATTCCTATATCCAAATGATACACACAATTACCCCTAATTGATTATAGTAAATTTTCCCAAAAATAGTCAAAGGTAATAATTTATTTAAATTATTAAATAATAATTAAATAAATTAAAAACTTCATTTTACAACATCCTTTATTAATTAACTTTAATTAAACTAAATTTAATTAAGTTAATTATTAAATATAAAACTATATCAATATTATTTAATTAATTAATAATATGTATTAATAAATTTTATTAACAATATTAATAATTAATAATTTAAATTCATTATAAATTAAATTTAATAACATTAATAATTAATTATTTAAATTAAATACAATTTAACTAAGATTAACATTTAACAAATTATATTAAATATAATTTATTTTTAATAAATTAAAAATAAATAAAAAACATAATAATAAATTTTTTTATTATATATATAAAAAAACAAACAACATATATTTGAAAAGCCCGCCGGCTTTTTTAATGAAGCTGTGCGGCCTTCTGCATCCGCAAACGGCCTGCTGTCGCAGACAGTAGTTATTACTACTACTGCGTACAGTAGTATGTCTGCGTACGCAGAGTATAGTACGTCGCGAGAAGGTAAGAAGTGGGGTGGGGGGGGGTTGGTGGTCCCCACCCTCCCAATCAAGATTTTTTTTTAAATTTTTTTTTTTTTAAAATTATGTTTTATTTTTATTTTGCATAATAATTTTTTTTTATAAAAATAATACCCCTCACAATATATATATATATATATATATATATATATATATATATATATATAGATATAAATTATTATTATTATTATTATTATTTTTTAAAACATTTGTAACCATAGTCTGATAGGAGAAATACGGACAACCATACAAATTTCCAACTTAGAAAATTCAATTTTCAATTTCAATTCTTTCCCAAGTTATCTGATAGGAAGATTCGATTAACCGTTTTAATTTCTAAATTAAATTTTCTTTTAAATCTCATAACCTCCAAGAAAAAAATGCAATTTTCTTTTACCTATGGACGAGGTTTTCAAATTAATTTATTTTCTTTCAACCATAATATAAGATGGGATATAATTCACACATCATAGATTTAGAACAAAAGAGCAAAAGATTCATGCAACGAAACCAGAGAATCAATTTTCACAATCACTAAGAGGATAGGATTATCTAATTGCATAATTCGACCAGTGATCAAACACAAGACCCTACCTGAACCTGATGCTAACACGCAACCAACTGAGAATTGTGAGAAGATTCGCTTCCAAAATCCACGTCCCAAATTCATCTCCCAAAATCTGTCTCGAAATTCCCCCCCATCAAAATGAACCTTCCATTGATAATAAAGGGTTCTCTCCCCTTGGATCGGGGAACTAACTTACATTAACCCTAGGATAACTCTGTGCTTGCAACCCTTAACTCCATATTAACTTTTTATTAATCTTTGTTTTATCTTTTAATGCATGTTAAATGAATTAATAAATAACTTTATTTAATTTTCCTCTTGACTTCAATTTTTAATCTTTATTGCTTTTAATCCCATGCACACTTTATGAAATTAAAGTAACATTATTAATTTCTATAATTTAATCTTTTAATTTAATTCTCATATTTAAACTCATGCTTAGATCATGCGATCTAGAATTCTTAATAATTTAATATCTTTCAACTTTTAAATTTATTTTAGAACTTAATTGATAACATATTTAATTAATTTAAATAATAATAATATTTAGCATTTATTTAAAAATGAACTCCAAATATATTATTATTAAATTAAATAAATATTATACTGTTTTAAATTTATCTTTGAACTTTAATCTCCAAATTTAATTCTTTTATTTAATTAATTTCTCAATTAATTAAATATTAAAGATATCATAATAATTCTCCATTAAATTAAATCTTTAATTAATCTTTTTAATTAGACCTTAATTAATAGAAAACACATCAAGGACTCATATAACAACATACGAAAACCCAACATAGAAAAACACATACCAAATCAAACAAAAGGGTTATAATCACGAAATTACATCATTTGATGCATTCGGAGGGTACTTAACTCAGATACTTGTCCTAATTATTCAATTAGGACAATTGGCTAAAGGATTTAGGATTTGGACTTAAGAGTTTATCTCCCCTCTCTTACCATTGAGACAATGCGATAGGGTACGCTCATCCTGGCAATTCAGGGAAGTCGATACCCGGTACCTGCAACCTGCATAAAATCCACGCATGTACAAACACAATATTCTAAGCTAAACAGACAATGGCAGGAAGTGGTGCATCGTGTAGATCCCGACTAGCAGGTGACTACGACTCCCTTCCTTAACCACATCAGAAACACCATACATAAATAAAACAAACACGCACACCATACACATGCAGTATGGGGTAAGTATCCATAAGAAACACATGGAATAATAAACCATCTAACTAATCATCATCGATAACTAAAACCATTGAATAATCATCATACATGCATGAAATATAGAGTACCAAGTAATCTCATCATATAATAAACTGAGTGTAAAACAACATCTGATAATCTCTAAAATAATAATACTAATCATCAAACATAAATTGGCCTAAAAGAGTTTGGCAATGATGACAGAAATGCGACTTAGGGGCAGACACTACACTTTTGATAATATCTATTTGTTTTAGTTCTGGAGGAATAGGGTTCAAAGAAAACCAAGATGGGATAGCAAAATCTAAGCAATCTTCATTGCAATTAGGTACCCACTCAAAGAATTTGACTGCATGACCTTTAAAATAACAAATAGAGTTGGAGAGAAAATCTTGCTTTACATCCTCATCACTGCAATGAATAAACACTAGTCTATCGGTATAGTGAGATATACTAACCTAGTAGCCACAAAAATCTTCCAACCAGCTTATTAAATTATGAAATTCAATTTTAGGGCCATTCTAGAAGGAAAATACACCCACCTCTTAGCATTCCTACTAGCAGTCTTCATTGAATTGGTCGCTAATGATCAAGACATCCTCGCTATTGTCAGATGGGGGAGACTTATCAAGCATGGGAGGAGACAAAGTTGGCTAAAGGGGATGACAAATCCTCTAATGAGGAGGGATATATGGATTTGGTGAATTAGGCAATAGAGTAGACGAGGTCATAGGGGGTTTTAATGCAAAATCAGTCTGCTGGATAAAGAAAGGGTTAAGATTAAAGCCAACATATTTTGTTTGGTTACAAAAATAGATCTGCCTATCTAGGCTAAGAGTTGAGTGAATCTGGTGGGAAAACTAGGAAATTCCTCCATACTGAATGTTGCTTGCCTCTAGCTCTTGCTCGCTAGCTAATGAAATGAATGAATTTGACAATTTGATGGTGGACGAGTAAAGTGTTTGATCATTATCAACCCGGGGATCCGAAGCCCATTTATTGCATCCATCATTTTTAATCTTGTTTGGTTGTGATTTTGGGCTGAAATTTGAAAACCTAGTTTATTGGGCCTTCCATATGCATGAAAATGTCTAGATTCTTCTTTTGCAGGTTGATTTTTTGCTGATTTCGCAGGTCTGCTTTTCATTTTTTTGTTCACCATTTTTAAATTTTTATTTAAATTGATAAACATTTGTACGTAGACATGTTAATCAAACACCGAAATTGAATAATTTTTAATATGAATACATTTGCTAATAGAAAGATTAACATATTTGCATATGACTCTTTAAATTTTAGCTCTAAATTTATAGCTATTGGTAAAGAGAATTCTATAAGAAGATTTACATACTACAACTAAATGATATACTCTTGGGGCCCATATGGTTGCAGGAATAGGAATAGGGGAATAGGAATAGCTATTCTAGAATAGAAAATGGGGGTACATATTCCTATTCTCTATTTGGTTCAGCCAAAATTTGATGGGGAATTCGTGGACCCAAAAATTTATGTTTTCTAAAATAAATAAAACTGGAATAGGAATACGTATTCCAATTCCACCTATTTGGGTGGAATTGCAAAACCTCATTTTTGGGCCAAAATTGGAATAGGTATTCCTATTTTATTTTGTATTCCAATTTTGATTTGGTGCATCCAAACAAAGAATTCAAAATTTTAAGAATTTACATATGCCTATTCCACTTGTATTTCCCATTGCCAAACGGGCCCTTGAAGATTTACTCTTCATTTTCTCATTCTAAAACAACTTTTTTGTTATTTGTTTTTAAAAAGATTAAATATATCGTGTTAGATCTTACTATTGTTATAAAATTTTGAGTTTTTAATTTTCTTTACATTTATATTTTAAAAAGAATATGATAAATAAATATAAAATACTTTAATAAATTCACAATTAATTTGATTTTGATTTAATCATTTATATTGAAATTTATTTTAAAAATTTCTTCAAATAATATAAAACTATTTCTTCTTCTCATTATTTTAATTTTTTAAGATTATAAATAACATATTTTTACAATAAATATTATTTAGACTATATTCTTTCTATAAACTAATCTAATTTCATAAGTGTCCTCATGTAAAAAATTTAATTAAAAAGTTGCAAATAAAAAGAACCATTTTTTTTTATTTAAACAAATCTAAACAAATGTAATTTGAAAGTCTCATGATGTAAGGATTGCTACCTAACATTTTTAAAATTCTTTCTATATACCATTAATGATATATTCTTTACATTAGAAAAATATGTCAGTGTCTATACTTGAAATTTAAAACTAAATTTCAAGTTATATATATATATAAAATATTATTAATCATATATAAATTAGAATAAATCTAATAATTAATAATTAATTTTTAAATATAATATATATATATATGATTTGGATGCAATTTAGTTTATTTAATTGCATTGTCCTAATCTTTTCCGATGAAGGAAAGTGACAGGTGGAAAAAATACACCAAATTTGAAAGACGGTATTCAAACTTTGTAACCGCTACCCTTTAGTAACCTAAGAAATTTAACACTAGTAGTTGCACGTTTATGTACATGCAACGGTTAGCCGATAGGAGCCATTTGTGTATATGATTGGAAAAAGGGGCATATAGAGTTCAAATTTCAGAGCTTCAACATAGAGACATTTTCATTATTTGTAGAGTAGAGGCCTTTGCAGATGCAAAATAAACAAGTGCCACTAGTGGCTTGTACTTACCGTTATAATTACAATGTAGTTATAATTAATAAAATACATATATAATTATAATTAATAGAATAGATATGTAGTTAAGTTAATATTTTATGTTTCATTGTATATGTTATAGATAGTTTAATTATTTTTACAATGAAATTTGTTTGAATAACAGATAATTAAATTGAAAAGGTGATATAAGTATTATAGTTTATTAATGAAATACAATGAAGATATAAAGATTAGATATAATGATTTACATGTTAATACTTCATATTTTTAAATATATATAAATTAATATATAATGTTATAGTAATTTATTGTTTATTTAAATGTTATACTTAAAGAAAAACATTATTAAGGCTAGTTAATAATCTTTGCTTACCAAAAATCTTTTTGAGAAAAGGGCTCCTATAAGACAAAACGAATTGAACCAATCATATAATTTTTATAGTTTATAAACTATATAATTAAATAATTAAATTTTAGAAAAAGATGCTTAATTAAAAAATAATGTTATGTCATTGGCTAAAACTAAATGCAATAGTATTTGTCTACAATAAGTACAATAACAAAAAATGTACAATCAATTTAAGTTTGGAAAATATGTAACATTTATTGTTTTTATATAATTATTTTATATTTATCTTTTCAATACTTATGTACCATATTAAAGTTATTAAATAACAATCATCTATTTATTTAATTTTAGAAACTTGTGCTTCCATTTTTTATTATTCCACTACAAATAATATAAATATAATTAAAATAAAATTTAATAAATATAGTGAAAATTATAGCCTATATCCACTATGTAAATATTTAAAATTATAAATAAAACTATCTAAAATATTAGATTTAATTTTAATTATATTATTTTGAAATGTAAATAAAAAAAACTCAACCTATTTATTTAAAATTTCATATTATAAAAAATATGGAACGAAACCCAAGCACCACTCTCTAACTATCACTTGTTAAAAAATAGTTACTTTAAACTAATAAATAACGAAATTTTTTTTTAATATAAATAATAATATTATTATCTTCATTAAACATAGAAATTAAAAAATTAAAAAAAATCTTTTGAAAATGATAAAAATTAACTTCAATTTTGGAATGTATTGAAAATCACTCAAATTATGTGTAATATAATTTGTATTTTCTATGATATTAATAAAACAATCAAATTTTTTACCTATGTTTATAATATAAAAAACAAAATCATGTCTTTTAATAAATAGAAAATAAAATAATATTATTCATACAATATATCAAAAAGTCTACAACAGATTCTCCAAAAGGGAGAATCATTTTCATCTTGATCTACACTAGTGGAGAAGAATTTGAGAACATTTAAATCAATGAATACACACCCTTTCATTTCCAATTCCTTCCTCAACAAGCAACCATGGCCATGGCTTTTTCAGTGCCAAATTCTGGTTGGTGGTGATAGACACAGGTTATGGAATGAGAGCCAGAACATTTGCAAATGGATCCCCAAGCCAAAGCATTCCCCATCTGATTTCTAGATGAGTGTAATTGCTTGAGATCCAAAGACATATCCTCGTGATTTCTTCACACTATAGGAGGAAAAAGTGCAGATAATACATGCCCTACAAAATGTGCGAGAACATGCAAAGGGAGCAAAATCTTGAGCCTTCTACAATCAAGGTTGTAAATGCACTCTGCTCTACAAGAATTTGAGGAGTAGTGATTGGACTACAGAATCCTTATAAAAAATAACAAGTTGAAAATGAGGGAGAGAAAACACTGCAAACCTTGCTTCTCCATAATCATTTTCAAAGTCTTGAAATCAATTTAAGGATCTTGCAAGCTTTTGACATTACATTTTAGTAGATTTTACCACTGTTAACGAAAGAGAGATTAGAAACTTGCTAACAATGTTAAAAGAAAAATTAAATTTTTAAAATCAATTTAACGATCTTGCAAGCTTTTGACTCTACTACATTTTAGTAGATTTTATCACAATTAAGGAAAGAGAGATTAGAAACTTGCTAACAATGTTAAAAGGAAAATTCAAAAATTTAAATCAATTTAGGATCTTGTTTTAGAAGATTTTACAAAGAGAGATTAGAAACTTACTAACAATGTTAAAAGGAAAATTTAAAAATTTAAATCAATTTAGGATTTTGTTTTAGAAGATTTTACCACTATTAAGAAAAGAGAGATTAGAAACTTGCTAACAATGTTAAAAGGAAAATTAAAATTTCTAAAAATGAATTTTTTACATTATCAGAAAATCATAAAACCGACAGTTTTACAACATTTTCAGTCAAATAATCATAAAACTGACAGTCTTACAACATTTCCGGTCAAATAATAATTTAGAGGAACAAAGCTCCCACAATAAGCCTATCGGCTCAAAAATATTGAGCATATTAAGCAGTGAACGCAGAGCCGAGCAGTGAGGTGGAATGTTAATTGTGATGAAAAACAGAACAATTCCACTGAAAATAAAATGAAAAAAACAAACAAAATCTAAGATCGCATTTTGGAAACTGCAGCTAAACTGAAGTTTGACTGCTGTTCAGTCATCAGTCCGCTTCATTTAAATATCTTGAGATCTTATTGGGTGGATGTACAAATGCTATTGAAAGTTTCAGCGCTATTATCACAGATCTATCGGCCCCAAAGTTTGATTTGGTAATAAAAAGGTCAACTATGGCAGGTGCGGTCAGGCTTGAAAGCGCTCTGAGAACTTTGAGAGGCCATCTAAAGTACGTGAGTTCAGCTTCTACACAAGATGAGGACATAAAGAAATGGCTGGAACATCTGAGCAACATGGCTTGGGATGCAGTTGCAGTTTCAGTTTGTACAAGCGCCGCTCTGAAATATGAGGATTCAGTTTCTGCAAAAGATGGCCATGGCGACATCAGAAAATGGTTGGACAAGGTGAGGGACGTTGTGTGGGATGCAAAGGACGTTCTCGAAATGTGTGTTGTTCAACCTCTTTACAGCACTCGGCACACTCTTGTTTGCAATCCTCCTCTATTGCTTTTCCGGTACAGAATGGGGAAAAGAATCAAACAAGTGAGAAAGAGAATGAGATCCCTCATAAGAGAAGGAGAAAAGGCGAAGCTCTTCCTCTATCTACTGCTCTCCGAACAGCAACCAAGACCTCTATTTCCATAGCCAATTCTAAAGAATTCGTTATGTTTGATCTTTTGAACAAATGATTCTTGATCAAGCGATCAAGAGCCTATGTAATGAGACTTTTGAAGGCCTTTTTTAAAGCTTGTTACTCAAATTGCTTGGGAACTCGATTTGATGAAGCAATTGTAAACCGTTTTTTATCTCCAATTTATTAAAGACTAAATTGTCGATAGAATTTTATAATCGTATTGAATGTATACAAAATTATATGTGCATGTTTCATATTTTTTTCATTTTTGGTTCAATTACAAATATTACAAATATTATAGCTTATGGTATGTTTATATTTAGATTTGAATTCAAGATTCAAACCCAAGACTTCTAAATATTTTTCATTGTGGTTCATTACAAATATTATAGCTTATGATATGTTTATATTTAGATTTGAATTCAAGATTCAAATCTTCTCATCCTCCGTTGATATCTTCTGCTTGAAATTTTCAATCTCAGAATTTGTCTCCGTCAAAATCCTCTGGAGATTTCCATTATCCGTCTTCCCTTCCAATTCTTGCACAACCTGATCTTTCCTTCTCTCGAGATTCTCCAAATGGGAAACATACTCTTCTTTCCAATCTTTTATAACACCCAACACGGTAAACTGAATGTTTCTTTCCATGTATTTCTCCAATCTTTGTTGAAGTATCGGCCGGACAACATTCAACCAATCCAAACCATCTGAAGTTCCATCAAAGCGACCAAGAGAGATTGGCCTTCCTTCATCCCATCTAATTCTTATACAATGTTATCAACTGGCACATAAATAATGAAAGTAGGCTCATCAACTGCCTCTTCTTTGGAAAAACTGTTGTGGGCATCCCAAAGTGCATTGTTATTGGTAATACAAAGAGATTTGAGAAGTGGTGTGTCTAAATTTCTACTAAACTCCTTCAAATTGCAGAGCAGCGGACCAATTTCCACATGAGATGGGGAGTTCACGCGTTGTTTACTTGTTGCTTTGCAAAGAAGAGATTGGGAATATTCGATTCCAATACGGGTCTATCATCATCATCATTCTCTGGTAATCTGTACTTGCTAGGAAGATCAGGCCTCTATTCGAACTCCTTTCACTTCCATTTCTTGAATGACTTGTGTCAGAATGTCTGGTTCACATTGGACTTAATGCCAAGACATTTTCAATCGTTGGGAAATGCAAATGATGAGTTCTAGGTTTAGGAAAAGAAAATCACCAGACATAGAACAATAGAGTTATCCGCAGGGTTTTTGAGAGGTGAGGTATGAATCTTATTATAATTTGAATAGATTTCAATTATAAATAGGGCATTTTTTGGAAATTAAGGTAAAAATAATCAGTTTATTTGAAATGTCGACATAAGATTAAAAGTATCTTTATCGAAAAAAGTTTGAGGTGATTCAAACTTTAATTATAAAGTTCTAGAAATTACTATATGAAGGTTCTTTTAAGATGATCAATGCATTTGAAATACCTCCTTAAAACAAGAGCTGCAAGGTAGCGTAGTTCCTCTCAAGCAACAAAAAAAAGATGTTAGCAATTGTTAAAAATCTTGTATCCAACAGAGCTACTTTGTGCATGTCTATAAATTTGTTCCACCAAGTTTGTAATAACATTGATTTATTTCCAGAACTCTATATTCTACCAAGTGGAGTTGGTGTTTGGTGCCTTTAATATCTGATTTGATTATAGCTAGTTGGTGTATTTTACTATATGTTATTAGGCATGAAATATTGATTTTGTTGTTGAATATTAATGATATAAATTGTTGAGACACATCATGATACACCATAGAGGAATTTTTTGGAGACACTCACATTTTGAATGGAAATATCCAGTGCTATGACCAAAATCAACAATTGAAGGATTTGCTATGACCTAATTTTCTTAAATTGAATTGCATTAATTGAAGGACCTTATTGTTGCACTATTTGAAGCACTTGATCTGAAAGAGGCTACAAAGAGGATTTTGGACTCTAAGTAGATATTCTAGCAAACAATAGCAGAGCACTGCCATCATCATTGCCATAATTTTATGTATCATCGTCATAAGATAGCTCAAAAAATAAAGAAAGAGTTTCATTGCTATCAGGTCATGACTTTTTCTACAGATATATATAGTCGAAAAATGAAAATTAAGATGTATGAAGGAGTTTGCCTGCCAATTCCCTCCTTTAGACAGTCCATACAATGAAATTGATCTACACGAACCTCATTGTTGTAGAGATGTGTACAAGGAAAATGAACTCTATTTTTTAAGAGTATTCATTTTAATGAATAGCATGATGCAGTTGGAGGAGGATGTTTCTTTGCTGAGGAAGAAGATAATACAACAAAGCTGCTTGGGGGTTCAAACCTTCTCTCCATACTCTTTTCGTTGGTCATCCCGGCAGATGGATTGGCAGATGACATGTTTAAGGATACTACCAGATGCTTTGATTCCTTCTCAGGGCCTAGCTCAATTGATAGTCTAGAAGGGAAATGTTTCTCCTCCGAAAGCCCGCTTTCATCCATTGATTCTTCTGATATCGAAGGAATGACATCACATTTGAAATTGTCCAACTTCACACGAACTTGTTAAAAATTGTATATATGACTGTAGTTTTGCAACCTACATTTATGCTCTTTTACTGGGCATCTGTGCTCAAGATCTCGGTATGAACTGGTTAGTACTTTTCCTGTGATGAAATGCGCATTTCTATGCAGGGCATCTGTGTTCACAGATTTGGGTTATTAAGTACACAATATTGTATCTGCTATCTACCCATAACATTTTGTATGTCCGGTTTGTATTGCTGGAAGAACCAACCACAAAAAGTTCGGTAGCTTAGTTGACATTTGAGCTATTGGGTTTTGGTAATGAACTCCTAATAGAATGATAGCATGAACTCTTAGCACCTACAATGTAGTTTATATAAAATAGCAGAAATATGCTACACTTGCATCAATTTTTTGACTAACTACAAAGAAGGAAATAGCTTGATTGACAAAGCACCTACAATAGGATTTAAGAGTGGGCATAGAAATAAGCAACATGAATTGACAATAGACTGACCATAGAAGAATTTCCTGAACCACAGTTATTAAAATTAGATGCAAATTCTTCTTGGTGACAATAAAATTACCTTCATTAACTCCATCAGCTTGAAGCTTGAAAGTTTTCAGGTTTTGACATTATATTCAGCCATATCCTGGCAACCAACTTCGGCCATGAATTAGTACAAACATCCAAAACCAAGCAAGCTCCATTAACATGCTCCATTGTCTAAAAAATATGGCTTTTAAAAAACATATTTTGATCAAAATATTTGGTAATGCAGCAAGAATGTTTTTTGAAACATGCCTTATTCTTCTTTTCATCCATTGGTAGAAACAAGTTGAATAGAATGATAATGTATTACCAGCAATGTGGGTTTTAAGAGTTTAGCACCCCACCACTCTTTTATATAGATATCATATTGTCATGTTCTCGGAGAATGGTGGGAAACATTTTTCTTATTTATAGAGCCTTCTTAGATATGGTATGGTGTCACAACAAAGAAGAAATATATTTGTAAATAAGAAAGGAGACTCACTATTTTGGCAACCAACTAGGAGATCAAGTTTATATTATAAAGCAGAACAAGAACAGAGCAAGCATCATCTATAAGACCTGTTCTTTCATCTGTTAGAAAATCAACAAGGAAAGGGACTGCCTTAGCTGCCACTACCTGCAAATCATTTCGATGAAAAGATGATAGGTAAAATAGGGCATTGGCTGCATTGCTTTTGCCTCTTGCAATTCCATCTCAAAGAAGATCTATCAATATTGGAGTGGCTTATAGGGTCTCTCTTATTAGTTTCTTATATTTGTCTACAGAGTAGATAGGAAAGAGTATTAGAGCTACATTATCCTGCCTTGATAACATGATCTTACATTAAATCTAGTGAGAAAAGGAAAGACAAATAAACACATGAACAGAATTTTGTGGTTGTACTAAATTTTAAACTTATCTATGGCCATGTTAGCTACATAGAAATCATGTAAAGGATCTGAGACTACACAAGCTTTCACTAGCACCAAGGTTAGTGAGAGCCTGTACATAATTAGGAACACAAAGAATAAGAAAACCAAATAAGATAGTTTTAGATGCCAAGTTGAGCAATATATGCAATTGATTACCCACTGTACCCAATCCAGGTTTTGCAATTTCCCTAATTCAAGAAAGCAAATTATGATTTGCAGACTCTTTAGTTGATTTTTTTTACCGTTTAAACCACATTTCCCCTAAACCTATTCCCAATCCTCGATTTTCAAAAATCACTATTTGCAAGAGAAATAAATTAATGATAATAGGAATAGCTTAAATCTGCGTTTGTGGAATTTTGTATTGGAAAACTGAAAAATTAACAAAAGAAAACCCAAATTTACCTTGGACTAACTGAAAGTGGTTTTGTTTAGACAATTATGATTTAGTGTAGGTCAGAGAAATCAATGTAACAGTATGGATATATCTACAAACAAACACAATCTATTAGAGTTCAAAGATAGTGTTCCCAAAAACTGTGAACATGTAGTTATGCGATGGAATGAAAATAAAATATTATTGTTAAAAACATTCAATGCCTTTCTTCCTTGAGGTATTGGGGAAGATGAAATTGTTGTTCTCTCACCTACACTCATCGCACTCTCCAAAATTTCCTTTTACCCTTTCATCTCGCTATCATTGTTGATGCATACCATATGCTTGGTAATTGGAAGACTTCGATTTTTGCACCCTTCCTCTAACTAGATATTTTAACCAATCATTCCATATATTATTATTACTATTACATATTATTAAACAAAAAATATTTGGAAACCATGCAACCGATGAGTAGTACCAAACACGATAGAGTTTCATCCCTAAAAAAACTATGATAATAGTATCAAAATGTTATACATTAGATACATCTTGAAAAACATAGGAAGTATATAAAATAAGATCAAACTAATCTCAATCTTACTACCCTTCACTGGAGTCTGACATGGTGAAGTGAATGGAAAAATTTGAGGGAGTCAACTACCTTCTTGAAGAGGCATCATAGATGTTCAACCTATGTTCAACTTGGATCTTCTAAAGAAACTTACCCAAGATGGTATCAAAGTTATCCTTTGTTTGGACTATGGTGTATCCAAATGCTAGTTCCTTCCTTTCGATCATGGAATTTCCATTCTTTAGCAACTGGAGGAACATGCTCTCCTTGAGTTTGAAGATGGCTATTAGTTGTAATGAAGCATCAGCCCTCATGAGTTTTATTTGAGACTCAGTGAGATACCTACTCTTACCTTGATTAGTATCATTATTCCTTTCTTTCAAAATGTACAAAAGGATATAGGAAGATATAATAGACAAAAAACTATTAAATTCTTTACTACACTTGAAAATGCATCCAGATAAAATAATGCAAATCATGAAGTTACCATCAAGAGTAAAACCAAATGCCCTCCATACTTCCTTGGCAACTTGACATAGTTAAAGAATACATGAGAGACATATTCTGAATAGCTACAAAATGAACAAGCATTGGGGATAGGTTCAACAAGTTTGAAAAAAGGGATTTTGTGTAAGAAGTCACTCTAAAGAAAGTAACAAACTTTAGGCTCAATGGGTTTGTGCATGAGGTGAGAGAGAAGTTTCTTCCAAGCCTCCAAATCTAGTTCAAGGTGTTGGAAATAGCAATGGGAAAGTAAGTTTTGAGAGGGGGGATGTGAATCAATACTTAAAACTTTCACCACTAAAACATTTCACCATCATCCATCTCATAACTTACACTAGTACATTTGGAGGTAATTTTCGACGTTAATTTTTGACGCCAGGCTAATTTGGCTTGTCAAATTCATTTTTCTTAAAATTTGATCCCAATAAAATTAAAATTTTGATGACAGTTAAGATTGGCATCAAACTTTTGACATTTTCAGAGATATAAAAAAGAAGAAGTGAAACTTCATAATATATCATGCCGTAAAATGTGGGTGAGAGGCTTCAAGCATGACCAATTAAGAGATTTTCAGAACCATCAAGGTAAGCTGGATGGATTCATTTGCATCATCTACATCCTCTTTTGTTTGGAAATTGCTTTCAAGGTAAGGTCTCATCCTCTTATGTTTGTTTGTTTAATTTCACCATAAGGGTTGAAGGTATTTTTCATTTTTTTTGTAAGGGTTCAAGGTAATTTCTATTTGCAACTTGCTCATTATCAAGGTAAGGATTCACGGTAATTTTTACTTTGGCCATCGATTATGGAAATGTAGACATTGTTCATATTGCCCAATTTTTAATAGATTTCCTAATTAATTTGAATGTATAACCATATAAAAAAAATTGGGAGAGTTGTGGACATTAAGCTATTTCTCTTCCTTGATTTCCTAGTGAGAGTGTTAGTGAGGAATCTTCCATGGAGGTGTTGATACCCTAGTAATGGATGTGTATGCACAACTGCTAGAAGATCTTATTGGAAACATGAAGTTTGAGGTGCTGTCTATCAAGATATTACAAGGATTCGATGTCTCACCAGTTGACTTGACTTAGCTCATGATCCTATTCCAAAATATTCTTCTTTAGCAAAATAAATGTTTCTTTTACCATAATACAAATGCTTTTTCTGAAGAGCTATCTAATATAGGAGGTCCTCCTCTTTTTATGCATATAATATGATATTGATTGTTTTTCATTTTTGAGTATCTTTCCAAAGTGAAAGTAGGTTGGATAAGGAGACCATCTATTGTTTTTACTCTAGATATAGTTGTAAAAGTGATTCCTTGTCTTTCAAATATCACTTCATACATATTTATCATTGTCTCTTTTTATCTACCTCCTCTTCTCTTACTATTTCTCTCCACCCCATTCCCCTCCTCTTTGTCCCTACCATCATAACCATCTTGCACTTTGATATTCGATTCTTATCTATCTATCTATACACTATCTCTCCCTATGTTTTCATGTCTACTTTTATCTTTGTTAATTTTTTCACCTCTCTACCCATCTTTTTTCTTTATATTATTCATCTTAAATTCATTTTTCCCTTGTCCCCTCACTCTCTCCTTATCCTTGATTATAACTATATATCCTTCTATCTATCATTTCCTATACCAAATGGACAACATAGCTATTTGAAACCAGTAATTTAAAATTGTCTCTATCTCATCCTATCCAATCTCTTCCTTTCCATTTTACTCTATATTTCTATATCTCCCATTTTTTATATCTACATGTCTCCTATTAATACACACACCTTCCCTATCTACCTAAATATACTTTCCTTTATATCTTTCTTGTACACACATACACTCATTTCTCCCTCCCTATCTTTATTTATCTTACCCCTATATTTACCATTCATCTCTCATTATCTATATTCTATTTTATCTACTACTCTTTGATCTTCTCTATGTATCTATCTATATAAAATCTATTACCTCAAATTTCTTTATCATTGTGTCTCTACATCTTGCTACTCTCCTCTCCTCTTATTTCTCTCCCTCTTGCTACCTTCTTCTTTATCTTTCCCTTCATATTCATCTCCTCATACACATACACGTTATCTTCCTAACTTTTCATCCTTATTTTTTTTTATCAATATCAATCTTTTCATCTCTTTCTCTCTTTTCTCTTCATATTATTCATCTTATTAACTTCCCCAATTCTTTCTCCCCTATCCTTCCTTATATCTTCTTACCCCTCTAATTGTCATTTTTTTAATGAAATAGACAACCTAGCAATTTGAAATGCACATAATATATCATCTTATTGTAGAAATAAAATAAAATAAAATAAGACACATATAAATTTCTATTGACTAATAAAGTTAGACTAGTTGACAAATGCATTGAACATTTACTTTGTAAAAATATTTCATCTTATTCTCTAGCCATATTAACGATTGGTCGATTTGAATAAAAAAATTATTAGGTTTACAATATGTTTGACTAGGATTTGTACATATATACAATTTTAATATTCATTATTCTTACCTTTAATTTGAGTTCATCCCATTGACAAATATAATTTTTAATTAGAATAATTATACAAAAGTAAAGATCAAAGTTATATCCAACATCTTTGGCAATAGGTGCCTCTAAATTTAAACATTGTAAATGTAATTTTGTATTTTAGATAGGAATTTTTTTTTTAGAAACTCCTTCATTTGACAAAACAAAGTTAAATAGCATTTATATAGAGAAAATATGAATAAATACATGTGTTCTTCATCTTTGTCAAATTATGTGTATTACTTTGGTTTTTGTAGTGTTAAAATAAAATATTGCATTTCCATCCCAAAAATTGTGTATTTATTTGATTTTAAGGTTTATTTTATTTTACAATTTAATACATCTAACTCTAATCAATCTTACATCAATACTTTTTCTTATACCAATATTTTTTTTATACTTTTTACTTATACCAATACTTTTATTTTTATAAAATTATTTATTATTTAATTATTTTACGATTTGACACATCAAATTTTATTCAAAATTATTTATTATTTAATTATATTACAATTTAACACAACATATTATATTTTATTCAATACCAATTCAAAAATATTTATTATCTAATTATATTACAATTTAACACATGAAATTCTATTATATTCAAGACAAATACTTCTATTCACCTAGAATGCACTAATTTTCACAAGTTATCTCTTCTTTTTTTTCCTTTTTTTGATCCAAAGCCTTTGTATTATATGGAATTTGCACAATTTATCTTTATATATACTATAAATGTTTAAGGTTTTTTGTAAGATGGGAAAAAACCACATATTAATTATAACTTCCAACTAACAATGTTTTGTGATGTACAATTGTTGATAAATTTTCACTCTAAATGCAAGAACCTACCTTGTTCTAGTTGACCTATTTTATTATATTTTGTAAATAACTTAATAGGATGCCCAAAGTGTGTTCTATATGACACAACATAAAACACAAAAAATAAATTGACAATTGTCATCTATACGTTGCTTTGAGGAACAAGTGGAAACAAAGTGCACGACGTAGGGGGATAAAAACAATGCCCTTGGTTGTCTAATAATCACTATCTTTAATTTATTTAGATATAATTTTATTTATTTATCCACAAGTATTCATCCCCTGAAAGATTCGTAGCTGCTATGAATATATCTATTATCTAAACAAATCATATAATCTAATGCTTATGAAATAAGTATATTATGTTATTACTGAATTGTACTAGTCAAAATTGGTTAAAAATTTGAAGAAGGAACAAATAATTAATTTAAAAGATTGTTCTAGGTTTATTAATATAAGGAAATTATAGATGAGAGATATTAAGATTTTATTATTTGAATAATTTGTATTGAAAATCTATTTATACATGTAAGCCTTTTTTGTTCATAACATTATGAATTCGTATCAAAATATATTTATACATCTAAGAAACTATAATACACTTGGACCCATTTTCACTCATTCCCTACCATTTTCAAAAAATAAAAATTAATTATTGGATAGAAAAGTTTTCATTATACTTATTTTATCCAATATGTGTCATTTCAAACAAGAAAAAGAGGTGAACATTTATCTGCTAATCATAATAAATGTTGACGCACTAAAAATTTAATCCATTTTAATTAAATCATTAAAGTTTGTATCACCATTACCTTGGAATCACTTTTATATGCATTTCAATCATCCTGGTGGTTTTAAAAAAATGGAGAAGAATGAACATATTTCTAAGCTATGAACGCCTCATCAGTCACACAACAAAAAACCATAAACATGTCATTTTTATTAAACAAGTAGAAATTCTCCAATAGAACTGTAGTAAAGAATCAGAAATCTACCAAAACAAAGAAAGCTATTCTATGGACATAGAGATGGGCACATGATAGAGAAAATGAAATTAGTTAAGAGGTGGGCACGTGAATCCCTGTGGAGGAGTGAGAAGGAAAAACATGAACACATAAAGTCTGGGACTCATAGTTCCTCACTCTTGCTCAATCACGCACCTCTCATATTCTCCCCTCTCTTTACCATTCACCTCTCTCTCTCTCTCTCTCTCTCTCTCTCTCTCCCTATGTATGTATGTATGTACATATACTCTCTACCACCCCAAATATCTTTATTCTATCACTCCAACTCCCCACTCTCCACCCACTTCTTTATCTTTTCCTTCATATTAATTTCCCTCATAAATGCACATCCTCTCTTTCTATTTTTCCATCCCTAGTTTTTTATCAATATTAATTTTTTTCACTCTATATGTGTTCTCTATTCACATTATTCATCTTATTCAATCCCCCTAGCTCATATCCCCTTATCCTTCCTATACCTCCCTATCCATGTATTCATCATTGACCACTTCAAGTTAATTATAAATATCTTATTTGCAAATAATATATCACAGAATATTATTTAGAAGAATAAATTTAAATCTAGCTTTCCACAAGTTTGAGTGAAAGTAAGTGTGGCCTAGTAAATTTATGTTCTTTACAAATAAATAGTATGCTCTTGTCCTCTATGGTTAAAGAGGGTGTGATTTATGTATGAATACTAATACTAAGTTCAATGTCATAATAATCTATAAATATTTATATTTTTTAATCTATAAGGTGCTGAAATCTAAGTTAATTATTATAGACTAAAATTAAAGTTAATTATTATTTGTTGTAATTAATTATTTTAATTATTAATAGTATTGAATGGACTAATGATTTATTTATGACTTCATTATTGAGGGATACCTCTCGTCACAATAACGAAAATGCCAGACAACAATTTTTCTAAAAAGTTAAATCCCGAAGAAGGCCTAGTTCAATCCTTCCTCTCTTGGCTGATGTGAAAAAGTAGAGTTTTACACATCCATTTGTATGTTCCTAGTAAAGGAGAGATTTGTAAGGAAAATAATATAATACCAGCACTTTTTAACCTTTGATTTTCTAAGAAATCCTTCCGATACATGTCCACAATTTTCCAAGTATAATTTTGAAGCAACAAACAATAATTTTAAAATAAAATTTTCTGATATAAAATTTACTTTTATACCTTATAAAAAGCATTTATAAGTTCTTCTCTTTTGCATTATGATTAAAATGACTGAGGAGAGGCGGCTTTATTTAAGTGGGGATGCATACCAAATTAGTATGATATTCTATCATGTTCAAAGAAAGCTTTTAATAATTTTACTTTCAAAAATATTCTTGGAAATTATTCCAGCCTATAAATGGAGTTGAATCCACGCAGTTTTTCAGGCTAATAAGCGTCTCTATTAATGATGTCTGTACAAGATTAAAGCTTTTTCATTTGTTCCACTTTTTGGAATTTCACAAACATGTAAGGTGTAGATTCACTCCTCATAGCACAGAGTTCATTCCAGAATGAGTTTGCAAGGCATTTACATAGCCCCCTACAAAAAGAATGACAAGAAAACTAAGTATCTTTAGACAAATTCTTCTCTGCTCTTTATTATTTCACTTGAATGATAAGCACATCGGTAACAAAC